>CM061540.1:125516512-126239012 GCA_030864215.1 Capsicum pubescens
CCAAGGTCTTTCAAAACTATTTTATGTTCCATTAACCTTTTATGCAATGCGAGGTTCCAAAAGTGAATTAAGTCGTGTGTATTTCCATGTTCAAAACCAGTTTCACAAGTTAGGTTGCGGTTAAAGTCGATTCCAATCTATTAAAATCATAAAAATTAGGGAAACCCATGTTCCCCTCCCAATTCCCACACCTATTCATTTATCCAATCCAAAAATGATAATTTAAAGCATGAATATCATAATCAAAACATGGAAAAGCAGTTCATGAAATAACCATACCAAATACCTCAACCCATAATCAAAACCTAACAATTAAACAACATGGATAATAGTTAAACATATGCTTTTGTACAAAATTAATTTAGGTAAGAGATACATACCTAAAGACACCAAGAATTTGGAGAAGAAACCAAAATATGAACCTTAGATGCTTAATCCTTACAAACCATAGTTTCTTTGGGAGAGTTCAAGAGGAGAGAAGTATGTTTGATTTGTTTATGGATGATAAAGAGACCCTAGAAGTGATTTTAAGTCATGGGTAATGAGTTAAGGATGGGAAAATATCAAAAAGCCCTTAATAAAAACGTGTAGAAAAATTATTGCCAGTCGTTATGGGTTAGGTGATGACTCATAACGACTGGCTATGAGTCTTTTCCTGGACTTGTAGTATAGGCAGGAACATTGGGCTTTCAAACTAGTTTGGTCATGAGTCTCACCCTATAACTCGTGACCTCACCCCGCGACTCGTGGGAGCCAATTCATGACCACCATCGAAACCCTGGACACCCTTACTAGTTGGACTGTGAAAAGGGACCCTACGACTCATATAGAGTGAATATGACTCATCACATTAGTCGTTGCCTAGGCAATGATGGCAAAATCAAGAAATTTTAAGAGGCTAAAAACCTGGGGTATTACATTACCACCACCACTGCCCCCAAGATCATTCATCCATGAATGAGAAGTCAAGGTACCCATTAGCACGATAATAAGAAAGAATACACACATACCCAAGCGACAAATTCAAAAAGCAACAAAAAGTGAACGAAAATCATACCTCAAGCATTTTCATCCAATGCGGGGAATAGGAATGGATATTTGTACTTTATGTCCTCTTTAGTTTCCCAAGTAGCTTCTTCCACCTTTTGATTCCTCCAAAGGACTTTCACCAATGCTACATCCTTAGACCTCAACCTACGGACTTGTATATCCAATATCTCCACCAGGACTTCCTCATAAGACAAGGAATCCCAAATACCAACATCCTTCATCGGGACAACCAAAGAAGGATCACCCACACACTTTTTCAACATCGACAGATGGACAACTTGATGAATAGAATCCAAAGTTTGAGGCAAATCCAACTCATTAGCAATATTTTTAACTCTCTTCAAAATCTGATACGGACCAATATAACAGGAATTGAGCTTCTCTCTCTTTCCAAAACTCATCACTTCTTTCATAGGAGAGACTTTTAAGAATACCCAATCACCTACTTCAAACTCCAAATCCCTTCACCTTATGTTCGCATAGTACTTTTGGTGACTCTAGGCAGTCTTAAGTCTTTCTCTAATTACCCAATAGGATACCTATACCTTCTATCATATATAGCCTTAAAAGAGTTATCTGAATACTCAAATGGCAACTATTGTTATATGCAAACATAATAAAGGGAAAATGATCAACTCAACCACCCTTAAAGTCAATCATATAGGCCCTTAGCATATCGTCGAAGGTCTGAATAGTCTAGTTTGCTTGTCTATCCATTTGAGGGTGGAAAAAAAATGCTAAGGTTCACCTTAGTCCCCAAACTTTTCTAAAATGAATGCCAAAAGTGAGAAGAGAATTGCGTACCTTAGTCTAAAATGATGGACACCGATGCTCTATGCAACTTAACAATCTCCTGATTAAGCAACTTAGCATAATACTCTCCTGAGTAGGTAGTCCTCACAGGTAAGAAATGAGTAGACCTGGTCATCCTATCCATAGTGACCCAAATCATACTGAATGCAAAACCGCAGAAGACCCATAATGAAATTCATATTAATCATCTGCCACTTCTACATGAGCAACTCTATCTATTAAAACCCACCACCATTCCTTAAGTATTCTACCTTCACTTGCAGACATACCATACGCTTAGCCACTAAATTTTCCATATCCCTATTCATATTGCTCCACCAATAGACTTTCTTCAAGTCATGATATATCATTGTCAAACATGGGTGAACTTTATACCTAGATTCGTGAGCCTCGAACAAAATGCTTTCTTACAGTCCATCAATATCAGGAATGCACAATCTGCCTTAGTACCTCACGATACCATCTCCCTCAATCTCAAATGCCATAACCTTTTGAACCACATCTTTCTTAATTTGTATAAGTATAGGGTCCAAAACCTACTTCTCCATCACTTCATCACCAAGAGATGACTTAACCACCTCTTGAACAATCACTCTTCCATCCTTAGAGTCCAAAAGGCCAACTCCTAAATTAGCCAACTGGTGAATATCCTTCAGCAATCCTTGCTTTTCCTCATCCACAAAAGATAATCTCTAGGGTCCAAAACCTGTTTCTCTATCACTTCAGCACCAATAGATGACTGAACCACCTCTTGAAAAATTACTCCTCCATCATCAGAGTCCAAAAAATGAACTCCTAAATTAGACAACCAGGGAATATCCTTCACCAATCCTCGTTTCTCCTTATCCACATAAGATAAGCTTCGCATAGACAATATGCTCAGAGCATCAGCAAGCTTTACTTGGATGATAATGAAGACATATGTCATAATCCTTAAGTAGTTCAAGTCACCGCATTTTCCTGAGATTCAACTCTTTCTGAGTAAACACATACTGTAAGCTTTTATGGATTGAATAAATGTCTGTATGCACCCCATATATATAATGATGCAAAAATCTTCATTATGCAACTCACCCTAGATCTTCAATGCAAAAATCACAGCTGCCAACTCTAAATCGTGAGTCCAATAATTCCTCTCATGATCCTTAAGCTTTCTAGAAGCATAAGCCACAACTTTCCTATGTTACATCAAAATGTAACTCAGTCCCACGCGGTATGCATCACAATACATAACAAAATCCTTAGTACCCTTGAGTAGGGTTAAAATTGGAGCAGAGGTTAATTTATCCTTTAACTTCATGAAACTACCCTCATAAGAATGAGACCACAAAAACTTAAGCTTTTTCTGAGTCAACTTCATCAACGGATTAGCAATAGAAGAGAAACTTTCCATAAACCTCCTATAATACCTAGCCAAACCCAAGAAGCTTTGAATGTCTATTGGAGTCATGGGTCTAGGCTATTTCTTAATTGCCTTCACTTTCTGTGGATCCACCTTGATCCCTTAACTAGAAATTATGTGACCAAGAAAGATCACAGCATTCAGCCAAAACTCTCTCTTAGAAAATTTAGTATATATCTTCTAATTTTTAAGAGTCTGCAAAACAATTCGGAGGTAATTGGCATGATTCCCCTCACTCATAGAATACACCAAAATATCATCAATGAAGACTATCACAAACAAGTCCAGAAACTATCGAAACACCCGATTCATAAGATCCATAAATGCAATCGGAGCATTAGTTAACTCAAATAACATCACCAAGAACTCATAGTGACCATACCAGGTTTGGAAAGCAGTCTTGGGAATATTAGCCTCCCTAATTTTCAACTGATGATACCTCAAACTAAGATCAATCTTAGAGAAGCATCTAGCTCCCAGAAGTTGGTCAAAGAGATCATCAATACTAGAAAAAGGATACTTATTCATTGTAACCTTATTTAGCTATCGATAATCTATACACATCCAAAGAGACCCATCTTTCTTACGCAAGTAAAGCACGGAAACACCCTACAGAGAAATGCTAAGATTAATAAAGCCCTTATCAAAGAGATCCTTTAACTTCTTTTTTAGCTCTTTTAATTAGCTGGATACATTCTACAAGAAGGAATAGAGATAGGATGGGTATCTAGTAGAAGATAAATCCCAAAATCTATTTCCCTATCAAGAGGAATGCCAGGAAGATCCTAGGGGAACACTTTAGGAAACTCATTGACAAAAGGGACAGGTTGCAAAGAGGGTCCCTCATAACTAGAATCCTTAACTCAAACTAGGTGATACAGACACCCTTTAGATATCAACTTCCAGGATCTAAGATAAGAGATAAATCTCTCTTTAGGCACTACAGAACTTCCCTCCCATTTGATTATTAATTTATTAAGGGATTGAAAACTAAATTTTCAGATCCTATAATCCAAATAAGCATAGCACGAATGAAGCAAATCCATTAAAAATATCACATCAAAATCTACCATATCAAGCTCAACCAAATCCACTAATGTCTCCCTATGAAAGATAGACATCACACGTCCCCTATAGATTCTTCTAGCAACTACAGAATTACCCATAAAAGTAGACACAGAAAATGGGTCAAAAATACATTTGAGACCAAAACCAAAATGCACAGCCACATAGGGAGTCACATAAGAAAGGGTAGACCCCGGATCAAGCAAACAAAATTCATCTCAAGAGAAAAGTTGTAACGACCAGTAACAACATCAAGAGAGGCCTCAGATTCCTAACAGGTAGTAAGAGCAAAGAGATAATTCTAGCCAGTGCTGATACTAGAAGTATCACCCTTTGGTGAAGAAGCTGAAGAAGTGTCAATTGGAACTTTATTATCCCCAGTTGCTACCTTAGCTGTAGGATGTCTCGCTGCATGTGACCAAGATGACCACAATTAAAGCAGCAATTTCTCCTCGTATCACAATAATTCCCATTAAGCTGACAACAAAATATACAAGGAGGATAGAATGGGACTAACTGGTCTCCACTAGCCTGAGATTGTGCACCCTATGCCTTAGGATCACTACTATTCTGAAAATGGCAATCACCGAATGACTTCAGATAAAGAGCACTAGCCAAAGAATATAAACCAAAATTTCACCAAGTCTTCTTCTTGCTCCACTATCTACCATCTCTTCCACTATCCTGCTGCCCTTCACCCTACTTGGAATACCTGAACTTCTTAGTCTTTCTCTCCCTTATCTCCGTTTGTCTCTTTTTGTCATCCTCTACCTGCTACATATAAACCACAAGTCCATAGATATCCATGTCATTGTTCAATATAGCAGTCTTACATTCCAACACCAAATCACGAGAAAACCCAAAAGAGATCTTCCTTATCTTAGACATCTGGCTAGACATTAAATCTAGAGCATAATGACACAATTGCTAAAATTTCAAGGCATACTCCTTCACACTTATCTTGCCCTCCTTCAAATTCACAAATTCCTCTACCTTAGCTTCTCTTAACTTCTAAGGAAAAAATAATCAGGGAAAGCCCCTGAATACTTATCCCACATAACCGGCTTAGTATCATCACCTCTTAATTGCTCCCACCCCTTATACCATTGATAAGCTATATCTTTAAGATGATATGCAACAAACTCCACACCTTTAGAATCAGTAGCATGTATCACCATGAATATTTTCTCCATCTCATCCACAAACCCTTAAGGATCCTCCTTAACATTATAGTCCTTTAAAAGTTAAGGGATTCAACCTTAAAAACGTGCAAACTCTAGTAACCTCAGAAGAAGGAGAAACAAAACCAATATGGTCTGACTGACGAGACTAAAAGGTTACCAACTGAGCAACCAAATGAATAGATTGACAAAACTCTGCATTAGAAATGTCAACCTGAGTCATTGGGGCATGAGTGTCTCACACGACCCGACCAGGGGCATTGTCATAATAGGCGTCCCAAGTCCGACCAGGACTGGAGACCACCCTCGTTACCCAAACCAACCTCCAACCGTCTATCTAAGTCAGCTGAACTCCAAACATATTGCAAAATAGAATAAATGGACAAGGACTGACTTTGGGATAGGTCTATTCCTAGACTAACCCTACCAAGTCATCCCGTCACACCAAACTATACCAACCAAACCAGCAAGAAAAACAAATACCGAACCAAGGGCCATAAACCAGGCCACAACCAAATGAGATCCAAAATATATTATGATTAATCCCAACATAAAATTCAATGGAACAACCAACAATATCATCAATCGGTATCATCCCCAATACCTATGCCAATATTAAGGCTGACACCAATATCGATCCCGCCCATACCAACCCATAGCAGTAGCACAAAGCCTTTATTCAAAAGAGTACCAAAATACGATCAGGACATGCCCTCAACCATAGCCAAAACTAATATCCATAAATAAGTTAAAGTATGAAATAACATCTATGCAATGAAGCCTTTCGAATAGATGGAAGCTTACCACTTCAATCCACATAATGACCCCGAAGTCCGAATCCCTAAGTAGGAGAAGAAAAATAGTTGGTTCCTGCATCACATGGGGATACAACGCCCGATGACGGGTTAGCGGGTGAACGCTAGCATGAACTCAGGATAAGGATAAAATAATGTCATTTATAAAACCAAGTAAAAACTATTCATATACATACAACCATACATATTTATATTTAACCATGCCGGGAAAGGGGACCAGGTTTAGCATGCCATTAAAACCATTACCTGGGGTTTGTAGCTTTTCCTTCCTAAACTACCCACAAGCTATATGGGTTCAGTTCCCCCTGCTGAAAGGGCCCCAGTGCGTGAAGTTGCACGACCAAGGAAAAAAACCTGGGATGACTAATACATCCCCCAAAAATAAATTGTGACATCATGCACATGGTCACTAAGACCAAACGTAACATTCGCAAATATGAGTTTACAGTTTAGATTCCCCCGGGACCTCTACCTTCCACGACTTTGCAACGCATCCCTTCTTTATGCCAAACTAAAACATTTTCCAACCAAACCATTATTCGATCTTTTATTAACCAAGGCTATTAGTAGTCATCTCGTCATACCAATAATAACTTGCAAGTATTATCCTTAGCCAAACCTTAGGAGATTCCCATGTACCCATGATTTCTAATTAACCAAAACCATGGCCACCAAGGCCTTTCTAATCCATTTAAAACCATTTAAAACATTCATATCATTTAGGGTTCCATTATCAAGTTTAAACCATGTATAAGTTCCATTGAAAAACCAATACTATAGTGAAAACATTGTTAAAGGCATTTTATCAAACACATTGGGGACATAGTATTTCCAAAACCAAAGTCCATCACCAAAGAACGATTCCCATGCAACCAATTATCCAAAACCGCCATTAATGCATATAAAAGCATAATTAAAACATGGGAAAACCATAACCAAGCATTTATAACCAAAACCCCCAAATTATATTTGAAAACCCAATACCATACAATATTCAAATCATAAAAACATTGTATAAAACCATGCCTTTAGTTGGAACTAACAATGAGGGAAGAGAACATGCCTTAAACCGAGAAAATGATTAAGAGAAATCATCAAGACAAGATCCAATTTATTCTTTAAGATAAAACACTAGCTTCCTTTGACTTAGAACTCTAGAGAGGATTTACGAGTATTTTCCAAGTGTTTAAGAATAGAATAATAGGGAAAATAACCTCCGAAGAGAAATATAAGTTGTGGGACATTATTAGGATAAGTGGAGAAATATCTAGAATACACCCAATTAAGTTGTACAAAAATTTTATCACAGGGATACGACACACCCAAACCCAAGTTGTATTCAAGTGTACGAGTGGAACCCACCACTTGTACCCTTGGTTTCCCCCTTGGACCCAACACAGTCTAAGGTATGACACACCCAAACCCAAGTCGTATTCAAGTGTATAACTAGTATCCATCAACCATCCACCTGGCAGGACGAAATCAAGGAGGTTTGAACACTGACCACCATACTAGTCCTGGGTATGACTCGTACCCTAGCTTACAGCTCGCGATGAGCCACTCGTACTCAGATCCAACCTAAGTTAACAAGTCTAAGGTTAAGTGAAGGAACCAAATGATCTATATCCAACCATACGACTTGTTCCACAAAGTCGTACTCATTCTAGTGACCAAAATCTATCCCACCAACCTCCCTAGTCAATATACGACTGGACCATACCATTCGTACCCCAATATATTGCACGTACCCATGAGTCGTATTGGGTCCAGAGACCAAAATTCTAAGAAATTTTCTAAGGTCCAGAAACCAGGGTGTTTTAGTCTCCACTACTAGGAACATTCATCCTCGAATGACGAATAATGGGGGCAACCACATGCATAAGTCATTTGCATTATCAAATATATTTCCAAACTTTAACAAAATTTGAAAACAAAGAAGATAAGATAATAATCTTTCCTTTAATAAACTCAAAAAATAAAGATGTGTTGAAGACACATACCTTCCACACAAATCCTAGGAGCAAAAAATAGATATGGATACTTGGACTTTATGTCCTCCTTCGCTTCCCATGTGGCTTTTTTCCCCTTATGGTTCTACCTTAGCCGAAGTCACATCCTTGATTCACAATCGATGAACCACCCTATCCAAGATCTCAACCGGGACCTTTTAATAAGATAGAGAGTCTGAGATACCCAACCCCTTCAAAGGAACAATCGAAGAAGGATCACCAAGACACTTCCACAACATGAAGACATCAAATACCGAATTAATGAAGTTCAAACTAGAAGGAACCTCCAATTCATAAGCAACATTTCCAACCCACAACAAATCCACATAAGGACCAACAAACCGAGGACAGAGACTCTCTTTTTGGCCAAACTGCATTACTTCCTTCATGGGAGATACCTTGAGGAACACCTTATCCCCAACCTTAAATTCCAAATCTTTACGCCTTACATCTGTATAGGACTTTTGAAAACTTTGGGAAGTCTTAATCCTATCCTGAATCACCTTCACCTTTTCCATAGCCTGATAAACCAAATTCGAACCAAATATATCTGCCTCACCGAGCTTGAACCAACCAATAGGAGATCTTCACCTCCTACTATACAATGCCTCAAAAGGGGCCATACCAATACTAGAATGATAGCTACTGTTATAAGTAAACTCTACCAAAGGTAGATGCTCAACCCAACTGCCACCATAATCAACCACACATGCTCGAACCATATCCTGTAATGTCTGAATAGTCCTTTTGGCTTGCCCATCCATCTGAGATGAAAAGTAGTACTCAAACTAACCTTAGTACCCAATCCCTTCTGAAAAGACCATCATAAATGAGATAAAAACTATGTATCACAATTAGAGATAATTAGAATAGGTACCCCATGAAGCTTCACAATCTCCTGAAGATATAAATTCGCATAATCCTTCACCAAAAAGGTAGTCCTCACTAGCAAAAAATGGGCAAACTTTGTCATCCTATCCATAATGACCCAAATTAAATTATATTGATTCTGAGACTGAGGAAGACCGGTAACGAAATTGATATTGATTACCTCCCATTTCTATTTGGAAAAAACAATCTCTTGATATAACCCACCAGGTCTCATGTGCTCAACTTTAAATTGTTGACACACCAAGCACTTGGTTATAAAATCAGCCACATCCTTTTTCATACCATTCCACTAATACATCTCTTTGACATCATGATACATCTTTGTCGAGCTGGGATGTACAACATAGCACTATTTATGCATCTCAACCAAGATCATTTGCCGCAAATCATCGACATCAGGAATGGACAACCTCCCTTGGTATCATAAAGTATCGTGGCCACTGATTTCAAACACCATTACCTTCTGCATACCCATTTTATTCTTGATTTTCATTAAGATAGGATCTAGCACTTTTTTTCCTTAATCTCTTCACCAAGAGACAATCGAACCACTTCCAGTACTATAACCCCACCACCTTCAGAGTCTAAAAGATGAATTCCAAGATTTGCCAAGCGGTGAATATCTCCACCAATTCCTATATTCCTTCCTCCACATGAGCCAAACTTTTCATGAATAACCTGCTAAGAGCATATCAGCAACCACATTAGCCGTACCTGGGTGATAATGAAGACTCATGTTTACACGACCCGCCCTGGAGACTTGTCATAATGGGTATCCTAAGTCCGACCAGGACCAAAGACCACCCCCGTTAACCAACCTAACCTCCAGCTGTTTGTCTTGAGTTGGCTGAATTTTGAGCATGTAACAAGATAGTGTAACGCCTCTCATAAAGACTCTGGGAATAGATCACAACCATGACCAACCCAACTGAGTCCAACCATCCCATACAAATAATCCAACAATACTTAACCATACCAAAACAAGGTCCATAAACTAGGCCATAACCAAGGATATTCCAAAACATAATATAATTAATCCCAAAATAAAATATGATGGGACAGTGAGAAATTATGTCCAATGATGTCAACCTCAATACCAATACCAATGTTAAGACTGATACCTATATCGATCCCATCCATTCTAATGCATAGAAGTACCACAAAGCCCTAACCAAAAGAGTTATGAAATTTGGTTAGAAATATCCATACGATGAAATGGAGCCTTTCAAAAAGATGAAAGCTCACCACTTCAGTCCAAATGATGATCCCCGAGTCAATCACTATGTAAAAGAGGTAGAACAGTCGGTTCCTGCATAGCATGGGTATATAGCCACCAGGAAATAAAGTTAGCAAGTTACCGCTAGCATGATCTCAGGATAAGGATAAAATAATGTCATTTATAAAATGAAGTAAAACCATCCATATGCACACAACCATACATATATATATAACCATGCTGGAAAGAAGGACCGAGTTTAGTATGCCTTTAAAATATTTACCTTGGTTGTGTAGCTTTGCCATTCTAAACCACCCATGGGCTATATGGGTTCAGATCCCTCTGCTGAAAGGGCCCCAGTGTGGGTAGTCGCACGACCAGAAAAAAAAATTTAGGATGAATAATACATCCCCCAAATATAGTGTGACATTATGCACACAGTCAATAAGACCAAACTCATATCTGCAAATATGAGTTTCCAATTTTGGTCTCCCCAGGACCTCCATCTTTCATAGCTTTTTTACACATCCCGCCACTATTTTCTAATTAAAACCAGTTTCCAAATAACCAAACCATTACCCATTTATTAACCAAGGCCATTAATATTGGTATTGTCATACAAATCCTTACATGCAAGTATTATCCATAGCCAACCATATAGAGGTTTAAGAGAACTTTCAAGTGCCCTTTCATTTACCATATTAAAACACATAGGGGATTCCATGTGCCCCTCAAGAATAACCATTAGCCATTTACCTTTCCAAGACATTTAAACCATGCATAATTCCTTTACCAAGTTTTAAAATAAGCAAGAGTTCTATTAAAAGTAGTCAATGTAATGAACATTTCTTTATAAGTATTTTGTCAAACACATTGGGGGCATAATATGAATAAAACCAATTCCAATTACAATTAAACTATTCCCATGCAATCCAATTATCCAAAACCACCATTAATGTATATAAAAGCATAATTAGAACCATGGGAAATCATAACCAACCATTTAATATCAAAACACCCAAATCATATTTGAAAACCAAAATCATACAATCAATGAAATCATGAAAACATTAATAAAAACCATGACTTTAGATAAAATTAACAATGAGGGACGAGAACATGCCTTAAAACAAGATTATGAAGGAAACAAATCACCAAGACAAGCCCCAAATTGATCCTTTAGTTGAAACCCTAGCTTCTCTTGGCAAAAGATCTTGAGAGAATTATGGAGTGTTTTAGAAAAGTTTCAAAGTGTTAATGAATGGAATAATAGGGTGAATAGACTCCTAAGCAGTTTAGAAGTCTTGGTACCTTATTAGGATTAGTGGGGAAATGTCCAGAATACCCCCACTTAAGTTGCACTATAATCCCATCACAGGGGTACGACTGTCCCACATGAGGCGTACTCTTCCAATATGATAGGTATCCTCTACTTGTATCCTGGCCTCAACCCTTGGATCCAACACTATCCAGTATAAGACTCATCCAACTAAGTTGTATTGATAGCATACAATCCATACCCTTCATCCGTACCCTTGGCAGATTTAAGCTCAAGGAAGACTCAGACACTGTCAACCATACGAGTTCATAGTATGACTCGTACCCTGGTTTATGGCTCATGGTAACCCACTCGTACTCATATCCAACCTAGTCAGTATATGACTGGACCTTATCATCCATACCCCAACATACGGCTCATACCCATGAGTCGTATTGGGTTCAGAAACCAAAACTCCAGGAAATTTTCTAAAGGTCAAAACCTAGGGTGTTATACATGTCATAGTCTTTGAGAAGCTCCAATCATCTCTTTTGCCTGAGATTTACCTCCTTATGAGTGAACACATACTGTAGACTCTTATGATCAGAAAAGATATCTACGGGCACTCCATACAGATAATGCCACCAGATTTGCAATGAAAAAAACACTGCCAACAGCTCTAAATCATGAGTGTGATAATTCCTCTCACGCACCTTCAACTGCCTAGAAGCATAGTCAATCACCTTCCCATGCTACATCAAGAAACAACCAAGTCCCACCCTAGATGCATCATAAACCACAAACACCTCACCACCCTCAAGCAATGTCAAAACTAGAGCCAAAGTAAGCTTATCTTTCAACTTCTCGAAACTCCCCTCATAAGCATTTAACCAAGAAAACTTCACCTTTTTTGAGTCAATATAGCCAAAGGAGCAGGTATCATCAAAAATCTCTCCATAAACCACTGATAATACCCAGCAAAACCCAAGAGGCTCCAAATATCAGTTAGAGTCATGGTTCTAGGCCACCTTTTAACCACAACCACCTTTTGTGGATCCACCATGATCCTCTCGCTAGAAATAATATGACTAAGAAATGTAACAATGTTCAACCAAAACTCACGGTTGGAGAACTTGGCATACAACTATTGTTCCTTCAAGGTCTGCAATACCACAAGGAGGTGATTAACATGATCTACCTTACATTTGGAATAAACCAAAATGTCATTAATAAACACAATGACGAAGAGATCCAAGATCTTTCTAAAAACCCTATTCATAAATTCCATAAATGCCGCTAGGGCATTAGTCAAATCAAATGACATTACCAAGAATTCAAAGTTCCCGTACCAAGTACAAAAAGTAGTCTTAGGGATATCCTCCTCCCTAATCTTAAGCTGATAATACCCAGACTGAAGATCTATCTTAGAAAAGAACTTGGCACATTGCAACTGATTTAACAAGTTATCTATCCTTGGAAGAGGATACTTGTTCTTGACCGTTACCTTATTCAACTGTCAATAGTCAATGCACATATGAAGGGAACCATCCTTCTTGCATACAAACAATATAGGTACACCCTACGGAGATACACTGGGATGAATAAATCCTTTATTAAGAAGATTCTTAAGTTGCTCCTTGAGTTCTCTCAACTCAGCTGGAGCTATTTTATAAGGAGAAATAAAAATTAGATGAGTGTTCGAAACTAGATTAATACTAAACTATATTTCCCTATCCAAAGGAACACCAGGAAAATCATCCAGAAAGACCTCAGGAAACTCATTTACCACAGGAACTGACTGTAAAGAAGGATCTTCTAAGTTAGAATCTTTAACCCCCACCAAGGGATAAATACAACCTTTAGAGACTAACCTATAACCTCTAAGATAAGAAATAAACCTCTTCCTAGGAGTTAGGGAACCGCCCTCCCACTCTATAATTAGTTCACTAGGGAACCTAAAGACAACCTTATAGATCCGACAATCCAAGGACTAATAACAAGAATGTAACCAATCTATCCCCAGAATAATATCAAAATCCACTATAACAAGTTCAAATAAATTCACCAAAGTTTGCCTACAACCAACAGATACCACACATCCCCTATAGACTCTCTCAGCAATAACCGAGTCACCTATTGAGGTAGAAATAGAAAAAGAATCCAAAACAACCTCAGGATCAAAACCAATACATACAGCCATGAATAGGGTCACATAAGAATAAGTGGGCCCCAGATCAAGAATACAATGCACGTCACGAGAAAAGAGTTATAACATACCAATAATGACATCAGGTGATGCCTCAGATTCTTATAGAGATACAAGAGCATACAACCTATTTTGGTCATGATGGTACCAAAAGTAGGAGCAGACACCAAAGCCGCACCACTAAGCGCAGGAGCAAAAGATGAAGCAACCGAAGCTTTGACCACTCCCGAAGCTCTCTTACTAATAAAAAAATACTTGAGCATATGGCCTGGCTGGCCATATTTAAAATACTTATCCCTTTCTTCGTCATAATAACCCCGATAAAGATGACCACAGAACCAACAAGGAGGACATGAAAAAATTAATTAACCCCCCACTCGCCTGAGATTGGACATTGATGATATTCTTGTGTACTCGAGGAGTAGTGAGGAGTATGTATAGCATTTAAGGATTGTGCTCCAGGTCTTGCGAGACCATGTGTTGTTTGCCAAGTTCTCCAAGTGCGAGTTTTGGCTTGAGTCAGTGTCATTTCTTGGACAAGTGGTGTCCAAGGCGGGTATTATGGTAGACTTGGCTAAGATTTTGGCAATTCGTGATTGGGCTAGGACTACGTATCCGACTGAGGTTTGTAGTTTTATTGGTTTGGTAGGTTATTATAGGCACTTTTTTGAAAGCTTTGCTACCATATCATCTCCTATGACTAGATTAACTCAGAAGAAAGTTCCTTTCCAATAGTCCTAGGAGTGTGAGTTGAGCTTTTGAAAGATCAAGAATTGTCTCACTTCAGCCCCGAGTTAGCTCTTCCAGTTGAGGGGGAGAGATTCACAGTGTTTTGTGATGCATCTGTTGTTGGTTTTGGATGTGTTTTGATGTAGCAGGGTCATGTCATTACCTATTCTTCTAGAAAGCTTAAGGTGCATGAATGCAACTACCCCACTCATGATTTGGAGTTGGCAGCGGTAGTTTTTGCGCTTAAGATTTGGAGGCATTACTTGTATGGTATGTATTATGAGATTTTCACCAATCATCGTAGTCTTCAGCATCTTATGAGACAGCGAGAGCTTAATCCTCACCAGCACAGATGGATGGAGTTGCTAAAGGACTATGATATTTCTATCTTGTATCATTCGGTTAAGGCAAATATGGTGGATAATGCCTTGATTCACAAGGCAGTGAGTATGGGTAGTTTGGCATGTATATCATTTTCTCAGAGGCCCTTGGCATGGGACATCCAGTCCTTACCCAATTTGATGGTTCGCCTTGATATTTTGGATCCCGCGAGGATTTTGGCTTGTGTAAAGACGAGGACCTCTCTATTTGAGTAGATTCATGATCGTCAGTTTGAGGATAGTAAGTTGTGTCTTCTCTGTGATCGGGTGATGAGTGGTCAGTCTAGGAGACACACCATAGATTTTGAGGGTATCTTAAGATTTCAGAGCCATATTTGTGCTCCCCAACTTGATGACTTGATTTAGTCGATTCTGTATGAGGATCAAAGCTCTAGATATCTGTTCATATCGATATGGATAAGGTGTATAGAAATTTGAGGTAGCTTTATTTGTGGGATGGTATGAAGAAAGATATGGCAGACTTTATAGTTCGTTCCCTATGTTGTCAGCAGGTTAAGGCCGAGCATCAGCATCCAGGCAGTTTGACTCAGAGGTTACCTATTCCCGAGTGGAAATGGAAAAGGGATACCATGGACTTCATTAGTGGGTTGCCTCATACTTCCCATGGTCACGATGGTATTTGGGTTACTATGGATCATTTAACCAAGTCGGCATATTTCATTCCTATTCAGATGACCTTCAGTATGAAAGGTTAGCCTAGATTTATGTTTGAGAGATATTTCATTTGCAAGGGGTCCCGTGTCTAATATATCAGACCATGGTTCTGTATTTACTTTGCAGTTTTGGAGAGCATATCAGGAGAAGTTGGGTACTCGAGTGGATATAATTACAGCCTTTCATCCACAGATGGATGGTCAGTCTGAGTGAACTATTCAGGTGCTTGAGGATATGCTCCAAGCTTATGTTATGGACTTTGGAGGATAGTGGGATTAGCACTTAGCATTGGAAATTTTCACCTACAACAACAGTTACCATTCGAGTATTGAGATGGCGCCTTATGAGGCTTGGTATGGTAAAGATATTTTTCTCCCATGGGATGGATTGAGACTTCTGAGGTTAGACCTTTTGGTATATATTTGCTTCAGGAATCATAGGGTAGAGTCATGGTGATTCACAATAGGCTGAGAGCATCCCAGTGTAGAAAGAAGACCTAGCCGATCATACTCCGTGCCTTGAGATTCATATTTGGTGATCATGTTTTCCTTCGTGTTTCCCCTATAAGATGTGTGATAAGATTTGGGAGAAAGGGTAAGCTTATCCCTCGCTATATTGGTCCTTTTAATATCCTCCGTGTAGTGGGCGAGGTGGCTTATGAGTTAGCTTTACATCCAGACTTTGTCGTAGTTCATCTGATTTTTCATGTCTCTATGTTAAAGTATATTCTGGATCATTCTCATGTTCTTAGTTGGGACTCGGTCCAATTGGACGAGCAGTTGACCTTTATGGAGGAGCCCGTGCTTATTTTGGCTAGTAATGTGAGGCGACTACGCTCTAGAGAGATTTTGGTAGTCAAGGTTCAGTGGAGGCATCGCCCAGTAGGAGAGGCTACTTGGGAGATCGAGGGTGAGATACAGGCCCAGTATCCTCATTTTTTGAGATTTCAAGTATCTTCTTCGTCTATAACTTTTGGGGATGAAAGTTCCTTAGTAGTGATGTTGTAATGACCCTTCAGGTTATTGTCTGCGTTCTTACTTATTTTTGTCGATAGAGATTCTCCATAGCTGCCCCAAGTCATTAGTGACTTGCTGGAACCGATAGTTTGGTTACCTGGCAATTCTTTTGGTTTTATAACCACATTCCTAATTGGAAGTCTTCATTAGTTCTAATTTACAATTGAGAGAAACATTAGTAAAATGACCTTAAATGTGAAATCTAACTTCACCAATACGTCCAAAACATTAAAATCTATGAGGTTACATATCTTATTTGCTAGAAATGGACTACGAATGCAGCTCGAGAAATTGGTCAAAGCTCGGAACCAAGTTTCAAGCTTTAGCCATAGCCAGGCATAGAGAGTGATACCACGACCGTGGTGGTAGAGACACGAATGCAGTACTGTAATTGCGGCCAAGTGGGGTCCACGATCGTGCTACCTGAGGCCTGGGCAATGCCTATTTAAAGGTTGTCTTGCCAAAAGTTTTGGCTATTTGTGCCTCCCTCTTAAGCTCTAAAACCCTAATAGAGTGAAAAATCTTCAAAGTGAGTCTTATGGATTGATTAGGAGCATGAATAACTTATGTAAGCTATTTTTGCTACAAATCTAAGGTAAGATTCCTTTTAGTTTGGTATTAGTTTCTTGATTTCTAGACCCAAAACCCTAAGTCTTTAAGGCTCAATTATAGCCATAAATGTGATTGATTTACTCAAATATCTTGAGGGTTAGATCTCCCTGATGATAGTTGAGTAATGGGATGGTCTCTGAAACTCATTTTTCGAAGGTGGGACCCACTTGGGAGTTTGGTGTCATTTTGGACCCATGGCATAAAGGTGCCATAATGGGTGTTGTTTATCTTGTAATGATGCTTAAATTATGTTGTTGATAGCTTGGCTCGTGGAAGAAGCTTCAAGAAAAGAGAAGGCAAAGTTCATTAGTTCGTGAACAATTTGGACTCAAGGTAGGTCGGGCTTACTAGTTAGATTGAGGTTAATTATAGTATAATTATGATATCATGTGAGATTGAGCAGGGTCTTAGGTGATAAATGGGTGAATGATGATACATGGGATTAGTTGATCCTCGTAGGCTATTAAACTTGTAAAATGTGATGCTTGACTATTGCCTAGAACCTTGGATAGTTCTACCTATGAATAGTATGAGAATACTTTAGTTGCTCAAGTAGAGGAGAATGATGTTGTTGACTAACCTTAAGAGTATGTTGACCTAGATATGACTAGTTATGAATTATGCTTACTGTTTGGGGTGACTTAGAAAGGATACTTGAAAAAGATTTTGCCTTATAGGCCTAGTAAGGATTGATAAGTCCTTATGGTGTGATTTAGACAACCTATCCTAATTCTGGGTAGAAGTTAGTCTTGTAGAAGTTAGTCTTGTAGAAGTGAACTTTGGAATTATTGGGATTTAGGAGTGGGACTTGACCCACCTTAAGCTTGACCTATGTAATTCCTTAGTGACCTAGATACTTGATGAACTTCTAAGTTACGTTATCAAGGTTATAATGGTTAAACCTGATTGTCGAATATACTTATGGGTGATGGTTGGAAAATGTGTATACTTGATTGATTATCTTGTTGTCATGATATAGATAGCCTTGGAAATTTTTGTAAATTAAACCTATGGTTATGCTATCGCTTGGCTTATTGATGAGTTCACCAAGTGAACCTCTAATTATGTTACCACTCTTGCTACAACCCAAGCATAATAATTAAGCTAATATTTATGTGAAGAATTTTCCATTGGGGTTAGTATTGTGAAAAGTGGGAGTAAATTGGCATCTAGAGAGCATGCACTTGACTTATGATTGACTTTCTAATAAATATGTTAACTTGGAAAATTGGTGATTGAGTATATCATTTAGATACCCATGCTCATGCATCTACTTATATTATGTAGTGGTGATTAATAGTAAAGTGTGATGTTATGTGTTACCTTACATCATGGTGATTAATAGTAAAGTATGATGCTATGTGTTACCTTACATCACTTATACTCTATCATTGTGGGTTGTATATGCTTATTGATTTGACTACATATGTATGTGTATATTGTTGTCTTAGAGGATATGTTAATGTTATGATGATGCCCGGTGAATCCGGAGGATATAAATCTCTAACTCATTTATTAACTACTAGACATGGAGTTTATATATGAGTTAGAGATTTATTAGCTAACCTCCAATTGTGTCAAATTACGGTATTGATGATGATTGTTGACCTCGGTAGGAGTCAATGGTGGGAATGTACAACCCGCAACTTTGGTGAGTTATTTGTGTAGTTGTGCCTTGATATGTTGACTGATTGATCTTTTGGTGTATTCTCTGGTGGTATGGGACACCGTGACGAGTTGATTGTCTGATTTCTTTGAGTGTACTTCCCGACAGTATGGGACATCGTGGTAAGTTCTTTTCCTTTATAGTCTAATGATGGTAGTTGTGTTGATTATGGTAATTATATGATTGTTATTGTACATAGTAGCTTTACGCTTCCAAAGCAATTACTCATGTTGTATGAAAGTTATGGTATATATGGCTATGGAATGTCATACTATTATTCTTGTTGATTAATTATCTTATACAGTGATATCGGAGAAAATTCAGGTTTGATTTTGTACCTTGACTTTAGGTTATTATCTTACTTTATATCATCTTTGTATCATAATTTAGCTCAGTCAGCCGATGATGCCTGCTGAGTACCCGTGTTTTGGTACTCATACTACACTTCTGTACCTTTTTGGGGCAGATCCAAGTTCTAGTTGCCATTGTTTAGTCGAGATCGTGCGGTGTTGATCATCAGAAGATAGGGTGAGCACTTGGAGTTCGAGTTGTCATTTTTCCCTTCTATCCTTATTTTGTCTGATGTATTCAAGATGAATGTATGAAACTATTTGTAATACCCCGAACTTTCTTTAAGTCAAATCTAGTCTCCAGAAGAGTTAGTGATGACTTCCTAAATGATTAATATTTAAATCCGATAGAATTTTCCCAATTTTGACTTTTGATCATGTGGGAAATTGAATTAGCTTTCCAACGATACCAATTTCATCCAAATCTGGTATCGGAGTAAAAAGTTATGGACGTTTTACAGAGAACTGTCGAAACTGCCTAGAAGCGACGGCTAGGACCAACAGACTGTTAAGCTAGCGACGGACCGTCGTCCAAACCGTCGTAGACAAGGAAGAAAGTTCATATTCTGGCCAAGTGCGACGGTCAGGACTGATAGACCGTCAAGCCAGTGACGGACCGTCGCCCAAACCGTCGTCACTTCCGATCAGCAATTTTAAGCCATTTTTAAAAGGGTATTTGGGTCTTTTTCCACCCATTTTAAACTCTAATTATACCATACCAGAGCTCATAACTTCTTTATTCATCCAGAACACCAAATTAAGGTTTCTCTCAAAGATCAATCCCCAAGAATAAGAAACCCTAGGTGTTTAATTCCAAGTCAAGAATTCAAGCTTTCCTCCACCAATCTTCAAGAAATCATCCACCCAGGCATGTCAAGTGTTGATTCATGGGTTCCTTTCACCTATGAAGCTCAAGAAACTCTATTTGAAATATAAACTTTGGATTCCATGGTATGAATTGAATTATATCTATGTTTATGTTGTTGTTTGATTTCCAAGTTGAAGTCTTTAATAACTATCATGAAAATATGTTAGTATATGGTTGAAATTCTTGCATTAGAAGTGTAAAATATTGCCATGATGTATTATTTCAATATTCATGCCTAAGCCTAAAGATATGCATACAAGGTGTTTGATTAAATGCCTAAGAGAATAGGAATTATGTCTTATGACTCATTTGTGACCAAAATTGATGAATCCATGTTTCTCCCTTATGTTCGATATGACTCCCACGTTATTGTTATTCTTTGTAATGGATTGATGTAATGCTCATGAGATTAGGCTTATGAAATTATGATATGTTTACATGCATTCCTATTGATGTGTAAGCTTATAGCATGCGAATACTTCATGAAGATCCCCAATAATTGTATTATGAATTGTTGACTATGATCATGTGTCAAGAAGTGTCATGCCTTGTCAGTTTCATGCTATTGAGTCCTGGAGGTACTTGTACCCAATAATTTAGTTGTGTGCCTAGAGCTAGTGTCAGTTTTCATGATACTCTCAGTCAAGCCATGCTCAGTAGAACTCAGTCAGACTCATGACTCAGGAAAACTCAAAAATCCCAATAATCTCATAAATTCAGTAATCTCAGTAGTATTCTGCCAGTCAACGAAATGCAGTCCAGTTCAGTTCAGTTAATCATGTTTCAGTGTCTATTCAGATGGAAGTAGGAATTAGCACCTAGTGAACCCAAGGATGAGGGCACACACTGATAGATGAGGTGGATTAACATTGTCGGATAAGGGTCCCACCATTCTCTTTTGGGGATACTGTCAGATGAGGGTCACCCAAAGCTTGTCCTTACCAGTGGCGCAGTATTGACACCCTTCCAATTGGGTTTACATATTGGACCCCAACTCAGCTATAATAACTTATTGAGGCATGTCAGTTAGATGACTACTTCCCACAGTTACAATCTCATTCTTAGTATCAGTAATAGAACTCAGATAGTTCTACCGAATTTAGGACTGTCAGATACAGTCACCCAGTTTAGTACGGAACTCAGCTAGTTCCATCAGAAATAGGACTGTCAGATGCAGTCATTCAGATAATAGTATATCAGTTATACGAAAATTTATGCTATTAGTATTCAGATTCAGTGATGTCATGATCTCAGTTACAGTTCACGTATTCATGTATGTGTTCTCACATTCATGTTATTCAGTCAGTTAGTATTGTTCATGCATATAAACCCCTTGCATTCAGCCTACCTCACTTGCATACCAGTACATTCAATCTTACTGACGCATTTTTGTTATGGTGTTTTATACCATAGGTTCAGAAGTACGAGCTCCAAAGCATCTTTAGTAGATCAGACGTTCAGCAGCCAGACTAGCAGTGGGTCCTCATCATTCGAGGATAGCATAATTATTTTATTACTTTATTATTTTAGTAGTCCAGAGTTAGTTGGGGACATGTCCCATCAACTCCTCAGTTTTTAGACAGTTTAGAGGCTTCCAAACTATAGCATGTTCAGACAGTTATTTCAGTTTTATTTTGGTATTGACATACCATATTTCCAGATGTTATGTTTATCAGATATTTGAACCTTATGGCTTTTCAGCCTTTTTCCATATTTATACAGTATATTATGAAGTTCCCAGTTACAGATATCAATCATGGTTTAACTTGTGGTCCTTCAAGGTCATGAGCACTGTGTGGCGTTTCGGGTACCATATTCGAGGTGTTACACTATTTAAGACTATTATACATTGAGTTGTAATTTCTATTATTGAATATAGATATTCTCTTGTACTAATACTAGCAGGTCATAGGATTGGTATTCAAATGTTAGTTGTTTCTTTATGGAATATCATTGTTACATTGTGTTCCCAAATAGGGTCCATGTTGGACATTCCTACTATGGTAACCCATTGTATTAGCTCTAGGTTACGATGTTAGCAAACCTACTGGTGGGTTATGGTAGGTGCCATCATGACTAAAAAATCGGGTGGTGACAGTGAAGGAACCAAACGATCCATATCCAACCATACGACTTGTACCACCAAGTCGTACCAATTCCAGTGACCAAAATCCATCCCACCAACCACACTAGTTAGCATATGACTGGACCTTACCATTCATACCCCAACATATGGCTTGTACCCATGAGTCATATTGGGTCCATAGACCAGAATATCATATGGATTGAAGTGGGATGCCGGCCTTGTATATGGATCTTGCATGTCTCCCATGGGTCATAGCTAGATAAAATATGCATTTTATTCATCTATTTACTCTTTTTTACTTGTATTGATACAAGGTTTTATTTGATGAATAGTTGTTTAGATTCTAGGAAATGTGGTTACATATGACATTATTTTTTAGCTAATTTCAAGGTATATTGAACTATTTTTGGATTCATTGCTAATCCATATACTTGGTTTTATATCAATATTTGAATTTGAGAGCATGTTTGTAAAGTATAGAACTGACCCTCTCCATCTCCATCTCCATCTCTTGGACTCAGAGTCAACAGAAATTGTATATTGAGGTGAGAAGAAAATATCTCTAGTTTGAGATTGGTGATTATGTGTACTTGAAAATCTCTCCCAGAAAGGGAGTGAAAAGGTTTGGCAAGAAGGGAAAGCTCAGTCCCCGATATGTCGGTCCTTACCAAATTCTAAGCCATTTTGGAAAGGTAGCTTACGAGCTTGAGTTGCCTTCAGACTTAGATTCAGTACACCCAGTGTTTCATGTCTCCTTGCTAAAGAAATGCATTTGTGACCCAACAGTTGTAGTCCCTATAGAGAGTATAGATGTTCATAACAACCTCTCTTATGAGAAAGTCCCAGTCGTAATCTTTGATCATCAGATTCACAGACTGAGGAACAAAGAAGTTCATTTAGTCAAAGTTCTTTGGCGGAATCAGTCCATTGAGGGAGCTACTTGGGAAGCAGAAGTAGATATGTTAACCAAGTATCTTTACCTCTTCTTCGCAACTTAGACTCATCTCGAGGTAACAGTCTTCCTTAGATTTGCTCAGATTACCTTTACAAACTTGGTATTAATTATTGTTGTATATCATCCTCATGATAGTCATTCATTCATAAATCAGTTCAGCTATGTAATCATGATTTAGTTATGCATGTTCAGTATGAAAACTCATTATATCGGCAGTTTCAGTCATGTAATCATGCTTCAGTTGTAAATGTACAGCATGTAGACTTAATCTATCAGTACTCTCAGTTCAGTCAGTCTCATTTGAGAAAGAATGTTCCCAAGGGGAAGATATTGTAAGACCTCACAAAATCCTAGTCGTTTTAGTCCTTTATAGCATGTCAAAAGAGGTCCCAAACTTAGAAAAAATTCAGCTAAGTGTTAAGGCTTAGAAGCATTTTTAGCCTTCTAAATTGGATGATCTTATTTTTTATCCTTCCAACCTTAGAATGTCGATTTTCAAGTTAATTCATGATCAGGCATGTCAATAAGTCATATTGGGTGAGTTTTGGAATTTTCAGATTCCGTTTGAGTCATGTTTGGATGGGCAAAACAGTAAGCCAACACAATCTTAATGCATCACGTTGGCTACCGTGTTGCACCCATCATCGCGATGCATCGGTGATCGCATCGATCCTATCGATGTATCCCGTTGCCACACGCATCGTTGAGCAGTTTTTATGCATTAAATTCTGAGTTTTCAAGAGCATTTAAGTCCTCTTCCCCTTACCCAATTCATCTAAAACACGATATTAAGCCCCAAAAAGGGCAAAATTCATTGTTTATTCTCAAAATCCTCTCAAGAATAAACCCTAGTTAATCAAGATCAAGATTTAAGTCCCAAGAATTCATACAATTCTCACAAAATAAACAATTAAGGTATGTTAGGTGTTCACCTTGGGTTTCCTTCCACCCTTGGAGTTCAAGAACCCTTTTTAAAACTACAAGTTTATTGATTTCATGATTTACATAGTTGAATTGGACTGTGTTCATGTATGTATTGTTTTATGATTTTCCAATCAAGATTCATACAAGTTTCAGGTGAATTAATTAGCAAGTATGTAGAATCATGTGACCCTCATGTTAAACCCTTGAATTTGCAAGTTAAATGTTGAAGCCATGATGTTTATATCTTGATGATTTCTATGTGCATTAATTATGCTCCCCAAGTGTTTGATAGAATGCCTATGTAAATTGAGTAGTGAATTCATGACATGTTATCATGTGGTCCCATTCATGTACAAGTTCATGCCTCTCAAATGTTTGACAAAATATCTAAATGAATGCATGATGGACAAGTAACTAATGTAATGCATTCAAGATTTTGCCATGTTTTGCTATTGATGCTATCGAGTCCTGAGGGTATTCAATACTCGACAATCTAGCTGTTTACCTAGAATTATAGTAGCTACAGAATAGTCTCAGCAACGTCACGAACAGTAGTACTCAATCAGTTACAGAACTCGGTGAACTCAGTCTAGTTCAGTCAGTTAACATGATCAATAACAGTTTAGTCAAGCCTAGTATAGTCTAGTGATCAGTTCAGTATCTATTCAGTTAGGAGTAGGATTCAGTACCGAGAGAACCCAGGGATGGGGGCATTCCTACTAGCAGAGGGTTTGACCCTTAGTAGCAGTCCCAACGTTACAGAACTATGTAGCCAGCGTAGGGTAAGTTGTCCTTCTACCATATTAGGGTTGACTCAACCATATATATAATTCATGAGTCTTCCTTCCAGATTAGGGTTGACATAGCATTATTAGTATCCCTTGGTAAGGTTCTAACACCCTTCCAACTGGGGTCACAGGTTGGACCCCAACTCATTTTATAATTGGGGTATGTCGGTTAGATGAATACTTTTACAGTTACAGTTTTAGTCTCAGTATTCAGTAAAGAACTCAGATAGTTCTACAGAACAATGGCTATCAGTTATCAGTTATTTAGCCATCAGAATTCAGTACTTCAGTATCAGTCTAAACTATCAGTTATCAATATTTAGTTATCAGAACTCAGAACTTCAACTTCAGTCTAATTCAGACAGACGTTATATGCACAAGTATTACATAACCAGTATGTTCAATAGTTATAGTTTTGCATGTACTCTCATTCAGTTATTTCATGATGTTCATTCAGTCAGTTATCATCTCATGCATATGAACCCATGTATATTAGCCTACCTCACTTAGCATACCAGTACATTCCATGTACTTATGCATACTCTTTCTTTGTGCTATGATGTCTCATATCATAGGTTCGAACGCTCAGGGTCCTGACCGTACTTAGCAACTCAATCTATCAGTAGTAGATACAGTGGTGAGTCCTTATATTTAGAGAACAAAGTTTATTTATCTCAGTATTCTAGTTAGTTCAGTAGTCGGAGTTAGTTAGAGACTTGTCTCATCAACTTCGTATTCAAATAGTTTGAGGCTTTCAGACTAGCACAGACAGATATTCAGTTTTTCAGATGTTATTCTCAGTACATTTAGTTATTATTTTAGTATTTTGAGAAACTTATGGCATTTTCAATTATACTTTCGCATATGATTTTCAGTATTATTATTCAGTGCTCACAGCAGGTACCAGTCATGGATTAGCTTGTGGTCCTTCGGGATTATAAGCATTGTGTGACGCCCAGGGTGCAGTCTCAGGGCGTTACATATGCTAGTCATCCCAGGTTTTCTTCCCTGGTCATGTGGTTACACGAACTGGGGGCCTTTCAGCAAGGGGAGTTGATCCCATATAGCCCGTAAGTGGTTTAGGATGGCAAAGTTGCACAGCTGAGGTAAAGGTTTTAAAGGTCGTAGTTGTATGCATATAAATGGTTTAACTTGGTTTTATAAATGGAACTATTATATCCTTATCCTGAGATCATGCTAGCGTTCACCCGCTAACCCGTCTAGTGATGGTTGTATATCCACGCTAGGCAGGAACCGAACGTTCTACTCTTCCTACATAGTGATTGACTCAGGGATCAGTAGTTGGACTGAAGTGGTGAGCTTCTATTCTTTTGAAAGTCTCCATTTCATGTTATGGATATTTATAGACACTTTGATTTTATTTTGGATAGTGGTTTTGGCCATGGTTAGGGACATGTCCCAACCGAATTTTACTACTCTTTTTGTTAGAGGCTTTGTGGTACTGCTATGGGTTGGTATGGGTGGGATCAGTGTGGGTGTCTGCCTTAGCATTGGTATTGGTATTGAGGCTGGCATCATCAGACATAATTTCTGACTAATCCTTCATATTTCATTTTGGGATTAATTATATTATGTTTTGAAACATCTTTGGTTATGTCCTGGTTTATGTCCCTTGTTTTGGTATTGGTTTGGCATGGTTGGATTGTTGGTATGGGATGGTTGGACGGTTGGGTGACGATTGTGATCTTATTCCAGAGTCTTCATGTGAGTTGTTACATTATCTTATTTTATGCTTGAAATTCAACCAACTCAGGGAGGAGGCTGGAGGTTGGGTTGGGTCACGGGGGTAGTCTCCGATTTCGGTCGGACTTGGGATGCCCATTACGATAAGGCCTCCGATCGAGTCGCGTCATAAGTACCACGTGTTGTTACTCATACTATATTTCTGCAGCCTGCAGATCTTAGTATGAGTTCTCGCTATTGTTGTCTGCATCGTGCAGAGCAGCTATGGATTGGAGATCTAGGGTGAGATGCTGGCATTCGGACTATTACCATTCTCCCTCTTATAGATTATATTGATCTCTACATTGTATTTAGATATGGTTTGTACATATATATTTATTTAGTACTTCATTTTGTATTCCTAATATATTAGAAGCTCTTGTACTGATTCCACCAGGTTTTGGGAGTGTCTTATATATAGTCTTTTATTATAATTATTTCACGTTTTTTCCTTTCGTTTCTCTTGTCCGTTACTAGCGGTTCCGGACTATAGGTTGACTTACCTACTAATGAGTTGTACTAGATGTCATCATGACCTGAGAAATTGAACATGTTGTACCCTGCCCAAGTGACATCCAGCTACTTTGGTCAGTGAAGTCAGGAAAATTTACATCATTCGTAGTGGAGGAACTAGTTTTCTCCCACCACCAACTTCTTCCTTAGGCTTTGACTAGCCTCCAGGCGCATTTCCTCATCTTCACCTTCCACACCTTATACGTCAATATTATTTTTTTTGGTTTCCCATTCGGTATTCGGTGGCCGCAATGGAGTTCCAACTAATCTGGATCGCGCGTTGCAGGGTCCATTACGGTAGCAGCGCTCCCAACAAAGTTTTCTCCATACCCAAGGTCGAACTCCCGACCTCTGGTTAAGGGTGGAGCAGCCTCATCCACTGCACCACAACCCATGTTGGTTATACGTCAATATTAAAAAGTATAGAATTCCCAACAACCTTTTAGAAACAACAATATTGTTGTTGTTGAATATTAACATATGGTAACAACTTTAAGTGGTTGTTGATGCATCATAAATCTTTTAGCCACAATTTTGTTCTTGTTTACAAATATTTGAATTTTGTTGCCATATCCTATGGTTTATATAATAAATTTTAAAATATAAATAAATTGACTTTAAACCCGTAGTATTGTTGGCTTTATTAATAAACAACAACTTAATTTAATTGTAGCTATGTACAAGAGCTTTTACCCACAATTTTTTTTCTTGACCAAAAAATATAGTTTTTTTGGCATATTCTACCATAGTATAATAAATTTAAAATATAAATAGATTTGGGTACAATAAAACTTTATTAACCACAATTTTTTTTCTTGACCAAAAAATATAGATATTTTGGCATATTCTACCAGAGTATAATAAATTTAAAATATAAATAGATTTGGGCACAATAAAACTTTATTATTCATAATACACTTAATCTACTCAATAACTTATGCATGTTGTGGGTTCTCATGTGGGTTATGACCTAATATATAAAAAAAAAATATTTGCACCACAATTGAATGCGGAAAACTTTTCTCTTGAAATTCTTTGCCTTTTTTTAGTTTCATTCTACCTCTAGGTTTCCTCTTTTCTATTATTGTTGAATTGAATCTGGCACTGCTGTCTTTTATGGCTATTGAACAGAAAAAACTTGTAAGTAATTTCTTTTCCATACTAGCAAATTCGCTCTTCTTAAATTTTTTGCTTGTTTTGTTTGATTTTGATTTTGATTTTGATTTTCTGCATCTTGTAACCTAGGGGTTCTAATTTTTCTATATTTGAGTTTATCTGCTTGTTTTATTATTTTTGCATCTCTTTTAAGTTATCAGGTCGTCGTGTCTGCTTCCTCCGTAATTTTACTATATTACTCCTAATTATTTATTATATGTAGTATTAAAAAAATAATAATATTTAATAAAAAATATAAAATAGACATTTATGACATGTCTGTTTCTGCTGCTTCAACTGTAATTTTACTATTTTATCCGTGATTAATTATTATAAGCCATTTAAGTATTAAAAAATTAATAATATTTAATAAAAACATAAAATAAATAAAAAAAATGATAAACTAACTATTGATGTTTTAAATTAACTCGACATCTTATATGAGACCCGTCTAAATTTTTTTCACAACTATTTTTTATAGTAATTTTTTCATATCACTTCTAATAAATTATTATTCCCTAATTAATTATTATATATCATTTACGAATTAAAAAATTAATAATATTTAATTGAAAAAGTAAAATATACATTTATGACATATCTGTTTCAGTTGTTTCAACCATAATTTTACTATTTCATCCCTAATTAATTATTATGAGTCATCTAAGTATTAAAAAAATATTTAATAAAAAGAATAAAATAAATTAAAAAATAATAAATTAACTATTGATGTTTTAAATTAACTTGATATCTTCTATGAGGCTCGCTTAAATTTTTTTCATAATTATTTTTTCTAATAATTTTGTTGTATCACTTGTAATAAGTTATTATGAGTCACTTAAGACATGTCTGCTTCGTGACTTCAATCGTGATATTTGATTGACTTTCAAAATTATATTAGTATCACTTAAATTGAATAGAAGAAGAAGTATTATAAAACACAATAATTAAAAAGTTAAATTATTTTTAAAATATAATTGACTATTAGTGCAACAAAAGTTTAGACAAGGTGAGTATTATAAATTACAATGACTAACAACTTAAAATAGTAAATTACAATATCAAAAAGCTATTACTCCCTCCGTTTAAAAAAGAATGACCTACTTTTCTTTTTAGTCCGTTTCAAAAAGAATGACCCCTTTACTTTTTGGCAATACTTTAATTTTAACTTTCCACATGACATGTTTTGGATCACAAGATTAAAGGGCATTTTGGTACATTTGACACACTTTAATTTAAGGCCACAAGATTCAAAAGTCTTCTTTATTTTCTTAAACTTTTTGTCAAGTCAAAGTAAGTCATTCTTTTTTAAACTGAGGGAGTATAAATTACAATAGCTAACAACTTATATATATATATATATATATATAAATATATATATATATATATATATATATATATATAATTAATTATCAAAATTTTATTTATGTCACATAAATTGAGATTAAAAAATAACATATATTAGGCCCATGCTAGCACGGGCCTTCGATATCTAGTATTTATAGAAACTCGCAGTATGAGTCTAGCTTATTGATACGTTCTATAAAATTCTATTCGGATTTATTTAATATTTTTTATTCTTTTCTCACGGTACTATTTCACTATCAGTCAATTGGGGCGAATTAATAGCCCGTTTTTTTGTACTCCGATACATATAATATTTGATGCAGATTAAATATAATTATATATAAGATATATAAAATTTGGTATAAGATTTAGAAACACCCTGTAAGTCAATAAGATAGCTGACTGTTTTAGTTTTAAGACGAAATCATAAAGCTTTAGACGTCAAGTATGTGTGTGTTTGAACCTTTCGAGCACCCACAATTCCTAAATCTTGAATCCACCATTGTTAGTCAATCATGAGTATTTAGCCTTGTAAGGTTGTTCTTGTTGATTAACACGGAATTTCACGTGCCCCATGCTAGTGGGGTTACTTCATTTGTTTTATTTTACTTGGCACGACACACTAATTAAAAAATATTATTAGAAGTGTATTTTATAAAATTAATCCTATTAATGATGTTTTGAAATTCTAATCTAACTATTATGATTTTCTTTAATTATTTAATATTGAGAATAGTATGAAAAAAAAAGTAATAAAATACTCTTAATTTATGAAAATTAATAATTAATTTGAAATAAATATATTTAAGAAAAAGACCAAATAAACTGAAATTGAGAGACTGGTTTTATAGCTTCTTAATAACTTAGTTAATCGAATTTAATATATTCTCTTTACTACTATATAGAAGAGCGAGTAGCAGCTCTTGGAAGCAGGCAGATGATGGTCGATATGCCTGCTTGCTTCATGATTTTACTATATCACCCCTAATTAATTATTTTATGACATTTACTTATTAAAAAATCAATAAAACTTAATTTAAAAAAAGTAAAATAGATATTTATGACATGTCCGTTTCAGCTGCTTCAATCATAATTTTTCTATATTGACCCTAAGTAATTATTATAGGTCATCTAAGTATTAAAAAATTAATAATATTTAATAAAAAAAGTAAAATAAACATAAAATGATAAATTAACTCTTGATGTTTTAAATTAATTTGACATCTTATATGAGGTTCACTTAAAAAAAATTACAAGTACTTTTTATAGCAATTTTGCTAAATCACTTCTAATTAATTATTATGATTCATTCAATACGTGCCAGTTTCACTACTTCAATCATGTTACTATATGTAAATGTGAGTAGCAGTTGTTGGAAGCAGACAACTAGCGGTTGTCTTACTTTTAGCTATCTGCTTACTCCGTAATTTTACTATATCACCCCTAATTAATTATTATATGACATTTACGTACTATGAAATTAATAAAATTTAATTTTAAAAAAATAAAATAGATATTTATGACATGTCTGTTTCAGCTGTTTCAACTGTAATTTTACTATATCATCCCTAAATAATTATTATAAGTCATCTAAGTATTAAAAAAATTATAATATTTAATAAAAAGGTAAAATAAACATAAATATGACAAATTAACTCTTGATATTTCATAAAAAAAATTCACAAGTATTTTTTATGACAATTTTGCTATATCACTTCTAATTAAATATTATGAGTCATTCAAGACATGTCGGTTTCGCTACTCCAATCGTGATATTTGATTGACTCTCGAAATTATATCAGTGTCGCTTAAATTGACGCTTAAACTGAAATAGAAAAAAAATATTATAAATCACAATAATCAAAAAATTAAATTACCTTTAAAATATAAATTCTATGTTCTTGCATGTACTTTAATTCACTTCTTATATAAAAATTTGGTGTTAGATGTAATAGATTCTATTGATATATCACAGTATCAGTGTGCAAGTTCAAAATTGATCAATTTTAACATCAATTATGGCGTTTCTCATGTAGTGATTTTTCTTCATCGGTTCAAGTCTGTCAACTTAAAGAAAGGATGCTTTGTCAACCTAAAGAAAAGATACACTATTTTAAATTAATAGAATTGCCTCTTTTTTTAAAAGTATATGAACAAATTTGTTTTAAGTAGGATTATTATCATTGAATTGACATAATCATTTCTTCTAAAAGTATATGAAGTATAGATAAATTTGACAAAAATCTAAGAAAAAATTCTTCATGATTCTTTGTTATTCCTGCAAACAGACCACATGCGTTGGAGGAGCAATAGGGTGTGAAATCTATGAAAAAAGTTGTGTCCACCTCTTCGTTTTTTCCTACACGGTGTTGTATGTGAGTCTGACAATAAGTTATTCTATTATTCTGATCTTTTAAAATTTTCTTTCAGATACCAAAGGTAAGTGAAGTTTCATAGTGTTATTGATAGATATTTGGGCATATTACTTAATTTTTCATTACCCGAGTATTAGTGTTAGTCTAATTTTTTATATATAAATTTTTAGATTCTATTTATCACTTGTTATTTTAACCTCGATGATTATGATATCTTGTTCTGTTTCTACTTAAATCTACGACTTTCATTTATATATATTTTTTGAATTGAGAGTTTATTAGAAACAACCTCTCTACTTATTAAGATAGGGATAAAGTTTGTGTACACTCCAACTTCTCTAGACTTCACTTGTGAAATCACCAACGTGATTGTTATTATTTTATCTAAATTCTATAATAATTTCAAAAGAGGATTAGTTATAGATCAATTAGGTTTAAAATATTGAGTAAAAAACTTTGAAAATTTATATTTAGATAGATAATTAAAGTATTCTTCAAGCTAACATAGATTTTGTTTTGAGTCTAGGATGCCTTTCAACTTTTAGACTTGCACCACAATCGGGATACTATCCTTCAAACATCTAAAAATTTATATTGATATCATTATAGTAAACTCTATAAAACATATATATGAAAAAATTTGCTACAAAAGAGGAAAGCTTGCATAACATGCCAATAGGGGCTGCTGACGCCAAATGAAAATTCTTGGTGAAATATTTCAACTCTGACTATTTAAGGTAATTAGGAATACATAAAATTTAACTTAGTTAACTTTAAAATACTATTAACATTTTATTTTGCTTCTTATACATCAATTCAAATATATTCTTGAATCTAAATTTACGCATAAAATAAGTGAAAAAACAAAATTAATAAGATAAAGAAAGAAATGAATTATATTTGAGGACGAAAAACCTTTAGGCAATATATTTTGTAGCAATAAGAAATATTTATTTTAATATATTTATATTTTCATTATTTCATAGCATAATTTTTTATTTTGATAAAAAGATACAAATAATGAAAAAGACCCAAATATTCAAAAACTTTGAGAAATGACTCATATGAAGAATGGGCATTGAGTTGATCATGTCTCGACTAAATAAGTGTACATAAAAATCTATTTTCTTTATATCCTAGAATGTGAATTTTTCGAAAGAAATATTGAAATTTAAAGTTTGTGTAACTTATTTATAGGATAAGGTGAAACAGTTCGTGGATAAAGAATTTCAGAAATTGAAGAGGGTATTGATGTGAACCCTATTGTGAAAGAAAAATTAGTAATGTTGTAGCCAAAGTTCAAGTGTTATGCCTTCAAGTAGAAAATTCATGAACGAAATTCAAGAACATCTGCAAGCACAAGAGAAAGAGGTAGAAGACGAATGCCATAAACAAGAGGACATAGAATGCAAGCTAATGGAAGTAGAACACCAACATGTGGAGGAGCTAAAAATTTTGAGAAATCATAGATGTTTATCTACTATCTGAGCGAAAAATGTTATAGAAAGACATAATGACACTTGTATCTCATATGCAAAGTGATCAGGTATTTACTTAGCTTAAGACATTTCTTAGTATCATTATATTCAAATTTTTAGTTGTTCTATATTTAACAGATCAGATTTTCTACTATAATTTTCAATATTATTATTGCTTCAAGTAGTTAAGATGGCGCAAGTCCTACAGAATTTTATCATGGTAAGTATGTTGCATTGATTAATGTAATAGTAAAATTTTAATCAGTTATATCTATTGCACAAATGCATTTTTTGACTCAAATCAATCTTTATATATGCTAAAGAAATTGTCATCTGACTACACTTTTCTACTTATAGTTCTGCAATCATCTAATACAGATAATAAATTTAAACATTTAACATTTGAATTTATTAAAATATTTTATTAAATTAACATGTTCCATTGAAAATTTAAGAATACATCTCAATTTTTTGAGAATATTGTCCTTGCTTCTCCTAACTATTGAACTCATGAAATGAACCCCTCGTTTATTGAATAAAAAATAATTTATTTTGGTAAAGTTGATTATAATAACATGAAAGGTAATGTTTAAATAGATAACAGTAGGTGAAGTGATTTTTTGTTGATAACTTCAAGTGTTATTAGGAGGATAACTTGATGAAAGTTAAGAGTCATTAGCTTTGTAGTAGTCATTTTTTCTTATTGTGATTACATATCCTCCCCCAACCCAATCTTTAATATATGGTGATAACTCCCTTGTTTATTTCCTTTTTTTTTTTTTTTTTTTTATTTCATTTTGAGCTTTAAGCATCATGGTTGTTTCAGTAACTCTGCTTGACCATCTAGCATATTGCATTGAGCCATAATATATTTAATGTTGGTAATATGGATATTTGACATCTCTTTACCTCTCCTTGTTTACATCTTTTATATTGTTATGATATTATTTTATGCATCAATAAAAAATTTCAACAGATGTTCTTGTAAGATAAAAGTTTATCAATAAATAAAGTAACTTCGCTCTTTTAGTGCCTTGAGGAACCTCCAATATTCTCACCAATGCATTGATTAGTTCGGCCAGGGACTATATGGAGATGAGACTCTCTCTCTCAATACAAGACCCGAGTATCTTCTCAGACTTTTTGTCCTTGAAGAAAGTGAGGCTCGTGCTCTCATCTAGTTAAATTTTAGGAAGAGACATGAGACCAAATCCTATTATTTTAATCATTCTTTTCCTTGTTGTTTCCCCGACCCTCTTCCTTAAGAGTGTTCCAATCCCAGTATGACTATAAATTTCATTGGCCACAAAAAACTCATGGACAGAAGGATGTTGCACTGGTTATAGACCAATGTCCGTCATGTTAAGTCAAACATGAATCGATAATTTTCTAGTAGATAGACCTAGATGACTTAGAAAGAGGCTAGAACAATAGATTAGAGTAACACCACAATTGTATAGCCAATGCCAAACTAATTTTTTTTAGAAAAATCATCATTTCATTTAACAGTTGAATTTGTACAAAAGGCTTAAGGGTAAGTGGATTAAGGACGATCAAGTTCGTTCCCTATAAGATAAAACTTCAAGGTAGTGGTACAATACAAGTGAAAGATATTTTAAAAGAGAGGGGACAATACAAGATAGGGGAAGGCCTGAGAGCCTCCTTTATAAATGATCCAAAATGGGAAAGAACAAGGAGAATATCTAAAGCTTCTAAAGATTTAATGATATCTTGTCTTCTTTCTGATATCTTTGATTCACCACAAATCCTCCTTTTATAGGCCCAAAACCGAGTCGTCGCCTTAATATAAAATAACTACATATTTGGGTACTAAAAGCCTATCTTATAGCATGTACCCATGTTCTGATGGTTTGCTTGAATCTGATTGGGGTAGATAAGTGCATGACTCAAGACTGATTGCTAGTCTTCTAAGGGTCATCATGATTGTGTTCGGCTATAACACGATCTTTCTGAGTGAGGCTTCTCGCGGATGCGCAATTGCATAGTGATCTGCTCGAGCAGATAATTGAGGCTTCTTGCAACATATCGAGGTGAGCCTTCCCTCTTTTTCATCGAATTGCCTGCAAACTCTTCATATTTGGTCTCATCATGCATCGTGGTGCTACCCCTATCTTTATTACTAGATCCAATTTTGTCCCATACAAGCACATAGATTAATGATGTTTTATAATAAAATAAATGATCAAAATAAAATAAAATTAATTTTATTACTAATAATCAAATCTCTTGTATCTAGTAGAAATAACAGAGAGTCATAACTTTATAAATATATTTTTAGTGTCTATAATTAAAGATAATAAAATAGAGATATATTTTATAATAATTAATGTTCTAAAAGATTACCTATGCATATTATATTGTAAATAAATTTCAAAGTATAATTTTAAAAATATTTCATTAATGACATCAAAAATTAATTTATCTATATAGAGAAAATAAAATAAGAAAGAGTAAATAAACACTCACTCATGCACTCATTCACATAGATACATACACAAACAGTTAGTGCAAGTAATATTAAAATAGCAATCATAAAAGATAGTGTTAGATTTTGTAACAATTTCATAAGAAGATTTATCTACTTATAATGTTAATGAACTTTAATCAAAATTATAATAAGATATAAAATTATTTAAACTATGTGTAAAATATTAAGGTTTAGAACTAAAAAAATATTATATATAATATAAAAAAATATTACACAAATAGATAATCGAAAATATTAAGAGTAAAACAAATATTATGTAGGATAAATGGTGAAATATATCTATTATTTGAAATTAAGGAAGAAGTTATAGATTTTCAAAACAATTTTGGAGGTGTAAATGATTTCACCATATAAATAATTTGTATATAATTAAATTTGTTGAGGATAATAGCACACATTTAAACCACAAATTTTTAAAAAAAAATGATAAATAACAGTACATTCTAAAATATTTCTACATATTAGAACAGTAACATGTTAGCTTAGTGGGAAAATATTTCAAAATAAGGGTAATTAAGTCATTTAAATTCATTGACCTGACATGTCTTTGCCATTGCTGAAAAAGATTATTTTTTTTTGGCTTTGCTATTTGGATTAGAACAACGCTTTGCTATTTGGATTAGAACAACAACTTAAAAAGAATATCTATCATTTTTACTCTCTAATAAGAGGGAAAGGGCACGAGAAGGAGAAGGAGGCAGCTCTCCGTTAATATATCTGTTTTTTCTGCCTGTTTTTTTTTAGCTGTTTGTTTCATAATTTTACTATATCATTTTTAATTAATTATTATAAATTATTAATATATTAAAAAATTATTAATGTATTAAAAAATTATTAATATATAAAAGTAAATTCGTGGGAGAAGCAGACAGGTGTCTCGTCAACATGCCTGCTTCATCAGCTGCTTTCTCCGTAATTTTATTATGTCATCTCTAATTAATTATTAAAAAATTATTACAAAGTCATTTAAGTATTAAAATATTTATAATAATTAATGTTAAATTTACTTGACGTTTTATATGAGGCCCATTTAGTTTTTTTCGTAAGTATTTAATTATAATAAGTTATTTATATATTAAAAAATTAATAATATTTAATAAAAAATTAAAATAAATATTTATGATATGTTTGCTTCAGTTGTTTCACCCATAATTTGACTGTATCACCCATAATTAATTACTATAAGTCATTTAAATATTAAAAAATTATTATAAAGTCATCTAAGTATTAAAAAATTAATAATATTTAATGTTAAATTTACTTGACGTTTTATATGAGACCCATTTAATTTTTTTCGCAAGTATTTTTTATAGTAATTTTGTTGTATCACTTCTAATTAGACATGTTTGTTTCGTTGTTTCAATCTTGATTTTACTATGTCACTCCTAATTAATTATTAGGAAAAAGAACACTCTATAATACTTTTTAAAATAAATTGCCCAAGTTTGAAAACTTTTCAAAAAGTGGTCAGTCAGATATACTATTTCCGCTTTATAGTCATTTCCTAATTTGGGTCATTTTGGCCTACTTAGTCCATATACAATCCATCTACAATACTGATACAGTCTATATACAATACTGATACAGTATTCAACTTGGACAATTCAGCCCTTTTAAAAATATTTTAATATTTTTTTGCTATAAATTTTTTAACTGATCAGATATTCTGTTTTTTTATTGTTTAAAAATAATAATTAAATTATAGAAAAATGATATAATTGTTAAATAGAATATGTATCTATATAAAATATATGTAAGAAATTGTATAGTTCTATCAAATATGTATATGTATAAAATATATAAAAAAAATATGTAGAAAGCGTATGAAAATTATATAATTATTGTATAAAATGTGTAAGAATAATGTACAATTATTGTATAAATTGTGTGTCAAAACTGTAAAATTTTCATATAGAATATTTATATGTATAAGATATGTATAGAAACTGTATAGAAGATGTTTAGAAACGGTACAGAACAAGTCGGTAAATTAAATTAGATAGAAAGTGAAATTTAAATTTCATGGCCATTTTCATGGAAATAGTTTAATTTGAAGTGTCGTTTCTGTCATTTTCCCTAATTATTATGACTATTTAAGCATTGTATCAATTAATAATATTTGATAAAAAAAAGTAAAATAGATATAAAATGATAAGTTAATCAAAAAAAATTTATAAGTATTTTTTATAGTAATTTTGTTATATCACTTCTAATTAGTTGTTGTGAGTCATTAAGACATGTCTGCTTCGCTGCTTCAATCGTAACTTTACCATATCACTCATAATTAATTATTACGTTTATCTAAGTATTACGTCACTTAAATTGGAATACAAGAAAAAATATTATACATCACAATAATTTTAAACTTAAATTATTTTAAAAAATGTAATTAACTATTAATGCCACAAAAGTTTGGACAGCGAAGCGATATATATTATTTGAAAATTATATAAAAAGTATTATAAATTAAAATAATTAACAGCTTAAAATATCTATAAAAAAATCTATTATATATTTTTAAAAAATATTATAAATCATAATAATTAAAATAAATTTTTTAAAAAATATTTGTTGGGCATGGGCCTTGCCCGGGCTATTAATAACTAGTACTATCTAATAAGTGGCAAAAACAAGGAGAAGCAGGCAGCTTTCCGTCAATATGCCTGCTTCTCCTGTCTGCTTCATGAGCTGCTTTCTCCGTAATTTTATTATATCATTTCTAATTAATTATTATAAATTATTTATGTATGAAAAATTAATAATATTTAATTAAAAAATATATCATATAGATATTTATTATATGTCTGCTTCATCTGCTTCACCCAAGTATTTTTGTATAATAATTTTGTTATATCACTTCTAATTGGACATGTATGCTTTGTTGTTTCAATCGTGATTTTACTATGTCACTCCTAATTAATTATTATGCTCATTTAAATTTTTTCACAAGTATTTTTTATAATAATTTTGCTATATCACTTCTAATTAGTTGTTGTGAGTCATTAAGACATGTCTGTTTCGCTGCTTCAATTGTAACTTTACTATATCACTCATAATTAATTATTATGGCTATCTAAGCATTTGAAAATTACATGAAAAATATTATAAATTACAATAGTTAACAACTTAAAACATTTGAAAAAAATAATCTGTTATATATTTTTAAAAAATATGTAAAAAAATATTATAAATCACAATAATTAAAATAAAATTTTAAGTATACTATTATTATGAAATATTATTATTATTATTTTGATAAAAATATTTATTAATAAATGTATTTCTTATAATGTTGGGACCGTATTAACATGAATTTTTCTCTGCTAGTTTGCTTCAGGACAAATTAGTTGCCTGACGTATCATATAATGGCATCATTTGTAGTAAAACAGTTTACAAAATGCAACAATTTTAATAATAATAAAAATAATTATGCTGGTGTAGTCTTGTAAATTGTTAAGATGGACTACTGAAAAACCCATATAATTGAAGGGCCAAAAGAGAAGTAGAAAAAGTTAACTCTGACCTACCTCATCTCATATTTATTATCGACGAGTTGGGGTGTTCGATATTTGGTTCAGTATTTTTAAAGTTTGAGTTCACTAATTTGATAATTTATATTTGAATAAAGATGTCACATACCATATTTATAAATATCAATTCAATAATTCGATAATAGGTAAATTAAACTTCGATTCAAAATGATATTTGGTAATATCATAATAAAGTTGAAAATTTACAAATGTACATTTCAACTTCAAAAAGAATATTGAATAAAAATTCTATTTAGTATTCGACGAGTCTCGTGTTATGTGATCTGCAAATCCAAGAGTCAACCCCCCACTTAACCCCCGCCTCCCCAAGAAAATGTTAAAGAGTACATGGAATGGAATGAACCCATTACACCGTAAACGTTTGTAAATTATACCGCGTAGAAATAAAAGGTCTAAAAAAGAAAGCACAATATATAAATATGTTTTTTAACTTAGATTTAAATTATATTTATAATCTTCAATTTTGAATATGCATAAATAGTACTTAAATTTATATAAAGTTGAACAAGTAAATATATATGTTCTATATGACGCTCTACGTGATCAATTCTTATCCTAATGACATCCTATATGTATTATGCCACATAGAATATGTGTGTCTAATTGTTCAACTTTAGACAAATTTAAGTGTCTATTTATATACACCTAAAGTTGAAGGTCATAGATGTAATTTAATGACAGGTTAAAAGGTATATTTATGTATTATGTCAAAAAAGAATTTAATACACAGAAATGTTATAGATATAGTAGCCCTTTGACCATGAAAATTATTTTTTTTTTACAAGATGCTTTGACCATGAAAATTTCAAATATAATTCTGGAATTGTATTTGGAAAAGTGAAAACAAGTATTACTTATTTTCACTTTTTACATTTATATTTCTCTCACAAAATTTAAAAAATAACATTAATTTATATTCATGATCAAACATAACTCTAAATCCATCTCCAACTTCAAAAAATTATAATTTTTATGGCTAAACAGAATAATAGACTATATAAAGTTCTTTTTCGATTTAAGAAAGTACTTGTGGATTTAGAGTAGGCAAGAGAATAAGAAGGCAAGTGAATATATAAAGTTCTTTTTCGATTTAAGAAAGTACTTGTTCAGCCGCCACAATTTTCTTCTAATTTTCAGGTCAATTAATTAAATAATCTATCTTAAGTATCAACCTTATTGGGTGGAATGCCTTTTACTGTGCGTTATCAACCAACTTTTTTATCTTTAATTCTCAGATCTATGAATATTAATTTCATTCTTTAAAATGTCGATCCTTCATTTTATGTTTTTCGTTTTTTGTTTTTTTTTGTTTGTAACTCTCAGTAGGGTTCACTAAAGAATCTCAATCCAATCATGTCTTTAGCATTCTCTATTCGATTTCCTAAATGGGTTTTGTATGTTCATTTAAGAAATGATAATTTTCTTTTCTGTGCAGTTCGATGGGTATGCTGATGGAACTGTCGCAAGGTAACTTTTTGATTGTTAAATAAATTTGATTCCATTTTTAACTTGGAACATTTTATTTTCTTTATTTACATAGGTTGCAAACTATAATTTGAATTTTTCTAGTCCCGGAACCTTTTTAGTTTGTAATTTCTTAAAGATAACTGTCGGGAATATCACCAACATTCTTGATCATGAGCCCGTTTGGATAGGCTGAAAAAAAAAAAAAGGCTTTTAAAAAGTTCTTTAAAAGTATTTCTGAAAGTACCTTTGAAAGTGCTGAAACTTATTTTAAAAATAAACAGTTACGTATTTGAATAAAAGTGCTGAAACTGAAAAAAAGTTATTGATGTATGTAGGTAGCGAAATTTTGTTAAATTTAAATCCGTACAAAATTCGGATTATATTAAATTCAAAATATATTAATCTCAAATAAATATTGCGAATTACTATAATTGAATTAATTGGTTAAGTCCAAACATATATGAGTTTAATTAAAGTCCAACCTCAATTGGGTTAGACCATTAATTTGGGATACAAATCACTAAGTCCACTTTAGCAAACCCAAGATGTCATCATATTAATTTGACCTACAAATGACTAAGCCCACATGAGCAAGCCCAAGATGTCATCATATTCTATAAGCCCAATTTGGCACCACGTGTTGAATGATGTGGCATGCGAAGTCAAGTAAACGAGCTAATGGGACCATGCCACATGTCAAGATGATGCAGAAGGCCTAGTGAATTAAAAAGTTCATAAAATGTGTCATGTCAGTTAAATCTAATTGGTTAAAGGAAGTTGATATTTATCAAGATCATGTCACTTAAATCTGATTGGTTAAAGTAAGTTCATATTTATCATAACTCTTTACTTCCTACAATTATAAATAGAGACCTCATAATTCAGAAAAAACACCAACAATTCTAGCAAGAAGCAAGAGATAGCTCGTTGATCAAACGCAACAGATTTCTCTACAAATTCAAGAATTCAAGATCAGTTCATCAAGCTTCAAGATCAAGACTGGAAGATTCAAGAACAAGCTCAAAGACCCCTGAATTCAAGTAAAAGTCAAGATCAAATCCGCAAATCAAGTTCAAGTTCAAGTTCAAGACTGCAAGATTCAAGAATAAGCTACAAAGCCCTTAGATTCAAGCATAAGTCAAGATCAAATCCTTCAAGTTCAAACTCGAAGCCCTTGAATTTATATTTGAAAAGGAGAATCAGAGGATTCATAGAGATTGTAACACTCACGTTGAAATCAATAAATTGATTATTGCAGTATTTTTCTTGTCTCGATTATTATTTTCAGTCTCAAAAATTTTATTGTCCAATAAATTCTGGCACGCCAGTGGGACGATCTCTACCTCTTATCTCAACTTTTCCAACTTCAAAGTTCAACAACACTAAAATGACTTCCAAGAAGGTCAATTCTCAATCAACTGCTTCCAAGGCTACTGATTCAAAGTTCTCTGTCGAAGTAGAAAACATCCTTGGTGTTACTTTCGGAAGCTTGGGAGCATTCATAAGGAGAAAGACTAACATGTTAGGACAACAAACACATCCAATGTCGTCTGCACCAACTCTAGTTTTTGGATCTTCAACCCCAAAAGGAATGAAGGCCAATGCAAGTGCTTCAAGAGAAGGAAGCAGTGTAGTGAAATCGCTTAAGAAGACTCTAGCTCTACTTGAGCATTCTGGTTCCAAACACTCTGGCGTAAAGAGCGATGGTCGTTCAACAAATGAGTCATCTCCACTTATACTGCATAAGCTGACCACTCCGAAGATCAGCTTATGCGATAATCTGTGTTACTCTCCAACATCTCTAGTGATCATGCAAGCAATGGTTACTGATGCCTCATCTATGGAGGAGCATCTTGCGAATCTTACAAAGGCAATTGAGGGCCTGACCAAATATGTTCGAAATCTAAATGCTCGGATTGATAAGATAGTGGATAGGATGGAGGTCCTGATAGATGGAGAGTCTAGCCATGCACCTGGTAAAGCTCCGGAAGGTCACGAGACAGAACATCCCGTGAAACAAAGACCACCGACTAAGGAGGTACAAGTTTCTTTTGAAGGAGTGATTCCGATTGAGCAATAAGGATCCCTCAAACACAAGTATGATGTTCTCACCAAGTTTTTCCCTGCATATGCCAAGCCCTACACTGTGAGAATAGATAGCCTCAAAATGTCTGTCGGCTATCAAACACCCAAATTTCAACAATTTGAGGACAAAGGGAACCCAAAACAACATGTTGCATACTTTGTTGAGACATGTAACAATGATGGAACTTACGGTGACTATCTTGTCAAATAATTTGTTCATTTCCTAAAAGGAAATGTCTTTGATTGGTATACAGATCTTGAGCCTAACTCTATCGATAGTTGGGAGTAATTGGAGCATGAGTTCCTGAATCACTTTTATAGCACAAGGCGTACGGTGATCATGGTAGAGCTCACAAATACTCGGCAAAGAAGGGACGATCCAGTCATCGATTTCATCAATCGATGGACAAATGCGAGCCTAAATTGCAAAGATAGGCTCAGTGAAGCTTCTGCAATAGAGATGTGCGTCCAAGGAATGCACTGGGAGATCCTCTATATCTTGCAAGGCATTAAGTCTAAATTCTTTGAAGAGTTAGCTACCTAAGGGTGTTAAGTGGGATGGGTCGGGTCAACCCAGAACCGGCCCGTTAAGTTTAGCCAGGTTGTGGGCCGGGCCGGGTTGTAGTTAAGTGGGCCGGTACGGGTCCGAATTGAACAATAAAATTTTTAAAAATAACCCTGAACCGGCCCAATTCTCCCAATCCGATCTAACCCACCTAAACCCGATTAAAAATTCGATCAAACTCGGTCAAAAACTATTTTTTTTTCTCCAATATACACTATATATACACACCTATATACATTTTAAATACGTTAAACAATATATATATAGTATATACTACATTAGAATTTAAAAAATATATACACATATACACAATTACATATATATACGTAACATTTAATAAATACGACTATACGTACTACTTTAAATAAAACATATACTACAATATATATATATATATATATAGTTATAAACTAATTTATAAAACATATACACATGTATACGTTACATATATACGTCTATAGAAGATATATACACATATATACGTACCATTCAATATATATGTACTACTTTAAATAAAACATATACTGTAATATATATATATATATATATATATATACTACAATATATACACACACTATATATATAGTTATATACTAATTTATAAAACATATACACATGTATACGTTAAATATATACGTCTATAGAAGATATATACACATATATACGTATCATTCAATATATACGTACTACTTTAAATAAAATATACTATAATATATATACTACAATATACACACACACTATATATATAGTTATATACTAATTTATAAAACATATACACATGTATACGTTAAATATTTACGTCTATAGAATATATATACACATATATACATATCATTCAATATATACGTACTACTTTAAATAAAATATGCTACAATATATATACTACAATATATACACACAATATATATATAGTTATATACTAATTTATAAAATATATATACATGTATACGTTAAATATATATGTCTATAGAAGATATAGACATATATACGTATCATTCAATATATATGTACTACTTTAAATAAAATATACTACAATATATATATACTACAATATATACACACATTATATATATAGTTATACACTAATTTATAAAACATATACACATGTGTACGTTAAATATATACGTCAATAGAAGATATATACACGTATAGACGTACCATTCAATATATACGTACTACTTTAAATAAAATATAATACAATATATACACACACTATATATATAGTTATATACTAATTTATAAAATATATACACATGTATACGTTAAATATATACGTCTATAGAAGATATAGACATATATACGTATCATTCAATATATATGTACTACTTTAAATAAAATATACTACAATATATATATACTACAATATATACACATACTATATATATAGTTATACACTAATTTATAAAACATATACACATGTATACGTTAAATATATACGTCAATAGAAGATATAAACACATATATACGTACCATTCAATATATACGTACTACTTTAAATAAAATATACTACAATATATACACACACTATATATATAGTTATATACTAATTTATAAAACATATACACATGTATACGTTAAATATACACGCCTATAGAAGATATATACACATATATACGTATGTATAAATGTTGACGTGTCTCCTGTAAAGGTCACTACGAAGGTGAGCAAGAAGCAAAGCATTAAGAATACTTCTCGACCACGTTCAAATCAGAAGTTAACTTTAAAAGAGATGCAGGAAAAAGAGAACCCTTTTCTTAGTTCTGATGTTGCCGAGATTTTTGATGAACTTTTTTAGCATAAGCTCATTGATCTACCAGAGATGAAGCGGCCCGACGAAGCTGGAAGAACCAATGACCCAAATTATTGCAAGTATCATAGACTTGTGGGTCACCCTCTAGAAAAGTGCTTTATCTTTAAAGACGAAGTCATGCAATTAGCAAATGAGATGAAGATCTTTCTCGATGATGAGATGACCAATTCTCATCAAATCTCTATCACTTTTGGCTCGCTCGATTTGATCCAAATATGTGTCGAAGAGCATAATGAGAAACTGTTAGAGCATGACAAGTCTTCAATTAACAAAGGTGATGATAAAGCTTAAACTTTAGTGACCAGGTGCAGACGCAAGAAGACGAGTCTGCAAAAGGAGTCATTCGAGCAGCGAACTAAAAGGATAATGGTCAAGAAACCAAGGAAATAGAAGCTGGTTGAACTTTCTAAAAAGATGAGGGTAATGAAGCTTCACCACCAAAAACCATGGTGTCCAGTAACGTTGGAAAAATTCTTACCAAGTTGTCGTGCAAAGACTGCTTGAGTTAAACTTGAGGCATCTTATTTTAATAATGCCAAAGAGAGGGCAAAGGGTGAGAATCTACCCATGGAAATTCCTTTATCTTCTGAAAAACTTGCTGAAACTTTTGGCAAAGAGGCACATGTATGTGATACAAAAATAATATTTACAAATGATGATCTTCTTCTTGGAGGAACCCTACACAATTATCCCTTATACATGGTAGGTTAAGTTCTAGGAAAGAAGATAAATAAAATCTTAATTGATGAGGGATCCGGAGTCAACATCCTGCCTATCCACACAATGAAGGAACTTGGCATCGCTACTAACGAACTAGAAGAAAGCCATCTAATGATCCAAGGCTTCAACCAAGGTGGACATAGGGCCATGGGATCTATCAAGTTGGGGATTTGTATGGATAATTTTCGATCAAATTAGTTGATGTATGTGATCGATGCCAAAACTTCATACAATATATTACGTGGTAGGCCTTGGGTATATGAGAAAAAAATTATTTCATATTCTTACTATTAATGCTTGAAATACCTCGAAGGCGGAGTGGAAAGAAAGATAGTAGCTGATGATAAGCCATTCACTGAAGCTGAATCACACTTTGCTGATGCAAAATTCTACTGGAAGAACTATGTCTGAACAATAAAAGGGTTGATGATGTCACCAAGACCAAGTATGATGATCTTGCATCTAAGAAATTCGCGGTGATTGTCTAAAAAGATGCCACCAAGAAGCCTCTCTCCTCTTCGATTAAAGAAAGCATCGCACCTACGAAAAAGAAGGCAACTCCTGTGCTTCACAACTTACCAAAGGAAAAGAAAGAATAAGATCACTTATCCGATGCCAAGGATAATGTTCTAGGAGGGCTAACTCTACCTATCAAGCGGATTGATGCACTGAACCTATCCTCAGGATACTGGGAAAATGTGTGGCTCAAAATCTGCCACAAGAGGTAACACTCCCTATGAAGCGTACAAAAAAGGGCTTGATCCAAATGCATACAAGCTATTTGTAAAGGCTGGATATAATCCTAATGATCAATCAAGGTTGGATAAACTTTCATCAGAAGGTACAACCAGGTAGGCACGTGAAGGCCTAGGATATATGCAACGACCTCCAATTCGCATCTCCATAAGAAGGGCGGTTAGCAACTATATCACTAAAGAAGAAGAGTCTACTGCATCCAACAAAAAACCTCTTGTCTTTGACCGACTTGGAGAATCAACCCCAAGAACTTTCGTGTTTGAGAGGTTGGGTCCTCTAAATAAGAAGAGAAGTAACAAGCATCATAGAAGTCATCAAAGTACGATAATACACTCTTCATCGAAGATCCAGAAGGATTTTCAAAATTTGATTCCTTCTAGAATGAGACGGGAGATCGAACTGGTGGTTTCATGCAATAAGGTGTTAAAAGTAAAGGCTTATACTATGGTTTATAGCAAGAAACATGAGGAAGATGAAGAAAGTGTTGGATCCTCATATCATGTTACAACCTAAAATGAGAACGAGGCCTCATCTTAAATGAAGGTTGATGAAGAGATACTTTCTGGTGTTACCATATATCCATTAACGATGATGATCCTCAAAAGGAGAAAGATGATGGAGATGCCCTGTCTCAACTTGAAGAAGGAGTGAAGGCCACAATAGACCCCTTGAAGAAAGTTAATCTTGAAATCGATGAAGACCCAAGACCAACTTACCTGAGTACGTTTCTAGAAATAGAGGAGAAAATCGCTTATATGGACATACTCAAAGAATATATAGATGTCTTCGATTGGAGTTATAAGGAAATGCCTGGCTTATATCCAAAAGTAGCAGTCCATCAGTTGGTAGTCAAGAACGGGGCTCGTTCTATTAAGCAAGCCTAAAGGTGCTTTAGGCCATAATTGGTTCCATCGATTGAAAATGAAGTTAACAAACTCATTGAAACTGTATTTATTCATGAAGTCAAATACCCTACGTGGATTTTAAGTATTTTTCTAGTACGAAAGAAGAATGGCCAAATTTGAGTTTGTGTCGACTTTTGGGATCTCAATAACGCCTTCCCTAAGGATGACTTTCCAATCTCCATACCAGAGTTGATGATTGATGCCACAACTGGTTATGAGGCAATGTCCTTCATGGATGGTTCATTCTGCTATAATCAAATCCGCATGGCACTAAAAGATGAAGAACTCACTGTATTTCGTACGTCTAACAGTATTTATTGCTAACAAGGTGATGCCTTTTGTCTTGAAGAACGCTGGCGCCACTTATTAGAGGGCTATACAAAATATCTTTGATGGCATGCTCCATAAAAATATTGAATGCTACGTGGATGATCTAGTGGTGAAGTCAAGAAGGAGGGAAGACCACTTAAAAAACCTAAGAATGGTGTTCGAGTTACTTCGAAGATATCAACTTAGGATGAATCCATTGAAGTGTGCATTTGAATTTACTTTTGGAAAGTTTCTTGGCTTTATTGTACGACACCGAGGAATTAAAATTGATCAAGCCAAGGTCAATGCAATTTTGAAGATGTCCGAGCCTCGAAACATTCACGAGTTAAAAAGCCTACAAGGAAGGCTAACATATTTAACGAGGTTTATCTTGAACCTAGCCAAAAAATATCAACCATTTAGCCATCTCATGAAGAAGGATACCTCTTTCGAATGGGACCAAGCTTGTAGCAAGACCTTTGAGAGTATCAAATTATACTTAATAAATCCACCAGTTCTTGCGGCACCCACACCTAGAAATCCATTGATACTCTATATCGCGACACAAGAAAGGTCAGTTGAAGCACTGTTGGCTCAAGAAAATAGTGAAGGCAAAGAAAACTCTTTTTACTATCTAAGCAGAATGATGACACCAAATAAGCTAAAGTATTCTCCGATCGAAAAGTTATGCTTGGCATTGGCTTTCTCAATTCAAAAGATAAAACACTACTTTCAGACTCATGTTGTCCGTCTTGTGTCTAGGGCAAATCCAATCAAGTTTGTAATGTCGAAACCAGTCCTTAGTGATCGATTTGTAAGATGGTACCTTCAATTTCAATAATTTGAGATTGTGTACATTCCCCAAAAGGCTGTAAAAGAACAAGCATTAGCTGATTTCTTGGCAGATCACCCGATACCTGATGACTGGAAATTGAGCGATGGACTTCCTGATGAAGATACAATGTCTATTGAAGTTAGATCCCCATGAAAGATGTACTATGACGGTGCTATACATCAAGATAGAGCTGGTGCTGGCGTAGTGTTTGTCACTCCATAAGAAGAGGTCACCCCCTACTCTTTTACCTTGACGAATCATTGCTCCAATAATGTTGCTGAATGTCAAGCACTAATACTCTGACTTGAGATGGCTGTCGACATGAATCAGCTACAATTATAAGTCTTTGGTGACTCCCAATTGGTGATCAAGCATCTTTTGGGAAGCTATGAAGTCAAAAATCCTGAGCTATGATCATATCATGATTATACGTAAAGGTTGATGGGGTGGCTTAGAGAAGTAACTCTCCATTATATACCATGGAAAGAAAATAAGAAAGCTGATGCCCTAGCTGTTTTGGCCTCAACCCTAACTCTTCTGAATCATACACGAGTTACTATCCACCGAGAGTGGGTAGTACCGCTATTGAATGAGGATGAGGTTGTAGAAAATAAGGTTGAATACCTCGTTTCCGTGTTCGAAGTTATAAAGGTAGATTGACGATAACCTATTATTGACTACTTATGTTATGGGATACTTCCAGAAGATCCAAGAAGAAGGACTGACATTCGTCGTCGTGCACCTCGCTTTCTTTACTACAAAGACACACTGTACAGAAAATCATTTGAAGAAGTACTCTTATGGTGTTTGGGAGAGGAAGAAACAACTCAAGCTTTGCAAAAAGCGCACTCGAGAGTTTGTGGATCGCATCAGTATGGATCGAAGCTTCATTTTTACATTAAAAGAATGGGATATTATTGGCCAACAATGGTGAAATATTGCTTGGACTATGATAGAAAGTGCAAAGCTTGCCAATTCCATGCAAATTTCATACATCAACCTCCAGAGGTACTACACCCAACTGTAGTATCTTGGCCTTTCAATGCTTGGGCAATGGATGTTGTTGGTCCACTACCAAAATCTTCTGGTGAACACTTATACATCTTGGCTGTGATAGATTACTTCACAAAATGGGCTGAAGCTGTTGCTCTCAAGGAAGTAAAGAAAGAAAATATTGCAAACTTCATCCGAGTGAATATCATCTACCGCTTTAGAATTACTCAGTACATAATAACTGATAATGAAAATCGATTTGATAACAAGCTGATGAACAAAATTTGTGATCGCTTTGGTTTCAAGTAGCGCAAGTCTTCTATGTACCGTGCTACCGCCAATGGTCTAGCCGAAGCATTCAATAAGACTTTATACAACTTGTTGAAGAAAGTCATCTCCAAATCCAAACGAGACTGGCATGAGCGAACAAAAGAAGCTTTATGAGCGTATAGGATAACTTACCATACACTAATGCAAGCAACCCTATACTTACTTGCTTTTGGGGTTGAAGTAGTCCCGCCACTTGAGCGTAAAATACCTTCTTTGAGACTGGCTATTCAAGAAGGGCTCACCGATAAAGAAAATCCTAATTTGCATCTTACGGAGTTAGAAGCTCTTGATGAGAAGAGGTTGGAGGCTCAACAAAATCTTGAATGTTATCAAGCCCAACTATCTCATTCTTTCAACAAAAGGGTTCACTTGAGGTGATTCCCAGTTGGAGATAAAGTCCTTGCAGTAAGAAGGCCTATTATTACTTCTTGTAAGTCTGGGGGTAAATTCACCCCAAAGTTGGATAGACCATATATCATACAAGAAGTCTATTCAAATGGTCATTACAAGCTTGTCGATGCAGATGGCGTGAGGATTGGCCCTATCAACGCTAAGTAGTTGAAGAAGTACTATCCTTGAAGGGAGATGACACTCCTTAAGCACGAGTATAAACTGCATGTCCACTCCTGGCTCGTAAGAGTATAAACTGTGTATGTCTTAAAAAAAGTTTGCTAGGTTGAAAACCTCAAAAGAGGTGACCTAGGCAAAAGTTAGGACTTTAAAAAAAATAAAAAAATAAAAAACAAAAAAATACTCACCTAGAACTACGTTGTGACTTGATCCTCTTTATTGAGGTACGTAGGCGCTTGAAATTTTATTCTGAGTTCAGTTGCATGAGTGTTAAAAAAATACATGTTCCCGCTAATATAAAAAGTCAGTCTTCAGACTTGCACCAAGTGTTGGTGGCTCAATGGGGCAAACCCTATGAAATATGAGCTTCTTTGACATACATTGAAGTCTTCAGATTCACTAAGTCTCCATATTTGAGCTTTCAAAGTTACCATATTGAAGCCTGCAAGTTCACGTAGTCTGATAGTTGAAGTCTTCAAATGACCTATGCATATAAGTTGAAGTCTTCATATTGAAACTTTAAAATTCATCATATTGAAGTACATTAGTGGAAGTCTTATGATGCTCTGTACTGTAAGTTTAAGTCTTCAAATTCACTAAGTCTTCATGTTGGAGCTTTCAAAGTTACCATATTAAAGCCCGCAAGTTCACGAAGTATGATAGTTGAAGTCTTTAAATGACCTATACATATAAGTTGAAGTATTTAAATTCACTAGGTCTTCATGTTGAAGCTTTCAAATTCACAATATTGAAGTCCACAAGTGAAAGTCTTCAGATGCTCTGTGCTATAAGTTTAAGTCTTCAAATTTACTAAGTCTTTATGTTGGAGCTTTCAAATTTACTATACTGAAGATGAAAAGTTCACAAGTTGAAGTCTTCATATTCTCTATGTCTATAAGTTGAAGTCTTCAAGTTGAGGTTTTCAAATTTGCCATATTGAAGCCTTCAAAGTCTGAAAGTTGGAGTCATCAGGTGCTTTGATCTATAAGTTAAAGTCATTAAATCCTTCAAACCTTCTTGAGTTTACCTTTCTTAGGGCAGGGACGATTATCCATCCCTATGCACTCTAAGATTATCATGAAATTACCTTTTCTTAGGGCGGGGACGAGTAACCATCCCTGTGCGCCCTAAGATTGCCATGAAATTACCTTTTCTTAGGTCGGGGATGAATAACCATCCCTATGCGCCCTAATATTATCATGAAATTACCTTTTCTTAGGGTGGATACGAGTAGCCATCCTTGTGCTCCCTAATATTGCCATGAAATTACCTTTTCGTAGGGCGGGGACGAGTAGCCATCCCTGTGCGCCTTAAGATTATCATGAAATTATATTTTCTTAGTAATGTGACAAGTATATATCTCTTTTCACCATAAGATAGTAAAATTTTCTTAAAATATATTATCTTGAAAAAGATCTTGTCATTCACCTACAAAAAGTAAAAAAAAAAAAAGAAAACGAGAGGAAAAAGAAGGAATGCTTACCTAAATATGGTAAGTATCTCAATTGCCAAAGATGGATCAAGTCGCACCCTTGAGTTTTATTTCCTACAGAAGGTTTTATAAATATTAGAGTCCTCTTTCCAATGGAATAAATCCACTCACAATTTCAACGCTCCCACACCTAGATATGATTTGTATCGTGAAGCTACGCAACCCTGAAATTAAAAACGTATCAGCATGCAGAGGCAACTTCAAAAAATTATCTAGGATAATTCAGAAGGTTTTAAATCATGAATTTTGTATATGTTATATATTATTGATTCTGAATTTGAAAACATCAAGCGTCTCATGATTTCGGCATTCCTACTTCGAGATATGAAAGTTTCAGTAAAGACGCGCAAATCTGGAATTTTCAGCATGACAGAATTTAAAGTCAACTTCAAAATTTTTTCTAAAATAATACTGAAAGTTTTAAATCATAAATTTTGGATATGTTATATATTTTTGAGTTAGAATTCTAACAAATCAAACGAATCATGATTTCATCATTCATACTATGAGATATGGAAGTTTCAACAAAGGCGTGTAGATCTGAAATTTTCAGTATAACAGAATTTAAAGTCAACTTCAAAATTTTGTGTAAAATAATTCTGAAGGTCTTAAATCATGAATTTAGGATATTTTATAGATTTTTGAATCTAGTTTAAAAAAAATATCAAGAGCCTCGTGATTTCATCGTTCCTACATTGAGATATGAAAGTTTTAGTAGAGGTGCACAAATCTGAAATTTTCAGCATGATAAAATTCAGGGCTAATTTCAAAAAATTATCGATAATTATATTGAAGGAATTTAAATCTAAATTTTGGATATGTTGTAGATATTGAAGTCTAGTTTCAGTAAAATTAAATGGTTCATGATTTCTATATTCCTACGATGAGATATGAATTTTCTGCCACTAACATGCTGTGCCGGAAAAAAGTGACGAAAATAAGAGAAAAGTAGGAGGAAAAGAAATTACCTCAATATTATTGATGACTTGGAAATCCCAAAATTGATACTGAAAAAGTGGAGGACCTGCATCCTTTTATAGAGTTGTAGGATAGATGTTTCATTCTCCAATACAAATTCAAATTGGAAGTTGTTTCCTTCTTCCATACAAATTCAAATGGGAAGAGTTCCCATCTCCAACATAAATTCAAATTGGAGGTTGGTTCATTCTTCCATACAAATTCAAATTGGAAGAGTTTCCATCTCCGATACAAATTCAAATTGGAGGTTGTTTTCTTTTTCCATACAAATTCAAATTGGGAGTTGTTTTCTTTTCCCATACAAATTTAGATTGGAGGTTGTTTTCTTCTCCAATATAAATTCAAATTGGAAGAATTTTATTCCTGGTTAAGCAAGGCGGTAAAATATTTTTCAAAATCTATTTGAAAATGGATATCATGCCTAAATAATCATACTTCAAGTCTAGTCACTAAAGTATACACTCGACCAGCCTTGAAGCAAGGGCAATTTATAGGTAACAAAATTTTGTTAAATTTAAATTCGTACAAAATTTAGATTATATTAAATTTAAAATATATTAATCTCAAATAAATATTGCGGATTACTATAATTGAATTGATTGGAGAAGTTCAAACATATATGGATTTAATTAAAGTCCAACCTCAATTGGGTTAGACTATTAATTTGGGCAACAAATGACTAAGCCCACTTTAGCAAGCCCAAGATGTCATCATATTCTAAAGGCCCAATTTGGCACCACATGTCGAATGACGTGGCATGCAAAGTCAAGTGAAGGAGCCAATGAGACCATTCCACATGTCAAAATGATGCAGCAGGCCTAGTGAAATAAAAAACCCATAAAATGTGCCATATCACTTAAATCTAATTGGTAAAAGAAAATTCATATTTATCAATACTATATCACTTAAATCTGATTGGTCAAAGGAAATTCATATTTATCATGACTCTTTACTTCCCACAACTATAAATAGGGGCCTCATAATTCAAAAAAAGCACCAACAATTCTAGCAAGAAGCAAGAGAGCTCATGGATTAAACGCAACAGATTTCTCTATAAATTCAAGAATTCAAGATTAGTTCATCAAGCTTCAAGATCAAGACTGAAAGATTCAAGAACAAGCTCAAAGACCCTTAAATTCAAGTATAAGTCAAGATCAAATTCACAAATCAAGTTCAAGTTTAAGATCAAGACTGCAAGATTCAAGAATAAGCTACAAAGACCTTGGATTCAAGCATAAGTCAAGATCAAATCCATCAAGTTCAAGTTCAAGTTCAAGTTCAAGTTCAAGTTCAAGATCAAGCTCGAAGCCCTTGAATTTTCATTTGAAAAGGCAAATCAGAGGATTCAAAGAGATTCTAACACTTATGTTGAAATCAATAAATCGATTGTTGTAGTATTTTTCTTATCTCAATTATTATTTTCAGTCTCGAGAAATTTATTGTCCAACAATGTATTTGGTAAACAAGTGTTGTTAAATACTTTTTTTTTGGTCAAAATGTCTAAAATACTCTTAAAGTTGTTAACAGTATGTAGAATTGATTATTATTAATTTTATTTCTAAAATAATTCAAATTAAAATTAATATATATATTTTTAATTCAGTTTCAGTATATATATATATATATATATATATATATGTATATATATATATATAATATTTTCATGAATGACTATTAAATTTGTGCGCTAAAAGAATCTTTTTTCTTGGTTAAAAGAATTTAAAACATCAAACAAAATATATATATTACTCATCATGATAATTATATCAATAGATAAATAGTTGATCACAAATAATACTATTTGTTTGCTAAAATGACTCTTAATTGAAAAATATATTACTCGTTGATTGAGTAATGACTATATCACTATTATTACATTGTCGAATATGAATGTTGCATCTCAAATATGCATGAATCATTCACTAATCATTCATGAAGTTGTAGATCTTCAGTGAGTGTTCTCCATGTATCTTGGTTGGTGAGTTGTTTTTCTCTTTAAGAAATTCATATGTTGTACAATAATAAGTGTCCAAATTTTAAAGAATACATTAAAGAATGAGAATAATACATAAAATTTACATTTCATAAATTAGAAGTTTCATACAAAAGAGGTACTAATATGGCTAGAGTTAAGTTCGCCATAAATATAAAAAGTAAAAATGTTTAATTAATACAAGAAGAAGTGTGTTGTAGTGAAAGAGAAGTGCATTTTAGGGTTACAAGAGGGTAATTTTGGAATAAGTAAGAATTATAAGGGACACAAATAGGAATGACAATGGGGCGGTGCGGTGTGGGTGCGGTGTGGGTGCGGTGCGGGTATTTTCATAACCCGCGAATCTGATAACCGCACCGCACCACACCGCATGTCTTTTAAACCCGCACAAACCCACCCTGCACAATACCCTCGTAAACCCACACCGCATCGCACCACATTTCTTTTTAAAAAATTATGACAGAGGGAATAGGCTGACTTATTGCGTTTGTGCAGTTATTCAAGATTTATGATATTTAGTCGTTTCATTCAAGCATATTTCATACCAATTGAATAAATACATAGGTGAAATTATATATTATAATGCATTAATATTTATTTGCTAGCAGTGTGTAAGCGTTATCAACTTATTCAGTATATACACATAAGCAGAGGCCATATGGTTTTCCACTCCTTACCAGTATATACCAAACATTTGCATATAGCTAAAAGGTAAAAAATATTGTTAAGCTCCATATATAGTACAAGAATATATTGTCTTTAGATAGTCTAAGTAAAAACTTTTATGTACTATATGATTAACAAACAATATTCAATAAATTCAAGCTAATCTTTGCGGCCATGTCATTGTCAAATTAATGTTGCTGAGAAAATTTCCATTTTCTTGCCAATAGAATGGAATAACAGTGTCTTATAGCATATCTGCTCATAATTTTCAAGCTTTCAGTCCTTTAGAAAAAAACCATTGCATCCCTTACGGTGCATCAGTATTTGTCAAAATATTTATTAGACCATGAACAAAACTGATTCTTGAACCACTTAAAATCTTCTTATTATCTCGTATTAACAGTAAAAAATACACATAAAATCAATGATAAAAAGTAGCAACACTAGGATCTTGCATTCAAGTTTAGTGGATTACAAAAAGTTTATATCAGTTTGACCAATTAGCTAGACTACATGACAAAAGAAAATATTGATGAACTTCAACAGAGAAGATTGTCAACAAAAAAACATAGCGAGGAGCTTGTATAACCAGTTCAGTGGATTCTAAGAAGTCTAGAGCTTGACCATTTAGCCAGGCTACATGACTAAAAAGACGATATCAATGGAACTTCAGCAAATAATTTGTTAACCAAATAGCATGGCAAGGAGATTTTTGATCTCCAGTATCCACCATCCTGTCCAACTTTCTCTTGAATTCTGGGTTCTCGACGTCAAGGAAAATCTTTGCAAGGATAATAGATAATTCGAGTTAGTAACAACCAAAAAGTGTCTCTCTAGTCTCTTCCCTAAGGTGAAAAGAGGTTTCAAAAATAATATCACACACATGGAAACACCTCTTATAGCTCACACTGCAATCAAAGTAACATAATCTGGACTATCAACCAAGGGGACTCAAACTATGGGTGACTATATCAATTAGAGAACTCAGAACATTGATAAGCTGTGTGTATTATAACACTACGTTCTCTCAAAATAATTTTTAAAACTAGCATTTCAACCTGTAAATGGGATCTGCCTTGGCTAAGATGGTAAGTAACTTACCATAAGTTCACCGAAATCTGGCTAATGGGCACTGGACAGTGGCTATAGCCCTGTCAGCCTAGTAAGTCCACTGGAATTTGGCTCTTCCTCTTCATCAAGTAATGTTGGACATGAGACTTGATCGACCGTTGAAGTTGAACCTAAAAAGAAATTATATCAAAAATTAAAAACTATTATTTATTATCATAAGAAGTTATTAACAGAATCACTTACCATTTATTTTATTCCATAACCAAGTGCGAGCACACATTAAAGCCTCCAAAGTAGTTGGATGAAGTATACTATGATGCAGACTAATCAACCTTTCACTAGTGCTAAATGCTGATTCTGAAGCAACAGTGGAGACAGGAATGGCTAAAAGATCACGAGCCATCTTTTGCAAAGTAGGAAATTTTAATCCATTTGTCTTCCACCAACTTAAATTGTCAAACGATGGAGTTCACGGTAACACACTTTCGTCTAGGTGCAAATCCAACTTAGATCTTGTGTCCACATTAGCCCTACTAGAAGCGACAAACCTATCAAAGCTAGACAGTCGATTTTCCTCAACAACACAAGAAACTTTATTAGAACTAGATGCATACATTGGATTCAAACTTCTTAAATCTTACTTGAAGCGACTGTTTCATCATATATTTGGGGAAGATAGAACTCCACCAACTTCATTTTGTACCTTGGATCAAAGATAGCAGCCACACCCATCAAAATATGCATCTTATTCCAATATTTCTTAAATTTCAATAACATTACCGATGCCATAGACTTAATCAAAGGATCAAGACTCGTAGCCCAATCTTCCAATTCTATCTTGATTTCACATACTTTTGAAAAGTACTGACTTGAAGTTGGATATAGACTTCCAGAGAATTGTTCAGTGATATGATAAAATAGCTTCATCATAGCACAAACTTATTCTGCTGCACTCCATTGCACTTCAGTGGGAAAACAATGATAATTGGTGTCAGTTAGACTCAATTTCATAAACATATATTTCTAGTGTAGAGATACTTGAAACATTAAATATGTTGAGGTCCAACATGAGGGACAATCATACACCAACTTTTTGTTATAGGAAATATGTAGCAGCCGTGCAGCTTCTTCAAACCTTTCAATTCTTCCTAATGACCCTATCCACTCTACCCATCAATAATAAATCTTTTTTACAAAGTTTCTCATTCAACAGGACCTTCATTATAGTATTGTTGGTGCTACAATTATCAACTATAATTGTTGATATTTTTTTTGAAGATTCCATTCTAACAAAGTATTAAGCAACACACCACACAAGGTATCTTTATCATGTGGAGCAGGAACATAAATAAATCTCAAAATATGACTTTGAAGCTTCCACGAATCATCAATAAAATATGCTATAATAGCCTTGAATCCCTTTTTATTATTGTCATAAGTCTACATATCTGTGGTTATTGCAATTCCACATGCAAGTTTTTCCAATAAAGTAGAATTTTTTGATTTTAAATTGTCAAAAATCATTAAAATATCATTCTTAATTATGTTCCTAGACACCATTTTGAACAATGGCTGAAGACTTACATCGAACTTTATAAATCCTATATGATCAACAATAGAGAAAGGATACTCATGGAAAATAATGGTGTGAGCAAGTTCTCTACGTGACACATCTTGATCGAAATAATGATGTTGGCTAGTTTCATCACCCCCTGAACCACTCTCATTTTTTAAATTACTTGGCTTATTAGGAAATCTATGAGTATGTTCTCTCATAACTGATGTACCACAAGTTCTACTTGATTTGATACGGGCATTGAAATACTTACTAATACCATAGAGAAAATCATTGAACATCACTAGTTTGAAATGATTCCACGCTTTAGACTTCAATTTTCTTTTTCCAAATTCAGAATTTTTTTTCATTTGTGAAGGCCTTTGGATCTCTCCCTCAGTTGGTTGAGTTGGTTGAGGGAGAGAACTTGAAGATGAATCAATTGTATTTTCTTTAACTTGAGATTCCATACTTATTTATCTATAAACACACAAAATAAGCAAAGAGGTCAGCATAAATTCACTCAAGAAAGAAATAAATCTTGAATTTTGCAGCAAATAACAGAAAATCAGCATAAGGGTCAGCACAAATCTCCTCAACAGTGAAGAAATCTTGAATCTTTTACAGCAAAATCAGCACAAATTCACTCAAAATGGTAAGATAATCTTGATTTTTACAACAAATAAGAGAAAATAAGCAAAAGGGTCTCAGTGTGAGAGTGACTAGTGAGAGCTTATTGAGTAGTAACATGAAAACAAGAAGAAAAAGTAGAAAAAAAATTGAACAGAGAAAAGAAGAAGAAATCACCATTCACCGTTGAGCGTTAATTCCATCTTTGAAATTGTAGTCTGTAGTATACAGTAAGAGTAAGAGGATACCCTAAATCCTAATTTTAGAGATGAGACTTGAGAGAGAAAGAGTCGAATTTACTATCCAGTGGCCTAATTTTTAATTTTTAATACCCTAAACCAACCCGACCCACACCGCATCGCGGTTTTTTTATTCTTATTAAGCTTGACCCGCATCACACCACATCGTAACTGTATTTATTATAACCCGCCCCGTCCCTCACACGCTTAAACCTGCACCGTACCTGCACCACACTGCCCCATTGCCATTTCTAGACACAAATGTCTTTTGCTTGGTCAACTTTTAATGGATTATAAGCTAAAAAAAGTAGGGAATGGAAAACTTCTAGCTTTTGGCTTTTAAAAAGCCAAAATTGACCTTTTTAAAGCAACTTTTAAATTTGCCAAACACTCCTAAAAGTAAAAAATGGCTCTTAAGCCATTTTGACCAACTCATAATCTTATCCAAACACTCTCAATGTGACATTTTTAGATAGTTTTATTCCTCCTGATTTACTATATTAGTATTAGTACATTATATAAGAGATGGTTTTGACATGTGTGCTTGCTGTCAAAAGGAATTGATTTAAGGATAATTTGGTCATTTTACGTGATATGCTTATGAGTTTGTACTACTTTGCTACATGCATGGGATCAAATACGTGTTATTTTCTCCCCCTTTCTCAGCTTTGTGCTTCTTCTTCACTACCTTTATTAATAAGCATGTAAAAACACCAATTAACAAAACAAAAACAAATTTATTGTTGGTGTCCCTACTCTTTACCGGTTGTATTTCTTTTTAAATTTTTAATTATACAAATTTTATTAGTTGTGATGAAGTTTGTTTATTTTAAGGAATTGGGATTTGTCTGGGTTACTGAAATTAGCGTTTGTGTTGTGAAAAATTTAACTTCTTTAAAATTTTTGGCTTGTTCTTCACAATTGAGGCACTGGATGTGTTCTATTTGTCGCACTTTTTTAAAATCTCCTTTCTTATAGTTTTAGGAGATTGGAAGCTTAGTTAGTGTTAGTGTTAGGTTCTTTTCTTTTGATTTTGGGAGATTTCTACTTCAGTTAGGGTTCCTTCTATTTTTTGAGTGTTAAGGGCATCTTTTTAGTTTAATTTTATTGGCGGGCTTTGTTTTCTGACAGTTGAGTAACTTTTTCTGCTGAATTTTGATGGTTGTTTTTATTTTTGAAGAGTTGATTAACTTTTACCGCTGAATTTTGCTCATTACTTTTGTTTTGGGAGTTTTAGCAGTTGTTAGAAATTGCTATAGTTGAACAAACTTGCTTAATTTTGTTGGTGAGTTTTTCTTTGGGAGTCTTGGTGGTTGCTAGAAATTGAAATACTTGAATACGGTTGATTTTTTTTCTTGCCAAATTTTGCTAATGGATTTTGTTCTTTTGAGAGTTAAACAACTTCTACTACTGGATTTTGTTGTTGGCCGTGGTCTTTGTGGTTTCACTGCTTGAATCTCATTATAGGACTTATTTTGGTATGTAAGATGTGATAAGTAAGGATATAATAACGATATTATGACGTCTTATAGAATTATCCTGGGATTAGCTAATGTCTCAAACCATATATGGGATAATATTACTCTTAATTTTCCCAATTTATCTATTTGAAGTGTACTGTTGTATGTATTGTGCAAACTGGGCTTGTGTATTTTGTTTGGTATATAAGAAATGTTCAAGTCAAATTGATACCAGACATAACAGACAAAGAATGTATGCCTATGTCGATTGTTGAGATTACTAAAAACAAATAATAATAATATTTATGTTGGTTGTTACAGAGAATGGGTATGCAAAACCTATTGTATAACACTTATTATTTCTGTTGATTGTTTTGTTTGAGGCATAGGCCGCCAATCATGCGAAACAGTCAAAGAGTTTCTTTTTTAGTGTAATTGTTAAAGTTAACAATGAACTTTCACTTTTCGTAGGTATATGTCAGGCTTACTTTTGTATGTCAGATGTGATAAGGAAGGATATCTCACGTTATTATCACACCTTTTGGGTACGAATGGTGGTATAGAATTATTTCGGGATTAGCTAATATCCGATAACGCTCAACTTACACATCAATTTAAGTGCAAGGTGGTCATTGTCAATATACTTACCCAACTTTGGAGTTGGGGTCGAATCTACGAAGAACAATATGAATGGCGATCAAATTGATTCAAAATAATAGATACAAGTTAAATTCAAACAAATGATACAAAAAGATAAAAATGGGGGAGATAGGTATCTACACTAATATTTCTTTTTGTTTTTTTCTAGTATAAACTTGGGGCTACGAATAGTTAGAGTTTTGACAATTATGTATGGATCTTGGGATTATTCATTACAAAGGGAGTGATATGTGGGTGTTAGGAATCAACATCAATTTAGCAAGCCAAATATAGGTAGGTTTGGTTATGGATTTCGATGCTAGTCTTTCAACAAAACACCGAACTTTCACATATTGATTCTTTTGAATACCGAATAGGTGTGTTCAACAATTGGTAACCACAACTTCAATCTAGGCATCCCTTTTTCTAGGATGATACCCATGGTATAGTCAACCTCACATTCACTCTTATGTCTAAGATAGCGAAAATTTAGCCAACTCCACACACAATTGTCTATCATTGCTTTGGTCTCCATATTACTCTTTCAAGAATGATAGGGATTTCTAAACTTTACCCAAAACCCTTCTTTCGAAGATGGCTTTGGGTTTTCTAGAGCAGGGAGCTTTCACTCATCATACCCATGTAGGTAGTTGGGGCTTTCGCCTATCAAAACCCAACCAAATTAGCTTAGCAATGATAAAACCCATAAACATAAACTGCTAAATAGAATCTAATCAATAACAACCCATACACACTTTAACCCCTATTCACACATAACCCCAAGAGGGAGATCTAGCTACACATAAGATAAATAATCATAGATATACCCATAATCTCCATTGAAGTGATTTATTAAAGCTTAAGAGAATGTTACTTCAAACTTGGCACTCCCACAAATCAACAATGGAAGTGAGCTAATCTTCCAATTAGGAAGTCTCCAATGTATTCTTCACCCAATATTTATACAATATTTTCTTCTCCAAAAAAGGAGGCTTATCAACTACAAAAGGTAAACCTAAAAATTATTGGGAAAGATGGAATATGATACATGAGGCTAGGGTTTGAGTCTTTTGTCAAAATTGGGAACAACCACATGCATTTCCAGTTTTGCCCCTGGGCTGCTTTGTTCCGCTAGGCCGCGGTCGCGCTTGTTTGGCCGCAACCGCAGTTAACTTCTGCGATCGCAGTTGATTGACTTCTACTTGGCTGCCACAACCGTGGTCAGTGGACTGCGACCGTGGTACCTGAGGCCAGTTCCTGCTCCAAGTCTTCAGCTGGACTTTTCTGCTCTCTTTTTACTCATTTTAAGCTCCAATCGATATCTTTATAGCTTTTCAACTCTATACCTACAAAGAGTGGATATTAGTGCATTTACTCAAAAATATGTCTCATTAATTCATTCAAACTAAGGTAATGTATATGATTGTTGAGTAAGAATGAGTGGTAAGATCACCGCTCATCAATACCCCCAACTTAAAGCATTTTCTTTTCCTCAAGTAACACCACCTCTTATCATGAGACAAAATCATTTATGCACAATCTATATGCCCTAAAGTCATAATGACTTCAACTTTAGTCATAACCACAAGTACCTCATTGCTCACGGGCTAAGCTAATTTCCACTACACCCCTCATTATAAAATGCAATACTCAAGGATACGTAGGACTCTAAAGAGCAACCAAACAACAAAACTAATACTCTAGAAGTGGCTTATCCATTGAATAATACTAACTATACTCTAATTTCCTCTTTGATTGGGAGGTGGAAAAAATCACTCGCCTCAACTTGTTTACATGCCATGCCATCCTCACAAGATAGAGAATTTTCACACACCAAACTACCAAATATGAAACAAGGACTTTTAAGTGTAAGAACTCTCTCACTCATAAAAGAAATCTCAATGCAACAAGTGTCTTACCATAGGCTTGCCCCTATTTTCAATCGCCACTACAAAGAAAGCAAATGGTTGGAGATCTCAAAGGACTTTCTAAGATTGTAACGTAGGTTCGGGTTAGGGTAGGATATCATTTAGGGACACATGGATACACCCTTCCTTGAACATCTACATCTCACTTTACAATTCTCCTTCGTTGACTAAGGGCCACTCTTCTATATTTTCTTTCTTTTCGTATGCCTATTTTTTGATTTCTTTGTTTACCGCTTTTCTTTTATTTTCTTTTCTTGTAACTTTTTTGCAATTCATTCCTTTGTTTGATCCATTCTTTTTCTAAACCTTTGTTTACAATGCTAAAGTACATTAGGCATTTCTCTTACGACATCGTGGCCCCAAACTTACTTCCATCAATTTTTACCACCCCCAACTTAGGATTTTAGCCTCAAGTTGTATGTTCAAGTTCAAGGAGGGTATGGTTCAAAAGAGGGGTAAAAAGAATGGTTTACAAATTATAACAGGTTTGCCAAAGAAAGGTCCAAAGGATCAAAGTGGGTAACTAAGGGTTTCCCTTGTTCACGGGTAGACTTTTTAGGCTAGAGTAGGATCTAAAGTAAAAAAAATGGCCTAAGGTCATTTCTCTAATCACACACAATCAAGATTAGCTTTGAAAGACTATCGGGGCAAGTTCTAGATAATACAAGTTTACAAGAGATGAATACTAAAAACTCACCACATATGAAATGCAAAATTCACCAAGGGAGCTCAAATGAGCATCCCACTAGAGACAAAATTGGAGTATATATTTCTATTCACAAGTCTAGAAATTAATGAAGCCACAAAATGAGAAACGGATTTTTTGCAACATTGCTCACGTCCATGCCCTTGATTTTCAAAGATTTTGGATGGAGAGGATTGTTCATTTTGTGCTAGCACTATGCACGATTTGTAAAACTATGGCTACAATCAAAATCTTAGTCTCACCTTTTGGATCAAAATGAGCAAACTAACCATATGGCTACTCAGACTTCACCAATGGGGTACAATAGGATCCCAAACTTATAATGCCACAAGTACTCAGACTTCTCTTGCACTAATGACTTACATGCCAAAGGTATTCAGAATTTCCCTGTATCTATGATTCAAACCCAAACATGACGCTATACCCTTAACAATGTCGTCACTCAATCTATCACAGGGCAAAGCTAGTCATGTATCACCATAATCAAAATAAAGCTTAATCCTATTATGTGTGGGGTAATTATGTTTTCCTATTTTATCTAGGAGCTGATTTCTCGGGTTTTCCTATTTCAATAAGGATTTGGTTTTTGTAGTCTATAAATACCCTTTAGGCTTTGTTTATTTATTAATTGAAGAATTCACAAGACATTTATTAATTCAATAAAAAAAATCATCTATTGATTATTATTCTTAGTTTGTTATTCAATTTAAGACTTTGGGATTTAACCCTCATTATTTAGAGATTAATTTTGTAATTTTTGTCTATGGATTCCATGATTGATCTCATAAATATGAACGAATAATTTACTTAGCTAGGGTTGTGGGAACCCTGGTAGATTGGCTACCTAGAGGAAGTCTGATATTTATCTATTCTAGGGTTGCATGTTTCTTAATCTTCTTCACGATAACTAATCTCAAGTAGCTACAGTTGCTTGAGATAGCCTGTATCTGCTTACATCCCCACAAGGGAGTTTGCAATTGGGAAAAGATGTTAAGATAATGATTTAGGATTTCTACCTCCATCTTTAAGTCCTCACATCTCATCTAATCACTTTATCCCAAAAGAAAGGGTGAACTGAGGTCGTGGCAAGGAGTAACAAGGCGACACCCTAAGACTTAATCGGTAAAGGGTGAGATTTATATTTGCACCAACAAGACGGTTGATAATACCTATTTTGTAGACTTTTCATGCAAAACAACAAAATTGTTTGGTTGATCACGAGAAATTTACGGATTTGAGAAGTCAGGGGGAACATAAGCATAGTGTTCATCTTCTATTGTCTACAACCAATAACAACCAATTCTTTTCCTTTTACTATTTCAACAAATCCCCCTTTTTACTTTTACATATTGCCCAGTGATTTCAACAAATTCAAGACAGATTTCTGACTTATTCCCTTAGGATTCGACCCCAACCTAGTTATGTTACTATATTTGACAAAAATCACTTTATCCTTTAATTGGAGGTGTATTTTGGGCGACATCAATTTTTGACACCGTTGTTGGGGATTACGATTTCAGAATTCTTAATTGAAGTTGTTGGAGTTAATGGGTTTATTTTCTTTTGATTTTTATTAATTTTTTTTGTTGACCTACTCTTTTTGAGATGATAGCTTGACCAGAGAAAGTATGGAGTGATGACGACTCCTTATTTATTGATTCATTTGATATGCTGTTTTATTGCATGAACATTATCACTATATTGTTTGAACATAATGAGAGCATGCTTGACACGTTGGCACTTCTTGAAAAAGAAAGACAAAAGCTTGTTCAAAAGGTTGATAGTTTTTTCTTGGATATTCACCACTTACAAATAGAGTTGGATGCAAAAGCTATTGCGTGTAATGCCAAGCAACCTAGTTATAGGTGGTGTAAGACTGAAAGAATTCTAAAAATCCAACTTGAGAAGCTAAAATTGGAGAAGTCTAAGATTGCTCATGCTCTTATGGATAACGTCACTCATAATGAGAGCATATTAGAGTTGCGTGGGGATGTAAAGAAAACTTGAAATTCAAAGTTGAGGCACATTGGACCTCATTCAAAGCATTTTTCTATATTATGTTTAGAAAGTCAGATCTTAATCGAGCTATCTGAACCTTAAGAAGAGTTCATGAAGGAGGAAGAATATGTCTATATTCTTGAATTTTCTGAGCCAGAATCAAAGAGATACATTCCCTACACAAGAGCCAAGAAGTACAACATGCCACAACTATTTCTTGGGTCTTTTATTTTTATACCACTACTCCATGAGCATAATAGAAAATCAAAAAATAAATTAGGGGCACAGTTCATAAGTTCAAAGTGGAAAGAGAAATTTGAAAGCCAACTATTGGGCTACCTTAATGAAGTCTGGGTAATCAAGGTACCCATAGACTTGTTGGGGAAGTCTGAGTACCCAATAAAGTCCCGTCATTTCACGATGTAAAATCAGGCGCTGCACAGGAGGCAACCCAAGGTTTATTGTTATTTGTATTCGTATTGCATGATTGGCGTCAGATCTTTGCACTTATGGTGCCACAGGTATGTTTCTAACTCTCTTATTTTGGTTTGACACATTGAGGACAATGCATGATCTTAAGTTGAGGGTGGAGCTACTTGTGGGTCTTGATGTCCTCTTGGGGTTTTTGTTTTCGTGCCTCTTTTCCCTAGAGTTTTGCTCCTAGTAGAGCCGGCATGTTTAGGCATATTGTGTTTTGTTTTGTGATATTTTCTGGTTAACTAGGAGAAAAAAATATATATAAGGCAGTTGACATATTTTTGTTGATTTTTTAGATAAGTGATAAATACCTCTCCAATTGTCTATTTTTAACTGTGTGATATGTATATATATGCGACTATTGTGAATCTTTTTATAGTATTAGTATTAGGGATATGATAATCATTGAAAACTTGTGCATGAATCGGATAGGTGATATCTTGCAATATCGATTCTATGCCATGCGTGTGTGAGATACTACTTAGTTCCCTTTGTGTGTTAAATCCAGAACTTATCCAGTTAGTCTTGCCTAGGTAAGAAAATAGTGGTTAGGAAAGGATCGTAGGCCATTTTTAATATTCTTCCACTTTTAACCTAATTGACCTTCCATGTGTGAATTAGTATTCTTTGATACCGATCTTTAAGCCTTACAGTCTATTTTTCTTATTACATATATCACCTTCCTATTTGTATTACAATGAAACTGTTTTGCTCCTGGTTCTCTTTGGACATTATGCACTTCAACTCAGTCAAATTGCCTAAGTTGAGGGTGGCTATCATAGGGGTGCATGACGTGAAATGGGTATGAAGAAGGATAAAATAAGAGAAAAGAAAATAAGGTTAGGTATGGTAGAAAAATAAAAAAGAAAATAATGTTTGTGAAAAGGGAAAAAGAAAGACTAGAAAACCACACATAACCTGAATATGCTTTTAAATAAAAAAAAAGAAATAAGGGAGGAAATAAAGTAAAAAAATTGGCTAAGTGTGGATCCCAAAAGTTAGTGTAGTTCCAAGGAGTCTTAGTCACTTCAAATATCCATATGTATTATACCAACCCTAAGCCTATGTTACAAGCCGAAGAAAAGTCCTATAGTGATCCTAGCTTAACTATCCGAAAGCTTAGGTAAAGAAAATAAGGGACGCCTATGGAATTTGACATGAATTGATTGGAACTTCTTTCTGAGAGTGAGTGTCTCTTGAAAATTCCCACATTGACATGCTTGATTTCATATATGAGTAAGGAGGGGCTTCTTTGTTGTGAGGGCACATGGGTTGTATTGCTAGTTGCTTACTTGTTTGGGTAGTGTAAGTTGAATGTATGCATGGTTGTTTGTTTCTAATTGAATGCCATAGCTTGATTCCTTTATGTCACATTGTTTTTCTTTATTAATATACACAATTGGTTTTAAAGTGATTGAACTTGGAGAGGGTAATGTGTTTCGAGCTAAAATTGATGATTGACATCCATAGGTATCTTACGTTTCTCTTGGTTAAGCATCGTCGTATTGTTTTGTTATCTTTTCTTGCCTGAGGACATGCAACATTCTAAGTTGAAGGTCTTGATGTGCTATAGAAATATATCACTTATGATACTTAAACTATGAGAATATGCATATACTTAAGGCTATGTTGTTAGATTTGATGTGTTTTTGGTGGTGTTTTGCAGGAAATTAGGTGTTGCGATGCTAAATGCAAGAAAGAGTATGAAAGATGGCTTGAGCCGTAGTTAGTGACTCATTTTCAGCCTTTACTGCCCAAGGTATGACTTCCTCCTAAAAATCCGTAAGGAGACTCTACGAGTCGTATCTTGGACAGACCTTAAAGTCGTATCTCGGACAGATTCAACACAACTTCGATAATGCTTCAGTATTTTGCCATAACTTTTTACCCTGATATCAGATTAAGGCGAAATTGATATCATTGGAAAGCTAACTCAATTTTATATCAGTTGGAGGGTCATGACATAAAAAATACTAATTAAAAAAAAAGATATTCTTAGTTGAAGATGGAGATAACTATACTCTTCACAAGAACTTAATTATTAAGGGATGTTTTCACTTGCCTATAAGCTTAGAGCTATTAGAGATACCAATATGTATCTAAAGTTACCAAAAATCTATGAAAAGGTTAAAGTCTTAGATGTATATGAGTTAGAACTCTGAGTATGACTCGTATAGGGAGGTCGTACACAAACTAGTGTTTAAAGCTTGGAAAGACAGAAGTCCTAGGTTAATACGAGTCAAGGCCACGAGTTGTATGCTTAGGTATGACTCATGAGCCTAAGTTGTAAGTAGAACAAAAATTTAAAGCATGGAATATAGTCATTGGAGTGGGTACGAGAGCCTTGATATGACTCGTATGATGACGGTACGAGTTGAAGACCGAGTCATACCTTGTGCCGACTTTACTCTTCTTATCCCATTTTAGTTAGGATTTGTTTCCTGGGGTTTCCATATATCCCAATTACACTCCTATAATGTTTTTTATTCCCATTATATATGGGTAGTTATGTTTTCCTATTTTATTCAGGAGTTAATTTCTAGGGTTTTCCTGTTTTAAATAGGATTTGTTTTCTGTAATCTGTAAATACATATTAGGATTTGTTTATTTATTCATTGAAGAATTCAAGAGACATTCAACAATTCAATAAAAATTCATCTATTGACTATTATTCTTGGTTTGTTATTCTATTTAAGACATTGGGATTGATTCCTCATTATTTGGAGATTGATTTTGTAATTTTAGCTGTGGATTCCATGATTGATATCCTAAATATGAGCGGATAATTCACTTAGCTAGGGTTGTGGGAACCCAGGTGGATTAGCTACGTAGAGGAAGTGTGATATTCATCTATTCTGGGGTTGCATGTATCTTAATCTTCTTCATTATAATTAATCTTAAGTAGCTGCAGTAGCTTGAGATATCTTGTATTCGCTTTCATCCCCACAAGGGAGTTTGTGATTAGGAAAAGAAGTTAAGACAGTGATTTGGGATTTCTACCTCCATCTTTAAGTCCCTACGTCTCATCTAATCACTTTATCCCAGAAGGCAGAGTGAACTGAGGTTTTAGCAAGGAGCAACAAGGCAACGTCCTATGACATAACTGGTAAAGGGTGAGATTTATCTTCGCTCCCACAAGGCGGCTACTAATACCTATCTTGTAGACTTTGCATGCAGAGCAACAAAATAGTTGGGTTGATCATGAAAATTTTATGGAGTTGAGAAGCCAGGGGGAACACATGCCTAGTGTTCGTCTTCTACTGTCTACAACCAAGAACAACCAATTCTTCTCTTTTTTCTATTTCAATAAATCCTTCCTTTTTTATTTTATACATTGCCCGATGATTTCAATAAATTCAAGACATATTTTCAACGTATTTCCTTGGAATTCTAGCCCAACCTAGTTGGGTTACTATATTTGACCTCGACCACTTTATCCTTCAATTGTTGGTGTATTTTAGGCGACATCAAATTTTGCCGCTGTTGCTGGGGATTTCATGATTGATCTCAGGCTCAACATAGACTTTTGCATGTCCTCAAGCAAACAAAACCAAACAACTATTTTCTAGCATAGAGACGATGCTTAAACAGGATGATCTCAAGCAACCCATGGCAGTGATTTTGAACTTGATTCAAATCTTATTGTTCCCCTCTTAATTTTAACTCTTGAACTCTCACTGCGTATAACAATTTAGCACACATAGAAACACGAAAGAATATGATGATGGCATTACATTAGCAATTTACACTTGGGCATAGACGCAAATTACATTCATCTAATAATCTAGCAATCTAGCAGCATAACCCATGTGCACTCATAGTCAAAGAAATTCTATTCACTCTTTGTTTGGATAAACCAATCTATTCAGGGATATAACACATAACTCTCTCTTATAAAGAAGTATCACCAGTGTTCTCAAAATACCATAGGCTTGCCCTCATACTCTTTTCCTAAGTCGTCAGACAGTCACGGTAAGATCATTATAGGACTTTACTTGGCTTGTAACGTAGGCTTGGGGATGGTATGATATGTTTTGAGATTCATTTAGTGACTAATCCTCCTGGACACTACGACTTTCTTGGGGTCCACTTAATTTTCACTTCTTCTTTTATTTCCACCCTTTTGTCCTTTTTTTTCTTTTTAAGCATATTCTAATTGGGCCAGTTGTAGTTTTTCAACACTTATTTTTTCTTTTTATTTTCTTTTGCTTTTCATTGCAACTTTTATTTCTTTTCTTTTCACCACACCTACTCAAGTTTCAACTATTTTTCTTTAACCCACTTTCTTTATACTTGTTCTTTCTTACGCACCCCTATAATAGCCACCCTCAACTTAGGTGATTTGCCTGAGTTGAGGTGTATTGTCCACAAGAGGACCAGGGCCAAAATAGGCTCATTGTAAGTTAATTGGGAAGGTGATAGGTGTAACAAGAAAAATTGGTCTATAAAGGCTCAAACATTTGGATCAAAGGTATTTATTCATTTGTTTAGGGCATTTTAGGCTCAAGTGGACTCACACAAAAAGGGACTATAATCATCTCCTACTTAACTATGCTAGACCTTGGTAAAAGCAACCGGGCAAGTTCTAGATTCCAACACACCGAGACATAGTAGACCTCACATGCACTTGCACAGGGCTACACTGCTAAGTACTAGTTATCCAACTATGCAATTGCTTTGTCCCTAACTTTTCTATCCCTAATCCTAATGACATTACCAAATTCATAACAGTCTCACACAAGTATACAAATCACGCAATAAAACTAAATTTTTCAGAGAAAGGGTTCAACTTTTTCATTATAATTTCAGCATAATTTAACAGATTTTCATAATAACATTCAACAGTGTTTTAAAAATCACACTTCAAAAATCAACAACAAAATCTTTCATTACAAAATTTTCAAAATCCTCAAAAATTATAATAAAAAAATAATCCCCTTCTATAGGTGCGCTAATTTTCTCCCTATCTCAGCTGCCTGCGTCAAACCTGCAAGTTATTAGAGACTTTCAGTCTTAGCCACTTATATTTTTTTAGCTACTCCTAGATTTTTTGAAATAACCACTAGAGTAAGGATAAAGGTCATACCTAGGTGCTCAGGGCTCCGGAGCATCAACATCAACATGGGGGCACTCAGATAGGGTAAACTCTTCTCAGCTATTATCCCATCAGTCGGGACTGCATCAAGAAATGTAGGTGGCATAATATTGACCCCCACAACATCAAAAACTGGAGATATCTATCCACCAACTCCCCTGGCTATTTCTTAGACCCGTGTCTACCGGTCTAACTCATCCTGAATACTCTCATGTATGGCCTTCTTCCTGGATGCTTGATGTTTTTTTTTCTTCTTTCTCTCTCTTTTTTATTCTTTAATCTCCTAAACTGGTGCATCATCCAGGTATGCCCAAATATTAGGCACATGGACAGTAGGAATCACTATCTATACAACGAGCACAATAACAATCAGTCTATCATAAAGCTCTGAGAATATTTTCTTGATTTTTGCAAACTCAGATCTGATATCAGCAATATTGGGTGTCTGACCTCCTCTAGATTATCGAGTAATCCTTGACTCAAAAGCATCTAGGTTCCCTTGGACTCTCCTATTCTGGCCCTCAAACTTTCTATCAAGCCAATTTTTCACTCCTCCTTCTATGTGACCTACCTTCACATCAAGCATGGCTAATTTGGTTACAACTTCGGTCCATATAGCTTGGTAGATCATCATAATACAGGGAGGAATAACCTGTGGCCTAGATGACATTGACTGAATTTGTGGTGGGGTAGTAGAAGTGCCCGTTGTGTCAGTATGGAAGCCCTATATTTGTGCTCCTGCCTTAGTAGCCTCAGCTATAGTAGAGGTATTAGTCTGATTATCCCGAGGGAACAATCCTGCAAAAATATCTGCTGCCTGTCTTGCCGGTCGGGCCAAAGGGTTATCCACATCTCTAATCAAGCCAATGTCAAATATTCTCTTGGCCTTAATCATTTCATTTATCCCAGGGAGTTTTAGGACTCCCGCAGCCGGGCATATCTGTGTGATCATACTTGGGTAGGCTAGTAATGCCTTTTGACCCCCAACTGCCCTATCCCTCTACTCTCAGGATAAGAACTCAACAATATCAAAATCGTAACTGATCGTGAAGTCGGCTATCATAGATGCCCTGACCGGGCTCAGAACATTATCACAAGTAGTAGGACAGAGTCGGTGTCGGGCCAGTGTCCCCCAAGACTTACCCTTAAAGTTGAGGGTACTCTTCTTTATCTGCTGCGAGACCATTCCAGAGCCTCCTACAACCCAAACATCATTCATGTAATTTGAAGCTATCCACTCTATGTCCATCTAAAAATCACCATCTTTTCCTCAGAACCTAGCATCTGCCGAGTTGGCTTCCTCATTTCTGCCATCCTATAATCTATCTCTACTGTGTTGACCAAAGCCTGAAACTCTGGTCCATACAAGAATATCCTAATTTTGTAGGGAGAGATATGTACCCGTATACCATAAATCACAAAGGAAGTGATAGGCTCACCTCTCTTCCACAACTGGCCCTAAGGGTATTGCCTTTGAAGATCCCCTTTATATGTTGCATAAAATTAATGAACGAGGACCTCACTATAACTTTTAGGCTCTCATGTCATCCATTTAAATCCATACTATCGGAAGTGCTCTTCAAAACCTGGTAACATAGACATCCCAGTAGTAGTCAATCTCCTCCCTGAATAAATTAATCTTCTTATTTTTCCACCCAAGAGTCAGAAAAACCCACTATTATATGTCTCTTTTATGTCAAGGTACTCTCATTGTTCAATGATGGGTATCGGTGTAGTGGTCAGTGCAAGTAGGAGGTTTTGTCTTTTTGTCGGTGTCGCATCCATATCTTCTGAACCTTGAGCTTCTTTAGAACTTTAATCTGCTGAACTAGATTCAACCTCATCATCATCGTCAGTAAGTTGTGGTGTATGGGGAGAAGTTACCGTGAGATTCTTCCTCCTCGACCCTTTTAGAGGTAAATTTGATTCTTGGGAAACCACCTTCTCCCCCTTTGCTTTCTCAGCTACCTTTTATTTTTACGTAGCTTTCTTCATGATGGTTCCTTTATACACTTCACCACCATTAGCGGATGATCTTTCGTACTCTGAATCACTCAATTCTGCACTAGCAGTTGGTGCTTGTTTATTGTTTTTTTTAGAATCTTGTTTGGATAAGGAAATGTTCTTTGGAGGCATTGTTCCTACAAATATACCCTTATTAGAAACTAAGTAAAGAAAATAAAAGAAAAATAAACTAAAGTTCAATGTTCTTGTTATGCTTAGGGTATGAGTGGTGGGTACTGGTCATACCTAGTGGGTATGACTCGTATGCACGAGTTGTATCATATACAATGCATGATCTTTATTTCCTGGTCAGCTTACGACTCCTAACCAGTTGTACCGGTAGGGTACGACTCATTACCAATAGTCGTAAGCAGATCAGAAATATTTATTCCAATTTAAATCATCCCATATGGGTACGAATTAATCAGTATGAGTCGTATGGTCTGGGTACGACTCGTATGATCGAGTCGTATCCATTCCAGAACCTTAATTTTTTTAAACTTCTATGTTGTCAGTGGGTACGAATCCTATTACGACTCCCATACCGGTGGATGCGAGTCATAAGAGGTTTCATATCCACTGCAACATAGAAGTCCAGCTTTAAAGTTTGACTCCAATGCAATTGCCCAAAATACCCACTATTAGTTTCAATCATTTTAAGCATTTTAACCCACACAAACACATCAAATCCATTTCCAAAACCCTAGATCTACCCCAATTTACAACATGAATACCTAAGTTAGGTTACCAACAATTTAACATTTGTATAAACCCTACTAAAACCAAGTTTGTAGTGTCGAATACTACTTATTTCAACTTGAAAGTAAAGAGAATAGAGTTAAAGAACTTACTTGGTGGTTGAAGAAATTGAGTTCTTATTATCAAAGTCTTTTTTCTTCTAAATTCATGTTTAAATCAATAAGAAGGAGATATTTAAAGTTGTTTGTAGCTTAATTAAGTTGAATACAAGTTGATTTTATGGATTAAAGCTTGAAATTAGGGTGAGAAATAATGTGGGTACAATTTAGGTCAAACGGGTGGCCGATTGGGTGCCCCTTTTCCTTTTTAATTAAAGAACTGGGCTGGGTCAACCCACGATTTGACCTAATAAGCATGGGTATGAGTTATGTATATGAATCATACCTAGGATTAAAGTCATTTCTTTGACTCGTATAGAATTGGAACCTTACCTTGGTTCTGGAGTGGGTACGACTCAAGGTGATGAGTCATACCTAGAGGGTACGACTCATTCTTAGAATCGTATCCATTCTAGAAACTAGTACCATATTTTGATTTTGTTCCCAGGTCAATACAACTCTTACTTACGAGTTGTACCATATAGATACGATTCGTAAAGAGTCCATATAACTACCTTTCTTCAACTTCACTAGGTATTTTCTGATTTTCTTAACCCTGCACATTGAACAAACATATTACCTTATAACTGAATAAGTACAAAAACATGGGTTGCCTCCCATGCAATGCTTGATTTACATTGTGGCATGACACAGTTTCCTAGACTACTCAGTCTTCGTTAAGGTCAATATCAACTAATTCATTCACATTTTTTATATTTCCCAGGTAGTGCTTCACTCTTTGATCATTTACCTTGAATGAGGGATTACTATCCCTCTTCAATTCTAAAGCACCATAGGGATAGAATCCTATCTCCGTGAATGGACCATACCACCTTGACCTTAGCTTACATAGAAACAAATGAATCTTGGAATTATAAAACAATACTTGGTCACCCTTTTCGAATACTCTCTTCTAAATTTTGCGGTCGTGATGCAACTCTATCTTTTCCTTGTAAAGCGCTGAAATTTCATATACTCGGAGCTAGAATTCATCCAACTCATTGATATTATTCAGCCTTGATTTGGCTGCATTCTTCCACTATAGATTCAGCTTCTTTAACGCCTATAGAGCTTTATACTTAAGCTCGATTGGAAGTGGCAAGCCTTTCCATACACCAACTGATAAGATAAGGCACCTATATGGGTTTTATAAATAGTATGGTAAGACCACAATGCATCATCTAACTTTCTTGCCCAATCAGTCCTGTTGGCATTCACAGATTTTGCCAATATGGACTTAATTTCTCTATTGGACACTTCAACTTTTCCACTAGTCTACAGATGATAGAGTGTTGCCACTTTTTTTAACTCTATATTTTCAAGAAGACTCTTGAAAAGATGATTATAGAAATGTAACCCTCCATCACTAATAATAGCCCATGGCATGCTAAATGGAGAGAAGATGTTCTTTTTCAAGAATGTAGTGACACTGCGTGCTTCATTGTTAGGAAGTGAAATAACTTCCACCCACTTCACAACAAAGTCTACAACCACAAGTATTTATTTTATGCCAAACAAACTCACAAAAGGTCCCATGAAATCTATGCCCCATATATCAAACAATTCCAATTCTAACATAGGATTCATAGGTAGTTTATGTCTTCTAGAAATCATACCTTGTCGTTGGATTGATCACAAGCATAAGAGTAATCATGCACATATTTGTATATGGTTGTCCGACAGTAGCCGCATTGCAGGGTTTTATGAGTTGTGCGGACTCCTCCATGATGACCCCCAACTGGTGATGAATGACAAGCTTCAAGTATGTTCATCATCTCCACCTCAGGTATGCATCTGCAAATAATTCTATTTGCATAAATTCTGAATAAGTAAGGTTCATCCCAAGAAAATTTCCTTACCTCATGCATGAACTTCTTTCTTTGATGATATGAAAAGTCTTTTGGGACTAGATCACAGGCTACGTAATTTGCATAATCTTCAAACCATGGAATTAGATCTTCGGAAGTTACCAATATCTTTTCATCTGGAAAACTGTCATCAATCTCTAACCCTTTAACAACTTTCTAAATATCTTCCTTCTCCAGTCTAGACAAGTTCTCTACAACCTAATTTTTTATTCCTTTTCTACCCTTCACCTCAGATTCAAATTCTTGCAATAGTAACACCCACCAAATAAGCCTAGGCTTTGTATATTTTTTAGCTACTAGGTACTGCAATACTGCATGATCAGTTTGCACAATCACCTTTGTCCCAATCAAGTATCTAAACTTTTTAAAGGCAAAAACCACTACTAATAACTCTTGCACCATTATGATATAGTTCTTTTAAGAAAGATTTAGTGCCTTACTAGCATAGTAGATGGGATGAAGGATATTTTTTTCTGTTGGCCTAGTACAACCCCTAATGCTGCTCCACTAGCATCACACATAATCTCAAAAGGTGAGGACCAATGGGGAGACACAATGATTGGAGCAGTCATCAACTTCTCTTTTAGGCTTTCTAAAGCCTTCTTACATGCATCATAAAACTAAATTTTACCTTTTTCTCAATAATCTTGCAAAGAGGATTAGCAATCTTCAAGAATTCCTTGATAAATCGCCTGTAAAAACTTGCATGCCCTAGAAAACTTTGAATTCCCTTCCCAAAAATTTGGTAAGGCAATTTTTCAATCACCTCAATCTTTGCTCGATCAACATCTATGCCTCTTTTTGAAATCTTGTGCCCAAGAATAATTCCTTCTTTTACCATAAAGTGGCACTTTTCCCAATTAAGTACCAAGTTGCATTCTTTACACCTTCACAGAGCCTTTGCCAAGTGAATGAGGCAGTCGCCAAAAGAGTCACCAACAATTGAAAAATCATCCATAAAAACTTCAATGGTGTCTTCCACTATATAAAAGAAAATAGACATCATAAATCTCTAAAATATGGATAGGGCATTACATAGAACGAATGGTATTCATTTGAATGAAAAGGTACCATAAGGACATGTAAAAATCGTATTTTCTTAGTCCTCAGGTGCAATAGTGATCTGATTGTAGCCTGAGTACCTATCAAGAAAATAGTACCATTCTTTTCCTGCTAAACTATCTAATATCTGATCCATGAAAGGCATTGGAAAATGGTCCTTCTAAGTCTATGAATTTAATTCTCAATAATCCATATACACTCTCTATCTAGTGACAGGACTCATAGGCACTAGCTCATTCTCCTCGTTAGGCACAATAATTATTCCACCTTTCTTTGGAACACATTGTACCAGATTGACCTACTTGCTATCAGTAATTGGAAATACCACACCAACATCCAACTACTTAATGATTTTTTTCTTAACCACCTCCTGCATAGGAGGATTAAGTCGATGCTGATGTTCAATAGATGGAACACAATCTGGCTCAAGTTGTAATTTGTGAGTACATAAACTAGGTAGAATACCTACAATATCTACAATAGACCATCCAATGGCCCTCTTGAAATTTCGCAAAACTGATAATAATGCTTCTACCTTTGATTGTCTCAGATCAGCTGTAATAATAATCGATAGAGTGTTGTTGGCCTTCAAAAATGCATATCGCAAGTGAGATGGGAGGGCCTTTAACTCTAATACGAGTGGTTCCTCAATGGATGGGCGAGCAGGTGGAGTCGTTCTATTCTTCAAGTCTAAGTCAAGATTTTTCGGTGAAAAATTATAAGAACCACCCCATACAGTGAACTTACTAACTCCTTATACTCCCCAATACCCTCAGAGTCAAAATTCATGATTATAGCTGCCAATGCTTTAACACCTAGTCTCTCTTCAATCGGAACAACTGCATCAGAACCATCATCCCATAGAGTCACTGCATCATTATCATGGAATGAATCAACCTCCTTATCATGCACATTAATAACCGATATCACTCTCAATTCATTAGGCTACCTCATAGATTTGCATACATTGAATACAACTTGTTCATAATTCAATCTCTACATCAAATGTCCTAGCTTCAGATCAATCAACATCCTTCCTATCGCCAAAAATGGTCTTCCAAGAATAATTGGGACTTGAAAGTCCACTTCACAATCTAAAACCATAAAATCATCAATAAAAATGAAAGAATCCACCTTCACTAATACATCATATAGAATACCAACTGTTTTTTCACACTCTTGTCTACCATTACTAGTCTCATAGTGGTGGGTTTTGGATCTTCCAACCATAATTGCTTGAATACAGCAAATGGCATGAGGTTGCTGCTAGCACCCAAGTCACACAAAGCACGCATAAAGTTGAAAGATTCAATGGTACAAGGTATAGTGAAAGCACCGGGATCTTCATTCTTCTCCATCAATGATCAAGTGGCTATAGAACTATAATAATAAACATTGTCAACCGACTCATAACTTACTGCTCTCTTCTTTGTAATTAGATCCTTAATGAATTTTGCATATCCAAGCATTTGCTCCAATACCTCTACTAGAGGTATGTTGACTGACAGTTTTTTTAGCATAGATAAAAACTTCTGGTACTTACGATCCTCTTATTTCCTTTTTAGCCATTGTGGATAGGAAGGAAGAGGTTTTTTAAATGGGATTCCGCACATATTTTGTAGCCTTATATTTTCCTTCATTCTACTTTCTACTACTCCTTACATAAACCAAATCATCATCATGCTTCTTCTTATCAACAGTGGGTACATGTGGATCTTCAGTGACTTTACAACTCCGAGTGGTAATGGCATGACATTGGCTATCATTTTTGGTATTTACCCCTGTATTTCTTTGAAGAGTGAAAAGATATCTTTGATGTACTGTGGTTGACATCTGACCAAATTCTTGCTCCAACTACTTGATTGCTATAGCATGTGACTCTACTTTCTAGTTTAATCCTGACAGATCAACTTTGATATCCTTCAGGCAGTTCTCTTGACTTTCTTGTCCTTTGACTAACTTAGACAAAAGAGCCTCTATTATGGACTCTGTATCTCATCTACCTAGTAGAATATAATTATTGCTCTTCTCCTTATAGTTATATTTGTGAAACCAATCACCATCTCTGTCTCTACACCTATCTCTGTATCTATTATTATAATAGTTTCGACCTTGATTCCCTTGCCCTTGGGCTAAAAAATTTGTCAATCTACGATCAAGATACTTTACCTCTTCTTCATATTCGATCTCCAATGTTTTGGAAGTAGACCCCTATGTCGCAACTGAATTCACCTTCTCAGCACTTATTAACGCAAATTGCTTTGTAAGAAACCCAATATCAATACACAGTTGTGAAACCTTTTGTGCTACCATATTATTATCTATTCCATAAGTATTTGTTGCTCCAATAGCATATGTACCACCACCACGTTCTGAATTTATAGTATGCCATCCCCTATTGGTCACAATGATATCATCTAGTATTTCTTGTGCAGTATCCCAATAAAGACGCCTAAATACTCCTCCTGAAATAGTATCTACCATAGCTCTCAAACTATTATTCAATGATCTATAGAATATTTCTAACAAGTTAGATCCTCTGATTCTGTAATTTGGCACCATGCTCAGCTTCTTCTTGAGTCAAAACCATGCCTTATACATAGACTTTATAGGTAACTATCTGAAATTATAAATTTCATCCTTTAGATGTAGCATTCATGCAGGAGGAAAAAATCTACTCAGAAACTGTGTCTTCAACTCGTGCTAAGTAGTGATAGATCCTCTTGGAAGTTCCCCTTACCATAGTGATACTTCACCTGTCAGAGAGAATGGGAACAACCTCAATCTCAAAGCTTCCTGATTAACCCCTAGAATAGTATAAGATATGCAAATCCCAAGAAAATTTGCCAGGTGTATGTTTGTATCATCCTTCACTGCACCTGAAAACACACCCTTCAGATTCAATAATTGGATCATAGCACTAGTGATATCAAACTTCATATTAGGGCCTAAGGCGGGAGGAACAATGGCTCTAGACTTAGTAGGCTCAACATAATCCAGATCTTTAACATTCTTTTCATATGGGTCTAAGTGTTGACATGCTGGAATAAATGAAGATCTTCCTCTCTGAACTCGATGATCAACACCTTGTCTAGGGAGTGCCGTATTCAGATCCACAGGTGCGGGATCTTGAATCCCTTTACAAATTTTTCCTGACATCCTTCTCAGTGTTTGAAGGATTCTTTTTGGTTTTGGATCAAAAGGGAGTAAGGGATTACCTCTATTCCTAGTACTTGGCATACACCAGCGTATTTCGAAGCAAAAATAAAAATTATAAAAACCCACGAACATCACCAAGTTAATTCACTACTCAAACCAGCTTCCCTGGAAACGACGCCAAATTTTGATGTCACCCAAAATACACTCAAATTAGAAGTATAATGCGATCGATTACAAATATAATAACCCAACTAGGTTGGAGTCGATCCTACAGGGAACATACGAATAATTAATTGACTTGAATGTAATCCACAAGCAGTACAGGAAAGTAAATGGGGGAATTTTAGTATCAATTGCAAGTAGTAACCAAATCTTGAGTGATTTTGAGTTGTAAACAATATGAGACAAACACTAGGCTTGTGTTCTCCTTATCTTCTCATCTCTATAAATTTGTCGCGATCAATCTAAATATTCTATTGTTCTGCATTCAAAGTCTACAAGATAGGTATTATTGGCCGCCTTGTGGGCACAAAGATAAATCTCACCCTTTACTGGTTAAGTCTCAGGGAATTACCGTGTTTCTCCTTACTACGACCTCAGTTAACTATTACCTATTGGGATAAAGTGATTAGGTGAGATAGTGGGGACTTAAAGGTGGAGGTGAATCCCAAATCACTATTCTAATCTTCTTTTCCCAATCACAAACTCCCTTATGGGGATGGATTCGAATACAGGCTATAGCAATCTACTGTTGCTAGTTGAGATTAATTATCTTAAAAAAGATTAAGATACATGAAGAAACCCTAGAATAGATAAATCTTACACTTTCTCTACGTAGCTAATCCGCCTAGGTGTCACAACCCTAGTTAAGGAGATTAGCCGCTCATGTTTGTGTAAGAAACCCTGATTATAAATGAAGAACATAGAAAATCAATTTCACAAGAATAAGATGAATAAACTCTGAAGCCTGTAATTGAATAAAGCCTAAAATCTCAAGAACAATTATAAAAGTATTGTAATAATATATAAAAGAACGTAACTTAATAAAAGATAAACCCTAGGGTATTTATAGTATCTCTAAAATTTTTTAATAAGAATGGTAAATGTAAGGTTAAGTCGACAGTCGATACGACTCGTTCTTCACTCATACAGATATCATAAGAGTCATACCCTGCCTTCTCATATCCATTCTAATATCTAATCTCCCAAGGCTTCAACTTTCTGTTCAGCTTATGACTTTTGCTTATGAGTCGTACCTAAGTGTAGGACTCGTTTCCTTCACTCATATCCACCTGGGACTTTTTTCCTTCCAAGATTTAGACACTATTTTAAGTATGACTTCCAAATATGAGTCGTACTCAGACTTTTGACTCATATACTTCTGAGACTTCAACTCCTGAATGGTAACTTAGGTTCTGTTATGCTTAAGAATACACTGTATGACTCATATCCTAGATTACAACTTGGATACTTGAGTCGTATCTTTCCCATACTTAGCTTCTTAGGTTGTCTTTTGATTTTGTTTTGCATACAATTCAGCATATGAGTTGTATCGGATGTTCATGACTCAAGAGATGACTCGTATCCTGGTCAGATTAGTTTTTTTCTTCTCTTTTCATTGAAACACTGTTGTAAACCTATTTTACATGCATTATACACCAAAGTGCATCATATCTAACAAAATATCTTAATTTTATGCAGAAACTTGTGGTTTCAAGTATTGAAAGTGTCGTGTTGCCACGCCACATCAAAAGATTACATGGAAAAACTAGAAATTAAATCCTAAAAAAGAGAGGAAAACTTGAGTCAGTGGCCACCTTCGGTACCACTTATGGGATGTAGATGGATCCTATGGTCCGTAGGTAGCAGATTGAAATTCTGACTTCTAATTCTCTAAACTTTGGTCTTCTGGAATATTCGGTCTATCACCTATGCCTATTCAGTGGTACCTATATATAGTAGGTGCCAAAGTAGGTAGTAGAAAATTTAGCATTCAATATTTACTTCTATTCAACTCCCAGAACCTAGCCTTCTGTAACATAGACATAAAAATGCATCATATATAACAAAACACACCTAAGTACTTTCATATTTCTTAGTTTTAGGCATCGAAAGTTTCATGATACCATGACACATCAATTGAATTCAACATCATCTTGGGTATGGATTGGTTGGATCCTTATTATATCGTCCTAGATTGTTATGCTAAGATTGTGACTTAAGCTTCGCAGAGTGTTCCAAAGATAGCTTGGAAGTGTGCACTCCATTTGGGTCCCAAGAGAGTTATATCATTTCTTCAGGCTCGTTGTTTGGTTGACAGGAGATGCCTATCTTATTTGTCTTATATTTGTAATACTAGTGTTGATTCACCTCTATTCTTATATTCTTTTCGTATTGTCCATAAGTTCATGGATGTGTTCTCTATGAATTTTCTTTGTATCCCTTCGGATTATGATGTTGACTTTGCTATCGATGTTGAGTCGGGCACCAAGCCTATTTTTATTCCTTCTTATAGGATGACCCTCGCTGAGTTAAAAAAATTAAAGGATTAGTTGCAAGAGTTGTTAGATAAGGGATATATCTAATCTAGTGTATTATCTAGGGGTGTGACTGTCTTTTTTGTGAATAAAAATGATGGGTCTATGCATATGTGTATTGATAATCGGTAGTTAAACAATGTGACAATTAAGAATAAATATCCTTTTTCTCGTATTGATGATTTTTTTGATAAAACAAGAAGCTTTGGTGTTTTCAAGATTGATTTGTGGTTTGAATATCACCAATTGAAGATTATAGCTTCGAATATTTTGATCACAGATTTTTGGACTCAGTACGATCATTATGAGTTCTTGGTCATATCCTTCCGGTTGACCAATGCCCCATCCATGTTGATGGAGTTAATAAATTGGCTGTTTTGACCATAGTTGACTTCTTTGTTATTGTATTTATAGATGATATCTTGGTCTATTCCAAGTGTGAGGCCAATCATGAGGAGTATTTGTGGATTATGCTTTAGAGACTAAAGGGTGAGAAGTTGTATACTAAGTTCTCCAAGTGTGAGTTTTGGTTAGAGTCTATCTCCTTGTTGGATCATGTCGTGACTAAAAATAGTATTATGGTTAACCCGTCCAAGATTGTAGTGGTTCGTTATTGTACTAGACCTACTTTTTCTATTGAGATTCAGAGTTTTTGGCTTAGCAGGCTCCTCTCAATATTTTGTTGAGGTTTTTTTATCTAATGCAACTCTGTTGACCAAGTTAACGCAGTTGAAGATTCTTTTTGGATGGTACAATGCTTGTGATGTAAGCTTTCAAAAACTCAAGGATTTATTGACATTAGTCCTTATCTTGACTTTGCCTAAGGAGGGCATGGGTTTTACTATTTTTTGTGATACTTTAGCTATTGGGTTAGGTACAATGTTGATTCAGGAGGATAAGGTGATAGTGTATTCTTCTCGTCAGCTGAATCCCTATGATAAGAATTACCCTAACCATGATTTGGAGTTGTGCACAGTTGTATTTTCTTTAATGTTATCAAGGCACTACTTGTAAGGAGTCTATTATAAGATCTTCTCAGATCATTTAGCCTTCAATATTTCTTCACATAGCTAGATCTTAATATGAGGCAGAACCATTGGCTTGAGTTACTTAAAGATTATGACTTGACTATTCTTTATCATCCGACCAAGGCTAATGTGGTTGCAGATGCCTTAAGACAAAAGTTGACTAACATAGGTAGCTTGACACCTCTTTTAACCTAAGAGAGGTCTTTTTCCTAGAGTTTCAGTCTTTGGCTGACCATATCGTTAGGCTTGATATTTTGATAGCTGGGTGTATTTTGTCTTTCATGGAGGCTATGTCTTCTTTGATAGAGTAGATTTGGGATTATCTATTTGATGATGTAGGATTGAGATTGATTCAGGACAAGATATTGAGTGGTGAGTCTAAGAAAACCTCACTTGATTCAGATGGTGTTTTGAGGATTGGAGGTTGAGTTTGTGTACTGAAAGTAGGTGATTGGATTAGATTGATTTTGGAGGAGACTCATTATTCTAGGTATTCCATCCATTCGAGAGTAACTAAGATGTATCATGACATGAGGCAACATTACTGGTATGGTGGTATAAGAAAGGATATAGTACATTTTGTAGCTCGTTGCCTATGTTGACAACAGGTGAAGGCCAAGCATTTGAGGCCTGGTGGTTTACTTCAGAGGTTACCCGTTCTCGAGTGGAAATAGGAATGGATCACTATAGAACTTCATGACTGGGTTTCCTCATACTTCTTGTGGTTCTGATAGTGTTTGGGTTATTGTGGATTGATTGAACAAATATACTTATTTCATTCCTTTTTCGGTCTCTTTCAGTGTAGAGAAATTGGCCCGTATCTATGTTTGTTAGATTGTACATCTCAATGGTGTGCTAGTTTTTGTTATCCTGGATCAAGGTTCAGTGTTCACATCTGAATTTTGAAGGACTTTTCAAGAGGAGTTGGGTACTCAGGTTGATCTTAGCACAACTTTTCACCCCCAGACTGACGATCAGTGGGAGTGGACTACTCAAGTTTTGGAGGATATGCTCTGTACTTTGTGTGATGGACCTTGGTGGGCAGTGAGAGCAGTATCTAACTTTAGTTGAGTTTGCGTACAGTAATAACTACCATTCTAGTATTGATATGGATCCTTTTGAGGCTTTGTATAGTAGGCGTTGTCGGTCTCCAGTTGGTTGGTTTGAGGTTTTCAAGATTAGATCTCAAGGTACGAATTTTTTGAGAGTCATTGGATAAGGTTTGGACAATTCAAGATCAACTTCCAGTGGCTCAGAGTAGGCAAAAGTGTTATGCGGATCGTAGACTACGTGCCTTGAGATTTAGTATTGGTGATCGGGTTTTCCTTTGTGTGTCACCCATAAAGGGCATGATGGGGTTCGAGAAGAGAAGCAAGCTTAGCCCCAAGTATATCGGCTCTTTTGAGATTCTTCGAACTATTGCTGATATGGCTTATGAGTAGGCTTTGCCTATAGATTTATCAACTATTTATCCAGTTTTTCATATTTCCATGCTTCGACATTATATTCTGGATGAGTCTTATGTCATTCGGTGGGATTCGGTTCAACTATATGAGAGGCTTTATTTTATTGAGGAGTTCGTCTCCATTTTAGACTGGGATATTAGATGGTTATGTTCTAGAAATATTCTAGTGGTTAAGGTCTAGTGGAGTCACCGACTTGTATATGAGGCTACTTGAGAGGTCAAATCTGATATGCATAGTAGTTATCCCTAGCTTTTCGTTGTTTCAGGTATTTCTCTCGCCTTTAGTTTGAGAACGAATTAGATTTTTAGTGGTGGATGATGTAACGACTTATTTTTTGGTGTTTCTTGTGAAATACTTGATATTGTGTGATTTGACCATTTTACCCCTCCCCGTGGTTGTTTTATGGTATTTTTGGGGTATGAAAATGATTTGTATGGTTCCTAATGCATTTTGGTGTGAATTATGTGAAATCGTGATTTTTGGTAGCTTAAAAAGACTTATAGTTGACTTCAGTCAATATTTATTGATCTATGCATTGGATGCCAAAATAGAATATGTAGTAGATCTGAAATGTTGCTTTTAGGTTGGTAACATGGTAGGTGTGGTTTTACGACTTTTATATCTCATTTGACCCTCGATTCAGAAAGTTGTTAAATTAGGTTTTGGGGGTCAACTTTGTAAAAATGATGTTTCTCCAAAAAATGGATATCGCTATTTAGTTCGGAGCATCGAATTTGATAGTGTAGCATAGTTCATTTGTGTTCTCTAGATTTAGGATGAATTTCGAGGGGTCCGCAGAGACTTGAAGTTCTCCAAGTCTTCATTTGGTGCACCTCAGCTAGTGCAGCCGCTAGAGTGCCACTTTGGCCGCTTTAACGGCAAGCTACTAGCTGAGCAAGGGCACTTTAGCAGCTCTTGTCTTCTTTATCAGTGGGTGATAAAGCCACCCTTTTTTGTTTTAGCTGACTAACATGCTTGGAGGATACCACTAAAACAGTACCAAACCGTTTTAGCGGTGACTGCTAAAGCAGCCACTTGAACGCTTTAGCGGCACGTGGGTATAAAATGTTCTTTTCTCGTTTTCTTCACTATTTTTGAGACTTGGAACTTGGGGTTTTGAGTTTTTGAGAAATTTCTTCTATTTTACGCTTGGGTAAGCTCCAAATCCCTATTTTAGTTACTTTTCTTTTATTATTATCATTTAAACATCGTTAAAACTTAGATATAAAGTGAATTTTGGGCCGGAAGGTCTAAAATAATATTTATTCGATTCAAATCTCAATTTCAACTCATTTTTACTTGGATTTTCTTCTATATGATCCTTTAATCTTGGAAAAAATATTTTTGGTCTAGAATTTTGATATTATTCTTTTTTCAAAAATCCATTTCGGGGGTCCGTTTTGACCTTGACTTAAAGATAGGGAATATGGGTATCATTGGCTTGATTTTGATGCATAGATTCTATATTTGTATGTTTTAATTAATTTTGAGTCCGTTCGTGAGGAAAAAGCTCCGTATTGAAGGTTTGTTTGATCAAATTTCGTATTTGAGGTAGGTTATGACTTAACTTTTTTCAGGTTAGGTTGAGTAGTTAATATTAGTGCAAAATCATGTTAGAGGTGTGAGAACTAATCATAAAAATGACTATATTTATCATGTTGTACCCGCGTAGGGGCCTATATCATTGTTATTTGATGGTTTTGAACATTATTTGCTCTATGTGACTGTGTGGGGACTTACCTGATATTGTTGGTCTTGTGTATATGTATTTGATTGTATCTTTTCTAATGAAAAAGCTTAAATAAAAAATTATGTGGAATCAACGACATATTTTGGGGTATTTTACTCTATTGGAATATGATTTCATTGGATTTCATGGATGGTTGGAAATTTGAGGGGAATTTGGCTCATTTGGTTGGTATATTGGTTGGATATGAAAATTCTCATTCTGGTTGGTTGTGATCATTTTATTCTTATATCATATACATTCATGAAACATTGATACAACCGTGGAAATACTGAAAACACTGATTTTTTCTGATAGAAAATGTAACATCTTAAAACTCTCTACCGATGGATGTACCGGAGAGGAGATATGATTATCGTATTGAATATGAATTATATATGGATTGATGAACCCCCATGGGTCCTACCTGGGAGAAAAGTTCGGTAGGTATATATAGAGGTTGTGCGATGACCTCGTGCATCGCATCATTATCATCATCATCATCTTCGCATTTTGTATACCTTATACTCTTTTTGTGTCGTATTATCTTCCTTAATATGAGTTTTTCTATGTGTATTACTTCCTTCTTAACCTTACATGTGATATTCGTATACTTATGCTTCCTTGTTGTATTTGCGTGTGGTATATATGAGTATTTTAGAACTGTTAGTGGAGACAATGTGAGCTACCATTTGGAATATTTTTTTTATTACAGGTGTCGTCTCATAGTGTGTATTTTGTATGCTTTATTTACTACTTTGCTCAGTCATCCGATGATACCTACTGAGTACAAGTGGACCGTACTCACCCTTATTGTGACCTTTTGTAGCAAATTCAGATACGAGTGCGCCTCACGACAGTTGATTCAGGCGATACATAGATCCCATTAGAGGTAGCGGTTGATCTATGCATCCAAAGTTGATTTCTACCTTTTCCTTTCTAGATTATGTCTTTTTTGTATTCAGAGACAGAGTTTTGTTCATGTTTTGATATCTTATGTATTTTTGCACTCGAGTTGAACTACTTAGTTCTCACACTGTGACATCAGATTTTGGAATTATTGTATGGTATCCTTGGTTATATATCTTCTCTTTTATTACGTATGTGTTGTTTGACTTTGTTCTAAGAGTCTAGCCTTGAATTTTGGGTATTATCTTTCATTTCATATCAGTTTGGGTGATAGGTTTACTTGTCAAGATTTTTTACAACAAGTGCCATCATGATCCTTGATTTTTGATTCATGACAGTAATAACTTCCTAGAAGATTATCGAACATACTTTAGATGAATTTAAGTTACTATAAAATATATTTACTGTAGGATGACTATATTACATTTCTTAGAATGTGGGCTTTTAGAGGATCCTCTATAAATGTGAGACGTGTCGGTGCACCGACGTATTCTTATTTAGAAAATATTGCATTAGTTGCAATTATAACTCAAAAATTATGTACATGATATAGAATAAACAAAACGTGAGACATATAATACACACACAGAGAGATCCATTCATACATAATGCACATAATATTGTGATTGCCAGTAAATTTCATCTACAAACTCCAATTGCGATTTGTTTTAATCGACTACTTAAGTACATAATAAAATATTTCTTTGTGACACTTTCAATTTAAATTTTGAATTTTTTTTGCACGTATTTCCAAATACCAATTACGTAGATAAGTTAACAATATAAAATAAACAACATCCTTTAATCAATAACATTAACTGCAGCAGGCTATAAAACCCGAGACATGTTTCAATTGAGATTGATGCATAAAAGTAAAATAAATGACATATTTTATGTGGTAAGCTTAGCTACCTAATGATGTTTGAGAACATGGACACAAGTTTTTTTTCAAAATTTGGACTGAAGTGCCGAATATGAGCACTTTATTATGTGGTTAAAAGTGCAATTGAAACAAATAATAATTAAGTGTCGAAATAAAATTTACTAACAAATTTAAGAGGTTATCGATATAACAATCTAAATGTTTAAATAAAAATTATAAAGTATAATAGTAGATTTTGTAACAAATAAATAAAAGACTTACATTTTATATAATGTCAATGAACTTAAATTACAATTATGATACTAAAATATAAAATTATCTAAATTAGAGGTAAACACATAGATGTCAAAAACAAAATATCGGTGCAACATAAAATTTCTAATATTGATAGAGAATGAAAATGTCAAAGCAAAGACATCGAATAAAATTTAAAAATAAAAGAGAATTCAATTGCTTAAAGTTAAAGAGGGATTCTAATTTTTAACTAAATTTAAGGTGTGTGGATGATTTTCACCCAGTAATTATCTCTATCTATGTAATCTGTATATATAATCTATGGTATATTAAAAGTGTGAAGGGCTTTAGAAATGTTGTTTGAACGTTTTGCCTTTTATTAAAACTTTTTTCTTTAGACAAAATTGTCTTTTCACTATATTTTTCTAATATTTAAAATTTAAAAATTAATTGAATATATTTATAGTAAAACTTTCCTTATTAGAAGTCATTAGAATTAATTACAACCAATATTTTTTCTCTAGTTTAAGAATTCTAAATCAACTATATTTGATTTTAAGAAGATTTGAAAAATCTAGAAATAAATATAAAAGCGTTAGAATAAGAAATATTTAAGAAGTATCAATTTTTTTTTTAAGTATTTAATAAAAATATAATCAATGATTTCGTAAAGATTTGACTTTAAAAATAAGAAAAGATTTTAAATATTAAAATTTTTTTTATCGCAAACATGATTCAAATTGATGTGTCTCTCTTAGCGTCTGACAACAAGAAAAAGAGGTATTGCATGACAAACGCAAAAGTGATGATTCAACAATCACTTGAAACTTCTAATGGTAAATTATATATGTACTTGTATTCCCGCACCTCTCAATGGAGATCTTCCTCTCTGAATGTTTATGTTTACAATATTATATTAAAGTGTGAAGGATCTAAAAGTGATTTGAACTTTTTACCTTCATTAAAAATCTTTGAAATAGAAAAAAATATTTAATTTTAAATAATTAAAGTTATATGGAGTTAAACTAGTTGAACGAATAATTTGTTTGTCCTTATTTACCTTTTGGAGTTTATTACAAGCACGTTAATATGATACAACTAAATAAAAAATAGAACATATCTCGTGACGCTTTTAACATTTTGACATATTTTATTTAGTGCATACTTCAATTATTGTTTATTTTTACTACCTCCATGAACTTTACGACATATAATGGATTTTGGCTACGATTTAATTTGTTTCTAGTAAATTTGTTATTTATGAGAAATTGAGAGGTTTAAATGTTTATGTAAACAACATCTGAAAAGTTCTCTCTATTTTCTCTATGAAATCTCCCTAACCCTAATATCACAAACCACTAAGTCGCTATCGATCAGTTTGATACTTTAATTATTGTTCTCAAACATTTATTACGTAGTTAGGTTAACCAACCTACCTAAGTATTTGTAATCCTTATAAAACAGTAACAGCGCTTATCCTAGGGTACTTTACCTTATTAGGGATGATAATGATAACTATCGGCCCCGAGAACCTCACCTAAGGCAAGTAGCTACCCAAAACTAGGCTAAGACATCGAAGTCCTAACCCAAGGGCCCTAAACCAAGTTTTGGATGCTAAACTGAAGAAATGGATGAAAATTAAAGTTTTGGGCTACTTACATGGGCACCTACGACCCTTAGGTACTACCTACTGGGCGTAGGTGCCAACACAGGTGTTAGAAACTAGAAGTCTAGAGGCTCAGAAGTGCATAGAAAAGACTGTCATTTATAGAGGGCACCTACAGTCCGTAGGTTCCACCTATGGTCCGTAGGTTCCACCTATGGTCCGTAGGTGACAGAGTACGTGCAAGAGAGGTAAAGTCCAAAGTATTAAGAAGCTACTCGAGTGGAGAGGGTCACCTACATGGACTTCATGTCCTCTTCAGCTTCCTATGTAACCTCTTCCACCTTGTGGTTACTCCATAGAACCTTTACCGAGGCTACGTCCGTGATCCACAACAAATGAACCTGACGATCTAAGATTTCAACCACGATCTCCTCATAAAATAGGAAATCCAAACTATCAATATCCTTGACAGGCACAATTTGTGACGAATCACCTATATACTTCCTCAACATAGAAACATGGAATACCGGTTGAATGGAGCTCAAAATAGATGGCAACTCAATCTCATATGCAATATTGCCAACCCTCCTTAAAATCAAGTATGGAACAACATACTGAGGACTGAGCTTCCCCTTCTTCCCAAACCACATCACTCCCTTCATGGGAGACACCTTTAGGAACACCCTATCCCTGTCACATCCTCATAGAACTTTTGATGACTTTGGGTAGCCTTAAACCTATCCTGAACCACCTTCACTTTTTCCATAACCTGGTGAACCAAATCCAGGCCAAACATATCCTCCTACAACTCCTCAAACGTAGCCATCCCAATGCTAGAGTGGTAGTTATTATTATATGCAAACTCTACAAGAGGAAAGTGCTCAACCCAACTACCACCATAATCAAGCACGAAACATATCCTCCAATATCTGAATAGTCTTTTTCGCTTGCCCATCCGACTGCTAGTGAAAAGTAGTACTAAGGCTCACCTTGGTCCCCAATCCTTTCTGAAATAACCACCAAAAGTGAGATGAAAACTGCGTACCACGATTAGAGATGATATAAACAGTTACCCCGTGCAACTTTACAATATCCAGGAGGTACAACCTTGCATAATCCTCAGTCGAGAAGAGACTCTTCACTGGCAAAATAGTAAGACGACTTTGTCATCCTATCCATGATGACCCAAATCGAATCAAATTAATTCTGAGACCGAGTAAGATTGGTAACAAAATCCATGTTGATTACTTTCCATTTACATTTGGGCAACTCAATTTCTTGATATAGTCCGTCGGGCCTCAGATGCTCAACTTTCACTTGTTGGCACACCATGCACTTGTCCATAAAGTTAGCCACATCCATCTTCATATTGTTTCACCAATACATCTCCTTAAGGTAGTGATACATTTTTATCAAACCAGGATGAATAATATAGCGCGACTCATGCGCCTCTACCAAGATACTTTCTCGCAAACAATCTATATTAGGAAGACATAATCTCCCTTAGTACTGCAAGGTTCCATCACCACGAACCTTGAAGGCCAACACCTTTTACCCACCTACATCACCCTTGATTCTCATCAAGATAGGATCTAACATCTGATACTCCTTGATTTCAGCACCAAGAGACGAACGAGCCATTTCCTACACAAACAAACCACAATTCTCAGAGTTCAAGAGGCGAACTCCAAGGTTAGCCAACCGGTGAATATCATTCACCAACTCCTGTTTCTCCTTATACACATGAGCTAAACTACTCATGGATAACCTGCTAAGAGCATCAAAAACCACGTTAGCTTTACCTCGATGGTAGTGAAGACTCATTTCATAATCCTTGAGCAGCTCAAGCCATCTCCTTTGCTTGAGGTTAAGATCTTTCTGAGAAAACACATACTGCAGGCTCTTATGATAAAAAAGATATACACATGCACCCCATATAAATAATGACACCACAACCAATAAGTCCAAGTAATGAGTCAGATAATTCTTCTTATGCACCTTCAACTAACTGGAGGAAGAAGCTATCACCTGCCATGTTGCATCAAGATGCAACTAAGCCATACACGAAACGCATCACAGTAGACCATAAACCCATCAGTGCCTTCAGGCAAAGTCAAAACTGGAGCCAAAGTTATCTTATCCTTCAGCTTCTCAAAATTACACTCTCAAGTATCAGACCACAAGAACATTACCTTCTTCTGAGTTAACATAGTCAACGGGGAAACTATAGTAAAAAACTCTCCACAAACCTCATATAGTAACCCGCTAAACCCAAGAAGCCCCAATTATTAGTTGGAGTTGTGGGTCTAGGACACTTCTTAAGCACTGTAACTTTCTACGGATCCACCATGATCATTTAACTAAGAGTGATATGACCCCAAAAAGTGACAACATTCAATCAGAACTCACATTTAAAAATTTGGCATACAACTGCAGCTCTTTCAGGGACTACAACACTATACGAAGGTGATTAGCATAATCCACCTCACTCTTAGAGTACACCAGGATATCGTCAATGAAAACAATGACTAACAAATCAAAAAACTGATGGAAAACTCTATTCATCAAATCCATGATGTCGCAGGGGCATTGGTTAACCCAAAAGACATAATCAATAAGTCAAACTGCCATACTGAGTATGGAAGGTAGTCTTAGGGATATCCACCTCCCTAATATTTAACTGATGATACTCGGATCGAAGATCAAACCTGGAGAAAAACTTAGCACCCTACAACTGATTAAACAAATCATCTATCCTTGGAAGAGGGTACTTATTCCTTACTGTCACCTTATTCAACTGTTGGTAATCAATACACATCAGAAAGGAACCATCCTACTTATGCACGAATAACACCGGTGCACCCCACGAGGATACACTAGGATGGATGAAACCTTAGTCTAAAACATACTTGAGTTTCTCCTTAAGCTCTTTCAACTCAGCTGGAGCCATCCTATATGGAGGAATAAAAATCAGATGAGTGTCCGAAACAAGATCAATCCCAAACTCAATCTCCTTATTAGGAGGGACACCAGGAGGTTCATCAAGGAAGACCTTAGGAAATTCATTAACCATTGGGACAAAATTCAAAGAAGGACCTTTCGAGTTAGAATCTTTAACCTAAACCAGATGATAGAGACACCTCTTAGAGATCAACCTCTGAGCTCTAAGATATAATATAAACTTTCTTTTAGGAGTTAGGGAACCACCCTCTCACTCAATAACCAGCTTATTAGGGAATGTAAAGGTAACCTTACAGGCCCGACAGTCTAGAGAAGTGTAGCACGAATGTGACCAATCTATCCCTAATATGACATCGAAATCAATCACGTCTAATTCAAATAGATCCACCAGAGTCTACCGACCACCCATAGATACCACATAACCCTTATAGACTCTTTGAGCCATCATAGAGTCACCCATTGGGGTAGAAATAGAAAAAAGGTCCAAAATACACTCGGGATCAAAATCAAAATATATAGCCACAAATGGGGTCACATAAGAAAGAGTGGACTTGAGATCAAGTACATAGTACATATCACGATAAAAGAGTTTCAATATACCAGTCATGACGTTAGGCGATGCCTCAGACTCCTGGCGGGTAGTGAAAGCATAGAGATGGTTCCAACCAACACCAGAACTCGATGGTGAACCTTTTACTGCTGGAGCTGATGAAGAGGAAACTGGAATATTGCTTACCTAAGAGGCAACCTTACCAATGGGATATTATCTAAGCATATGCCCTGACTAACCATAGTAGAAGCACCTATCCCTTCCCTTATCGCAAAAACCCTAATACAATCTACCATATAACCTATAGAGAGGATAAAATGGAGTTAATTGGGCCCCACTATCCTGTGATTGCCCCTAAGCCGATCAATCTAAAAAATAGGCTACATAGGGAAGGACATCTAATATAAATACCTCCGCAATCCATGAGGCAAGTCTAAGATCCCAAACACAAGAACTGGAAATATAACTATATTGTCAGTTCTATAAACATAACTGAGCCACAGAAGGTCAACTTACCTTCAATACCATAGTCTACTCCACAATCCATTTTGCGTAGCCAGCAAAGAGAAAAACAACCAATCTTACTTCACTATAGAAAAAAATAATCTGATCGGGATATAGCTGCCCGAGCCAACAAATAAGAACTACAAGAAATAGAATTCTAACTAGATAACACTAGTATAAACAACTACCCAGCAAGGATCAATAACATCAAGCAATGAAAACAATAACAACATCAATATAAACATCAATATCATTAGTAAACAGTACAAAAATGAAAATCAATAGAAGGTACCTTTTAAGGGCCACAATAAGGCCAATATGTGAAGGTAAATAAGACTTAAACCCAAATGCTAAACCCATACATAAAAATATCAATACAGATCTACTCCATCCAGTTCTAAAATAAATCATCCATGGGGGTGCCATATACTCACAAATTCAATAATATGGCACACAACAACCAATATGACTCATCATGGAATATAATAATTGATTTGATAAAAACTCCAATACACATAATGAAAAAGGTAAATACATGAAATAAAAGCACACCTATCATTGTGAAATCCATAATCACATGCTTGATGGGTCTATAGGAGAATAAATTTGAACTGGTCCAAAATCAAACCGACCAAATGATTCATCAACTGAGGTGCCAAGTGCATTATCTCTAAATGAAGGTTCCACAATGTCACGAGGATGATCTGAATGAGCCAAATTACTAGCAATCCCATATAGGGGACACTCTCTAGGCCAATGATTTATTTTTCTGCAACCGTAGCAAACTCCTGAAGCCCTAACCTTGAAAGAGACCTAAACTGAGCCTAAATATCTGGCCAACTGACGCTGAGAGCACTCTTTACTGCCTTGATCATCCTTTCTATAGTCATAGCATACCTCAATAACTCTAGGATGGTGGGGAATACATGCTAATTTTTTTTTATCAATTAGCTCGCATCTGGGTAACTCTCTAAACTAATGTCCCATCTTGCTACAACCACAACATGCTTCTAAAATACCCAGAGATACTGCCCCTCCTAATCTACAATGGCCACCATAGCTTGAAGACCCATATTGAAAACTCTTGAAGGTCTAATAGGAACTCTGCCCTCTGTGATCACCACGACTAATCTGAGAGCCACCCATAGTATAAAATGCTACTTGCTTAGAACTGATATGCCATAAGTGAATCTTACCTCCATTATAAGGATCCTTCTTCTTGGATGAAATACCAATAGCACAATACTGATGGCATGGTATCTTACCGCCACCTTTATAAGTCTCAATGCACGCTCTCTCTATGTCTCTCAAATGATCAACAACCTGAGAGAGGGAAGACTCATCTTCCATCAAGTGCTCTACTTCCCAGTGGAGTGGCAATGCTAAGCCTTTATTAAATCCATACACCATGTTCTGCTCTAAAGTATATAGTATTGGAATATTCCTGGCCTACTCAAGAAACCCAATCTCGTACTCAAAAAACTAATAAAGAACCCTGATGAATACCAATAGACCAAACTCTAATTTGAGAATTGCTCGATGAACTAAATGTCATCCCTGGTTGTGAAGTATTCAAAATTAGACTCAGGGTCCCCAATATTGATCCTTAAAGGGCTAAAGTAGTCGTGAGCTCTATCGGAGTATGAGATGGACCTAAATCCTTTGGTTGATGCTGAAGATCTTTGATATTTATCTTTGGCTCTCTACTCCGATGCTATATTGAAGCTCTAAAAATAAATATTAAAGTCTCATTTGCATTTATCAATAATCCTGCATCGTCCATTTGGGATAAAATAGAGTCAAAGAATTTGCTTGAGGCTCATATCAATATAGACACATGACACAGAGTCAAGAAATGAATTTCCTAAGAATTCCCTATATCCTTCCAAATATAGGTTACAAATGTCTCTACACCAATCCGTGGGACTCTACTAAACACTTAGCTCTTGTACTAATATACTGGTGAGTATAGCTCTGATAATAATTTTTCACAACCCAATTTCTCAGGGAATGATGGCGCCTATTATAACCCATCAGTAGGCAAGTCAATCCCATAGTCCAAAACTGCTAGTAATGGACTACCAAAAAAATGAAGGGAAAAATGCAAAATAGATGTAATAAGGACTAAAATACATAGGATAAACCCTAAATATAGAGAAATTAGTACATGAGCTTCTACTATCAATGAGGATACAAATGAGGTACTAAATGGATATACCGATACAACCATCTCTAGATACAACATAGAGACTAGTATAGTATGTAAGAGGGAGGAAAGTAATACTTCGAATACCAGGAACTTACTGAACCATTGATGCTCCACATGACACAAAAAACACCGATGATAACCCATACTATAAGCTACAACTTTAGAAGTGTTTATAAGTACCAAACACGTGGTAATCAGTAGGCAACTGCCGACTGAGCTCCTAAGAAATGCAGATATATACAACATATAAACATAAATAGAGTCTAAACCCAAATTTCCAGAAACTACATAATAAAGCTAGTGAGATAGTATGGATAAACTATCCTACTCATATCCAAAAGACTAACATAATAATACTGAGGAAGTATTAAGGATAAACTATCCTATTCCATCCGTACAAAGGAATCTCAACATTATACAATATATCACATGCATATATATTAATAAAGGAAGAAAGAACGATATGTAAGAGTATACAAGGTCAAGGAATAAATATACAATCTGAATAAATAAAGGAAGAGAGGGATATACAGTAATACCATAGCTACATATAAATAGATATACATATACATATAAACAAGGTCAATTCAAGGTACAACTTAAATCCTCAAAGTAGCATCTTAAGACCTCATAATCATAGTAGGAACTAGTGCTAGTATTCTTAGGGTTTCTAATCCATGCGTCTAATCATGAGTTATTCATGCATAATAATATAATCATAAGTGAAATAGCTAGAATCATACCTCAAATCACAGTACCGATTCATTAACAAAGATGCCACAAACTAGTCATAACAATGATCATAATAATATTAATAACAATAGAAACAATAATGCGAGTAACCGACTAGTACATAAAAACAATACCTAACTGAGCCTTTCACGAACTCCATCATCCTAGACTCATAAGGTTCCATAAACATACAACATACCACAAGCCATACTCATCACCCATACCTATTCAACCCCTAATAAGGTTGATAGATATAGGAACATACCGGTGATAGACAATGCGCATAAAAGAATGAATGCCAAGATATAATCCACAATACCATAACCATCCAAAAATATAAGAAATAGACCGACTCAAATCAATAAGTATACACATATGTGTATCATTATAATCATCCTCCGACCTTGTCGGGTATATAAGCATATCATCATAATCATCCTCCGACCTTACCGGGTATATACACATATCATCCTAGTCATTCTCCATCCTTGTTGGGTATATAAGAATATCATTCTAATCATCCTCAGTCTTTGAGTATGACTTAGAATTCATATCATTAATACATCTATATAATATTAATACAATAATATATCATCGGGTTTCACCCAGAATTTATATCATTAATACCATCCTTCTCCTATATCCCATACCTAAGAGATTTGCATATAGGTATAAAATAAGTGGACTGACTTAAGCTATTGCTAAAAAGAGTGTAAAACCCATAAATCATTACTTGGGGTAAAATCTGGGATTAAATAATCATAAAGTTGTAGAAAGGTGTCGAAATATCTCATGACCGTAGTAAATTATAGTATCAAATCGTAGATAAAAATATGCCTCAATCAAATCTTTAAAATGACACTTTCAATCTCATTACACATAAGTCATCCATTAAGATGGTATGATTCCCATTATGAATAAATCTGTTTTTAAGGTGAAAAGTGGGCATTAATCAATTTTTAGGAAAAACAATAGTAAAATCATATTTTAGTTGGAATCGTACCATTTACAATATTTAGTGATCATGAATGCACAAAATCTATGTATGCCATCACAAGTGTTCAAACAATGTAATCATAAACATTACCGCGTCTATAAACTATAGCCACATCCTTTACAAGGAATAACCATTTCCCAAAATCCAACCAATATCATACTCACGGCCTTTGGCCCAATAATGTGTTTGGAATAATTACAATCATCATAATCATGGCCTTAAGCCCCCCATATATATATATATATACATCTCATATCTATAGAGCATATCATATCTGTAAACCATAAATCACATCAATGAGGCATGTCACATCTATAGACCATACTATATCTATAAGACATCTCATATGTATAGGCCATATATAATAATTATGAGGCATATCATATCAATAGGCCATAAATCATAACTATGAAGCATATCATATCTATTGGGCATCTTATATCTATATGACATATATCATAACTATGTATATGCCTATATTATTAAGAATGTCGATAGACCAAATAATAAATCCAATATAAAATCCATATCATAGATACAAACCATTAATCATAATTCGGGAGAGCTATTATCATTCACCACATCGCGAAGTAACCATATATACTAAAGGCTCAATAGTTTTAACTATGTATAACAAGCATAAATAAGTCCACAAGGGCTAACACAAGTCTTGGCCTAAGGTGGGCCGAAGGAACCCACTTCTAAACCTTGAATTTCATATTTAGTCAATTTCTAACCTGGACTAGGATAAGGTGTCTATATTTACTTCTAGATGGTACATAGGTCATAATTAGCCCTAGGATTGGAATTCCACGAAGAACATAAGCAATTAAGTTAACTCCACCTAAATTATGGTTTCAAGGTCGCTAAATAGTCCACATAAAGATAGTCATACTAATAACGCTTCCAGCACTTAAGCTACATCCCAAATCTAGCATAATAGCACAATCTACGAATCAGCTCAATTTATGAAGAAAGCAATAGGATCCTAAAAGTGTAATAAGCATTTCACCTTACAGATCAATTCACCCATCTAATCCCCAATCCTTAATAATAAAGACTAAGTCACGATGTTCTACCCATAATCAATCATAACATTCACATTCGCATGCAATATATAAAAGATATCTTCTTATGAAGAAGACTAGACAAAAACCTACCTCGATGCTGAACCACAAATCCTTGAATTGTTCACCAATGTCTATCTTCACTCTGTGATCCTGAAATGTTGTTACTCTATAAAAATCATAATCTATGCATCGTTAGGAGTCAAATGAGACCCATATTTCTATATAATTGGTCGGGCCAAATTTTGGGTCAAGAATGGGCACGTGGGTCCCATAAATGGAATAAAAAAGTTGAACCCATCACGAGGTCCCTAGAAGGATAAGGAAGTTTTGCTCAAAAGTTGAGCACAAACAGAGCACAAACCGGGTCTCAAATCTACCCTTAATGTTTAACAATTCAAAGCCCTAATTTCTAATAATTTATCAAGAAATCAAAGGAATCTTACCATGAATTCGATGGAAATCATGGAATAACCGATAACCAAACTCGTAAGATCATCTACAAGCTTCAATCCCAACTTCTCTCAACCGTTAGGGTTTAGTTCTCTTGGAAATGGATGAGAAAATAGCAAAAACAGGCTGAGAAAAGGGTATTTATACCCATACCAGGTGCTCGAAAGTCGCTATTACGATACAGGGACTTACACTCAGAAGGCGTGATCGTGACATTTACCTTTGCAATTGCTGTTCTGGCCGACTAGCAAGGTAATCACATTTGCGATCTGAAGTGTCGTGATTGTGACACTTACTGGTGTTGCTAGATCGCGATCCAATCTAAGGCCTGCGATCGTGCACCAGATCACAGCTTAGACTTGGAAAATTCCAAGTCTCTACCAACACATCGAGATTTATTCAGAATCCCGTATATGCAAATGAACTATGTACCCATACCAAATTCTATGTTCCATACTCAATGGCACAGTCAAAATTTCTATCTTAAGTTGTTTCGACAAAATATAGGTCCCATACCCAATTTCAAATTTCTTTACTTTCTAACTAGTAGGTCGAAATGAGCCCGGGTGCCTAGGGACCAGAACCAAGAGTCTACCTAGCCTGAAATCAATGTTTTAGAGTTGATGGAACTATCGGAAATCTCATCAAAGGTCATCTTCTATATGTTTTGGTTCAAGATTAAATCATAAATAGTGAAATCTCTAAAATAGCAAAATGAGCCTAAACTCCAAATTAACTGTCTGATCACCGAATCAACGGTTCTAGAAAGTCATAAATGACCTGTAGCCGCTGTGGAGAGGTTCAAAATGCTGAAAATACATGCAAATCAAGGAAATAATCTGGAGGGTCATTGCAAATGCCAAAGATGTACATAAGATGGCCTAAAAGGAACAAATCTGTCTCTGAATACAAATAAAGACATATTCTAGATAAGAAAAGGTAGTAGTAAACTCTGGATGCAAGGATCAACTACCACCTCGAAATGGTCTCCAATATCTCCTGAAATCAACTGTCATGAAGCACACTCATACCTGGATCGACATCAAAAGGGTGTAGTAGGGTTGAGTCTGGTCCACTTGTACTCAGTAGGTATCATAGGCCGACTGGGAAAAGTAGAAAATAAAGCATACAAAATACACACTATGGACACGTCACATGCAATCAGAAAATGTCTCAAATGATAGCCCACACCGTCTCCATAAACAGTTCTACCATATTCACATATACCACATGCAAATACAATAAGGAAGCACAAACATATGGATATCACATATACAAGAAAGAAGAAATTAATACATACAAAAAAACTCATATCAAGGAGGACAATACAACACAAATGAGTACAAGGTATACAAAATGCGATAATAATGATGATGATGATAATGTGATGCACGAGGTCATTGTACAACCTCTGTATACACCTACCGAGCTCTACTCCCAGGTAGGAACCATATGAGGTTCGTCAACCCATATACAGTCCATATCCAATATCATTAAAATATCTCCCCTTTGACATATCCATAGATAGAGGGTTTTTAAATTGTCACATTTATTGTCAGAAAAAGCCAGTGTTTCTAGTATTTCGACTGTGGTACCAATGAGGATGAAATGCTCACAACCAACCAGAAGGATAATTTCCCTATACAACCAATATACTAACCAAATGAGCCAAATTCCACTCAATATTCCAACCATCCATGAAATCCAATGAAATCATATGCCAATAGAGTAAAATACACCGAAATATGCTGTTGATACCACCAACCAAATATATATATACATAAGACCAACAATATCAGGTAAGACCCCACACGATCACACATAGCAAATAACATACCAATTGACCAAATACAATAATATAGGCCACCACATGGGCAAACACGATTATTATAGCTATTTTCATGATTAGTTCCCACACCCTTAACATGATTTTGTACCAATATTAACTACCCATCCCAATCTAAAGAAAGTTAAGCTATAACTTACCTTGAATGCTGAAAATGGGTCGGACAACCTTCTACACAACGGCTTTTCCTCACGAATGGACCTAGAATCAACTTAGATATACAAATATAGAATCTATGCATCAAAGGTAAGACCAAGTTACCCATATTTCTTGTCTTTGAGTTGGGTTCAAAATGGACCCCCAAAACTATTTTTTAAAAAAGAAAGGTCAAATCAGAATTATAGTCCAAAAATATTAGTCCTAAGGTTAAAGAATCTTAAAGAAGAAAATCCAAGTGAATGCAAGTTGAAATTGGAACTTAAATTGAAGAAATACTATTTTAGGGCTTCCAAGACAAAATATCCAAATTTCACCTTCAAATCTATGTTTGGACAAAGTTTAAATGATAAATATTGAAAACAAGTAATTTAAATAAGGACCTGGAGCTAACTCAAGCTTAAAATGGAATAAATTACTCAAAAAGTGAAAACCCCAAGCTCCAAGTCTAAAAAATGGTAAAGAAAACAAGAAAGGAACATTATATATCGAGGTTCTAGGTACAACTAATGTGGTCAAGTATCTGCTTTAGTGGTACCCGCCAAGCATGCCAGTTTGCTAAAGCGGACAAAGGTCCGCTTTAGCTCCCTATGCTAAAATGAACAAGGTCATCTAAAGTGCCCTTGCTCAGCTGGTAGCTGACCGCTAAAGCATTCGAAGTGGTGCTTTAATGGTTGCACCTGTTGAGTTGTACCGGCTAGAGACATGGAGATTTCCAAGTCTTCGCAGACCCTCGTGATTTATCCAGAATCCCTAGAACATAAATGAACTATGCTACCCTATCAAATTCAATGCTCTGTACTCAATAACGATATAAGTTTTTCAGAAAAAAGTTGTTTTCTTAAAGTTGACCCCTAAAATCCAATTTCACAACTTTTTGAACGGAGAATCAAATTGAGATATAAAAGTCGTAAAACCACTCTAACCATGTTACTAACCTAATATCGACGTTCCAGATCTACTGGTGCTTCATGTTTTTCCATTCAACCCACAGATCAAAAAACACTGATAGAAGTCAACTATAAGGCTTTACAAACCACAAAAAACATAATTTCACACAAACACAACTGAATGCATTGGGGACATTGCTAATCATCCCCACACCCTAGAAATACCATAAAGCAACCACAGGGAGTGGTGAAATGGAAAAATAACATAGGGTAAAGTATTACATAATAATCACCAAAATCAAGTCGTTACATCATCCACCACTAAAAATCTAGTTAGTCCTAAACTAAAGGCAAGGGTACTACCTAAAATTGTGAAATACTGGGGATTACTAGTACGCATATCAGACTCGACCTCCAAAGTAGCCTTATCTATAGGTTGATTACTCCACTTGACCTTAACCAGGTGAATATCTTTAGAACACAACCGTCTAACATCCCTGGCTAGAATAGAGAAGAGCTTCTCAACAAAAGGCAACCTCTTATCTTACTAAATCGAATCCCATAGAAAAACATGTGACTTATCCAGAATGTAACAGAGAATCATGAAAACATGAAAAATTAGATGAACATCTGATATATCTGGGGGAAATCCCAACTCATAAGCCACAACACGAATAGTTCGAATAATCTCAACAGGGACAATGTACTTAGGGCTAAGCTTGTCCTAATCCCAAAACTCATCACTCCCTCAATGGGCGATACACAAAGGAAAACTCGTTCACCAATACTAAATCTCAAGGCATGTACTCTATGATCTGCATTGCACTTCTGCCTGCTCTAAGCAACTCAAATCTTATTCTAAATTTGCCAAATCCTATTCAATGTCTCACGAAGCAAGTCTGTACCTTGAGGTCTAATCTCTGAAACGTCAAACTAGAAAACTAGGAAACGACAATGCCTATAATACAAAGCCTCATGAGGAGACATTAATATTGAAATGATAGCTAATATTATACGCAAACTCCTCCAAAGCTAGTTTCTGCTTCCAATGGCCACCAAAATCAATCTCACATGTGCGGAGCATATCCTCCAAAACATGAATAGTTCACTCTAGCTAATCGTCAGTCTGGGAAGAAAAACTCTACTAAGATCAATATGAATACCCAACTCCTACTAGATATTCTTCCAAAAGTGAGATGTGAGTATTGGACCTTGATCCTGCATAATAGACACTAGAACACCATGGAGATGCAAAATCTCATAATTATAGATATAGGCCAACCTCTACGCACTGAAAGAGACCTGAACAAAAATAAAATAATTAGATTTGGTCAATAGTTCCATGATGACCCACACACTATTTGAACCATGAAAAGTATGAGGCAATCAGTCACAAAGTCCATAGTGATTCACTCCCATTTCCACTCAAGAATGGGTAGCTTCTGAAGCAATCCACGGGGCCTCAAGTGCTCGACCTTCACCTAATGGCAACATAGGCAATGAGCTATAAAGTATTCTAAATCCTTTCTTATAGCACCTTACCAGTAATGTAGCCTTAAATTATGATACATCTTAGTCTCACCCAGATGGTTGAAATATCTAGAACAATGAGGTTCCTCCAAAATAAATCTAATACAATCACGCACTCTTGGCATAAAGACTCGACCTTCAATCATCAAATAGCTATCTGAAACAAGTGAGGCTTCCTTAGCCTCAACACTCAACACCTTATCTTGAATTAATCTCAATCCAACATCATTAAATTGATGAGCCCGAATCTACTTCATCAAAGAAGACCTAGACTCCACAAAATCCAAAATGCACCCAGGTATCAAAATATTAAGCCCAACTATCTGGTTAGCCAAAGGCCAAACCTCTAAGGGAAAAGGCCTCTCCTGAGTCAAAAGATACGCCAAGTTACCCATACTAGTCGACTTCCAACTTAAGGTATCTACAATCATATTAGCCTTGCCCGTATGATAAAGAATGGTCAAGTCATAATCCTTAAGTAACTTAAGCCAATAGAGCTTCCTCAAACTAAGATCTCATTAGGTGAAGAAATACTGAAGGCTATGATGATCTGAGAAGATCTCACAACAGACTCCATACAAGTAGTGCCTCCACAACTTCAAAGTAAATACAACTGCGTACATCTCTAAATCATGGGTGGTTTAATTCCTCTCATGGGGCTTTAACTGATGAGAAGCATATGCAATCACCTTACCCTTTTGCATCAACACTACACGTAACTCAACACTTAAAGCATCACAAAAGATGGTAAAATTCACACCCTCTTTGGGAAAAGTTAAGATAAAAGCTAATGCCAACTACAAAATAATGAAAACTTGCCTCACAAACATCAGACCACTCAAAAGAAATCTTCTTCTGAGTCAACTTGGTCAACGGAGCTGGAATAGATGAAAAACCTACAATAAAATACTGATAGTAACCTGCCAACCTAACAAAACTCTGAATCTTAATAGGAGAAGTAGATTTAGCCCAATAACAAACTGTTGCAATCTTGGTTGGATCAACTATAATACCATTCTTTGTCACCATATAACCCAAGAAAGAGATAGACTCCAACCAAAACTCACACATGCAGAACTTAGCACAAAAACCCCTTAATCTTTGAAGCATAATTTGTAAATGCTCTTTATGATCAACCTCACTCTTAGAATATACCAAGATATCATCAATAAATATAATAATAGAGGAGTTGAGATACAATAAAAATAACTGGTTCTTCAACTCAATATGCGGCTGTGATATGTCAACCCAAAGGGCATGACTAAGAACTCATAATGACTGTTATCAAGTCTGAAAATTAGTCTTCAAAATATTCAAAGATCTAATCCTCAACGGAGATACTCAAATTTGAAATCAATCTTAAAACGTACCAAAACACCCTAAAGTTGATCAAACAAATCATCAATGCGAGAAAATGGATACTTATTTTTAACCGTCACCTTGTTCAACTTACCGATAATCAATACATATTCGCATAGACCAATCCCTTTTCTTCACAAACAAGACGGGCACACCCTAAGGATGTATACAAGGTTAGATAAATTCTTTATCCCATAATTATTGCAGCTAATCCTTTAATTCCTTCAACTCGATTGGGGCCATCCTATAAGAAAGAATAGAAATGGGCTCGGTACCCAGCTCAACATTGATGGCAAAGTCAATATCATGATCTAGAGGAATACCAAGTAAACTTTTAGGACACCCATCCATGAACTCACGAACAATACAAACATAATCCAAGGAAGGAGGTAAAGCAACAATAGTATCATGAATATGAGCCACATAAGACAGGCATCCCCTATCAACCAAGCTATGAGCCTGAAGCAACCATCTAACTCTCTTGGGACCTAAATGAAACGCACCATTCAAAGCTATCCTTGGCACACTTGATGAAGCTAAAGTCACTATCTTAGCATAATAATCTAGGATAACATGGTAAGAAGCCAACAACTTAATACTAAAGATGAAGTCAAAATCAACCATATCTAAGAATAACAAATATACCTACGTCTCAGGCCAAGCAAAAGCCATAATATCGGATCAATACACCCAACCCTCCACTAAAAAGTCTCCTACAGGGGTAGATACATAGATAGGTATGGAAAGAGTTTCACTAGAAAATCAAAACCCAAAGTAAAATATACAAAGACATAGGAGAAAGTTGATCCTAAATAAAATAACACAAATCCAAGTATAAAAAAGTAGGGATGATACCTATGATAACAACATCAAAAGACTTAACCTCTGGTCTGACGAGTATATTATAACATTGTCTATGACTACCAATTGAGTGAGTAGCCCCACGACCACCACTGGAGGCACCACTGCCTCTGCCTCGCACACCTCTAGTAAAACCTCTAACTTTTATGCCTAAAATAGAAGTAGCTCTAAACATATGATGGGGATAATCTTGGCCATATTGCAAACCTAATAACACATAAATCAAACTATATTGCCCGACTCAATAGAACAAGGTATGACCGGGCCATGACGACCACCCAAACCTATTGATCTAGAAAACCCACTACTTAAATTTTCCAAGGCTATCTACATGAGTCTACCATGATACCCATGAAAACCTCTAAGATTTCTATGTTTAGATGTGTGACCTTTAAACTCGCCCTGATAGTGCACCTTCTTGGTGCCTCCATGAGATGCTTGAAGAATATACTCAGTCATCTTCGCATGATACACTATACTCTAAAATGATTCTCCATATACTACCATCTAAGTCGTAGCTAGATAAAGATAAAAATTAAATCTCTTCACGAACTTTTGAATCTTCTCAGATTTGGTGGCAATGCTTGCATAAGAATATCTAGACAAGGCATTAAAGTATGCCTCATACTCCACAATAGTCATTGTACCCTGATCCAGGTGATCAAAATCATCTTTCATTTAATCCCTCAAACTGTAAGGTATGAACCCTTAATTTGAAAGCCGTATTTTGACCCAGGCATTCTCTCTAAAAAGGCCTCGATAAGCTGATCCCAAGATATCTTAGGAGAATCAAGAGGTCTACAAAAAATGAATTACCTCTACAAATCTCTAATGGCATCTTGCAATTGAAAAGTAGTATATGCAACCCTATGCAACTCAAGAAAACTTAGGTTATGCAATTTCTCACGACAATTAATCTAGAGCTCATATGCATCCTCGCCTACAACACCACTAAATCTAGGAGGGTCCAAATGAATAAATCTCTCAAACCTTTTCTAATCCTAGGAAGAAATAATTGTACTCACAATAAGAGGGGATATAGTGAATCTAGCTGCCTAGGATCATACCTAAAGAGGTAACATCAGTGAAGGTTGAACTCCTAATCTTGGAATATCATACTCTGATGCGGGTGTTGAAGGGGGAATAACACTCGAAGTCTATGGAGTAACAAAATTAGATATAGGTACTACTGGAGGATCCCTACTCAGAACTAGAGAAACACCATAAGCAGACTGTGGCATAAACCAAGGTATAATACTCAGTGCTTGAGAAACACCGGACATACTCAAAGTATCGCCCTCAAAATCAGTCAATAAATGAAGCAATAACCCCTACAAGACTGGGGTAGAAGAACCTTTTGGAACTAGAGTAGGCCCTATATTTCCAATATGCTTAGCCTGAGGCTTAAGGGAAAGTCCTCTAGCACTACCTCTAGATGGGACAGTTCAATGTTCCCATCCACTACCTCGAGCTTGTCCATGACTCACAACTCACCCTCTAGATTGGTCTCTCTTCTCTTATGAAGGTTCCATATCACTAACCTCATGAGATCTAGTCATCACTATCTAAGTAGCAAAGAGTGAAGTATAACTTAGAACACAAGGCATGAAGGAAATTTGCATGATAAAAAACAAAATAAGGGAGATTTCATAAAAACATCTTATAGACTCTCAAAGATAGATACAAACATTTATGTATCAATTCATAACATTCTATTGGATACCTCATTCTTACACTGTTGAGACTAATGATCCTAGATGCTCTGATACCAATTTTTCACGGCCCTAAACAAAGAGTCATGATGGCACTTATTGCAGGAAGCCTTGAAAAGTAAGATTATCACCGAAAATAACATAAAAAGAAAATAACACCAATATAGAAGTTAAGGTTTCTAGAACAAAGCTAAAATACATGAATATAATAAAAGTAGAGATTTAAAACCAAATATACCATACAAAAATCCTAAAACCATGTTTCACAATGTAAGAACTAACTAGTACAACTTGAACACAAAGATATACATAACATTTCCAAAAAGGAACAGGTTTGTCTCTAAATACAAATAAAGCGATAGTCTAGATAAGAAAAGGTAGGGGTCAACTTTGGATGTAAGGATCAACTTTCACCTCGAAAGAAGCTCCAATTATTGCCTAAAATTAATAGTTGTGAGGTGTACTCAGACCTGGCTATTCACTGAAAGGGCGTAGTAGGGTTGAGTATAGTCCACTTGTACTCAATAGGTATCATAGGCCAACTGAGCAAAGTAGAAAATAAAGCATATAAAATACATACTATAGGCACGACGCTAGCAATAAAAAAATCCCAAATGGTAGCCCACGCTATCTCTACAAACTATTCTATACTATTCTCATATACCATATGCAAATACAACAAGGAAGCACAAGTATACTGATATCACACATATAAGTAAGAAAAAAGTAATACACATAGACAAAACTCATATCAAGGAAGATAATACAACATAAAAAGCACAAGTTACATAAAATGCGATGATGATGATGATGATAATATGAGGCATGAAGTCATAGTACATCCTCTGTATACATATACCGAGCTCTACTCCCAGGTAGGACCCATAAGGGATTTATCAATCCATATAAAATTCATATCAAATACCATATCCATATCTCATACTCCAGCATATTCGCCGATAAAGGGCTTTAAAGATGTCATATTATTCGTAAAAAAAGACATTATTTTAAGTATTTCCATGATGGTACCAATGTCTCATGAATATATATGATATAAGGATAGAATGATCACAACCAACCAGATTGTAAATTTCCATTTCCAGTCAATATACCATCCAAATGAGCCAAATTCCACTCAATATTCCAGCCATCCATGAAATCCCAATGAAATCATATGCCAATAGAGTAAAATACACAAAAATATTCCATTGATACAACATAAACTCCAGTTTAGGCTTTGTTATAAAAAGATACAACCAAATACATATACGCAAGAGCAACAACATCAGGTAAGACCCCACATGATCACACACAGCTAACAACATCCTAAACTACCAAATTTAACAATATAGGACCCAACACGAGCACAATTCAATTATTATTGACATTTTGATGATTAGTTCCCATACCCTTAACTTGATATTCTACCAATAAAAACTACCATCCCAGCCTGAAGAAAGTTAAGCCATAACCTATCTTGAATGTTTAAAATTGGACCGAACAACCTTTTACATGGAGATTTTTCTCCACGAACAGATAGAGAATCAACTAAACCATACAAATATAGAATATATGTATCAACGGAAAGCCAACGATACCCATATTGCGTATCTTTGAGTTGGTGTCAAAATAGACACCAAAAATGGCTTTTCATAAAAGAAGGGTAAAACCATAATTTTATTCCAAAAATACTTTTCCCTAGATTAAAGGAACTTAAAGAAGAAAACCCAAGTAAAAATAGGTTAAAATTGAGGTTTACATTGAAGAAAAACTATTTTAGGCCTTCTGGACCAAAATCCCCAAATTTCACATTTAAATCTACGTTTTGACAAAGTTTAAATAATAAAAATTAAATAAAAGTAATTGAAAAAAGGATTTAGAGATTACCCAAGCTTAAAAATGGAAGAAATTGCTCAAAAACTCGAAACCCCAAGCTCCAAGTTTCAATAATAATGAACAAAATAAGAAAAGAACATTATATACCTAGGTTCCAAGTACCGCTAAAGCAGTCAAGTGGACGATTTAGTGGTCACCGCTAGAGCAGTCTAGTACCTATTTAGCAGTACCTTCCAAGTATGCCAGTCTGCTAAAGTGGACAAGGTCTGCTTTAGCTCCCTTTACTAAAGTGAATAAGGGACTCTAAAACACCCTTGATCAGCTTGTAGCTGTCTGCTAAATCGGCTAGTGGCGTTTTAGTGCCTTCTGTTAAAATGGCCAAAATGGCACTTTATCAGCTGTACCAACTGAGGTGCACCAATGGAAGACTTGGATAATACTAAATCTTAGTGGATCCCTTGAAATTCATTCAAAATACCAAGAATACAAACAAACTATGTTGCCTATGAAATTTGATGCTACAGGCTAAGTGGAGATATAGGTTTTTGAAAAAAAAAATGTCATTTCCACAAAGTTGACCCCTGAATCCAATTTCATAACTTTTCAAACCAAGGGTCAAAATGATACATAAAAATCATAAAACCACTCCAACTATGTTACCAATCTAATATTGACATTTTTGATCTGCTGGCATAGTCCATTTTTATCTAATGTGCATATTAATAAATATTAGCCAAAGTCACAAAAATGGTTTTACAAGACACCAAAAATCATAATTTCACATAAATCAATTTGAAATACATTGACAACTATGCTATCCCCATACCCAAAAATACCATAAATTAACTATGGGAAAGAGGTATAATGGTCAAATCATATAGGATCAAATATTTTACAAGAATCACTAAAAATTACGTCATTACAAAGCCAATTAGTGGAATGACTTAAAGAAAGATATTGCAGACTTTATGACTAAGTGTCTCAACTGCCAACGTGTGAAAGTCGAATATCAGAGGCCTAGAGTTTAGTTCAGGATATCAACATTCCTACTTGTAAATAGGAGATGATCAACATAGATTTTATGATGGATTTACTATGTACATAATAATTCTATTTGGGTGATAGTAGACAAGATGACTATGTAAGATAACTTCTTCCTAATTAAGGCCATATATTCAATAGAGGATTATTTCATAATTTATATCTATGAATTGGTCAAATTTTATGGAACGCTCTTGTCTATCATATTAGATTGTGGTATTCAATTTAAATTTCAACTTTGGAAGTATTTCTAGAAAGGTCATAGAACCCGAGTATATTTCAACATAACTTTACATATATAGAAAGATTTATAGGTAGAACATACAATTCAGACCATAACAGACATATTGAGAGTTTACATTATCAATTTCAAAGGTAACTGAGATGACAATTTACCTCTAATAGAATTTACATAGAATAAAAAATTCCATTCTAGTATACACATGACACTTTTTTAAAGCACTTTATGATCAGAGATGTAGATCTCTCATTGTTTCTCTTGAAATAGGTGAAGCTACATTGATAGATCCTAATTTAGTTTATTAGTCAATGGAGTAGGTTTATCCGATATAGGAAAGGTTAAATACTACTTCGACTTATAAGAAATTCTATTATAAAGTGAGGAGAAGAGACCTAGACATTGACATAGATGATTTGACATTCTTGAAGATCTCACCCATGAAAGGGGTAAATTTTTTTGTAATAAGGATAAGGTTAGTACCCAATATATTGGTCCCTATCTAATTCTTAAGAGTATTGAGAAAGTGGATTAAGTTGTTAGAGTTGCCCACAGAGTTGGCAGCAGTGTATTCACTATTCTACATATCCTATTAAAGAAGTGTATTGGTGATCTATCACTTGTTGTTCCTTTAGAGAGTGATGGAGTAAAGAATAGACTTTCATTTGAGGAGGTGCCAGTTTAGATACTTGATTGGCAAGTTTGTAAGTCGAGGAATAAGGAAGTAACATCAGTAAAGGATTTGTGGAGAAATAAGTTGGTTAAGGAACCAAATTAGGAAACAAAAGGATATATGATAGCTAAGAAGCCTATTGTTTTCCCTCATAGCATCAAGATAGTTTGAGGTAATACTTTTTCCTTCTATTGTTACTCTTCTCAATTTCTTGTCCTCGTCAGTTACTTGGATTTCTATGTATGCATTCATGATCTACATATTTCAATTGAATTTCATCTTTAGTCTAAACTAGTCATCTTGATAGTTGCTTAGTTTTAGTGATCAAACAGATAGTATTAATAATTTTTTTTCTGTAGTTCAGCTTTAGTCATCATTCGACAATAATGGATTCCAAGGGGGACATAGTGTAACACAAATTCTGAACCTATGAATACTCGACATTCATTAAAAAAGCTAAAAGTCTTCAACTTGAAATCCCAAAATAGTATGAATCATTTTACGATTCATATAATAAACTACGAGTCATACCATAACTCATGGAATACTATCCTAAGTTTTAAAAATATTTACAGTTACCACTACTGTTTTATGAGTCGTACACTGACTCGTAATGATGAAGATCAAAGTAGTGTCTTCAAGAGTTGAATTCTCTGCAGTCGTACATTATATTGTAGTGATAAAGATCAAATTTGTGTCAAAAGAGTTGGAAACACTCAATGACCATGAGGGTAAGTATGAGTTACGCTCTATACCATGACACATGACTTGAGTCATGGTCTGCTGCTCTAGTAAACTTTTAGCAATCATTTTAAAAGCGTAATTTAGTATTTTCCAAAATTTTTAGCCCTATATTATGTCATTATAGGTTCCTAAGAGGGATTAAACCATATTAATCAACTATAATCTCTTATAACTTATGGAAAAAACTCTCTAACTCACAAATAAATCAGTTTCAAGATAAGTCTAGGTTTTATTCTTCAAGCTACCAAATTCAAATTACTTGTATAGATTCTTTAGTAATGTAACAACCTATTTTGACATTACTAAAAGAAATCTCATTTATTGATAGAGGGTATAGGGATTTTTAAATTATAGTCTGAAAATAGTATAAATTAACTTAGCAAATAATTTTGTGAATGCAAAATTTTGGGATGGGCTAATATCACCCCGCTATAATGGAAATATTATCATTATAGTGTCATTGTGAATCAAACCAACCGACTGTTATAGCATGATGCTGAAGGAAAAATCAAGCCCTATTTTTATTAATCTTCTTTCTCTTTTTAATTGCAAAAAGTATGAATAAGGCTTTTAAAACTTCTCTAAGGTTGCCTCAAGTCTATAGAACAATAAAGAGGGAGGAAATCTGCTTGAATAGGGTAAAACCCCATGGTTCTTTCATGGATACCATGGTGGAAATCACTAGCACAGAGTCAAAAGCTCACGTTTATGCCTCTGTAGCATATAATTAGTGTCCAAATAAGTTAGGTTTAACTGAGTAGCTTAGAATTGGTATAGAAATATTAATCATGATGTAGATTGATGGGAGATGTCATGTTTAGACCTTCAGGAATGGTGTTGAGATGGATAAAATGGTAAAATCCAACTATTTGGATGAAATTTTGATGTTACCTATGATATCAAAATCTGTCATTAATTAATATGTATTGTTATTAATGTTGTTTATTTATTGAATGTTTAAAATTATATTGTACCGAGAAATTAACTTAGAACCTAATAAATTCCTAACTAGAGGTGATTAGTGTTGGTGTATTCCAAAGAACATATGGTGGTAACTAGAGGAGTGGTAGTCTTGTTAAGTTATTAGTGCTAATATTAAAGGTGGGGTGTACTATGATACAAACCATAGGCGTAGATATATACCTTAGACCATGCAAGTCCTAACCAAGACCTCCAATTTAAGTATTTTAGGTAAGGTTTAATATAGTTTAATCCAAACTTAATTTATGTATGCATGTTAACTATTCTACCGTATTCTTGTTAAAATGCATGTCCAAAAGCCAATGACTAGCTGATATCCTAAGGGTTAATCACATCCAATGAGGTTATACTAAATGACTTACTAATTGTACAAGTGTGATTGTTATTTTCATTGTGGTTGTGATTGTTGTGATTTCATATTTATTATTGTGAATGTACCAGAATTTGGAAATTTCCATGGTTTTCATATTTTCTATTATGGGATATATTGGTATTTCGACTTCTTAATGGGATTTTATATATAAGATTGGTAGGCACTATATGCTTGGGATTTTTGGTACTTGGACAAAGCTCATCTTCTGCAGGTCATGGATAGTGGGTGACCATATGACCCTTAACATGTGTGGATAAGGTATTGGTGACTGTAATAATTCTGTGAGTGAACCAGGTTTATTTCTTAAATGTCATATTTGGTTTCTTCAATGAACTATGTTTATCTATTTACTTGTCATATTTGGGTTCTTGAGTGAACAAGGTTTTATGTTACTTGATATAATATTTTTTCCTTGAGTGAATTAGGTTTATGTGTTACTTTATATTATACATGGTTTCTTGAGTGAACCAGGTTTGTGTGTTACTTTATATCATATTGGGTTTCTTGAGCAGACCAAGTTTCTTGTGAACTTATTTTACTTGTCTGATTGACTTGTTTATGATTATGTTACTTGAGTTAACTGAGATTTATAATTGATGGTTGATCAAATGGAATTCTTGAGTGTTCTGAATAAATATGAAATACCCCAAACTTTGGCCCTTGCAATATCTTTGATTCATGAACCTTCTGTTCATCATACGACTCACACCACAAGTCATATGGTATGGTTATGAATCTAGGGATCCTATTCATATATTGGTCAGTGTGTTGCTGGCCAAGTTCTTTCCTTGGTACGATAGACTCCATAAGATTTGTAGGTGGATGTAATGAGAAGGTTGAGTTCAATCATATGTCGTGTAGTGTCTAGACCTTGATATTCTTTCTTGGATATGATTGGATGCTAAAAGTCATATGGTATGGTGATGAGTTGGGCAAGGGAGTTGTATGTTGACAGAATATGGTGTACAATTTTTTTATCTTGTGATGACTTTAGGGTACTACTTGTATGTTGTGGTGAAGAGTTAGAGGGTCCAATCGTACCCACCTGCGAGTTTTCTACAGCTTCTAAGCCGAGGGTATTTGGACATTTCGAACCCCAATCCCTTAAGAACCCACATCTTATAACACTATTGGGCATTCATTATACACTTTAGAAGATCAAACACTCTCTAAACTCTATCTAAGAATTCTCAAGAATGATTGGGCTAGGGTTTATTCAAGGTTTTCATCTAGAGGCTTAAGGCTCACAATCTCTCTGTGAATCTTCGTAATTGAGGCATGTGACTCTTCCTCATTGTTAGTTCACAAAAATCGTGTGTTTTAAGAATTATTCATGAATCATTGATGGTGGTTTTTAAAGCCATGGTTGAGGGTTTGAATGCATAATGTTGAGTATTTTTTCCCCAAGTTTTATAGTTTGATTATACATATTTTGATAATGGTATTGCACATGTGGGTGCATGAAAATTGTGGTTTAATGAATGTGCCATGTTTAACCCCAGACTTGATGGTTTTTTGCTTGAATAATGGTTTGACGATGGTATTCCCTCAACCTATTTGTGAAAATGTCAATGAGAAGAATCTTGTCACATATGAACTGTGTTTTGAAAAAAGGCATTGGCCTATGAATGTTGATGATTGGTAAATGGTTTTATAAAGGCCTTGTTGTCGATAAATTGATTTTAATTATGACCTTGGTTGTTTAATTGGCTAAATGGGTTTGAGTCCTGAAATGTTGAATTGAATTGTTGTCTTGGTTTAGACAATGGGTTTGAGTACCAAAGTTGATTAATAATGGTTATGACATGTTGTACGCTTGCAAGTGGGGTAGGTATGACGATAATGACACAACCCAAAATTGGGCCTTATTGTATGGGCCTCTCAAGCCCAATAAGGAACGGAGATCGCCCCGTTAAGCCAACCTAACCATCATATCAATCCACAAACGTCGGATGAACTCCGAACATATAATATGATAGCGGAAACAAGACTGATAAACATATCTTAAGAATGTCTAATAATTCCATTCATTCCAACATACATCATCAAAACTACCCAAGTCCACAATAACCCACAAGCCTTTACTAGTCCAATAATTATAATAGTCGAGACATGACCCCGACAATAGTAAAAAAATCAAGTCTAATACAATGTCTATGACATAAGATAGAAAGAATATGAATGTATGCCTTCCAAAGTATGGAAGCTCACCAATTCAAAGTTAACACACGATTTCCTCGAGAACCTAGTCACTATGAAGGAAGAGAAGCAGATTCTTTGGCCCCTGTGTCGCGTGGAGACACATCGTCCAGAGATGGTTAGCAGTTGGAGCTCTAGCATGTAACTCAAGGGTAAGGAATAAAATAGTGTCATAATTCAATACCAAGTCAAACCATCATAAGCCACAACATTTATACACATAGACATGCAAATATATATAGATACATCAAGTATCAAAAGATAACAAGACCACAACATGCAATTTAAAGCACCCAATCATAAACCATGAAGCGGAGGACTCTAACCTTCCACTCGCTTAGGTTATATCAAGTAAGAGGAATCTAAACCCAAGACATCTTATTGTCCAAGTGGACTCTAAACACAAGCCTTTTTCTAGACAAGTGGACTCTAACGACAAGCCATTTTGTTAGACAACTGGACTCTAACCACTAGCTATCTTATCAACAAGTGGACTCTAACCACAAACCATCTTATTACATAAGTGGACTCTAACCACAAGCCATTATGTCCATTACTAGTCTTTATTGGGACTCTAACCCTTTCTCCATGCATTTATATCCACTCAATTCAACATTTAAGGACTTTAACCCACGTAGCCAATTCAAGCCATCAAGGCCACAATCCAACACTATACATGACCACATGGTCTTTATGAACCATTTTTCAATCAATCACCTTAATAGGCCAATACCTTAGCTTCATCTACCATTCAAGTCAAGTAGTGGTCATCAAGACCATTATTAAACAATTTATTAGCATTCTCACACCAAGCTTTAGTTAAACACAATTTAATTTAATTCTTAGGGACTCAAACCTCTTTTTAACGAAAACAACCACCAAGGTCACCAATTAACTCCTTAAATGCTCAACAAGGCCTTTACAAGTTCATTTACCAATCATTCTTACACATTAAGCCATTACCTTTTTTCAAATCACCATCAACATGTGACTAGTTATTTCTAGTAGACATTTTCACAAACACTTTGAGGGCATACCTTTACCATGACCAAAACTCAAGATAAAACCATAAATATTAGGGTTACTTATGACCCACTTGTTAAACCATAATAAATAATCACCCACATATGCCAATCATCACCAAAAACATGTATAGACACAAGTTTAATCAAGAGTAAACATTACCCACCACTATACACCAGAAACCCTCAACATTTGTTTGAAAAACCACTATTAAAGATAAATAAACAATGTTTAAATAACATAATATTTGAGAAATAATAATAAGGTAAGATTCACATGCCTTGTGCAAGATAATTCACGAAGAGATTCTTGGTCCTCAAGTCTCTAGATGGCCTCTTTGATAAACCCTAGCTCATATCTTGTTAAAGAAGTTAAGAGAGGATTTAAGAGTGTTTTGGAATGTTTTTGGACTTGTATATATGAAGAATGAAGGAAAAAAATAAAGTTATAAGTCATGGGTTGTAAAGGTTTAGGGGTGGGAAAAGTATAAAATGTCCTCAGCTTAAAAATTGAAAAGGGAAGCCAGGAGGGTATGACTCACCATATTGACCCATACCCTAGGGTACAAGTAGTACCCTAACTTGTACCCTTGACCTCACCATGGACCACAAAATTGACCAACATATGACTCTACATGAATAACTCATACGCTAAGGTACGCGTGGTACACTACAACCTGTACCCATGTCAGAATACTTTGGCCAAGACTTCAAGCATCATACGACTAGGCAACATATGACCCGTACCCTAACATATGACTTGGGAGAGGCTAAACCATACCTTGGAAAAAATGTAACCCCCCACTACACTGCCTAACATATCAGTGAGGGGACCCCAAGTTGTATCCTATGGTACAACTAGTACCCTTGAGTCGTACCTTGCCCAGAAACTTCAACCAAGGGAATTTTTCTAAGGGCCCAATGCCTAGGTGTTTCAATTCTCCCCCACTTAGACTATTCGTCCTCAAATGACGGACAAGGCAAGCACAAGCACGAGTTAACACATCACTACAAATTAATCTAAACTTTAATAATGTTAGAGAACAAAGACATATGACAAGGATAAGACATATACCATGATCATTATCACTCAACCATTCATTCAATTGACTTTGGAACTCAAACCCATAGTCTATAAAAATAGTTGCTTAATTCAAAGTTTAGGGACTTGAACCCATGGGCTATCAAAGAAATAAATCAAGTTAATAAGATAAACACATACCTCAAGTATATATTTTGGAATAGAAAACAAATTCGGATACTTGGACTTCATGTCCTCTTTTGCCTCTCAAAAAGTTTCCTCGAACCTTTGCCTCCTCCGTAGAACCTTTACCGAAGCCACCTCTTTCATTCACAGCTGGCAAACTTGATGATTTAGAATCCTCATCCAGTCCTCCTCATAGGATAAAGTGTAAGAAACACCAACATCCTCTAATGGAACAATCAATGTAGGATCACCTATATATTTCAAAAACATGGACATATGGAATACCAGATGGATGGATCTCAAACTAGAATGAAACTCCAGTTCGTAGGCAACATTACCAACCCTCTTCAAAATCAAATATGGACCAACATACCGGGGGCTCTACTTCCCCTTCTTACAAAACTGCATTACTCCATTCATGGGAGATACCTTTATCCAATCGCCAACATTAAACTCCAAATTCATACGCCTTACATCCACATAGGACTTTTGGTAACTTTGAGAGGCTTTTAACCTATCATGAGTCACCTGCACCTTTTCCAAGGCTTGGTGAACCAAATTAGGGCCAAATAACTTACCCTCACAAAGATCATACCACCTATAGGAGATCGACATATCCTACCAGACAACGTCTCAAAAGGAGCCATACCAATGCTAGAGTGGTAACCATTGTTATTGGTAAATTCAATCAAAGGCAAATAGTCATAACAACTACCACCATAATCAATAACACAAGCACACAACATATCTTTTAATGTTTGGATGGTCATCTTCGCTTGTCCGTCTATCTATGGGTGGAAAGCAGTTCTAAGGCACACCTTAGTTCCCAAACCCTTATGAAGTGACTTCCAAAAATAAGATGAGAATAGAGTGCCACGATCCGAGATGATAGAAACCGTAGCAGCATGCAACTTTACAATCTCTAAAAGATACAACTTAACATAATCCTCTGCCGAATAACTAGTCCTTACCAGTAATAAATGACCGGAATTGGTCATTCTATCCACAATAAACCAAATAGAATCATATTAATTCAGAGACCAAGGAAGACCGGTGATGAAATTCATATTAATCACTTCCTACTTTCATTTGGGTAATTCTATCTCTTGATACAAACCACCGGGGCTTAAGTATTCAACTTTCACTTATTGGCACACCATACACTTAGCTACAAGGCTAGCCACATCCCGCTTCATATTAATCAACTAATAAAACTCCCTCAGATCATGATACATCTTCTTAGAACCGGGATGAATAACATATCAAGATCCATAAGCCTCGATCAATTTACTTTCCCTTAATCCATCAACATCGGGAATACATAGCCTATCATGGTACCTCAAGATACCATATCCACCAATTGCAAAATCGACAACCTTTTGTTGACCTACATTTCTCTTAATCTTCATCAAATCAGGATCTAACAATTTCTTTTCCTATAACTCAACATCAAGAGATGACTACGATACCGGATGCACAAAAACACCACTATCCTCCAAGTCTGTGAGACGAACTCTAAGATTAGCCAAATGATGAATGTCCTTTTCCAATTCCTGCTTATCCTCATCCACATGAGCTAAAATCTCCATGAATTACCTGCTAAGAGCATCCACAACTACATTATCTTTACCTGGATGGTAATAGAGACTCATATCATAGTCCTTTAGTAGCTCAAGCCATCGCCTTTGCCTGAGATTCAACTCCTTTTGAGTGAACACATACTGTAGGCTCTTATGATTGGATAATATGTCAACATAAACCCCATAGAGATAGTGATGACAAATCTTTAATAATCATGAGTAGGGTAGTTCTTCTCATAAACTTTAAATTGCCTAGAAGCATAGGCCATCACCCTACCATGTTGCATCAACACATAACAAATCCCAATACGAGAAGCATCACAATACACTACAAAACCATTATTACCCTTGGGCAAGGTAAAAATTAGAGCCAAAGTCAATTTATGTTTCAACTTCTCAAAACTACCGTAACATACATCCGACCATCAGAACTTGACTTTCTTCTAGGTCAACTTAGTCAATGGAGCAGCTATCATAAAAAAACTTTCCACAAATCTCTTATATTAACCGGTTAGACCCAAGAAACTCTAAATATCGATTGGAGTCGCAGGCTTAGGCCATTTCTTAACCTCTATAACCTTTTGTGGATCTACCATTATCCCTTCACTAGAGATAACATGACCAAGGAAAGTCATAACCTTCAACCAAAACTCACACTTTTAGAACTTGGAAGACAAATAATGATCCTTGCAACACAACATAGAGGTGATCGACATGACCCACCTCACTCTTAGAATAGACTAAGATGTCATCAATGAAGACAATAACTAAAAAAAATCCAAAAATAGATGGAAGACCCTATTCATCAAATACATGAATGTTGTCGGGGCATTGGTCAACCCAAAAGACATAACTAGGAACTTATAATGACCATATTGGGTCCTAAAGGTAGTCTTAGGGATTTCCACTCCCCTAATCATAAGATGATGGTAACCAGATCTAAGATCTATCTTAGAGAAACTCTTCTCACCTTGAAGCCAATCAAACAAATCATCGATCCTAGGAAGGGGATACTTATTCTTTATGATCACCGTATTCAACTGACGATAGTCAATGTATATTCGAAAGGAACCATCCTTCTTATGCACAAACAAAATGGGAGCACCCCAAGAAGACACACTAGAATGGATAAAACCTTTATCTAAGAGATACTTCAATTGCTCCTTAACCTCCTTCAACTTTGCTGGAGCCATTCTATAAGGGGGATTAGAAATTGGATAATTGTTTGAAATAAGATCAATCCCAAAATCAATTTCCCTATCAGGAGGAATACTAGGAAGGTCATCGGGAAAGACCTCGAGAAACTCATTAACCATAGGAACATATTCTACAGAAGGACCTTTTGAGTTAGAATCTTTAACTCAGACCAAATGATACAAACACCCTTTAGGAATCAACTTTTGGGCCCTAAGATATGGGATGAACCTCCCCTTAGGAACTAAAGAACCCCCTTCCCATACAATGAATGACTCATTAGGGAATTTAAACCTGACCTTATAGGTCCGACAATCTTAGGAAGCATAGCATAGATTCCACGAATCCATCTCCTGAATAAAATTAAAATCAACCATGTCTAACTCTATTAAGTCTATTAGAGTTTCTCTACTACCAATAGCTACCACACCCCCTATAGACTCTTTTAAAAAACATAGATTCTCTTACTGAGGTAGAAACAGAAAAAGGAACAGACACACACTCAGGACAAAAACCAAAATGCACAACCACAAATGGGGTTAAATAAGAGAGAGTGGACCCCAGATCAATCAAACATAACACATCATAGGAGAAAAGTCTCAACATACCTGTAACAATATCTATAGATGCCTCAGACTCTTGGAGATAAGCAAGTGCATATAAGCGATTTCAGCTAGTGCTGGTGCCTGAAATAGAAGTAGAAATAGCACCTTTCGGTACAGGAGTAGATGAAGTAGCAATAGGGGGGACCAAGAAGATACTAGAGAGGGGAACTCTCACTTTATGTGCCCAATTTGACCAAATGTAAAATATTTGTTCCTCCCCTTCTCACATTGGCCACGATGATGCTGACCACAAAATCTACAAGTCTGAGAATGGGCTCCTTGTGCCCGAAACTCACCATGAAACTAAGATCGACAATCACCCGATGGATTTGGGTAAGGATCACAAGCCGAGGATAAATTATCGTAACTCTCCCACTTATTTCTTGAACACCTACCACCATCTCTACCAGTTTGATCAAAAGGCCTAAATCTCTTCCCTTGCCTTTCGCTAAACTCAGCCTATTTCTTTTTCTCTTCCCCCACTTGTTGGATATATATAACCAATCTAGAGATGTCCATGTCATTGATCAACAAAGCCTCCTTGATCTCAAGGACCAACTCACGAGATAATCATGAGGCAAACTTTCTCATCCAAGACCTCATACCCAGCACCATCTCTGGAGCATACCTAGACAATTAGTGAAACTTCATGGCATAATCCTTGATGGACATTTTCCTTTCTTAAGATTAACAAACTTCTCTGCCTTTGCTTCCCTCAACTTTAGAGGAAAAAATCTATCCAGAAAAGCATTAGTCAAATCCTCCAACAAAGATGATTCATCAACACCACCCCTTGTCCGTTCCATCTTATCATAACATTGGTATGCCACATCCTTTAATTGATAGGATGCAAAATCCACCCCTCCACATTAGTGGCATGCATGACTCTAAAAATCTTTTCTATTTCATCCAAAAAATAATAGAGATTTTTCTTATCCTTAACACCTGTAATGGTAGAAGAACTCAACCTCATATGCTGGCATACACTTATGGCCTCAAAGATAGAGTCGTAGATACACCACGCTCAGCCTGAAAAGATGCCAACTGATCATCATATGAATTGAATGAAGAAACTCAACATTCGATACTTCATCCTGAGAAACTGGAGGAGGACTAGAGGGAATCGATAGAACTCTTGAACCATCAGGTACTGGACCCCTAGATCGAGTATGGACTCTATAAGTAGAGCGAGTCCCATCAACATCATCCCCAGTTAGTATGGAAGGGTTTATAGGAACTTCATATCTTCGTGGAGGCATGATTTATAAGACGGGCAAACAAAAATTAGAAGGATCCAAGAACTTAAACTCTATATCTTAAAATAAGATAACAAAAAGGTAAAGCATTCCTAAATGCCTTGTAGACTCTCTCTTATAAGTATGGCACACTATATACACATAAAAGAGACTCTACTTTACATGGCTTTATGGACACCCAACTAACCATAAAACTAGTATCTGATACCAATTTTACATGACCAAAAATTAGGCCTTGTCATATGTGCTTCTCAAGCCCAACAAAGACCGGAGATCACCCTATTAACCTAACCTAACCATCACATCAATCCACAAGCATTAGACGAACCCTGAACATATAATATAATAGTATAAATAAGACTAATAAACATAACTTAAGAATTTATAATCATTCCATTCATGCCAACATACAACATCCAAACTATCCATGTCCACAATCATCTACAAGCTACTACCAATCAAATTTTTATAATCTGTTAGGACATGCCCTCATAATAACTAAAAAACCAAGTCTAATAAAATGTGTATGTCATAATATAGAAATACTATGAAATGTTTTCCTTCAAAAATATGTAAGCTAACCACTTCAAAGTCAACACACGATACACTCAAGTACCTGGTCACTGCACAGGAACAGAAGATGATGCTGTGGCCCTTGTGTCATATGGGAACACAGTGTTCGGACACTAGAAAGATAGAATATAACTCTAGGGTAAGGAGTAAAATAGTGTCACCATTCAATACCAAGTCAAACCATCATAAGCCCTCTTTTTTATACACATAGGCACGCACATATATATATGTACATCAAGTGTTAATAGATAACAAGACCATAACATGCATTTCAAAGCACCCAATCATGAACCATGAAGTGAAGTACTCTAAGCTTCCACTCACTTAGGTTATCTCAAGAAAGAGTAATCTAACCCCAAGCGGTCTTATTGTGCAAGTGGACTCTAACCACACACCTTTTGCCAGACAAGTGGACTCTAACCACAAGCCATCTTGTCCATTATAAGTGGGAATTGGGACTCAAACCCTTTGTCCATGAATTCACATTCACTTAATTCAACATTTAATTAAACTTTAATCCACATAGCCATTTCAAGACATCAAGGCCACAATCTAACACTATATATTACCATAAGGTTTTATGAACCATTTATCAATCAATCACCTTATTAGGCCAATGCCTTAGTTTCAAATACCATTCAAGTCAAGTTATGGTCATTAATCCCTTTATCAAACCATTCATTAGCATTCTAACACCAATCTTTAGTTCAAACATAATTCAATTTTATGCTTAGGGACTCAAACCCCTTATTAACCAAAAAAACCATCAAGGTCACTAATTAACTCCTTAAAGGGACAAAAAGGCCTTTACAAGGTCATATACCAATCATTCTTACTCATTAAGCAATTACCTTAGTTCAAATAACCATCAATATGTGACTAGATATTTCTAGTAGGCATTTTCACAAACACGTTGAGGGAATATCTTTACCATGTACAAAACCCAAGTGAAAACCATCAATATTAGGGTTACTCATGACTTACTTGTTAAACCACAATTAATAATCACCCATATACTCTAATAATCACCAAAATCATGTATACACACAAGTTTAAACAAGAGTAAACATTACCCATCACTATGTATCCAAAACCCTCAATATTTTTTTCAAAAAAACCCACCATTAAAGATTTATAAACAATGTTTAAATAAAATAATTTTTGAGAAATAATAATAAGAGAAGAGTCACATGCCTTATACAAGATGATTCACGAAAATATTCTTGGTCCTCAAGTTTGTAGATGGCCACTTTGATAAATCCTAGCTCCAATCTTGTTAGAGTGGTTGAGAGAGGATTTATGAGTATTTTAGAATGTTTTTGGACTTGTATATGTGAATAATGAAGGGAAAAATAAGGTTATTATTCCTGGGGTATAAGGTTGTAGGTGTCGGAAAATTCTAAAATATCCTTAGCTTCAGAGCTAAAAAGTTAACCCAAGAGGGTACGATTCACCCTATGACCCGTACCCTAGGGTACGAGTGGTACCCTAACTCATAACCTAGACCTCACTATTGACCCATAAACTAACCAAAATATGACTCCACATGCATAAATCATACCTTATGATATGATTGGTACCCTACAACCCATACCTAAGTTAGAATGCTTTGGCCAAGACTAGAAGTATCATATGGCAAGGCAACATACGATCCGTACTCTAACATATGAATTGGGAGAGGCTAAACCATACCTTGGACAAAATATACCCCCACACTACACTTCCTAACATATGAGTGAGGGGACCCTATATCCAATCCTAGGGTATGACCAGTACCTTGAGTCATACCATTCCCAAAAACTACAACCAAGGGAATTTTTCTAAGGGCCCAAAGACTAAGTGTTTAAGATACCAAAGGGATGCCTTTGGTAAGTAATTAGATTAATGGTTTTGTATGTGTGTAATGAATGTTTTAATTAGTCTTTAAAGCGGGATGTGTAGCCGAGCTGTGAATATTGAGTCTGAAGGACTAACACTGGAAACCACACTAGCCGGTACGGGTGTCTATATGAATAGGAGGTTTGATTCCCCTAAATAAATATATTAATGAGAGGTTTGAGTCACCCATATTGTATACATTAGTTCTTATGTCACCTTAATTATGATGTGAGGTTTGAGTCCCCCATAAAGGTATATATGAATATGGATATTCTCTAGTTCATGCAGCTACACGTGCTGGGGCCTTTCCAGCTAGGGGAGAGATGGGCCTATATCACTCGTGGGTGCCTTGTTATTTGGAAGTTATGCTATACAACCCAAGTTAAGGTTTTCAAAGTTCATGCCAAGCCTTGTTCCCTATCCTAGCATGATATATATACATGTATGTATGTGATCGCATAAGATGATTTGACTTGGTATTTTAGTGATGGCATTATTTTATTCCTTTATCTTAGAATTATATTCTAGCGCTCCAACTTCTAATCCTCTTCAGACGTTGTATTCCCATGTGATGCAAGTGCCAAAAATACTTTTTTCTTTTTTCTTAGTGATCTGGTGTTTAAGTGGTTCACAAGTTAACATTGAAGTGTTGAGATTTCATACTTCAGAAGGCATTATTTCATGGTCTTTATATTCTATGTCTCAGACTTTGTTTTTGACTATTGTCGAGGGCATGTCCCAATATTTTATTGACTTTAGATTTATAGAGATTTTATGGGATTACTGTGGACATGGGTATGCTGGTTTTGTTGGATGTTTGGTTGTCTGGTTACCGGTGGTTGGTATTAACTTATCATGAATTGTTATTAGTCTTATTCTTTACCATCTTGTTATATGTTTAGAATTTATCTGACACTTGAGGTTGTTGAGTTGACTAGGTTAGGTGAAAGGGGTGATCTCTGGTCCATGTGGGACTTGAGATACTCATTACAACTAGGCCCTATTTTGAGTCAAGACAAAATTGGTATCAGAGTTAGGGACATGGTCAATTTGGTATCCATAAATCCATGTAATGTTGAGTCTCTTTTATAGGTATATAGTGCACCACACTTACAATAGAGTCTAAAAGATATTTTGGAATGTTTCCCTTTTTTGTTCTCTTACTTCGAGCTATTGAGTCTAAGGTCTTGGATTCCGTTAATTTCATATTTGTTCGTTTTTCAGATCATGCTTCCCAGATGATTTGAAGCTCATAGGAACTCCTCTGTTCTACTTGGATACACTATTGATGGGAAACACCCTGCTTATAGGTTTAATACTCAGTCTATAGGTCTAGTTCTATATTGTCTCTTGGAGTTCCACCAATTCCCCCTAGCCCTCCTTGAGATTGTCAAGTAGATATGATGAATGCTAAGTTTCATCTATCTATTCATATGTTTTCTCAATTGGTAGCTTCTTAGTTTGAGCATAGTGCTTCTTTTACTTTATCTTATAAGGCCACAAGGGTTGGCCAATTCATTAGGTTAAGTCCTCCAACTTTTACTGGTTTTAATGTTAAGAAGGAACCTCAAGCTTTTATTAATGCGATGGAGAAGATATTTTGGATTATGCATGCATTATATGTTAAATGTGTGGAGTTTTCTGCCTACTAATTAAAGGATATGGCATACCGGTGGTACGAAGAGTGGGATCAATCCAAGAGAAGTGATGCTGACTCTGCATTGTGGGATGACTTTTCTAGTGCCTTTTGGAGTGCTTCTTTCCTTAAGAGTTGAGAGCAACAAAGACATAGGAATACGTGAATCTGATACAATGTAGGACGGTTGTAAAGAAGTATGCCTTAAAATTCCATCAATTATCTAGGTATACTCTGAGTTGGTGTCTATCATGAGAGCTAAAATGTATAAATTTGCTTTTGGGTTGTCCCATGAGTTGATTATGGAGAGTAAGGTTGCTATGTTGAACATGGATATGGATATTTCTTGACTTGTGGTTTATATGCAACAAGTTGAGGATGAAAAGAATAAGCAGGTTGAGATTGGTGAGATGTAGAGTAAGAATTTTAGATTTTCAAATCAGAGTTGAGTCCAACAACAACATTGTAGAATTGAGGGAAAATGGCCTAAGAAGAAGTAGGAGAATTCTAGGTCTTTCTCTATAGCTAGTACTCCCTACTTGAAGTCGTTGGATGATTATTTCTCTCAGCATGGTAGAGGGTATAGGGAATAGGGTGACCAATCTTAGATTGGTAGGGCTCAGTCCTCTCTATCATATCCTTTTTATAGATTGTATGGGCAACCATACCATGGTTAGTGTGAGAAGGGGAGAAACCAATGTCTCAGTTGTGGTCAAATTTTCCATATGTAGCATGATTGTACTTCTAGGGTTTCTTCTTATGCCAATAAGATTCCTATTTCCTTTTCATCAACGCCTACACCAAAGGGTGCTGTTTCTGCTTCTGGTATCAACACTAGCCAAAATTGCTTATATACTTTTGCTTTTCATTATGATTTTAAGGCATCTCCTAATGTCATTACTGATATATTGAAACTCTTTTACCATGATGTATATTATTTACTTGATCTAGGGTCTACTCTCTCTTATGTACCTTATTTGTGGCTGTGCTATTTGGTTTTAGTCCTAAGTATATTTCAGACCCTTTTTTATTTCTACCCTGGTAGGGGAATTTGTGGTTGATAGAAGAGTTTATAGGGTTGTGTGGTATTTATTAGTGGTGGGGAAACTTAGGTAGATCTATTTGAATTAGACATTGTTGATTTTAATGTTATATTGGGGATGGATTGGATGCACTCGTGCTATGATTCTTGAGATAGTTGGACCAGTGAGGTCATTTTTAAATTCCCAAATGAGACGGTTATTGAGTAGAAAGGTGGTTCCCTATCTCCCAAGGGGAAGTTAATATCGTACCTTAGAGCTTAAAGATTAATCTCCAAGGGGTGTCTTTATCCCCTTGCCTGGGTTAAAGACTCTAACTTGTAGGGTCTATTTTTTTTTCATTCTATCCCCATGGTGAATGAATTTCCTGAGGTCTTTCCTGATGACCTTTCTGGAATTTCTCCTTGATAGAGAGATTGATTTTGGGATGGATCTTATTTCATAAAATCATCCTATACCTATTCCCCCGTATAGAATGGCCCCAACTGAGTTAAAAGATCTTAAGGAACAGTTGAGGGATTTTTTAGACAAGGGTTTCATTCATCCTAGTGTGTCTCTATGGGGTACACGTGTTTTATTTGTACGTAAGAAGGATGGTACCCTTCAGATGTTATTGATTACTGACAGTTGAATAAGGTGACGATAAAGAATAAGTACCTTCTTTCGAGGATAGATGATTTGTTTGATCAACTTTAGGGCGCTAAGTTTTTCTCTATGATTGATCTTCGGTCCGGGTATCATCAGTTAAATATTAGGGAGGTGGATATCCCTAAGAAAACTTTTTATACTCGGTATGAGCATTTTGAATTCTTGGTGATATCGTTCGGCTTGACCAATGCCCCTGCGACATTCATGGACTTGATAAATTAGGTCTTCTATCAGTTTTTAGATCTGTTTGTAATTGTCTTCATTAATGATATTTTTGTGTACTCTAGGAGTGGGGAGGATCATTTCAATCACCTTCATATTATGTTGTAAACCTTGAAAGATCAACAGTTGTATGCTAAGTTCTCCAAATGTGAATTTCGGTTGAACGCTATTATATTTCTGGGTTATGTTGAGTCTAGTGAAGGGATCATAGTGGATCCTCACAAAGTGGGTCTGGGTAAGAAGTGGGCAAGACCTATAAATCCAATTGATATTCGGAGCTTCTTCGGTTTAGCCAGTTATTATAGGAGGTTTGTGGAAAATTTTTCTATTATAGCAGCCCGATTGACCAAGTTGACTCATAAAAAGGTAAAGTTTTGGTGGTCTGATGCTTGTGAGGGTAGTTTTGAGAAGTTGAAGGATAAGTTGACTTCAACTTCGATCTTGACTCTACCTGTGGGGACTGAGGGTTTCTTGGTGTATTATAATACGTCCTTAGTTGGTTTGGGTTATGTGCTGATGCAACATAGAAAGGTGGTTGCTTATTCCTTTAGACAGTTGAAAGTTTTTAAAGGATTTATCTGACTCATGACTTGGAGCTATTGGCTATCATGTTTGCATTGAAAATCCAATGTCATTATCAATATGGAATCCATGTTTAGATATTTTTTTATCTTAAGAGCCTGTAGTATGTGTTCACTCAGATAGAGCTTAATATCAGGCAAAGGAGGTAGCTTGAGTTGCTGAAGGACTATGATAAGAGTCTTCACTACCATTTTGGTAAAGCTAATATAGTTTCTGATGCTCGTAGTAGGTTATCCATAGGGATTTTAGCTCATATGGAAGAGCATAAGCGGGAATTGGTGAAGGATATTCACCATTTGGCTAACCTTGGAGTTCATCTATTGGACTCTGAGAATGGTGGTGTATTTGTGCAACAGGTGGCACAATTATTTCTTGGCTTAGAAATAAAGGAAAACAGTTAATAGATCCTCTCTTGATGAAAATCAAGGATGATGTAGGTAAGCAAAAGGTAATGGATTTCGAGATTGGGGGTGATAGTATCTTGAGGTACCAAGGAAAGTTGTGTGTTCTCGATGTAGATGGATTGCAAGGTAGGATTTTAGCCGAGGCCCATGAATCTTGGTATACGGTTCATCTCGATTCGACAAAGATGCATCATGAACATAAAAACATGTATTAGTTGAATAATATGAAACTGGATGTATCCAAATTTGTGGCTAAGTTTATGGTGTGCCAGCAAGTGAAGGTGGAGCACATGAGGCCCAGTGGTCTACTTCAAGAGTTTAAATTTCCGATGTGGAAATGAGAGGTAATTAATATGGATTTTGTTACCGATATTTCACAGTTGTGGAATTAGTGTGACTCTATTGGGGTCATTGTGGATAGGATGACTTAGTTCGCTAACTTTTTACCAGTGAGGACTACTTATTCTGTCGAGGATTATACGAACTTATTTCTTCAGGAAGTGGCAAAGCTGTATGCTGCGCCTGTCTCAATTATTTTGGATCTTGGTACTCAGTTCTCCTCGCATTTCTGGTGCTCATTTTAGCATGGTTTTAGGACTAAAGTGAGTCTTAGTATGACTTTTTACCCGTAGTCGGATGGTCAAGATGAAAGGACTACTCAAACTTTGAAAGATATGTTATGAGCTTGTGTGATCGACTTTGGTGGTAGTTGGTATGATGACTTTCCTCAAATTGAATTTGCTTATAATAATAGTTACTATTCTAGCATTTATATGGCCCCGTTTGAGGCATTGTATGGACGGAGGTATAGATCTCCTATTGGGTGGTTCGAGGTTAGTGAGGTAGAAATATTTGGCCCGGATTTGGTTCACCAAGAAGTGGAGAAGGTGAAGGTGATTCTGGATAGGTTTAAGACCGCCCAAAGTCACCAATAGTCCTATGCAGATGTAAGACGAAGGGACTTAGAATTTGAGGTTAGAGATTTAGTGTTTTTGAAGGTATCTCCTATGAAGGGAGTGATGCAATTTGGGAAGAATAGGAAGCTCTGTCCTTGGTATGTTGTCCCATAATTAGTTTTAAGAAAGGTTGGTAGTGTTTCATATGAGTTAGAGTTTTCCTCTAACATGAGTTCATTCATCCGGTATTCCTTATGTTCATGTTGTGGAAATGCATAGGTGATCCTTCATTGGTTGTTCCTTTGGATAACGTTGGTATTTTGGAATCTTTAACTATGAGGAGGTCTCAATAAGGATCTTGGATCGACAAGTTCGTCAGTTGTGGATGAAAGATGTGGCTTCGGTAAAAGTTCTATAGTGGAACTAAAAGTCCGGGGAAGCTATTTGGGAAGCCGAGGAGGACATGAAGACCAAGTATCTGTTCCTATTCCCTATTCTAGAAATTTATTTTGAGGTATGTGTTGTTTTTAGCATCTTTATTTTCTTTCCCTTTTAATGGTAGATTGTGAATTCCTTGGTGTTTTGTTTTCTATCTTAAAGGTAAGAGTAGAGGTGTGTAAAATCTAAATTGTGCTTGTATTGTCTCATCCCATCATTTGAGGATGAATGATCCTATGTATGGGAAACTAAAATGCCCCAAACTTTGGCCTTTGCAAAATCCTTGAGTCTTGAAGATTCTATTCATCATACGACTTACACCACAAGTCGTATGGTGTAGTGAAGGGTATAAGGACCCTAGTCGTATATTGGTCAGTGTGTTGCTAGCCAAGTTCTATATTTGTTACAATAGACTCCATACGAGTTGTATGTTGATGTAACGACAAGGTTGAGTCCAATCGTATGTTTTCCAATGTTTAGCCCTTGATGTTTTGACTTGGATACGACTGGATTGTACTTAGTGATATGGTATGGTGATAAGTTGGGCAAGGGAGTTATATGTTGGATAGAATATAGTGTCCAACTTTCTAATCTTGTGCTGACCTTAGGGTACCACTCATATGTTGTGGTGATGAGTTGGACGGTCTAATCGTACCCACCTACGAGTTTTCTACAGCTCCTAAGCTTAGGGTATTTTGGACATTTTTACCCCAATCTCTTAAGACTCTACATCTTATAATACTTATTGGGCATTCAATATAAACTTTAGAAGATCGAACACTCTCTAAAATCTCTCAAAAACTTCTTATGAAAGATTAGGCTAGGGTTTCTTCAAGGTGGTCATCTAGAGGCTTAAGGATAAAAATCTCTCTGTGAATCTTCATAACTCAGGCATATGATTTTTTCTTCATTGTTAGTTCAAAAAAATCATATGTTTTAAACATTGTTCATGAATCATTAATGGTGGTTTTGAAACTCATGGTTGAGGGTTTGAATGCATAATGTTGAGCATTGTTTTCCCGTGTTTTAAATTATTTTTATACAAGTCTCAATAAGTGTTTTGCACATGTGGTTGCATTGGAATTGTGGTTTAATGAATGGGTCATGTTTAACCCTAGACTTGATGTTTTTGGCTCGAATAATAGTTTGACGATGGTATGCCCTCAACCTATTTGTGAAAATGCTAATGAGAATTATCTTGTCACATATAAATTGTGTTTTGAACTAAGGAATTAGCCAATGAATGTTGATGATTGGTGAATGGTTTTATGAAGGTCTTGTTAGCCATAAATTGATTTGAATTATGACCTTGGTGGTTTAATTGGCTTAATGGGTTTGAGTCCCTAAATGTTGATTGAATTGACGTCTTGGTTTAGACAATGGGTTCTAGTCCCAAAGTTGATTTATAACGGTTATGGAATGTTGTACGCTTGAAAATGGGGTTAGTCTGATGATAATTTTAAAATTTTTAGGTTAAGAATAAGTGTGAGATGTTCTTGTTAGTGCTATAGTTGACAGCATGATGCAAGCATTTTAGTTGCAAGAGCATGTTGATTATATGCATTACTACCAATGGGATGCCTATGGTAAGTAATTGGATTAATGATATTTTATGTGTGTAATAAATGTTTTAATTCGGCTTTAAAGCAGGATATGTAGCTGGATCATTAAAGTGGAGTCCTAAGGACTAACACTGGAAGCTGCACTAGCCGGTGCAGGTGTCTATATGATTGGGAGGTTTGAGCCTGAATGAATATATGAATGGGATATTTGAGTCCCCCATGTTGTATACATTGGTGCTTAAGTCACCTTGATTATGCCGGGAGGTTTGATTCCCCCATAAAGGCATATACGGATATGGATATTCTCTGGTTTGTGTGGCTACACGCACTGGGCATTTCCAGCTAAGGGAGAGCTGGTGCATATAGCCCATTGGGCTTTGTTATATGACGGTTATACTACACAACCCAGGTTAAAGTTTTCAAAGTTTATGCTAAACCTTATTCCCTATCATGGCATGATATATATATATATATATGTATATATATATATATGATTGCATATGATGATTTGACTTGGTTTGTTAGTGATGGCATTATTTTATTCCTCTATCCTTGAGTTAAATGCTAGCGCTATAACCGCTAATCATCTCCGGATATTGTTTCCCTATGCGATGCAAGTACCTAAAATTTTTCCACTTTTTCTATGTAGTGATCAGGTGTTCGAGTAGTTTGCGAGTTTACATTGAAGTGGTGAGTTTCCATACTATGGAAGGCTACATTTTATGGTTCTTATATTTTATGTCCCAAGTTAGACTTTGTTGTTGGCTACTGTCAAGGACATGTACTGATATTTTATTGACTTTGGATATATACAGGCTTTGTTGGATTACTGTGGACTTAGGTGTGTTAGTTTGGTTGGATGTTTGGTGACGAATGGTTTTCTGGTTATCGGTGGTTGGTATAGACTTATCATGAATTGTTAGTAGTCTTATTGTTCACCATCTTGTTATATGTTTGTAATTTATCCGACCTTTGAGATAGTTATGCTAAATAGGTAAGGTGAAGGGGATGATCTCTGATCCACATGGAACTTGAGATACACATCACGGACAGGCCCTGGTCTGGGTCGTGACAAAATTGCAAGGGAGTGGCGTATATCTTAATTGTATAATTTCTCACGTATTGAGACACCGTTAGTATATGGTTTTTGGGTCAAGGTTGTTGACTGGTTTTTTATGTTAGTCATGCTATTAACCTGAGTTTCTATTTATTTAACTTGTACCTGAACAAAACTTTATGGTATCATTGAGAATGTTGTCTGTTCAAATTTAAGATAAATTTCTTGAAAGGTTCTCACTAATATGTTTGTGGCATGATTATGGTCTTGATCTACCGGTTGATATCATTGAGTTTGATAAATAGGGTGCAGTCATCTTGCTACTTAATTTCTCATAATCTTAAATGAATATCGAACTACTAGGTTGTTAATGTTTAACCAAAATATAAGTTCAAGGTTTAGTATTGCGTAAGGTCTAAAATAATAATTTTTGAAGGGCGGGAAATCATTGAAGCTAAGTATGGATGAGTTCATATTTTTTTTAAAAATAATGCCTGACTTGATGACACATATTTTAATGGGTGATTAGAGTTAAATAATATAGGAAAAAGTTGTCTCACGATTAGTAATGCTAGTAAAGCTAAGAAAGGCAAAGAATTAGGGGACAAAGGTTCTTGACTAAATAAACTTTTATGTTACATGTTTTTTTGGATACTTATGTGATTTTTATGTACTTTAATTTGGGTCAACCAATGATGATTAGCAGTACGTGTTGCATGTACTGATACTACTCTTGCTATACCCATTTCTGGGTGTAGTCTAGTAGCAGGATAAATAGACATTTCAGGATCAGTAGATGTTTCAATCTTGAGATGGTAGGGATCTCCAATAGCTTCTATCATTATTTCTTATGATGGAAGCTAGGTCATGTGTATTGTTCCATATTTTCTCATAGTTACTCTTGAACCTATTTAGACTAGGTCCTTGAAAAAGGTATTCATTATTGTATTTTATGTTTTAAAACTAGTTATAATGGATAAAGATATTTTATTTCTTCTTAATGACTTCCGCATGCATTTCAATTGGGCGATAAGGGTTCTCCTATCTATATAGATTAGAGTAGGTGCCTGCACAATCTAGTTTCTTATGTTATGATAATTGGTTTCAGAGCATAGACTACCAATCTCTTAAGACAAGACCAAATATCGAATAGAGTCCAGCGGATTGGTTTATTTCTCCCCACATTTAATGTTTAGGGAGCTATGAGTCATTCTATGAAATTGATTTGCTTCTTTTTTGTTCTTGTGTGCTCTATATGTTTGTATGTATGAGTTCAGTCCAGTTGGTATCTCCTAATTCTAATTGGTCTATTGATAGGACAAATGGATGGCATTTGTCTTTATGTGGAATGATATAAGGAATGGAATGGGAACTTTGAAGGTTCGAATAGGTATCTGGAGATAAATGCGGTGTAATCTTTTTGGATATTTGACTAGTAGGTATCCATAAATAGAGTAAAGGATTAATAAAAAGGGCTTGTTTTATAAATGAAACCTTGGAGTTGATACTTGTGTGATTTATGACTGTAGAGTTTGTGAATCATGAAGGGTCATAACTTGGTTATGTATTGATGGCTAATGGAATTGTTTTTCACATGGTTTGAGTGGAAAACTATATGCTAAATTCTAGGCATAATCTTATCATTGGTAGAATCATAAGGGGAAAGTGGTGTATGATTGTGAGAACTTTTGTTTCAAGTAGTGGATATGTGAATAAGTTCCATGGAAAAGGGCTATCATTATATAATAGCGGGAATTATTGTAAGAAAATTCTTATTATGATTAATTGTGATTTAATGTAATGTGGTGTTAAGTTGTTGTTTCATAAATTGTCGGGTTCGGTCATGGGATTATAATGTAAAACATAGTGTGACTTCATTTTATTGCTAGAAAGGGAATTAGGAATGAGGGAAGTTTCAGAAAATTGAATATTTCTAGGCTGCTACTATAGGGTCACCATAGCGGGCACTATCCTGCTATAGCGGCGTGTAGTCTGCTATAGTGGGATGGGATAGGACAGAATACCTACCCTATTTTCTTTTATTGTGCTTTACATTCCCGTCCTGTATTATTGGTTAATTTAAGCGAAAAACTACCACGCGATCTATAAAAATCACATATAACAAGGTAAAAAGAATGCAATCAATATTGGTTGTTAAAACTAACATCCATGTGTGAATGAATAAAAAGGAAAAAGGAAAAGAAATATTTTATGTAACATTCCCCAAATGAAGGAAACACAAGTCAAAGTATCAATACATTAAAAGGGGGAATTGAGCTAACATACACCATGTACCTAGGTAGATGCCCCATCATTATCATGGGTTTTTCTTGTCATGGACTTCCGCATTACTCAAGAATGAAATCTCTTGCATGTACTCTTGATCCATCTTGGTATGATCCTAGTTAGGTACAACACACTTGAACATGACCTTGACTAACTTCCACATATGTGCAAGTATGCAGCCCCAAGAGTGTCTCATTTTTTTTTCTACTCGAGCTTTCTACCAAGCACTGCATAATCCTAGAAAGTAGGAGGTAGGGATGTAGAGCTAGAAGAGTATATAACCTGGGGATTAAAATAGGCATTCTCCATATATTTCCTAATGACAACCATGTCCACCTCTAGGCGGCTGCTAGAAATCTGGGGCTAAAAGGGAAAGGCAATGTCAACATCACTATCGTCCTCTTCTGTGGACCTACTACTCTTTGCTTCACCCACCTTTTGTTTGTTCTTGTTATTTGATGAAACCACCTTTACTATTGGGGATGTAAGGATGTGTCCATATCTACATCCCAATTAGTGGCTTCTCTGGTCACCCCTACATACCTGTATAGCTTAGAGACCAATCTAGGAAGGTAGAGCTTTTCTTGGTGCCTCGGTAGAAGTCCTTCCACTCTATTTATTTCTATGACCCTACATTAAACTTCCTATCTGGAACAGGCCACCACTAGGCCCAAGAATAGGTAATGTAAAAAGAGGTGCTCGATGGATGAATCCTCTAGGATACCAGATTCAGCCACCTCTAAGAATCAATAATGAAATAAGTGCTCCTCACCCCGTCAGTAGTGAGCCAATAAATCTGGTCCCTTTCATCCTCTGTAGTCTATGTGTCCCGCAGGAATTTTATGTCCATCTCATGTGTGTTTTCCAGATACTCAACTTTAGAGATATTCAAAACCCGAGCACCTTATTTATGGTAGTAGTATCCACAGGGACATCCACTTCCCTAATGTTGATTGTGAGGTTGGGGTCTTGCTAAAGCATAGTAGAGAGTAAGGAATATAATCCCTAACTCATCCATGAACCTAGTCATAGGAGTCACCATGAGACACATCCAACCAAACTCTTGAATCCAATTGAAGAATTTAGGTGCCTTGTCTTCCATCCCCTTCATCACAAATCCCCACTCATAAAAAACTCCCATCCTCCAGTAGTCCCAAAATCTCTCCCTACAATTTTCATTGGGGAATCTCACGAAGATGGAAACATCTTATTAATTTATAGACTTGGGGTAGTAAATCTAAAAATAATTATAAAAAAACAAGTTATTACTCATAGAATTATCCAGGGAAATTAAATTTTAGAAAAAGGCGAAGTCTGAGTTTTAGCTGAGAGGCTACTTTGTGCACCCTCTCGCTATAGTGGGCGGCATCCTGCTTCTACAAAATCAATACACTAGGAATTTTATACTATAGTGGGTTTGGCATAGTAGGATGAGGCTACTATAACAGTTTTTATCATCCCAAAACCTCAAGAGGTGCGTTGATGGCACCTCTTCAGAGAGAACCCAAAATTTGACATTCCAATCATGGATCAGCGTAAGGAAAATATCCTAGAACTAGTATATGCAAAAATTTCATCATGATAACTCCTAAAACATTCCCAAATATTCAAGATAAACCCAAGAACGACCTTTCACATTCCTCACTAACCTAAGCCTTATTTGGCCATGAATATCATAATTCTTACCCCTAGAATGCTATACAAATGTTATAAATGTAAAAGTAACACCCATGCTTCAATATTTACCTCAAATCAAGAACTAATTTTGAATTCAAAAACCAACCCTAAAGCCTATTCTTTTCTAAAAATTCAAGTGTAAATCCTGCTAAAATATGGGTAACAAAGTAAAAATATGAAGTATAGTGATAATTACCATATTTCTGAAATTGGAAGCAAAGTGATAAGGAAATGAGGGGATCTTTAGATGAAAGGAGGATAGAATGGGCGTGAAATTTATTTCTCACCCCCATTAAACTATTTAATCCTACTATAATAATGCCACTATGACAAGAATATCTAGATCTAATCTCTTGAGGTAAATAGAGGAATTTTTTTTCTTTTATTTTCTAAATTTTTCTTTATTTAATATATTGGCAATTCCCTGAACACCTTTGGGTACTCGAATCATATTTTTCTCCTAGTAGGTTCATGAAAAATATAAGTAAGGAAGTTTATTAATGGAGTAGAGTAGTAATAATGAATAGATTAAGAATTTAGTACGCAAGAGAAATGAAATTTCAATGATCCACTTAAGTGTTGTAATTACATAGTTGTTGAGTGTTAAGGTCCAAGTGAAATTCATGCCATTCTATTTTTACCATGATCATTTGAGTATAAATGATGGGTAAATTAGTATCTACTATAACGACCTATTCTATTGTTACTAAAAGGAACCTCGACTATGGGAATGGGGTACGTGGATTTTGGAATATGGTCTCATAATTGTACGAATTAACTTAGCAAAAACTTTGGAATTTTAAAATTGCAGGTAAAACTTCTTTCATCCCTCCATACAGAGAATTTTTCCACGATAGAAGCATTGTGGTAGCGGCCGATCGATCTCTATAGCCGGACGCCCAAGGAAGAAACTAGGCTCTATTTTATTAGTTTTCCTTCTCATATTTAGTTGAAAAATGGATGAATGAAGCTTCTAAACCCCACTAGGGTTGCCTCATGGCCATAGAGCAAGGGAAAGGGGGAATATGCTTGAATGTAGTAAAATCCATGGTTTTGTCATGGACTCCATGTTGGAAATTACTAGCATGGAGTCAAAAGCTCATGCTCATGCCTCTGTAGTAGCTGCTTGGCGCCAATGTATGTTAGGTTTTACTAAGTAGTTTAGACCTAGATTAGAAAGCATAAGCATGACATAGATTTATAGGAAAATTTATGTTTAGGTTATCAAGCATAGTGTTGGGATAGATAAAAAAGGTAAAATCCATCTTTTTGAAAGAAAAATTTATATTACCTATAATATTGAAATTTACCAATTAATTTATGTGCATTGTTATTTATGTTTATTCCTTGAATTTTTAAAATGTGTGGTACTAAAAAAACCATTTAGAAACTAATAAATTCCTAATTAGTGGTTGTTAGAATCTATGGTGGTAACCAGAGGAATGGTAGTATTGTAAAGGTATTAGTGTTAAGATGGAAGGTCAGGTATACTATGGTGAGACCATAAGTATGGATGTATATTGTAGACCTTGAAAGTACTTGGAAAGACCTCCAGTGATATATGGATTGTAGGATAGATTTAATGTAGTCGGAATAGAACTTTATTTATGTCTGCAAGTTAACTGTTGCTTTCTATGCTTGTTAAAATGCATGTTTAAGGATAGTGAATTACTAGTTGATATCCTACGGGTTAATCACATGTTATAAGGTTATACTAAATGAATTGTTTATTGTGCAACTATGGTTGTTGTTTTCATTGGGGTTGTGATTGTTGTGATTTCATATTGATTATTGTGGGATGTATCGATATTGGGATATCTCCACAGGTTTCAATTTATTCTTATGGGATGTACTGGTATTTGGAAATCTTCATTGCTTTTGGTGATATAAGGTTGGTAGGCATTAGATGTTTGTGATTTTTGGTATAAAGATAAATCCCATCCCCTACAAGTCATGGCTAGTTGGAGACCTTAAGACCCTTAGAATATATGTACAACATATTTGTCAGTGTGACGGTTCCTTGAGTGAATCAGGTTTATCTTCTTACTTGTTATATTTGGTTTCTTGAGTGAATCGGGTTTCTCTGTTTATTTATCATATTTGGTTTCTTACGTGAACCTAGTTTAGGTGTGAAACACCCCTAATTTTGGTCCTAGAAAATTCCTTGACCTTTGAGCTCATTGCCCAGACTACGACTCTCCCTATGAGTCTTAGGGTGTCTTGACGGGTCATAGGATCCAAATCATAAGGTGTCCAATAAGATTTGACTGAGTTATTGACTTGGTGATGACTTGAGGTCATAAGTCGTAATGACTCCATACGAGTTTTAAGGTGGAAATTTTAGGGTGTTCAGTGTATTCCATAATAGTTTTTGTCTTGATTATGAGTGGAGCATACGAGTCATAATGTATAGCTATGATTCATATAGTAGGACTTGTAATCAGACCAGTGTGCACTGTCCAGCCTATGATTGGATCTCATGAGTCATAGGGTGACTCTGCGAGTCGTAAGGCCACCCGTAAGGACTGGCGATGATTTTCAGCTTTATTCAAAGGGGCACTTTGGTCATTTCACTTACACCCAAATAAAACCTCCATCCATAAAACACCTTTGGGGCTTTATTTTTATCCTTTAGAAAATCAAAACACTATCAAATCTCTCTCAAATTCTCTCAAGCAAGAGAATTAGGGTTTTCAAGAGGTTGGTCAATTAGAGCTTCCAAAGAAAAATTCTCTCCATAATTCTTGATATTTCTTGCATGTGACTCTACCCTTAAACTTGTTTTTCTCATGGCATTAAATTACATGATTGTTTATGTGGATTTGAACAAGGGTTTTGACGTAGGTTGGGGATTTTGGTATGATTGACTCTTTACTTGATTTCCTAAGATTTATTTTGCATTATTCATGCTCTATTAATGATTTTGAACTTGTGAGGTAGATGAGAATGATAAATAAACTAAGGGGTCATGGTTATCCCAAATTTGATGATTTTTCCTTGATATATGGTTTTGGAAATTGTGTTCCCTCAATACAAACAATGAAATTGGTACTGAATATGGTCTATCACATGGTTTGACTTATCCACTTATATGAATGCATTGACATAAAAGGTTAAGATCCACAGATTGATTCTATTGAATCTTGGGGTTTGTTGATTACTTGTATGAATGAATAAATGAACCCAGAGGGGTTATGAGTTTACCCATGTGAATGGTTAATTGTTATGGAATGATAATATTAACTTGCAAGTGAGGTCGGTATGACCATACCAACGGGGTGCCTTAATGAATGAATTTATTTAATTAATAGGAATGTGTGCTAAATGTTTTTAATTGGGCTTAAGAGATGGTTCTCTAGACAGTACATGAAAGTGGAGGTCTTAAGGGATCAATACTGGAAACTACAATTGCCGATGTAGGGGTTTAAATGTTTGGGAGGTTTGAGTCCCCCTTATTATATGATTAGGAGGTTCGAGTTCACCATGTTACATGATTTGGTGCTTAAGTCACTATGATATGTACCAGGAGATTCGAGTCCTCCATAAGGAATATGCACATATAATCATCCTCTAGTTCATATAGCTTAACATACTGGGGCCCTTCCAGCAAGGGGAATCTAGGCCCATATAGCCCATGGGTACCTTACTATGATGTTATGCTACACAACCCATGCTAAGGTTTTAAAAGCCATGTTAAACCTTGCTACCTACCCCAACATGTGATATGTATATGTTTTTGCATATGGTTATGTCATGACCTAAACCAGGGTCAGGCCGTGATAGGTATCTCAAGTCCCACATGGATCGGAGACCACCCCTACATCTAACCAAGTGAACACAAAATCCCCAATGTCGGATGAATTTTAAACATATAACAAAATAACATAAGAATAAACTTAATGATATTTAAATCATGTGTATAACCGACAACTGGTAACCAACCAAACAACCTAGTAACATCACCCAAGTCCACAGTAATCCAAAAAGTCTTCAAATAAAAGAATCAAAACCAGTCTTGGTCGGGAAATGTCCCTGACTTTGACAATGACAATGATAATATTAATGATAATGAAACTCTCAATTTTAATCTATTATAAGAAATAATGAAATGTCTATGCCTTTCAGAGGATAGAGGCTCACTACTTTGCCACAACAAACTGACGAACCGAGCCAATCTAGCTAACTTTGTGCAGGAAAAGTAGAAATATCTCTGGTGCCTAAATCGGGAGAGGATACAACATTCGGAGATGATTAGTGGGGTGAACACTAGCATGTAAATTAGGGATTAGGATAACGTAATGTTGTGATCAACAATTCAAAATCAATCAAATTCAATATGCATAATCAAATGCATAGACATATATATCACCCGCCGGGATAGCGGACAAGGATTAACATGCACTTTAAAACTTTAGCCTGGATTGTGCAGCTCAACCATCATAACATAAGAAGGCACCCACGGGCTATATGGGCCCAGCTCTCCCCCATCCTGTAGGGCCTTAGTGCGTGTAGCCGTATGATCCAGAGGGTATACATATGCACTATGGAGGACTCAAATCTCTCGACACATCAAGGTGATATAGGCACCCAACTAGGTAATATAATATAAGGGACTCAAACTTCCCAATCATTTGAAATTAATAAAGGTGACTTGCACCACCCAGTCATATAGACCTCTATGTTGGCAACCATAGTTTATGGTGTTGGTCCCTCAGGACCTCATTTTTCACGACTCATCTACACAACCCTAATTAAAGAACAATTAAATCAATTATCACACATTTCCATTCATTGAACCATGATACACATTTAGTCTACATTGTTGGTATCGTCATACCTACTACACTTGGAAGGTAACATAAAAATTCCCAAAAAACATCATTATTTGGGGAAATTAATGGCATCTTATGGTTAAATTATACATAAGCTTGGGGAGTTGCACAACCCATAAGGTTCAATTCAAAATCATTTTTCTTTAATAACCTTTCATATTATGCAATAATTCAAGAGTAGTTTAATGAGAATATTTTCATACTCCAAAACCAATTTCACAATATAGGGTTGAGGTCATAACCACTTCAAAGGTCATAAGTTGAGAAAATCATAGTCCCCTAGTTTATTCACCATACCTATGCACCTCATAGGTTCAAAAACCATATTTAAAGCATGAATAATCATGCGTAAACCATGTGAAACATTATTCAACAACAAGCATTCAAAAACCTCAACCCATGTTTCAAAACCAACATCAATACCATATGAACATCACTTTAAAAAATATGCTTTTAACAAATTATAAATTAGGGAAGAGTGACATGCTTGAAATACCCAAAATTATGGAGAGAATTGAACCCTTGATCCCTTATATGACCTACTTCTTGAAAATCCTAAGTATCTTGCTTGAGAGACTTGGGAGAGTTGTGAAAGTGTTTGATTTTGTTATGAATGAAATATAACCCCCTTTAGTGCTTTATGAACATGGGGATTTAATTGGGTAAGAAAGGAATTGTCCAAAGTGCCCTCAAATTAAAAGATAGAGTTTAGACGTTAGTGACTATAGGGCACTATACGACTCATAGGGACTCTTTACGACTCGTCACTATGAGTCGTAGCCAAGAGAGTCTCTAGGAAACTCACACACTATTGACCCTACTACTTAACTAATACGTCTTGTAATTGGACCCTATGAATCTGGTCTAGTCGTAGTCAAAATTGAACCAACTTAGGGTATACACTGGACATCATATGATTCGCTCCGAATGACTCATAAAGAGTCCTTATGGATCTTAGTGAGCCACTCCTACTCAAAGAAGAACATAGTAGCACACACACTATTTAAGTTATGATTGGATCCAACGACTCGTCAAGACTCCCTACGACTCATAGTATAGGTCGTAGTCTTGACCATGAGGATAAAATTTCAGAAATTTTAAAGAATAAAAAAACCCAAGGCGTTACATACTCCCCCCCGGGATCATTCTTCCTCAAATTATGGGTCAAGGAATACGTTGGTATGATTTAATACTGAAGCACTCCCACACTTACCTTTAACAAAGACAGAAAACAAAGATAGAAAACAAAGATAGAAAACAAAGACATCAGGGATTTTACAATTTCCTTTAACAAAGTCAGAAAACAAAGGTGCTAATGAATACACATACCTTAAGAGAGATTATTTGGAGTGGGGAACAAGAATGGTAATTGGAATGCATGTCCTCTTTAGCTTCCAAAGTAGCTTCCTCAAAATTTTGGTTGCTCCAAAGAACCTTTACTGAAACCACGTCCTTTGTCCGCAACCGATGGACTTGGAAATCCAAGATCTCCACCGAAACTTCCTCATATGACATGGAATTTGAAATGGCCACACCTTATAAAGGAACAAACAATAGAGGATCACCCACGAACTTCCTCAATATCAAAAAATGGAAGACCAGATAAATAGAGCCCAAGCTTGAAGGAAATTCCAATTCATATGCAACATTGCCAACCCTCTTCAAAACCAAATATGGATAAACATAATGAGAACTGAGCTTTCCTTTCTTCCCAAACTACATCACTACCTTCATGGGAGACACCTTCCAGAACACCCAATCACCAACATTAAATTCCAATTCCCTTTGCCTCACGTTTGCATAGGATTTTTGGCGACTTTGGGTGCTTTTAAGCCTATCCCAAATCACCTTCACCTTCTCCATGTCATGGTGAACCAAATTAGGGACAAATAACTTATTTTTACCAACCTCAAACCACCCAATAGGATACCTACACCTTCTACCTTATAAGGACTCAAACGGAGCCATACTAATGCTAGAGTGATAACTATTATTGTAGGTAAATTCTATGGGAGGTAAGTGGTAAACCAACTACCACCATAATCAAATACACAAGCCCAAACTATATCTTCCAAGGCCTAAAATATCCTTTTTTCTTGCCCATCCAACTGCGTGTGTAAAGCGTTACTAAGGGTTACCTTAATCCCCAAACTTCCTTGGAATTACCTCCAAAAGTGAGATGAGAACTGAGTACCTCGATCGGAAATGATAGATACTGGTGCACTATTCAACTTCACTATCTCTTGGGTAAACAACTTCGCATAGTCCTCAGTAGAAAAATTTGTCCTTACAAGCAAGAAATCAACAAAATTAGTCATCCTATCCTCTATGACCCAATCGAATCAAATTACTGATGAGACCACAGAAGACCGATAATAAAATCTATATTTATTATTTTTTATTTCTATATCGACAACTTAATCTCTTCAGTCAACCCACCAGGCCTCATTTGCTTTACCTTTACTTGCTGACATACCGTGCACTTAGACATAACATTGGCCACATCCCACTTCATATTATTGGACTAATAGGATGAACAGTATAACAAAACACATGAGTTTTGACCAAGATTCTTTCCTACAATCCATCAACATTGGGAACATATAATCAATATTGGTACCTCAAGATACCATCACCACCAATATTGAAAACCATCACCATCTGCCTACCCACATTATTCTTGATTTGCATCAAGATAGGGTCTAACACATGCTTCTCTTTCACCTCAACACCAAGAGATGGCTTTTTCACCTCTTGAACAATCACACCACCATCTTCGAAATCCAAGAGATAGACTCCTAGATTATCCAAATAGTGAATATCCTTCACTAAATCATACTTTTCCTCGTCGACATGAGATAAAATTCCCATGGAAAACCTGCTAAGAGCATCAACAACCATGCTAGCTTTACCTGGGTGATAGATGAGAATCATGTCATAGTCCTTTAGCAAATCCAGCCACCTCCTTTTCCTATGATTTTGCTCTTTCTGAGTGAACACGTATTGTAGGCTCTTATGATCAGAATAAATGTCTATATCGACCCCATACAAATAATATCGCTAGATCTTTAATACAAAAGCCACAGTTAACAATTCCAAATCATGAGTCAGATAATTCTTCTTATGAACTTTCAGCCATCTAGAAGCATACACAACCACCATGCCATGCTGCATCAACACACAACCCAATCCCACTAGGGATATATCACAATAGAATACAAAATCATCAGTACCCTCAGATAGTGTCAAGAACAGATCCAAAGTTAACTTATCCTTTAAATTCTCAAAAATACCCTCACAAGAATTAGAACATAAGAACTTTACCTTCTTTTGAGTCAACTTAGTCAATGGAGCAGCGATAGAAGAGAAAATTTCCATAAACCTCCTATAATGACCAGCTAAACCCAAGAAGCTCTAAATATTGATTGGTGTCATGGGTCTAGGACACTTCTTAACCACCGTATATTCTGTAGATCCACCATGATCCTTTCACTAGAAACAACATGACCCAGGTAAGTCACAAAATCTAACCAGAACTCACACTTTGAGAACTTTGCATACAACCACTGATTTTTTAAGGTTAGCAACACAAGATGGAGTTGATCAATATTATCCACCTCACTCTTCGAATACATAAGAATATCATCAATAAATATAATGATAAAAATATCTAAATACAGATAGAAAACACGATTTATAAGATCTATAAATGCCGGCGGAGCATTAGTCAAACTAATGGACATCACCAAAAACTCAAAATGACCATAACAGACTCGAAAAAAAGTCTTAGGGATATCCGGCTCCCTAATCTTCAACTTATGGTACCCAAATGAAAGATAAATCTTAGAAAAGAACTTAGCACCTTGAATCTAATCAAAGAGATCATCAATTCTTGGAAAGGGATACTTATTCTTCACGGTCACCATATTAATTGGCGGTAATCTATATACCTCCAAAAGGAAGAATCCTTCTTACGCACTATAAGAATTGGAGCACTCCACAGAGACACACACCAGATAAAGCCCTTATCTAAAAGATCTTTCAATAGCTCCTTAAGTTTCTTCAACTTATCGGGGTTATTCTATAAGGAGGGATAGAAATAAGATAAGTTTTTGGAAGAAGATCAATCCTAAAATCAATTTCTCTATCATGAGGAATACCAATAAGATCATCAAGGAACACCTCGAGAAAATTCACATACTATAGGGACAGTCTGCAAAGAAGGACCTTCGAGTCTAGAATCCTTAACATGCACTAGAGGCATCCTTTAGAAACCAATTTTTGGGATTTAAGAAAAGAAATGAACCTTCTCTTTGGTACTAGGGAACTACCTTCCCACTCGATCAACCACTCATTAAGGAAGCAAAAACTGACCCTTCGGGTCCAACAATCAAGAGATGCATAACACAAATGAAACCAACCCATCCCCAAAATCCTTTTAAGTCTAACATTTTCAAATCTATCAAATCCACCAAGGCCTCTCTACCATAAATCAACATAACACAACCCCTATAGACCATTATAGACATAATGGAGTCACCCACTGGGTTGTACACAGAGAAAAGATCCGAAATACACTCAAGATATAAACAAAAATGATTAGCCATATAAGGGGTCACATAAGAGAGGGTAGACCTGGGATTAAGTAGACAATATACATCATAAGAGAAAATCTTAATCATACCAATAACAATATCCAAGGATGTCTTACATACCTGGTGGGTGGAAAGAACTTGCAGATGTTTTTGTCCAGTGCCAGAGCTAGAAGATAAAATAGATTTCTTTGGTACATGAGATTATGAGGAAGAAACAAGGATCTTATTTTCTCTAGAAGCAACCCTAGAAGGACAGTCCCTCTACATATGGCCAATCTTACCATATTTGGAATAGCTATTCCTCTCCTCTTCATAAACACCATAGTGCACCTGGCCACAAAATCTACAAGAGGGATATGATAGAGCGAACTGATCCATGCTAGCCTAGGACTGGGCTCCTGGTGCTCTAAACCCACTATTATACCAAGAATGATGATTATCCAATGGCTTTGGATAAGGAGAACTAGCTGTAGAGTAGGAACCAGAATTACCTCACTTTTTCTTAGACCACTTTTAAATATCTCTACCATTCTGTTACTGACATCCACCCTAATTTGTGTAGTAAAACTTCTTACTCAGTCTTTCAGTCATCTCTACTTGCCTCTTTTTTTCCTCTTCCACTTTTTGCATAGACACAATTAGTCTATAGATGTCCATATCCTTGTTCAATAAAGCAACCTTTCTCTCCAAGATTAACTCATGGGAAAACCCAGAGGCATACTTCCTCATTCTAGCCCTCATGCTAGATACCAACTCTAGAGCATATCATGACAACTGATGAAACATCAAGGTATACACTTTCAATGTCATCTTGCCTTACTTCAGGTTTAATAATTCGTCTGCCTACACCTCTCTTAACTCTTGAGAAAAAAAGCGATCAAGAAAAGAACTAGAGAAATCATCCCACAAAGAGGACTTAACATCTTCACCCTAGACTGATCTTACTCCTCAGACCATTAGTATGCTACATCCTTCAACTGATAGGGAGAAAACTCTACATCCTCCACATCGGTAGCATGTATCACATAAAAAATCTTTTCCATCTCATTAAAAGTTTTATGAAAATCTTTCTCAATATTAGAATAGGTTAAAGCCAGAGGCCCTAGCCTCATAAATTGGCCAACTTTAGTGAACTCAAAGGATAGAGAAATAGAAGAAACACACTCAGTCTGAGAGGCCATCACCTAGATAAGCAATTGAATTAGATAGCAAAACTTAAAATTAGACACATTGGTTTGAGGTGCTCGAAGAGGAATTGGGGGCACCAGTTGATCTACATTAGGGCAATAAAAAGAAGCGACCCTAGAATGGGTCTAAACTTTTAGAGTAGGATAAGCTCTGCCCATATTATCCTCAGACGGGACAGAAGAGTTTCCATGAGTATCAAATCTTATAAGAGGAATGATTTTAAAGGCGAACATATAGGGATTAGAGGATATTTTAATACCTTAGACTCTATAGCTCAAAATAGAATAACAATAAAGGAAAACACTCCTAAATATCTCATAGCCTCTCCATTATAAGTGTGGCATGCTACACACCAGTAAAAGAGACTCTACTTGACACAGTTTTTTAGACACCCAATGACACAAAACCTAGGCTTTCATACCAACTTTGTCATGACCCAAACCAGAGCCTAGCCATATGAAATACCCTGGGTTCTGGTCCTTAGAAATTTCTTGGGTTTTGGACTTTTTAGAGATCATACAACTCACCATATTAGTTGTATTATATTGGTATGGGTCAGGTGACCTAGTCATATGTTGGGTGGTTGAGTTTCTGGTATGGGTACAACTAGGTGGGTATAATTCGTATGGTTGGTGATGGGTTGTCGGGTTGGGTTTTCTTTTACCTAATCTGAAACTTAGTAAATTAACTAGGATATGAGTACGAGAAGCTCACCATAAGTCGTGAAGATAGGGTAAAAGTGGTATAGTCCAACTCATATATTGGATAGTGTCCAACCCCTCTTGATTCTATAATGGGTCATATGCTTGGGTATGGGATGGCCTTGGCAGTCATATGTTGGAAACTGTTGGGGTCCAAGGGATACCTAGGGTATGAGTGGTGGGTACCACTAGTATGGTAGGGTACGGTTAGAGGTGATATGGTCGTACCTGCCTACAGGAATTTTATACAGTTTAAGATAGGGGTAATCTGGATATTTCTCTCTTAACCTCTTAAGATCCCACGACATAAAGAACATTTTTGGGGCTTTATTAACCTATTTTCATTCAATTAAAATCTCTTAAACACTATCAAATTCTCTCAAGTCTCTTGGGTCAAGGAAGGCTAGGGTTTCCTCAATAAGATCAATTTAAGGCTAAAAAGGTTAGTTTCTCTCCATCTTTTTTGTAATATAAGGCAAGTTACTCCTCCCTTATTACTAGTTAAACTAAAAGCATAATTTAATGAATGATTTTCATGGCATAATGGTGGTATGTGATAACGCTCAACTAACACATAAATTTAAGTTCATGGCGGTCATCGTTAATATATTTACCCAACTTTAGAGTTGGGGTCGATTCCACGAGAAATAATGTGAGTGGAGACTAAATTAGTTTGGAAATATAGATACTAGCTATATTCAAACCAATAGTACAAAAAGATAAAAATGGGGGGGAGGGTTGAAAGATATCACACTTTATATTTATTTTTGGGATTTTCTAGTAAAAATTTGGGGCTATGAATAATTAGAGTCTTGGCAATTAGGAACGTATCTTGGTATTATGCTTTCCTAGGGGTAGAATATGCATGAGTGTATGATAATTTGATGCAAATTTTAAGTGTTGGTAATGTGGTAGGATAGGTTAGAAATCCGTGAGGCTAGTTTGTCAAGAAAACCCTAAGGGTGTCATTCATTGACCCTTTCGAGTACCTAATGAGTACTTCAACCAAAACCACCTAATACCACAGTTAGACACCCCTATTTATTGGATGGTGCACTAAGTATAGTAAACTTCACAATCACCCTCATGTCTAAGATAGTGAAAATTATTCAACCATGCTCATAAATTGTCTATTATTTTCTTGGTTCTCATATCCCTCTTTCAAAGATGTTATGGGTTTCTAAAGTTCACCCAAACCCCTTTTTCAAGGATGGTTTGAGCTTTTAAGAGCTTGGGATTTTCATCCATCAAACCTATTTGGGTATTTGAGGATTTCACCCTCACATCCCAACCAAGTCACTCAAGCAATAGTACAATCCAACATAATAAACTAACAAATGGACAAACAAATCATACCTCACATATATCTACACCCTATTATAGCATAATCCCAAAAGGAAAAACTAGCTACTCATAAGATAAATAAGTAAGATTTTACCCAAAATCTCCATTAATTTTATTTGAGAAAATCCAAGTGAATGTTACATCAAAATATGAGATTTAACAAATCTTCAATAAGATCTCACTAATTCTTCACTTGGAAGTGGCTCCACATATTCTTCACCCAAGATTTATACAATATTTTTTTTTAACAAAAATGGAGGCTACGAACCCTAGAACAATATTCAGAATTGGGGAAGATGGAATATATTGAATTATAGGATTTGAGTCATCTTTTTGTCAAATATGGGATCAGCCACGTGTATTTACAGGCTTGACCGCGACCGTTCTAGACTCATGCGATCGCGCCTTGTTGACTTGCTTGACGGCTGCAATCGCGATTCTCAGACCGAGACCGCTGTACCTGAGGCTATGTCCTGCTCCAAGTCTTCAGCTGGACTTTCTAGCTTCCTTTTGATCATTTTAAGATCTAATCCCCATCTTTCTATCTCATCAACTATGTGCCTGCAAAATATGGATATTAGTGTATTGAATCATAATTATGTCTTATTTATTCATTCAAAACATGGTAATGTGCACGAATGTTGAGTGTAAATGGGTGGAAAAATCACCACTCATCAACACCCCCAACTTTTATCTTTTGCTTGTCCTCAAGCAATGCTACCTCTTACCATGAGACCAATTATATATGCCCAAACTTCATGCCGTAAAGCTCATAATGACTTCGACTTAGTCACTACCACGAGTAGCTCGTTACATATGGGCTAAGCATTTTTCATGGCACCTCTCAACATAAAATGCAATATCTAAGGATGCACAAGACTTTTAAGAGCAACCAAGCAACAATAACCAATACTCTAGAAGTGACTCACTTTTGACCAAAACTAAGCTATACTTCATTTCCCTCATTGCTCGAAAAGTGAAAAAATCACCTACCTCAACTCATTCACATACCTCCTCACAAGAAAGAAAATTCCACACACCAAGCTACCAAATATGAAACAAGGGATTTAAGTGCAAAAACCATCTCCCTCATAAAAGAACTCTGTTTGTTAACAAGTGTCATACCATAAGCTTGCCCCAATTTTCAATTGACACTATAAAGAAAGTAATTGGTTGAATCCGTCTTAAACATAGCCCCATTAGGGTAGGATATCATTTGGGAACAACATAGCTACACCCTTCCTTGAACATCTAAATCACAGTTATTTAATCCGTCTTTTGACTATGGGCCACTCCTTTTTGTTTTTATCTCTTTTCATATGCCTATATTTTTCTTTCTTTGTTCACACACTTTATTTAATTTCTTTTTCTTGCAACTTTTGGGCAAGTCATTCCTTTGTTGGGTCCTTTTTATTTTTATATTCATTTGTTTTTAATGGCTAGGCATTTTGGCATTTCACTTACAACTTCGTGGACACACACTACATGGACACACACTTACTTCCATCAATTTTCTCCACCCCCAACTTAGGCTTTTAGCCTCAAATTGAATTTTCAATTTCAAGGAGGGTATGGTTCAAAAGAGGGATAAAGGAATGGCCCATGGCTTGTAATGTCTTAGCCAAAGAAAGGTCAAAAGGCTCAAAGTGGGTAACTAGTGATTGGTTTTATGCTTTGGTAGGATTTTTAGGATAAAGTGGCTTCCAAAATCACAAATATATCCTAACATCATTTTTCCAACCGAATATAATCAAATTATACTTAAAAGACTAACGGGGCAAGTTCTAGATAACACACGTATACAAGAGATAAATGCAAATAACTCACCACACATGGAATGCAAAATTTTCTAAGGAGGCTCAATTTCCCATCACATTAGAGACAAAATAAGAGTATCTATCACTATCCACAAGTCAAAAATTTGCGGAGACACAAAAAGAGAAAAAGTTTGGTTACAAAGTTGCTCACGTCCATGCCCTTTATTTTTGGAAAGTTTTGGATGGATGGGGATATTTATTTTACATTAGAACCACATACAATTTGCTAAACATAGCAAAAACTAAAGCCTTAGTCTCACATTTTGTCTCAATATGGGAAAACTAACCATATGACTACTCAGACTTTGCCAATGGTGCACAATGGCACCCCAAAATTTACAATGCCATAAGTACTCAGACTTACCTTACATTAATAACTTAGATGCCACGGGTATTCAGAATTGACCTACATCTATGTCTCAAAACCCAAACACGATGCTTTACCCATAAGAATGTCATCACTCAATTTATCATAGGACAAGGCTCGTCATGCATCATCATACTCAAAATAAAACTAAAGTACAAAGAAAAATTAAAAATAAAACTACATGATAATCCATGAAAATGGGGGCACTATCAGTTTTCCCAAATATGGCGTCTAAAAAAATAAAATGGTATCCAAAATGCCACCCAAACTAATCATAAAAACATCTAGCAACAATCTAAATAATACAAAATCTTGGGAAAAACATCGCCAACATAGAAGCTAGAAATTTCCCCACTACATGATCAATAAAGAATAAGAAAAAAGTAAGGGGTCTCCCTATATCTACATCAGGAGATACTCTCTCCCACTGACTCTGTACCATCACCACCAAAATCATCAGCTGACCAATCTGCAGGGACCTCATCATCACTCTCCACCCGGGGAGACAACAATCTATTATTGGGTTTTAGGACCTTTCAAAGGATCTTCACCCCTTTCCATATCTTTCTAATAAATTTATCCCTTTTCTTCTCCCTTTTCTTTATCTTCTTATGGGAGTCCCTGAGGTCTCTGTGTGATCTGGCTAAGGCTGAGTAGGCTCTCTCCAACTTGGAAATAGTGTATTCCTGCTTCTTATACTCCTCACGGTATATGTCATAATCGAACCAAGTCACATATGAGTGGAAAGCGTTAGAGGACTCTTCTAGTCCCTGAGGCAATCTGGACACTAGCTCTCTAATATCTCGCATTTGACCTGAGATGTCATCGAAGGGGTTGTCTAAATATGGTCTATAAGAATGTGTGCCCTCCTGGGTCGACTTTCCTGATTCCACCTTATTTTTATTGCTCTGACTTGGGGCACTCTCACCTCAAAATTTAAGAGGGAAGATGCGGATACCTGGGAGCACCCATGTATCTATAGCATACTCCTTTACCTGTGCTCTCTCACATAGCTCAGTAATATAGGATGGGTAAAGAAGATGTGTACCTCCATGGTTCTTGAAGTACCTCGACTCTGGTAGCACAGTCTCAACCACATTGAGTGCAATTCTAAATAAGATAAAAGCCACCATCCGAGCTTGTAATTCTATAAAAATAGTCATGTGAGTGTATGGTGATACTCTGCTACAGATGTTATTTAGCCAAAGTTTGGCCTCATCTATGAAATCATTCATAAAAATGTCTTTCTTAGTGGTAGGCTAGGGAACCTCTTTGTTAGGACATAAAATGCTCTCCATCCAGGTTCCTGGCTTACATGCTTTTGCATGGAAATGCTTTATGTCAGTATCTAGGAGACCATACACCTCATTGATCCACTCTTCTCTGTAGGTCACTTACTTACCCCATATTTTTATTATTAGGTTTGTGAGAAAAACAATGTTGAGGTTTGCGTATAACTCACGTACCCACTTCTCATTACATAGAAAGGGTCAGGGGAAAAACAACTCCACCCAGTAGTAGTGAGTCTGTCATAGAAACCTTGGAGCTTCTCATCCACTTTGTCCAAGATGATACCACTCTCAAGAAGCTACTTTGTCCTAGGCAAATCAGCATAGTAGAGGTTTTGGTATTAAGCGGCCATGAATCTAGTGTTGTTAAAATGTCCCGTTCTGGTGGCTTAGTACCTATAAGTAGTGTAATCCATATTATTATTAGCATTTTCACACCAAAAACATGCTATATTAATCAGAAAAACCAATCTGGTAGTGTTGTAGGATGTTCTGGGGTGCGAAATGGGTGTGCAGAAATTTTGGCTGCTATAGATAATTGCCCCCAGGTATGGCAATCGTGGAGTAGTGACTGGAATTATGGTGTCACGATTGTGGTCATGAGACCGTGATCACGGTACCTGAGACCTTAGTCGACAGATTCTGCACATCACTCAAAACATAATTTTAACCCTAAATTTTTGAGTTATCCAGGTATATCAACATTATAATTAGAGAATTTAAGCCTAGAATGTATGATTATATCCCCAAACTTGGAGGAATTCACATTGAACTCTTTGGGGCATTGAATTGAACACATGGATTATACGTTAATTTCAACTATTTAAGGCCTAAATTTGGGTACTCAAGACTTTCCCATTAGTGTGTACACCAACTACAACAGCTATCCATAATAATATTCATCAACAATTATGTATTTTGTAATGAAAATGATATTTTAGGCCTTTCCCTGAACTACAAGTTCTAAGCATGTAATTACATTAAAACAAAGGAATTGAGACAACATACCAAGTTTGATGATGTAAATGGATTGAAATGACACTTGGATGTTCTACATAATGCTAAAAATTTAAGAGAATTTGAGGGAGGTACATGTGAAGAAATGGCAGAGGGATGGTTATTTAAGCTGATTCAATTGTGATCACGGGTACTCAGCCTCCACGATCGCGGTGGTATGGACCGCAGTCGCTTTAACTAAGATAAAAAATTAGGTCTCCTTCCGTCTTCTGCTTAGTCCCAACATGCCAACTTCACAACTACCTTTTTGAATTTCAGTCAAAATTTCTCTTAGTACCACCTTTTCATAAAGTATGAATGAACAAATGTAAAAATAAAATCTACTCTATTATGCATAAAATAAAAGGATACAGGCTACTTTTCATGGCGTGATGGGTTGACTACCATCAAGAAGTTAGTTTATCATCGTGGAAAGATGTATCCTCCACGTCCTTTTATGCTTTCACTTAGAAGATTTGGATCTCTATCCGAACTTTCATTCACTATGCAATGAGTGGCAGAGGGACAGAAGATACAGATCTTCCAAGATAAAACTTGGAAGATGTAAGGAAATAACGAGGGAGCTTCGATCTCTCCATTTTGAAGACTTGAAACTTTCACCTAATTTCACCTTGAACTTTCAGTTTGGATCCTTGGGCAAACGTGAAGACAACAATAGGTTACTAGTTGCACATCGGAAGTTAATGTCCTTGGACATTGTTGGTGGGGCTTCCATGTGATCACTTGGATTGTCAAATCCCAAAATATAAGGATTGTACTCCTTATCCTCATAATCCACCATTTGCCTTGGTAGACAGATTTCATCATATCCTCTAAGCACAATATTGAAAAGTGGTTTGAATAAGTTCTAACCCCTAATTCTAGAATTTCCTCCTCCATAGCACTTTCACCCTAAAATGAACTAAAGTCATCATGAGAGATGTGTTTTGGTTCTTATTTTGACTCTAGTAACATTTCCTTTATTTGGACATCTTCCACATTATTTTATTCGGTTGATTGGGAAATCACTAAGGATTTTTCACTACCAAGATCATCATCATATCTTAGTTTCTCTTACTGATTAGCCTCCTCTTGGGAAATGGGCAAGGTGGTGATGTTTGCTAGTTTTGATTCCGTATCTATTTTCTCAATCTTTACAATTTCCATTCTGAATGCCTTGTTAGATTGATGTATGTCTTATACATTCTCCCCTGTTGTAGTTACCTGATCCAAAATAGTTTAAAGAATTTCCTACAAACCATTCGGTCCAGTATGTTATCTTCATTTCCCTCGTTGTAAGACCCCGCAAAATCCTAAGATTAATTCTGTCCTTTAGGCTTGTCAAGGGGTCCCATACTTAGAATATTTTAGCTATGTACACAGACTTAGTGTCATTTCATCCTACGAAGGTTGGAAATCTTATTTTGCGACCTTTACATTCATTAAATGTTGATGTTTAGGTTGATTCATGATCAGGAATGTCCATAGGTATTTTTAGACAAGTTTCAAATTTTTGAACTTCGTTTGAAACCCCTTTGGAATCCGAAAATATTGGATCAATGCAATCTAGGCGCGCCGCATCTACTATTGCATTGATTAATATTTTCCCCATCTAATAGCGTCCAATTCAAGTGAATCGACATGAATATGGCACAACACGTTGGTTATTGCATCGATACCATCGACACGCCGCATCGACCTGCGCGTTGGTAATCCAGTTTTCAGTCATTAAAAGACCACGTTCTTGGGGATATTTAGGTATTTTTCCTTCGACACTCAGCCCCCAAAACATGAAATTAAACTCCCTATAGAGAAAATATAGTCATTCATTCTCCAATTAGCTCAAGAATAAAACCCTAGGTGCTTAAATTTCAAATCAAGAACTCAAGATTCAACCATAAACTTTTAGGAATTCTTCAACAAAGGTATGTAAAGTGTTCATCCAAGGGTTCCTTCCACCCTTGGATACCAAGAATATCTTTGAAATTCAAGTAATTGATTTTATGATTTCCATGGTTGGAATTAAAGTGTATCCATGATTGCTATTTGGATTAAGTTCCTAATTGATGATTATATATATGTATCTCATGTGAAATTGATCATTATGTGTGTAGATTCATGTGAATCCATGATAAACCCTTGACTTGTGAAATTAGAGATGAATTATGATGCTCACTTGTTGTTCAATACTATGTGCATATTCTTTGCTCACCGAGTGCTTGATAAAGTGTCCATGTGAACTATTAAGAGAATGAAATCATGTCAAGTTAGCTTATTAAAAGTTATATCATGCAACTGATTGTTAAAATGCCCCAATGTATGAATGAGGATCAAGTTCATAGTTTACATATTTCATGTTATGCCATGTCTCTTAATTTTATGACATCGAGTCGTGGGGGTAATTGTACTCAACAATTTAGCTGATTACCTAGAGACATGGTCAGTCATTGAACAATATCAGTCATGACACGATCAGCAGTACTCTTAGTCAGTTACAAAACTCAGGAAAACTCAGTAGAATACATACTAGTCCAGTCTAACTCAGTATTCAGTTCAGACCTAAGTAAACTTTATCAATTAATAGAATCCAGTAGAATTCCATCAGTCAACGGAACTCAGTGAACTCAGTGAACTCAGTTTAGTTCAGCTAAACAGTAATCTTAGTAACCATTTAGTACAACCTAGTACAGACTAGAAATTAGTTAAGTGTCTATTTAGTTGGGAGTAGCATTCAACACTGAGATAATGCAGGGATGGGGGTATTCCTGTCAGCAGAGGGTTTGACTCTTAAAAGAAATCCCTATGTTATAGAACTACGTAGCCAGCGTAGGTTGAGGTATATTCTTGCAAGTCATTATGAGGATTGATACTTCTCATATGAGTTATCCTATCAGTGAGGGTTGACAAAAGAGATTAGATTTCTATTAGAGAGGGTTAACTCATAGCTTTTCCTTACCTGCGGCACGGTATTGACACACTTCCAACTGGGGTTATAGGTTGGACCCCAAATCAATTAGAGAAGGGGCAAGTTGGTTAGATTATTACGTCCTACTGTCTTAGTTCCAGTCTCAGTCTTAGTATAGAAATTATTTCAGTTCTACAGATTCAGGACTATCAGACATAGTTACTCAGCTAAGTATGGTTACACAGTACTCAGAACTATCAGATACAGTCATTCAAATAATCAGTAATATCGTATTCGTAAACCTAGATATCAGTTATCAGTATTTCGGTTCATTACTTAGTATTTGCATGATCTCAGTTATAGTCTGTGTTCATTCATGTGCTCTTACTCAGTCATACTCATATTATCCAATTATTATTGTTTATGCACATGAACCTATGAATTTCAGCCTACCTCATTGAGCATACCAGTAAATTCAAAGTACTAATGTATGCTTTTCTTTGCGCTATGATGTCTTATATCATAGGTTCATACGTAGGGCTCCAGAGCACCCTTAGAAGTCTAAATTCTTAGCTATCAGAGTAGTGGTGAGTTCTTATAGTTCGAGGAAATACTTATTATTTATAGGACTTCATTTTTATTTTAGTATATGGAGTAAGTTGGGGGCTTTTCCCATTAACTCCATAGTTAAGACAGTTAGAGTTACTTTCAGACTAGCGTATTTTTAGAAAGTTGTTCAGTTTTTCAGTATTGATGTTTAGTTTTGGTATTGTGATACCATATTTTGTAATATTTATAGTATTGAACCTTATGGAAAGTTTCCGCCTATTTTTATATAATTACAGTATTTATTACTCAGTTGTTACAGCAGGTACCTGTCATGGGTTAGTTTGTGGTCCTTTGGGATTATGAGTATCGTGTAGTGTCCAGGGTACAAACTCGGGGCGTTACAAACTTAGTATAAGATCCTAAGGTTCAACAGAGTCCTAGGAAGTCTAAAATCCTTATCTAGTAGAGTTTTGTGCATGGGTGTGTTGCGCCACACTTATGGATAAAAGTCTACGAGATGTTTTTGGAAATGTTTCCCTTCTTTCAGTATTTATGTCGTGTGAGTGAGCATGAGTTCCAGTCACACTCTATTTCTAATACTAGTTCCTCTTCCATTTATGGAATATGCCTCCAAAGAGGACTCATGGAAGAGGAATGGGAGATCAGTCAGCCCCTTAGCCCGTCTATCCAGATCCTTTGGGCGAGCACGTCTCCCATACGGAGTTTAGAGCAGCCTTCACAAACCTAGCTCATTCTGTGGAAAACCAGAATGAACATTAAACTGTAGTTCCGTCTAACCCAGTTGCCAATACTATTGCTGCCAGGATTTTGGACTTCACCCGAATGAACTCTCCATTATTTACCGGGTCTAATTCACATGAGGAACCTCAGGAATTTCTTAATCAGGTCCATAAGGTTACCAATATCATGGGGGTAACTTCTGTTGAAAGTGCTGAGTTAGCTGCATATCGGTTAAAAGATGCAGTTCACTCATGGTTCAAACAGTGGAAGACAGAGAGGGCTACAGATACAGGTTCTATAGAATAAGAGGAGTTTGCAGTTGCTTTTTTGGATAGGTTCTTCCCGCTAGAGTTGAGAAAAGTGAAGGTTTTGGAGTTTATAAACCTGAAGTAGGGAAATATGACAGTGAAGGAGTATTCTCTTAAGTTTACTTAGTTAGCCAGATATGCCCCGCATATCATAGCAGATAGAAGAGCAAAGATGAAAAAATTCTTATCGGGAGTGTCTAGCAGTATGGTCAAGAAGTATAGGACCACAATGCTTATTAACGAGATGGACATATCCAGGATCATGGTCCATGCACAACAGATAGAAGAGGCCAAGAATAAAGAGAAGGAGAGAGAATAAGAAAGCGAGAATAGGTTGTTTCAATTTTGCTCAGCCTAAGTCAGAGGATAGAAATCATTCTCAGTTTCGCTCAAAATCCTCTATTCCACCTCCTTCCTTAGAAAGTGATCTAGTTCCAAAATTTAGAAATAGTTAGCGCGATAAGGCATCAGGCCCTAAACCCCAGGGCAGTATTAGCAGTGCCCGAACCAATCCCCTTTGCTAGAAGTACGATAGAAACCACCAGGGTATCTGCAGAGCTGGTAGCAATGTGTGTTTCAGATGTGGCAAGCCAGGACACAGAGTCAGACAATTTCCTCAAGTGGGTTCGTAGAGTCAGCATAACCGTCCCCCATCTCAGTCTGGTCGCCCGAATCAGCAAGGTGCCTCTTCCAATGCCACCAGTAGGTAGCGCCCAAACAAACTCTATGCTCTTCAGTCCCAACAGGATTAGGAAAGTTCTCCTGATGTGGTCATTGTTATGTTACAAGTTTTTAATTTGAATGTTTATGCTTTGCTAGATCCAGAAGCTTCTTTTTCTTTTGTTACTCCATATTTAGTAGTTGATTTCGAAGTTAGTCTCAAAATTCTAGCAGAGCCCTTCTTAGTTTCTATCCCAGTGGGTAAATCTATCATAGCCCACGGGTATCTAGAAACTGTCTGGTTATGATATCTCAGAAAGTCACTTCAGCAAATTTAGTCAAATTAGAGATGACTGATTTTGATGTCATTCTCAGCATGGATTGGCTTCATTCCTACTATGCCTCAGCCGACTTTAGAAATAGACTTTTTCCAGTTTTGGTTTTTGAATAAACCCTTCCTAGAGTGGAAGGGTAGTACTTCAACACTTAGGGGTCAACTTATTTCTTAACTCTTGTCTAGAAAGATGATATCTAAGGGATGCATCTACCATTTCATTCGATTCCAGGACACTAGTTTAGAAACCCCTACTCTTGAATCAGTGTCAGTAGCATGTGAATTCCCAGATGTGTTTCCCAAAAACCTTCTTGGAGTTCCTCCCGAAAGGGAAATTGATTTTGAAATTGATCTTCTCCCAGATACTCAGCCCATCTCTATCCCTCCATACAGAATGTCTCTAGCAGAACTCAGTGAGCTAAAGGAATAGTTAAAGGATCTCTTAGATAAGGGATTTATCAGGCCCAGTATATCACGATGGGGCGCACCAGTGTTATTCATGTGTAAGAAAGATGGTTCTCTCAGAATGTGAATAGATTACCATCAGTTAAACAAAGGTATGGTCAAGAACAAGTATCCGCTCCCCAGAATCGGTGACTTTTTTGACCAACTTCAGGGTGCTAGTTATTTCTCTAAGATAGACCTCAGGTCAGGCTATCATCAGCTTAGAGTCAGAGAAAGTTCTATCCCAAAAATAGCTTTCTAAACTCGGTACGGTCACTTTAAATATTTAGTCATGTCCTTTTTCCTTACAAATGACCCAACAGGTTTCATGGACTTGATGAACCATGTGTTCAAGCAGTACATGGACATGTTCGTTATAGTCTTTATAGATGACATTCTTGTTTACTCCCATAGTGAACACGATCATGTAGACCATCTCACAATAGTATTGCAGACTCTTAGAAACCATCAGTTATTCGCTAAATTCAGTAAGTGGAAATTTTGGATGAGGTCAGTAGCATTCCTTGGCCATATAATTTCCAGTGATGGCATTAGAGTTGATACCCAAAAGACCGAAGTAGTGAGAAACTAGCCCAGACCCATCTCTCCTTCAGATATCAGGAGTTTCTTGGTTTTGGATGGCTATTACCAACGGTTTATTATGGGATTTTCATTTATTTCATCTCCTATGTCCAGATTGACTTAGAAGAAAGTCAAGTTCCAGTGGTCAGATCCTTGCGAGAAGAGTTTTTAGGAGTTGAAGACTCGACTCTCTAACGCTCCAATTTTAACCCTACCAGATGGTTTAGATGGTTTTGTTGTGTACTGTGATGCTTCCAGAGTTGGATTGGGTTGTGTTCTGATGTAAAGAGGTAAGGCCATAGCCTATGCCTCTAGACAACTTAAGTCCCATGAGAAGAACTATCCTACTTATGATCTTGAGTTAGAAGAAGTTGTTTTTTCCTTAAAGATATGGAGGCATTACTTGTATGGTGTGCACGTTGATGTGTTCATTGATGATAAAAGCCTGCAGTATGTGTTCTCTCAGAAAGAACTAAACCTCAGTCAGAGAAGGTGGTTGGAATTATTGAAAACCTATGACATGAGTGTTCTGTATCATCCAGGCAAAGCCAATGTTGTGGCTGACGCTCTTAGTAGAATGTCTATGGTAGTGTTTCCTATGTTGAGAATAGTAAGCAGATGTTTTTCCAGGAAGTGCATCAGCTAGCCCGACTAGGTGTTCTCTTAGTCGATTCAGCAGAAGGTAGTGTGTGGGTGAAGAGTAGCTCAGAATCATCCCTAGTTTCCAAAGTGAAAGAAAAGTAGGATAGGGATCGCAGTCTAGTCCAGTTGAAGGAATCAGTCAGAAATCAGAAAGTAGAGGTTTTCTCCCAAGGGGGAGATGGTGTTTTATGTTGTTAGGGTCATTTGTGTGTGCCAGGTGTAGATGGATTGAGGCAGCAAACTTTTGCAGAAGTGTTTGGTGCGTGTTACTCTATTCATCCAGGGGTCACAAAGATGTACCGTAATTTGCGGGAGATCTATTAGTGAAGTAGGATGAAAGAGACTTTGCAGAGTTTATGGCTTAGTGTTCAACATGTCAGCGGGTTATGATTAAGCATCAGAAGCCTAGTGGGTCCATGCAGGATTTCAGTATTCCTACCTAGAAATGGGAAGAAGTGAATATGGACTTCATGAAGGGCTTGCCTAGTACTCGTCGTCAGCATGATTCAGTTTGGGTCATTGTAGACAGGATGACCAAATCAGCTCATTTCCTTCTAGTTCATACCTCCTATTCAGCCGAGGATTACGCCAAACCTTATATCAGCGAGTTGGTCAGATTGTACGGTGTTCCATTTTCTATTATCTCAGATAGAGGTACCCAATTCACCTCTTATTTCTGTAAAGCATTCCAAAAGGGTCCTGGTACCGGAGTTCATCTTAGTACAACCTTTTATCCTCAGACAGATAGTCAAGTAGAAAAGACCATTCATACTTTGGAAGATATGTTCTAATCATGGGCGATAGACTTTAAAGGTAGTTGGGATGACCACTTTCCTTTGATTGAGTTCACATATAACAACAGTTATCACTCCAGTATTCAGATGGCTCAATTTGAGGTGCTTTATAGGAAGAGGTATAGATCTCCCTTTGGTTGGTTTGAAATGGGTGAGGCTACAATAGTAGGGCCTCACTTGGTGTTTGATACCTCAGTGAAGGTCCAGTTGATCAGGAAAAGGCTTAAGACAACTCAGAGCCTACAGAAATCGTACGCTGATGTATGCAGAAAGGATCTCAAGTTTGAGATTGGTGACTATGTGTACATAAAGATATCTCCTATGAAAGGAGTGAAACACTTTGGTAAGAAAGGAAAACTCAGTCCTCGATATATCGATCCATACCGAATTCTCAGCCGTTTCAGAAAGGTAGCTTATGATCTTGAGTTACCTTCAGATTTATCTTCAGTACATCTAGTGTTTCATGTATCCTTGATAAAGAAATGCATAGGTGACCCATCAGTCGTAGTCCCTATTAAGAGCATAGATATTCAGAATAGCCTCTCTCATGAAGAGATCCCAGTCGAAATCCTTGACTATCAAATTCGCAGACTAAAAAACAAAAAAGTTCCTCTATTCAAAGTTCTTTGGCAGAATTAGTCCGTTGAGAGAGCTACTTGGAAAGCAGATTTCAGTTACAAACGTGGTATTAGTTCCCATTGCATGTTCAGTTATATGTTCATGAGCCAGTTCAGTTATGTATCCATGCATCAAATATGCATGTTCTGTATATAGATTCAGTTTATCAGTAATCCCAGTCATGCATTCATGAAACATATTCAGCTATATCCATGCATCAGATATGCATGTTCAACATAATAATTTAGAATACAAGTAATATCAATCATAAAGTCATGTTATATATGTTCATGCCCTATAAGTAAGTTAGTCTCTAGGTATTCTCAGTATCAGCAGTCTGATTCGAGGAAAAATATTCCCAAGGGGGATATAAAGTAAGACCTTGTAAAATCCTAAGCTTAATTCAATCCTTTAGGCTTGTAAGGGGTCCCAGACTTAGAATATTTTAGCTAAGTACTCAAAATTAGTGTCATTTTATCCTACGAAGGTTGGAAATATCATTTTGTGACCTTTACGTTCATTAAATATGGATGTTTAGGTTGATTCATGATCAGGTATGTCTGTAGGTGTTTCCGGACAAGTTTCAGATTTTTTGGACTTCGTTTGAAGTCCCTTTGGAATCCCAAAATAGTGGATCAACGCGATCTTGGCACGCCGCATAGACTATCGCATTGATTAATATTTTCCCCAACAACCAACATCCAATTCAAATGAATCAACGTGAACATGGCGTGATGCATTGGCTATCGCATTGATGGCATCGATGCGCCGCGTTGACCTGCGCGTCGGTAGCCTAGTTTTAAGTCATTTAAAGATCGCATTCTTGGGGGTATTTAGGTCTTTTCCCTCGACTCTCAGCCCCTAAAACATGAAATTAAACTCCCTGTAGAGCGATATAGTCATTCATTCTCCAATTAGCTCAAGAACAAAATCCTAGGTGCTTAAGTTTCAAATCAAGAACTCAAGATTCAACCATAAACTTTCAGGAATTCTTCACCACAGGTATGTGAAGTGTTCATCCAAGGGTTCTTTCCACCCTTGGAGTCCAAGTATCTCTTTAAACTTCAAGTAATTGATTTTATGATTTCCACGGGGGGAATTAAAGTGTATCCATGATTGCTCTTTGGATTAAGTTCCTAATTCATGATTATATATATGTATCTTATGTGAAATTTATCATTATATGTGTAGATTTATGTGAATCCGTGATAAACCCTCGACTTGTGAAATTAGAGATGAATTATGATGCTCACTTTTTGTTCAATACTATGTGCATATTCTATGCTCACCAAGTTCTTGATAAAGTGTCCATGTGAACTATTAAGAGAATGAAATCATGTCAAGTTAGCTTATTTGCAAGTTATATCATGCAAGTGTTTGTTAAAATGCCCCAATGTATGAATGATGATCAAGTTCATTGTTTACATGTTTCATGTTATGCCATGTATCTTAATTTTATGCTATCATGTCCTGGGGTTACTTGTACCCGGAAATTTAGACGATTACCTAGAGCCATGGTCAGTCATAGAATAGTATCAGTCATACCACGATCAGTAGTACTCTCAGTCAGTTACATAACTTAGGAAAACTCAGTAGAATCCATACTAGTCCAGTCTAACTCAGTATTCAGTTCAGATATCAGTAAACTCTATCACTTAATAGAATCCAGTAGTATTCCATCAGTCAATGGAACTCAGTAAACTCAATTTAGTTCATCCAAATAGTAATCTCAGTAACCGTTCAGTCCAACCTAGTATAGACTAGAAATAAATTCAATTTGTATTTAGTTGGGAGTAGGATTCAGCACCGATTTAACCTAGGGATGGCGGCATTCTAGTCAGCAGAGGGTTCGACCCTTAGCATCAATCTCTACGTTATAGATCTACGTAGCCAGCGTAGGTTGATGTTTCTTCTTACTAGATATTATGAGGGTTGATACTTCTCATACGAGTTATCCTGTTAGTGAGGGTTGATGAAACAGCTTCCTGTCAGAGAGTGTTAACTCACATCTTTTCCTTACCCATGGCACGGTATTGACATCCTTCCAATTGGGGTTATAGGTTGGACCCTAAATTAGTTAGAGAAGGGGAATGTCGGTTAGATGAATACCTCCCACAGTCTTAGTTCCAGTCTCAGTCTAAGTATAGAACTCAATTAAGTTCTACAGATTCATAAATATCAAACATATTCACTCAGCTCAGTAAGAAACTCAGTATGGTTCCACAGTACTCAGAACTATCAGATACAGTCATTCAGATAATCAGTAATACAATATTTGAAAACCCAGATATTGGTTATCAGTATTCCAATTCAGTACTCAGTATTAGCATGATCTTAGTTACAATCTAAGTGTTCATTCATGTACTCTTACTCAGTCATACTCATTTTATCCATTTATTATTGTTCATGCACATGAACCTATGAATTTTATCCTACTTCACTGAGCATACCAGTATATTCAAAGTACTGATGTATGCTTTTCATTGTGCTATGATGTCTTATATCATAGGTTCAGATGCAGGGATCTAGAGCACCCATAACAGTCTAGATTCTTAGCTTTCAGAGTAGTGGTGAGTCCTCATAGTTTGAGGACATACTTATTATTTACAGTACTTCAATTTTATTTTAGTAGATGGAGTTAGTTGGGGGCTTGTCCCATCAACGCGACAGTTCAGACAGTTAGAGGATTTTTCAAACTAGAGTATTTTCAGAAAGTTGTTCAGTTTTTCAGTATTGATGTTTAGTTTTGGTATTATGATACCATATTCAGTAATATTTACAGTATTGGACCTTATGGCAAGTTTCCATCTATTTTCGTATAATTACAGAATTTATTACTCAGTTATTGCAGCAGGTACCTGTCATGGGTTAGCTTGTGTTCCTTCTGAATTATGAGCACCGTATAGAGTCCAGGGTACTGACTCGGGGCATTACACTTATCATAAGACCTATAAAACTCATAAGAAGAACTATCAACTCTGTTAGCATATTAAGGGGAAGGGGTATTTGGGTAATCACCCTAATGTCCATCTCGACCACCATACAAAGAATAAGCATACTCCTAATAAGGTCAAGATAGTGTTCTTATCTCTCTCTGAGGAGCATATGAGTAATCTCTTTTGAAGTGCGGTCCATCACAATATGGACATGGATCGTCAATATAGGAATTTCATCTAACAAAATCATATTTGTCAGAAGATGCCATAGAGAAAAGTAAAGAAAAAATAAAAATCTACCTAACACAAGAAACAAAACAAAATAACGAACAAATATATACAATTTTGAATTTAAGAAAATAACCTAGAATTCCAAACTAACTCAATAGGCCAAATTGTTCCCTAGCAATGGCACAATTTTTGATAACCCTTAACTTACACGTCAATTTAAGTGAAAGGCAGTTGTCATCAATATATTTACCCAACTTTGGAGTTAGGGTCGATTCCACGAGGAATAATGTGAGTGGTGACTAAGTTAGTTTGGAACTATAGATACTAGCTATATTCAAACCAATAGTACAAAAAGATAAAAATGGGGGGGGGGGGTTGAAAGATATCACACTTCATATTTATTTTTCAGATTTTCTAGTATAAATTTGAGGCTATGAATAATTATAGTCTAGGATATTAGTCACACATCTTGGGATTATTTTCCTAGGGGTAACATATGCATGAGTCTGTGATAATTTTATGCAAATTCTAAGTGTTGGTGATGTGGTAGGCTAGATTGGAAATCCTTGAGGCTAGTTTGTCAACAAAACTCCAAGGGTGTCACTCATTGACCCTTTCGAGCACCTAATGAGTGCTTCAATCAAAAACACCTAATACCTCTATTAGACAACCCCTATTTCTAGGATGGTGCCCTAAGTATAGTCAACTTCACAGTCATCCTTATGTCTAAGATAGTGAAAATTAGTCTACCATGTTCATAAATTGTCTATTATTGCCTTGGTTTCCACATCCCTCTTTCAAGGATGATGTGGGTTCCCAAAGTTCATCCAAACCCCTCTTTCAAAGATGGTTTGAGCTTTCAAGAGCTTGAGATTTTCATCCATCAAACTCATTTGGGTATTTGAGTCTTTCACCCACAAATCCTAACTAAGTCACTCAAGAAATAGTATAATACAACATCACAAACTAATAAATAAACCAAAAAATCACATATCACACATATTTACACCCTATTCTAGCATAATACCAAGAGGAAAAACTAGCAACTCATAAGATAAATAAGTAAGGATTTACTCAAAATCTCCATTGATTTGAATTGAGAAAATCTAAGTGAATGTTACTTCAAACTATGAGAACCAACAAATCTTCAACGGGAGCTCACTAATTCTTCACTTGGAAGTGGCTCCAACATATTCTTCACTCAAAATTTATACAATATTTTCTTCTCAAAAAATGGAGGCTACAAATCCTAGAATAATGTTCAAAATTGGGAAAGATGGAATATATTGAATAATAGGGTTTGAGTTTTCTTTTTGTCAAATTTGGGATCAGCCACGGGCATTTATAGTTCTGCCCTTGGGCTGCATCTTTTGCCAAGTCGCAACCGCGACCGCATTAGACTCGTACGATCGTGCCTTGTTGACTTGATTGACTGCCGTGATCGCGGTCCTCAAACTGCGACCATGGTACATGAGGCTATGTCCTGATCTAAGTCTTCAGATTCACTTTTTTGCTTCCTTTTGATCATTTTAAGCTTTAATCTATATAATTCTATCTCATCAACTATGTGCCTAGAAAATGTGGATATTAGTGAATTCAATCACAGTTATGTCTTATTTATTCATTCTAAACATGGTAATGTGCACGAATGTTGAGTGCAAATGCGTGGTAAATTTACCACTGATCAGTATGGTTTTTGGTTTGAATTATATGATGGGGTTTTTGGTAATAAATGGTTGGTTATGGTTTTCCTATGTCTTTATTATGGTTTTTCATGTTTTATTGGTGGTTTGAACATTTGTTTACGTGGGAATGGTTAATTGGTACTTGATTTTGGTTATGGAAACTATTGTCATCAATATATTTGATAAAATGGCTATGATAATGCTTTTGTTACATTGTTGAACTTTTATTGAAAACTTTGCATGATATAAAGTGGTAACAGAACCTTAATTGGTTTAATTGGTTTTAAATAGTTAACTGGCAAGGTCTTGGTGGTCATGGTTATGGTTAATTGAGAGCCTTATGGGATATATGGGATTCCCCCAGGCAAACTTTATAATGAACTACTTGTGGGGTACAATGGAATCTCCCAAGAAAACTTAATGATAATGAAATCTCTGGGTACATAGGAATCCCACTTCTTTAAAAAAGGTTGGCTAACGACATTGTTTGCATGCTATAGTCGGTATCATAATACTACTTCTTATAGCCTTGGTTAATAATAAATATAATTGGTGGTTGGTTGTGTGCTAATGGTTTTAATTGGAAAATAATGGCGAGGTGTGATAGCTAACAGTGAATGTGTGATTCCAATGGACGGACACTAGAAACTCATGTCTGCCGACATGAGGATTGGTCATAGCAACCACATACTACATGTATGGGGTACATGGGAATCCTCTAAGTTACAAATGTATTTATGTATCATGGAGAGTAAAGGGTACATTGGAATCCCCTACTCCTATGGTATCTCTGATTCGTGCGGCTACACACATCGGGGCCTATTCAGGGGGTAACACTAGACCCAAATAGCCCATGGGTGGTTCTAGGACGGTTAAGCTACACATACCCAGGTTAATGGTTTTAAAGGCATGCTAAACCCAGTTTCCTTTCCTGATGTGGATTATGTATATATGTATGGTTGTAAATGCATGTGGTTATTTACTTGGTTTAAAGGTTGGCATTATTTTATCCTTATCTTGAGTACTTGCTAGCGTTCACCCACTAACCCATCTTCGAGTGGCTGTATCCCCACGCATTGTAGGAATCAGACATACTACTCCTCCTGCTCAGTGATCAAATTCAGGATCATCTTGTGTTGGATTAAAGTGGTGAGCTTCCATAAAAATAAAGGTTCCATTTCATGTAATGGTTTTCTTTACACATTTTTGTCATTTCATAGACTTTGCTTTTGGCTATGGTCGGGGGCATGTCCCGCCCGTATATGGTTTTATTTTTGGATAGAGGCTTTGTGGTACTACTATGGGTTGGTATGGGCGGTGTCGGATTTGGTGTTAACCTTGGCATTGATATTGGTATTGGGGATGATACCAATTGACTGTATTTGATTTATGATTGTTCCATTTTGTTTTGAATTATATATATACATATATTTGGAACTCATCTAATATGGGATGTATGGCGGTTATGGTGGGGTATTCGGGGTGGTCTCCAATATCGGTTGGACTCGAGGCACCAACATGACAAGGAAATGGTTTGGGTTGTGTCACCGTGATGGATATCTCAAGGCCCACATCGATCGAAGACCACCCGCTGCACCTAACCAAGTGAATATAACATCCCCAATATCGGATGAATTTCAAACATATAATAAAATAACATAAGAATAAGCTCAATGATATTTAAATCATGTCTAAAACTGACAACCGGTAATCTACCAACATCACCCACGTCTATAGTAATCTAACTTAGCCTTCTAGTAAAAGAATAAAAACTAGTCTTGGTCGGGATATATCCCCGACTCTGACAATGACAATTATAATGTTAATAAGAATTAAAGCACTAAATTCTAATATACGCTAAGAACTAATGAAATGTCTAAGACTTTCGGAGAATGGAAGCTCACCACTTTACTACAACGAACTGATGAACCGCGCTTATCCACCTAACTCTGTAAAGGAAAAGTAGAAGTATCTCTGGTGCCTGCTTCGTGTAGGATACAACATCAAAAGACGGTTAGTGGGGTGAACACTAGCATGTAACTTAGAGATAAGGATAACATAATATCATAATCAATAGTTCAAAATCATTCAAATCCAATTCACATACATATATAAATCACATAGTGGGATAAGGGACTAGGCTTAGCATTCACTTTAAAACTTAAGCCTGGATTATGTAGCTCAAATGTCATAACATAAGAAGGTACCCATGGTCTATATGGGACCATTTTTCCCTCAGCTGGTGGGGCCTCGGGTCATGTACCCATATGATCTAGAGGGTATACATATGAACTATCGGGGACTCAAACCTCCCGACATATCAAGGTGACACAAATAACCAATTAAGTAATATAATATAGGGGACTCAAACCTCCCAAAACATCAAGGTGACACAAGAAACAAATCAAGTAAAATAATATGGGGTACTCGAACCTCCCAATCATATAAATATAATAAGGGGGACTCAAACTACCTGGTCATATAGACCCCCGCGTCGACAACTGCGATTTCTAGTATTGATCCTTTGGGATTCCACTTTTATGACTCAGCTACAAAAACCTCATTAAAGTCCAATTAAATTATTTGTCACACATTTTCATTCATTGAACCATGATACACATTTAGACATATATTTTTGGTATCGTCTAACCAACTATACTTACAAGGTAACATCAACATGTCAAAATAACTTCATTATTTGGGGAAATTCATGTCCCCTTGGTTAAAATATACATTAGCTTGGGGAGTTATACAACCCATAAAGTTCAATTCAAAATCATTATGCTTCAATAACATTTCACATCATGCAATAATTCAAGAGTATTTCAATGTGCATATTTTTCATACTCAACCAATTTCACAATATAGGGTTGAGGTCATAACCACTTCAAAAGTTATAAGTTGAGGAAATCATAATCCCCTAGTTTATTCACCTTACCCATGCACCCCATAGGTTCAAAAACTATATTTAAAGCATGAACAATCATATGTAAACCATGGGAAACTTTATTCAAAATCCTAAACCCATGTTTCAAAGCCAACAATAATACCATATAAACAATACTTTAAAACATATGCTTTTAACAAATTAGCAATTAGGGATGAGTAACATGCCTTAAATACCCAAAATTAGGGAGAGAATCCAACCCTTAACTCCTTTGATGACCTACTTCTTGGAAACCCTAAGCATCTAGATTGAGAGACTTTAGAGAGTTCTAAGAGTGTTTGATTATGTTATGAATGAGAAATAACCACCTTGAGTGCTTTATGAATGTGGAGTTTTAATTAGGTAAGATGGAAATTGTCCAAAGTACCCTCGAATTAAAAGCTAAAATTTGGTCATTAGTGACTACGAGTCACTATACAACTCATAGGGACTCATTATGACTCGTGACCGCAGGACGTAGCCAAGAAAGTTTCTAGGGAACTCACACTCTATTGCCCCTATGAATCAACTAATACAACTCGTAATGGGACATTAAGACTCGTAGGGTCTAGTCGCAATCAACACGGAACCTACTTGGGGTATATACTAGACATCCTAGGATTTGTTCCTAATGACTCATAATGAATCTTTATGACTCTTAGTGAGACACTCATACTTAGAGAAAAACTTAGTTACACACACACTATTTAAGATACCATTGGGTCCAACGACATGGAAAAACTCCTTACGACTTGTAGGGTAAGTCGTAGTATAGACAGTAAGGATAAAATTTTAGAAATTTGTAAGGACCAAAAACACTGGAGCATTATAGGTTATGTGCATTAGATTTTGAAAAGTTTTGAATTATTGATCATGGAATTACTTTATCCATTTATCCCCAAGTTACATGCTATAACTCAAACCGTTAACTGTCTCTGAATGTTGTATTCTCATACGATGTAGGGAACAAAGACACAACTAGTTTTCCTGTGTAGTGATTAGGTGAATTCTAGATTGATTGAGAGTTGACATGAAGTGGTGAGCTTCCATACTCTGGAAGATCCTTATTTAATATTTGGTTTCCTTATGTTATATACTCTTCTTTAGACCTATTTTGGATATTATTAGGGGTATGTCCCAGCTTTTTATTGGTATTCAGTTATTAGAAGCTTTGAGGATATTACTGTGGACTTGGGTAATGGTTATTGGTTCTTTTGGTTTAACATAGATGTCTTGAAATTTACCTTTTCTATCTTGTTATATGTTTGGAATTTAGTCTCAGTTGGTGTGTATGATTTATTGATTAGGATAAGGAGCTGGTCTCCGGTCCACAGTGAATTTGAGATACCCATCATGGCCAGGCCCTGGTTTGGATCATGACGAGGTGTTACTTGATGTTATATTTTGTTTATTGAGTGAATAGATTTTATGTGTTACTTGTATTATACTTTGTTCCATGAGTGGATTAGGTTTATGTGTTACATAATATTTACTTGCTATTGTTTTTTTGAGTGAACCTAGATGTTTGATTGTGAATTCTTGATCGAATGGGATCCTTAAGTGATTCAGAATAAATGGAAAGTGAGTGGCATAACTCTTACTTGTTTAATTGCTTAGTTATTTCAGATAGGGTTAATATATGATTGTTGGGTCATAGTTTGTTGATTGGAGCTTATGTTAGTCATGGTATTGACCTGAGTTTTTATATATTTGACTTCTACTTGATCTAAACTTTATGGTACCATTTAGAATGCTCGGTGTACATATTTGATTTAAATTACTTAAAGGGTGCTCACTAATATACTTGTGGAATGATTGTGTTCTTGATCAACTGGTTGATATCATGAAGTTGGTAAGTGGGAATTGATGTCTTGCTACTTAATTTCTCATAAAACTAAATTAATCTCAGACTATTAGGGTATTACATAACCAAAATATTAGAGAAAATTTTAGTATTGCATAAGAGTATTAAATGACTAGTTACTAACGGTAGGAAACCATTAAAGCTAAGTATGGCTAAGTTCATATTTGATGAGGCCTGAATTGATGAAACAATGTTTAAGAAGTGATTAGAGTTGAATGTTATAGGAGAAAGTTGACTCATTGTTAGTAAGGCTAGTAATGCTAGGAGGGTTTAAGAATTAACGAAAAAAGGTTCCTGACTAAATAAACTCTTAAGTTACATTATTTTTTCAGGTATTTATGTAATGTTTAACTGATTTAATTTGGGCTGACCGATAGTCCTTAAAAGTATATGCTATTTGTACTGATACTGCTATTTGTATACCCTTTTTTGGGTGTGGAATATTTGTAGGATTATTAGATGCTTCATACTTAAGGTGGTAGAGATCTCCAATATCTTCTATCATTGTTTCTTAAGGTAGAAGCTGGGTCATGTGTATTGTTCTACCTTTTCTCATAGTATCTTTAGTACTTATTTAGACTAGGTTCTTGGAAAAGTTATTCATCATTGTATTTTATGTTTTGTGAACCAGTTGTAAAGAATAAAAATATTGCATTTCTTCATAATGACTTCCACATATATTTCAATTGGTTGTTAATGGTTCTTCTATTTAGGTATATTAGAGTAGGTGACTACACGATCATGATTGTTGATTTTTTATAAGTAACTAGATATGTGGAAAATTCATTGAGATCTTCCTTTCACTCTCATTCCTTGGTTTTTATAAACTTCAATTTTTATTTCAATACTTTGAGTTTATACCAAATTATTGAAATTTTTAGTGCTTTCAATTTCGGTAAATTGTTATACTATTAGAGTTCTTATTTTTAATTATGATGCATGATCTTAATAGTATCATTTCAGTCCATATGCTGAAACCATTATTTCTTATGACTTATTATGACTTCACTTTATAGAATTAAAATTTAGCTTGACTAGTTCCATGATCTCAAACTTTTTGTCAAAAAAGTTCTTTGAACTAAATGTCATACTTTATTTTCAGACATTAAGTTTTATCTAGCTATGAGCACATAATAAATATATTATTGTTTGGGGATTTATATTTAGTACCGAGTAGACATTCGTTCAGCAAACTCAAGTCCCAAAACTATGTTGCCATTTTAGAATTTGAGTTGCTTTGCCAGTTAGGAAAATTCTTTTGCCCAAAGAGCCCAATAGTGGATCTATATCAGACAGGTCTTATACGCATGGTAAGGTATATTTCAACCTTCCAACTAGGTTGTTCATTGGACTTCACAAGCTCATGCTATTTATATTAGTTTTAAGAAACACTCAAGTATAATCTTTTCCTTATATTTAATATCATAATTTGCCAGATTTATTGTTCAGATATATTTCAGCTCCCATTATGTTTTTTTTATAATTTTATCTTATGCACTCTCACATGTTTACATTGTATTTAGATTTGAGTTATATCTACATCATATTGTCATTTCATGATTTAAGTCAGTAGAGTTATCTCACATACTCCGTACATTTAATAGTACTTACCATATATCATTTTATGATATATCCTATTGCACTATTGATTCAGGAGTCCGCTACTAGACTCGTGGCTAGATAGCTGTAATATCCTATATTTTTGGACTAGAATTCAATTCATTATTTCTATGTGTATAAACTCGAATCCAATTATTTCTATATAAATATAAGTTTCATGATCATTATTCTAGTGTTTAAAGTGATTTTTAGGGGAATAATGTTCATAGTACACACTTAGAGTGAAATGGAGTTGAGAACTTTTGATTCAACCAAATTTTGGAATTAGATTCTACAAAGATCAACTATGAACGTGTATTACTTCTGGAATATGTGGAATTTTGTGTCTCAAGACCCACCAAAAAATATATAAATGTGTCCTCTTTCTAATGCATCTGATTTTTCCTTAATCCGATGTCCGAGCAAGAAATTATGAGCATTTTTTTGATGAGGCAGTAAGGGTTTGCAATTTCAGCGTGTCACAAAGCTCAACGTGGAGATTATCCTCCGTGACATGATGATGCTTTAAATTCATCTAGTCTATGGTTTTTTTTACTTGGGATGAGGGATGCTAAGGTCCTTTCTCCTAGGAACGACCTTTAGACACTATATTAACCTATTTTCATCAGTTTTCATGATCAAAAGGCTATTATTTCACTCTCAAACTGAACACCCCCTCCCCCACCCGCTTAAAAAAATAGAAAATACAAAAATCTCTCTTCTCCCAAATCCTCAAGGACACTAATTGAGGGTTCTTCTCCAAAAATTCAAGTTCCTAGGTTTCTAATTAAATTTTCTTCTATATTTCTCCTCATCAATTTCATCATCAAGCGTATGGAAATTAAATTCAAGTGTTCATATCAATTCAAATATAGCGTTCAAGATTTAAAGTCATAGATTTAAGGTTTTTCCATATTACTTCTGTCAATAGGCACGTAGCTCTTTCCCCTAAACTTGTATTTTCTTAATGACATCAATTAGTTTTTAATTCATGGTTTTGATGTGAGTATTGATACAGTTGAGGGATTTTTGACATGGTTGGGTATTTAATTGATTTTCCATGGTAATTTATGCAACATTCATGTTTTACTTATGATTTTGAACATTGTGGGATGCATGAGAATAGTAAATGGATTTTGGGGTTCTACGGATTCCCCAAATTACATGGTCATGGTTTTTAAAATTATGTGCCCTCAACCTGTTTGTAAAATTGTCAATGAATATGATATTGTCACTTGGTTTGACTTACCCGCCTATGTAATTGCATGGATTAAAAAGGTTAAACAATGAACATGGATTTCATAGGCCTTGTTAGATATGTTTTGAATTAATGAACATAGGGGGTTGAGGCATTCCCCCATACTTAATTTAATGAACAAACAGGGGGTATAGGCATTCCCCAAAATTATTCTTATTGTTATGGCATAGAGATAAGCTTGAAAGAGTAAGGGTATGAAGATACCCATGTGTGACTTAATGGTTGGTTCATTGAATAATAAATGAGTTATATGAAACTTGTTTTAAATTGGGCTCAAAAGGGGTTCTGTAGCTAAGTCATGAAGGTGTGTGTCTTGGATGACTTGTTCTAGAAACTCGTGTTTGCTGATATGAGGTTTGGTCTTGATGAACTGTGTGCAGGTTGAAACTATTGATGTAAATTTGTATCTTGGATTGATGTAGGGTCGGGGAATTCACTGTTCTTCCATTATACCTCTATTTTATGCCGCTAAGATGCACCTGGGCCCTTTCAGTAGGGGGAGATGAACCCATAAAGCCCGTGGGTTCCTGTTTATGACGGTTGAGCTACATAGTCCACGTTAAGGTTTTGAAGTGCATGCTAAGCCTTGTTCCCTACCACGGCATGTGATATATATATATATATATATATATATATATATATTTGCATTTGGTGGTGTGTATGAGTTTCGACTGGTTTTTAATTATTATGCATGGCATTATTTATTCCTTTATCCTTGAGTTACAAGCTTGTGCTCCAACTGCTAAACGTCATTAGGCGTTGTATCCCCATGCGATGGATGAACTGATAATACTCCTACTCCTCTTGCACAATGAAAAGGTGTTCGTGGTTAGTTTAGGAGTTGACTGGAAATGGTTGACATAACCCAAACCAGGGCCATGTCGTAATGGGCATCTCAATCCCAACAAGGACCAGAGATCACCGCACTACCCTATCAAACCAACCAACATATATCCAGTGTCAGACGAATTCAGAACATATAACAATATAAGGTGATTAACAACACAAAGACTTTAGGATGGATCAAAGACCATGACCAACCCAAACAAGTCTAATCGTCCAATGCCGAACCAACAACCATAACAAAACCAAAATAATAACCAAGTCGATATCTATACCATAACGTAACATACCCAAGTCCACAGTTTGTCCATTCAAAGAATCTAAAAGAAATCCAAGAATATACAGAATGGGACATGCCCCCGACCATAGCCAAAACCAATGTCAAAGTCTAAACCAATAAAGACATAAGAAAACTCAAAGAAAGAAATGGAGCCTTCCAACGTCTGGAAGATCACCACTTCGAGTCACCACTAACCATTTTCGAGTCCAATCACTTTGTAGGAGGTGTAGATTATGACTAACACCTGCATTGCGTAGAGATAAAGCGTCAAAGATGGTTAGAAGTTAGAGCGCTAGCATATAACTCAAGGATAAGGATAAAATAATGCAAACGGTTCAAATCCAATCAACCAAATAACCAATGAAATATATACATATACATATACATATATACCATACCGGGATAGGGAACGAACAAGATTAGCATTATCTTTTAAAACATTAACCTAGGCTGAGTAGCATAACCGTCATAGAATAAGGCACCCATGGGCTATATGGGCCCAGCTTTTCCCTAGAATGAAGGGCCCCAGTGCGGGTAGCTACACGAACCAGAGAATATCTATAATTGTTTATGCCTATATGAGGGACTCGAGCCTCCCGTCATGATCAAGGTGACTTAAGCACCAATACATGTATTATGAGGGACTCAACCATCCCTTTCATATATTCATTTGGGGGACTCAACCACCTGGTCATAAAGATACCCACACCAGCTAGCACGGTTTCTAGTATTAGTCCTTCAGACTCCACTTTCACAGCCCGGCTACACATCTTATTTTATTGCCCAATTGAAAACCATCTTTTTAAATACACAACCATTAAACCAGTAACTTACCAAAGGCACTTCATTGGTATCGCCGTACCAACAATACTTGCAAGCGTACAACATGCTATTACCATTACCAATCAACCGATCACTCATTTAACTTTGGGAATCGAACCTATTGTCTATACAAAGACACTTATTCAATTTAAGTTTGGGGACTCGAACCCATTTTCAAGTAAAGACATATCTCAAGTTAATATTTAGGGATGCAAACCCTTTTAGCTAGTTAAACCACCAAGGTTACCATTTAAATCATAACAGGGACAACAAGGCCTTTACAAAACCATTTACGAACCATTCATATTCATTAGGCCAATGCCTTAGTACAAAACACCAATTAACATATGACAAGTTTATTCTCTTAGGCATTTTCACAATCACTTTAAGGGCATGCTATTATCAAGACCAAAATCAGGGTAAAACCATCAAGTTTTAGGGTTACCCATGACCCATTTGTTAAACCATAATTACCAAGCACCTATATGTTCCAACCATCATAAAAAAGTGTATAAACATAACTAAAACCAAGAGTAAATGATACTTAATATATGCAAACAAAACCCTCAACTATGGGTTTCAAAACAACTATTAATGAATCAAAAATAATGTTTAAAACATATGATATTTGAGAACTAACAATGAGGGAAGAATCACATGCCTTATTCACGAAAGAAACTTGAATCTTGAGCCTCTAGATGAACATTTTTGAAGAACCCTAGCCCCAATTTTCTTGAGAGAGTTTAGAGAGGATTTTAATGTGTTTTGATCTTTCAAAGTATGTTATAAGAGGCCACAACATGTTATAAGTTTTGGGGACTTAAGGGTTTTGGGGTGGGAAATGTCTAAAATATCCTCATCTTAAAAGCTGTAAAACATGCACATGAGGGTACGACTTCCCCCTTAAATCGTACACAAAAATACGAATGGTACACACCACTGGTTCCCTAGGCATTAAAATGGACTCCAAAACAGTTGAAAATATGAGTTCATGACCTAAGTTATACCTAACATATGTGTGGTACCCTAGAACCATACCCTCGGCATAATAAAATCATCTATGCTACACATAGGACACCATATAGTTAGGTATCATACTACTGGTACCCTAACATATAATTAGTAAGATACCTACTCATTTCTTAGAGAGAATGCAATAAACCATACTGATTTTCATACGAGTGGAGGGATGCTAAATTGTACCACATCATATACTATTATGCATAAGTCGTATGATGTCCAGAATGCTCAACTTAGGAAATTTTCTAAGTGTCCAAAGCCAAGTTGTTTTAATTCTCCCCCACTAGGGTAATCTTCCTCGAAAGGTAAGGCAAGCACAAGAATGAGTTAATACATTATTACACACCAAACAAACCTTTAACCAAGTTTTAAAACAAAGACATGAAACAAATATATTAAGAACAACATATACCTCAAGCATCAATTTTTGGGAAGGGGAATAAATGTGGATACTTGGACTTCATGTCCTCTTCCACTTTCCAAGTATCTTTCTCAACCTTATGGTTTCTCCAAAGAACATTTATCGATCCAAATCCTTTTTCCACAACTGACACCCTTGACGATCCAAGATCTCAATCGGTACTACCTCATAAGACAAAGAATCTGAGATACCCAACCCTTCTAAGGGAACAACTGACTAAGGATCACCTACACACTTCATCAACATAGAGACATGGAAAACCGAATGAATAGAGCTCAAACAAGGAGGACACTCCAACTCATAGGCAACATTGCCAACCCTCTTTACAACCATGTAGGGACCAACATACTGATGAATTAATTTCCCCCTCTTACCAAACCTCATCACTCCCTTCATGGGAGATATCTCTAAGAACACTTATCGCCAACTTTGAACTCCAACACCCTACGTCTCACATCCGTATAGGACTTTTGGCTACTTTGAGCGGCTTTCAATCTATCACGAATCAACTTCACCTTATCCAAGGTTTGGTGAACCAAATTAGAGTCCAATAACTTTCCGTCACCAACCTCACACCATCCAATAGAAGAACAACACCTCCTACCATACAATTCTTCAAAAGGAGCCATACCAATGCTAGAGTGATAACTATTATTATAAGAAAATTCAATCAAACGAAAATGGTCGAACCAACTACCGCCATAGTCAATCATGCAAGCAGGAAACATATCTTCAAAGATTTGGATGGTCCTCTCTACTTGTCTATCCGACTAAGGGTGGAAAGTTATACTAAGGCTCACCTTATTTCCCGAACCTTTCTAAAATGACTTACAAAAATGCGATGAGAACGGAGTACCACGATCCAAAATGATAGAAATTAGAGAACCATGCAACTTCACAATCTCTGCAAGATACAACATGGCATAATCCTCCACCGTATAGCTAGTCCTCATAGAAAAAAAATGAGCAGACTTGGTCGTCCAATCAACAATGACCCAAATTATATCACATTGATTTCGTGTCCGTGGAGTAGCGGTAACAAAATTCATATTATTCACCTCCCACGTCTAATCGGGAAATTCTATCTCTTGGTGCAAACCCCCGAGTCTCATATGCTCAACTTTCACTTGTTGACACGCCATACTCCTAGCCACATAGTTATCTATATCTTAGTTCATATTATTCCACCAATAGAACTCCTTAAGACCATGATACATTTTAGTAGAACCAGAATGAATAGCATAACGATATCTATGAGCTTCAAAATCTTTTCCCTCAATCCATCGACGTTGGGAACACATAGCCTACTATGGTACCTCAAAATACCATCTCCACAAATCACAAAGTCAACAAGACTTTACTGAAAAATATTTCCTCTAATCTTCATCAAATTAGGATCCAAAATTTTGCTTTATCATTATCTCAACAACAATAGACAACTGCGATACCTGATGCACATACACACCACCATTATCAAAGTCCATGAGACGAACTCCAAGACTAGACAAATGGTGAATGTCCTTCACCAACTCCCACTTATCTTCATCCAAATGAGCTAGACTCCCCATGGATAACCTTCTAAGAGCATCAACAACTATATTAGTTTTACCTGGATGGTAATGGAGACTCATATCATAGGCCTTCAGCAACTCTAGCCTCCTCCTTTGCCTGAGATTTAAATCTTTCTAGGTAAATACATATTTTAGACTCTTATGATCAGAAAAGATGTCAACATGAACCCCATAGCGATAGTGATGCCAAATTTTCAATGCAAATACCACGGCCAACAACTTTTAATCATGAGTAGGGTAGTTCTTCTTATGAACTTTCATATGCCTAAAAGCATAGGCCACCACCCTACAATGCTACATCAATACATAACAAAAACCAGCACGAGAAGCATCGCAATACACTACAAAACCATCATTGCCCTCGAGCAGGGTAAAAACCAGAGTTGAGGTCAACTTAGCTTTTGACTTCTTAAAACTACCCTCACACACATCTGGGCATAAGAACTTTAACTTCTTCTAGGTCGATCTAGTCAATAAGACAACTATAGTTGAAAAACTTTTCACAAATCTCCTATAGTAATTGGCTAAACCCAAGAAGCTCCGAATATCGATTTGAGTTGTGGGTCTAGTCCACTTCTTAACCACCACAACCTTTTACAGATCTACCATGATCCCTTCAATAACGATAACATGATAAAGAAAAGTAATAGCCTTCAACCAAAACTTACACTTTGAGAACTTGGAAAATAGACGATGATCCTTTAAGGTCTACAATATGACACGGAGGTGATCGACATGATTCGCCTCACTCTTAGAGTATACCAGTATATCATCTATGAAGACAATGACAAATAAATCCAAAAACTAATAGAAGACTCGAGTCATCAAATTTATAAATATTGTTGGAGCATTGGTCAACTCATAAGACATAACTAGGAACTCATAATCACCATACCGAGTACTGAAAGACATCTTAGGGATATCCATTTCCCTAATCTTAAGCTGATGATAACCCGACCTAAGGTCAATCTAAGAGAAACACTTCGCACCTTGAAGCTAATAAAAAATCATCGATCTTAGGAAGATGATATTTATTATTTATGGTCACCTTATTCAGCTGTTGATAATTAATGTACATCCAAAGGGAGCCATCTTTCTTGCACACGAACAACACAGGAGCACCCCAAGGAGACACACTAGTATAGATAAAACCTTTATCTAAGAGATCCTTCAATTGGTCATAAAGATCCTTCAACTCGGTAGGAACCATTCTATAAGGAGAGATAGAGATATAGGAGTGTTCGGAACATGATCAATCCCAAAATCAATTTCCCTATTGGGAGAAACACCAGGAAGATCATCAAGAAAAACCTCAGGAAACTCCTTAACCACCAGAACAGATTCTAGAGAAGGACCTTCCGAGTTGGAATATTTAACTCGGACCTAATGATACAAATACCCTTTGGAAATCAACTTTCGAGCTTTAATATTTGAGATAAAACTTTTCTTAGGCACTAAAGAACCCCCTTCCCATACAATGACCAGTTCATTTGGTAATTTAAACATAACATTACGGGTCTAACAATCTAAGAATGCATAACATGAATGCAACTAATCCATCCCCAATATAACATCAAAGTCAGCTTTATCTAACTCTATTAAATCCATAAGAGTTTCTCTACTACTAATAGATACCTCCCACCCCCATAGTCTCTCTTATAAACCAGAGAGTCACCAATAGGGGCTGATATAGAAAAAGGATTAGAAATAGACTTAGGACTAAAACTAAAATGCACAACCATAAATGGGGTCACACAAGAAAAAATGAACTCTGGATCAAGTTAACAATACATATTACAGGAGAAAAATTTCACCATACCCTTAACGATATTGAGACATGCTTTAGAATCCTGATGAGATGAAAGAACATATAAGCGATTCCCGCCAGTGCCGGTACTAGAAAAAGAAACAAATATAGAAGCAGCACCTTTTGGTACAGGTGTATATGAAGAGGAAACTGGAACCTCGTTAGCCCTAGAAGCCATCCTAACATGATAGTCACATTGCATATGACCAATCTAACAACAAAAAAACATCTGTTCTTCCCTTCCTCACAGAACCTACGGTGCGACCGCCTATAAAATCTACTAGGAGGGTGGGATGGAGTTGACTGAGCCCCACTAGCCTGAGATTGGGCACCCTATTATTGGGACCCACCCACCTTCATGCTGAGATTGACAATCACCCGACGACTTTAGGTAAGGAGTACTAGCCGTGGAGAAAGAACCAGAACTCCCCTATTTCTTCTTTGGCCACTTACCATAATCCCTACCATTCTACTTAGAAGGCCTAAATTTCCTGCCCTATCTCTACCCTATCTCAACCTGCTTCTTCTTCTCTTTCTCTACCTGTTGCATGTACACAACCAACCTAGAGGTATCTATGTCCTTAATTAATAATGCAACTTTACTCTCTAATATCAATTCTATGGACAATTAAGAAGAAAACTTTCTCATTCTAGCCCTCATGTTAGAAACCATCTCCAGAGCTTACTGAGGTAACTAGTGAAACTTCAAGGCATACTTCTTGACAGACAACTTACCTTGCTTCAGATTAAAAAACTCTTTCACATTAACTTGTCTCAACTTTTGAGGAAAGAAGCGGTCTAGAAACGCACTAGAAAAATCCTCCCACAGAGATGACTCAACATTGTCACCCCTTACCTAATCCTATTCCTCATACCATTGGTACTCCATATTTTTTAGTTGGTAGGTGGAAAACTCCACACCCTCTACATTTGTGGAATGCATAGCAAAAAGATCTTCTCCATTTCAACAAGAAAACCTTATCGATCCTCCTCTACCTTAACACCAGTAAAGGTCAGAGGGCTCAACCTCATAAACTGGAAAACCCTTGTGGCCTCAAAAGATAGAGTAACCGGAACACCATGCTCAGACTGAGTAGCAACCAGTTGTGCCAAAATATGAATGGACTGATAAAACTCAGCGTTCGCCACTTCATCCTGAGGAGCTAAAGAGGACAAGAGGGAACCAATGGAACTCCAGTACGATAAAAAATTGGACCCTTAGACCGAGTTTGGACCCTATACATATAATGGGTCCTATCAGCATTATCTTCAATTGGGACAAAGGAGTTTCCGTGAGCTTCAGATCATCAAGAAGGCATGATCTAAAAAAAGAATAAACAAGAATTACAGGAGAATTCAGGACCTTAGACTCTACAAATTGTAAATAGAACACAAGAAAGAGAAACATTCCTAAAGGCCATATAGCCTCTCCTTTATGAGTGTAGCGCATTACATACCCTTAAAAGAGACTCTACTTAACACAACTTTATGGACTCATAAGTGACCATAAACCTAGGGCTCTGATACTAACTTGACCCGACCCGAACTAGGGCCATGTCATAATGGGTATCTCAAGCCTAATAAGGACCGGAGATTACCCCTCTACCCAATCTAATCAACCAACATATATCCTGAGTTAGACAAATTCAGAACATATAATAATATAAGGTGATTAACAACACAAAGACTTTGGGATGGGTTTAAGATCAGGACCAAACCAAACAAGTCTAACCGTCCAATGCCCAACCAACAACCATAACAAAACAAAAATAATAACCAAGTCCATATCTATACCATAACGTAACATACCCAAGTTCACAGTTTGTCTATTCAAAGCCTTTAAAAGAAATCCAATAATATCGTGGAGGGGCATGACCCTACCCATACACAAAACCAATGTCCAAGTCTAAACCAATAGAAACATTAAAAAGGTAAAAACAAGAAATGGAGCTTTCCAAAGTATGAAAGTTCACCACTTAAAGTCACCCCAAGTCATTCCTGAGTCCTATCACTAAGTAGGAGGTGTAAGATTATGACCAACTCCTGCATCGCATATGGATACAATGTCGAAGATGGTTAGTAGTTGGAGCACTAGCAGCTAACTCAAGGATAAGGATAAAATAATGCCAATGATTTCAATTCAATCACCCAATGCATATAACAAATTCAATATATACATAGACATATATACCATGCCGGGATAGGGAAGAAGATTAGCCTGAAATTTGAAAACATTAACCTGGGCTGCGTAGCATAACATCATAGAACAAAGCACCCACAGGTTGTATGGTCCCAACACTCTCCCAGTTGGAAGGGCCCCAGTGCGTGTAGCCACACAAACCAGAGAATATCCATAACCATTTATGCCTATATGGGGTACTCAAACTCCCAGCATAATCAAGGTGATTTAAGCATAAATACATGTATTATAGGGGACTCGAAACTTCCATTCATATATTCATTCAGGGGACTCAAACCACCTAGTCATAAAGACACCCGCACTGCCTAGCGATTTCCAGATTTAGTCTTTTGGACTCCACTTTCATGGGATGGCTACACATCCCACTTTAAATCCTATTTTAAAACTATCATTTCACATACACAACCATTAACCCAATTACTTACCAAAGGCACTTCATTGGTATCGTCATACCAACACTACTTGAAAGCATACAACATGCCATTACCATTACCAATCAACCAATCATTCATTTGACTTTGCGACTCTAACCCATTGTCTATACAAAGATACTTATTCAATTCAAGATTAGGGACAAAAATCCATTTTCAAGTAAAGACATATCTCAAGTTAATATTTAGGGACTCATGCCTTTTAAGACAATTAAACCACCAAGGTTACTATTTAAATCTTAACATGGCCAACAAGGCCTTTAAAAAAAAATTTACCAGCCATTCATATTCATTAGGCCAATTCCTTAGTTAAAAATACTAAATAACATATGACTAGTTTATTATCTTAGGATTTTTAACAAACACTTTGAGGGCATGCTATTATCAAGACCAAAATCAAGGTAGAACCATCATGTTTAGGGTTACTCATGTCCCATTTGTTAAACCACAATTACCAAGCACCCATATGTGAAAATCATCATAAAAAAACATGTATAAACACAATTCAAACCAAGAGTAAACAATACTCAATAATATGCCCAAAAAACCTTTAGATATGGTTTTAAAAACCACTATTAATGAATCAAAATCAATGTTTAAAACATAATATATTTGATAACTAACAATGAGAGAAGAGTCACATGCCTTATTCACAAAGATTCACCAAAAAAACTTGACTCTTAAGCCTCTAGATGAACACCTTTGAAGAACCTTAGCCCCAAATTTATTGAGAGTGTTTAGAGAGGATTTTAATGTGTTTTGATCTTTCAAAGTATGTTATAAGAGGCCACAAAATGTTATATGTTGAGGGGAATTAAGGGTTTTTGGTGGGAAATGTCAAAAAAGTCCTCGACTTAATAGCTGTAAGACATGCACAGGAGGGTACAACTCTCCCTTAACTCGTACATAAACATACGAGTGTTACACATCACTTGTACCCTAGGCATCAAGTAGGAATCCAACACTATCCAAAAAATAAGTTCATGACCTAAGTCATACCTAATCATACGTGTGGTGTACTAGAACCATAACATAGAAAGAACAAAATCATCTAGGTTAGACATAGGACACCATACGGTTAGGTACCATACTAGTGGTACCCTAACATATGACTACTCATAACTTGGATAAAATTCAACCAACCACACTAATTTTCATATGAGTGGAGGGACCCTAAATCATACGACTAGTACGCATAAGTTGTATGATGTCCAGAATGCTCAACTTAGGAAATTTTCAAAGCGTCCAAAGCCAAGGTGTTTTAGTGGTGAGCTTCCATCCTTCGAAAGACATCATTTCATGTTCAGTTTCTTATATCATATACTTTATTTCATATTTGTTTTGGGATATGGTCGGGGGCATGTCCCGATACTTTATTGGTACTCGGTTTTGTTAGTGGCTTTATGGATGTTGTGGACATGGGTATTGTGGATTGTTTTGGATTTTTATTGTTTATAGCCTTTGATTTTATCTTTCATATATTGATATATATTAGTATCCATCAGCGTAACACCCCAGAAGTACCTTCTGGACATTACACGTACAAATAGCCCTAAGCTAACCCATGATATCTATTTAGCTAACAACTCAAATGAAAAGTGAACTAACATATATATAAAATGAAGGTAAGAAATTTCATAACTAAATGAAAGTATTTAACTTGGACATATTAAACAAACTCTTTGATCTTAGAAAATACATAGTCTGACAAACCTCTACTACTACTAGAGAGACATAAGGACAGACCCCAGCCGACCCAAATATAAATGAAAAATAACTAAATTACTTGCATCAATAAACGGAAGTTAAATAAGTAGGGTCCTCAAACTATGAAGACTCACCAAAATTCAGAATATAGGTGATGATTCCTGTAGTCAATTTTTCTGCTGGAAACTAGCACCAGAAGCTACATTATAAGACAATGTAGCACATAGACATATAAGTGGGTCAATACCTGTGGAATGTACTGAATATGTTGGATGAATTCATCAGTAAAATAATAACTGAATATATATGTAAACTTTCAAATGATATATGTTAAGCGTAAATTACTCACCTTGAGCTTAAACAAAATAAGGGACTGCAAGATCACAAAATAAGGGACTGCAAGATCATAAAACATGCATAATAATGCAAGGCTTTACTGGTTTTAGAGTTTTATCTAGGGCTCCTCTCCTAACAACTCATATTTAATAGTAGAGGCTCTCAGATATTAGATATGCATTGTGTTTTAAGGGTTTTAGTTATTACTTCTATTGAAATAGTCATTTTAATTTCTCACTTCAGTTTTGTTAAAGCTTCTATTCAATTTTGCTAATTTATTTAATAGCATATCAGTACTAAGGGTCCATTTCGAATCATTTATGGTCCAAATTATCTTGTCGCATTTAGGGTGTTGACTCAGGTCGTGACAAGTATCCGTGGAGGTTAGAATGTCTTACAACAATGGTGAATCTTTTTCTTATGATGTACTGAGCATATTGTTTTCATAGTGAGACAAGAGACAAAAAGTATTTAGATTGGGGGTATCTATAAATATTGACACGTCATTATTTTCAGTAGCAAAGTGTCTGGTTAGTTTTATATTATAGTTAGTTACTAGGTCCTTACTAGCCTTATTTTGTAAGGCGTGGCTAATAGTATAAGTAGAAGTAGTATTAAAAGGAAAAGCACGAAAGTTAATTTTATTACCAGGGGACACAAAAGTCCACCTGACATCAAATCTGCATAGACATTTCTTATTTATAACGAAGAATTTGATTGCAGAGAAGAGACTTCTCATGGATATTTTGGTTTTATTGTGAGATATAATTTTGATCATCAAAGTCGTTATGAAAAAGTGGATGAACCTTAGGGGGATTGGCAAACTTTAGGATTTTATCAAAATCCTTTTCTTTATGAACCAAATTTTGAGGAAAAGTGTAAGTGGTAGTTTGATTTCTGGAGATCCCCTTTATAACACTATGAATTAGAGTCAAGATATTCCCATTATTAAAAAATCTATATTTTGATTGAAAGGCTTATTTCTGCGAAGATAAAAATTTACCAGAATCTATTGAATAAATATTAATGTTAATACTTTGTTTGTAATTCTCGGCATGACTTCTCAAATGATAAATCTAATTTTCAGATGGGCTCTTTTTCCTTTTAGAAAAGGAGACTGTTTGTTATTCTTTTCTTAATTAATTTTTTGTTGTAGATCTGGATTGTGGATCTATAGTGGTTGCTTGAATATAAACTTGTGGATGAATGTTCCTTGAACATGACCAACTCTTCCATAAATTTAACAAAGAAAAACTTCACTTTCATAAATAATTTGATGGAGGTAAGACCCTCTCTTGATAAAATTAGTCATTGGTTATCTGAGAGGTATTTGAACACACAAGCATGCGTATCTCCCTCATAGGTTGGAGGTAGTGCATGCATTGATTTTTAGGATTTTACCAATGAATCTCCAAACTTTTGAGAGGGTCGCACTATCATCGAACTCTATCGAAATTGTGGGAACCAACCCACATAACCGAGTGTGTTAGACTTTCTTCAATAGGTACAAAATTGGGCTCCAACCTCTGGATAGATAAATAGTGGACAATGACAAATCACATACTGTTATTGGGATCTTTCGCCATATTTTCCTATTTAGCTATCATGACCCAATTTTTGAGATAATGTAGGCACCAATTCAATTCTAACTCAATAGAAGCATATTTTATTACCCAGTTAGTTTAAAGAAAAATTCTTGTAAACAATCATTTTGTAATAAATAATTCAAAAAAAATATCATAATCATATTAATAATCTTAAATCCTTACTATTATTAATATCAATACAATAAAACATTACCAAGGACCTAGTCCAAAAAAGTACAAGAGCTTTTAATTAAGATTAAAGACAAGAAAAATAAAAGACACGACTTCCGCCTGAGGAACATGATATGCAGAACTTTGTGATGAATACCTACCATATCAATCAAGAAACTTGAATCAAATTGTGCACTTTTAACCCCTCCCTAAAAAAAAAGGGTGTAGCAAAAGTTGTATCAGTACACCACATATATTGGTAAGCATCATCAGTCGAATAGGATTAGTTCACACAACACCATATAGAAATTAGTAGAACTAACATGAAAAACACATACAATCGCTTCACACAAAAATTCATAGCACTTATGATATGTTTTCAACACATTTGATGATCTCAAATTATCTTTCTCATTTTTGTTACAACGCTAATTGAAGTATTACTAAGCATTCAATTTAATTTTTGATAAGTTAATCAACCACTAACTTTATTACCGACACTTAGCATCATCAAGATTGCGCAAACGTTATTCCCATTCTATAGTTTACCTATCGTTATAGACTACTCTTAATCACCTATCACTATTTCCAAATTATCTTACCTACAACTCAAATCAACCCAGTAACAAGGAAATAAATACATACCTAAATCTCAGAAGGGAAGTATACAATTAATGACCTGATAAACTAATCAAAGGAATATTTAGGGAATTACTGTTACTCAATAATGCATGATATCAAATAGTCCACAACAACAGGTAGTAATAAAATAATCAAACAACTCAAGTAAGACAACCAAGACAGATAAGTCACCAAATAAACATATCAATGACAATAATATAAGATATATTAGACATCTAATCAAACATTTCAATGTCAGCAACAAAAGACATATAAGTCATCCTATCAGGCATATCGATGTCAGAAAAATAACATATAAGTCAACTAATAAAACATATCAAGCCATTATAATATCCTATAATTATAAGTAGTTACATCACCGAGTGTGGATCTTATCAATACTAATTTAGCAGTTATATAGCCTCTGTATGTCATCGGTCTCACTAAATCATATCAGGTCTCTCAATAATTATTCATCTATACTGATGAGTAGTGAATTTACCACTCATTTACATCTAAATTTGTACACACCACTATGATTAAATTGTGTAAGTAAGGTGAATTTTTCATTTGAATGCACTAATTCCTATAGTTTGAAGGTTTATAGGTAAATGGAAGAAAATAAGTTAAATGAGCTAAAAAGAACAAAAAGGGAATAGTTAGTGTAAATACTAGACAATCCGGAGCAGGGATTGGCCCCCAATTACCACGACCATAGTCTGAAGATCGCGATTGCGACCAGTCCAAACTTGTCAAAGTTGGTGATCGCAATGGGATCACCGTGATTGCGGGAGTCAGGATCGCGATGGCGAGGTCAAACGCCTAAAGAAAATTTTGTAATTTCAATTAGTTGAACGCAAATTCTCTAAAGGGCAAAACCCTTTCATATTTGAGATATCTTAGAACTAGATTTTAATTTTAGTATGGAAAAAAAACCCTAATACTTTAGGGAAAGACAATTTAGCTAATTTTCAAAGAGATTTGTGTAACGCCCTAAATCTGATACCCGGAATGCTACACGATGATAGCAATCCCAAAGGACCACCAGCTAACCCATGACTGATATCTGGAACTGAGCACTGCATAATATACTATATAAATACGGAATAAAAGGACTGAAAGGCCATAACATTGAAAAATATGATAAAATAAGACATCTAGAACTATGGTATATCAATACAAAAACTAAAATAAACTGTCTGAACATGTTAGTCTGAAAGACTCTAAACTGTCAGAAAACTATGGAGTTGATGGGACATGTCCCCAACTATCTTCGTCTACTAAAACTGAAATAATGAAGTAATGAAATAATCATGCTATCCTCGAATGATGAGGACTCACTGTAAATCTACTGGTGTTGGCTGAATCTGAAGCTAAGTGCGATTGGGAACTTGAGTGTACGAACCTATGGTATAATACTCCATAGTACAGAAGAAAAGTATGTATCAGTTTTTCTGAATGTAATGGTATGCAAAGTAAGGTAGGCTGAATGTATGGGGTTCATATGCATGAACAATACTAACTGACTGAATAACATGAACATGAGAATACATGCATGAATTCGTAACTGTAAATGAGATAATAATAATACTGACTACAGAGTCTGAATAATGATAACATGAGTTTCGTATAACTGATATACTGTTAACTGAGTGACTGTGTCTGACAGTCTTGATTCTGATGGAACTAGATGAGTTTTATACTGAACCGAGTGATTGTATCTAACAACCCTGAATCTAAAGAACTATCTGAGTTCTTTTACTGAGACTAAGAATGAGACTGTAGGAAGTAGTCATTTAACAGACATGCCCCTTTTCTATATAGATTTGGGGTCCAATCTATAACCCCAATTAGAAGGGTGTCAATACCGCACCACTGGTAAGGACAAGCTGTGAGTGAACCTCATTTTGAAGTATCCTAAAAAAGAAATAGTGGGACCCTCAACTGGAAGTGGTAATCCACCTCATCAACCATCAATCATCAGTGTTGATCTCAACCTATGCTGGCTACAAAGTTCTGGAATGAAAGGATTGCTTCTAAGGGTCACACCCTCTACTATCAGCATGTGCCCTCATCCTTGGGTTCTCTTGGTGCTGAATCCTACTCCTAACTGAATAGATACTGAACTGATTATACTGATATAAAATGTACTGAGTTCACTGAATTCCGTGGACTAACAGAATATTAGTAAATTCTGTTAACTGACTGAGTTCATGAGATTACTGAGCTTTCCTGAGTTATGTAGCTGATTGAGTCCTACTGAGTTCTGAAACTTACTGAGAATACTAATGATCATGGAATTACAAAGATTATCTTGAAAGTGACACTAGATCTAGGAACATATCTAAATTATCGGGTACAAGTGCCCTCAGGACTCGATAGCATAATACTGACAAGACATGATACTTCTTGAACACATGACCATAGTCAACAATTCATAGTACAAACGTTGGAGATTTTCATGAAGTATTTGTATGTCATAAGCTTACACATGAATAGGAATACATATAAATATTCCATAATTTCCTAAGTCTAATCTCATGAGCATTCCACCAAACCATTACAATGCATAACAATAACATGGAGGTCATTGTGAAAATAAGGGTAAAGCATGGATTCATCAATTTGGTCACAATTGAGTCATAAAGCATAATTCTTATTCTCTTAGGCATTTTAGAAAACACCTTGCATGCATAACTTGAGGCTTAAGCATGAACATTAAAATAATACATCATGGCAAAAAATTTCACTTCAATAGACGAATTATAACCACATGCTAACATGATTTCAATATATGTATTAACGATTTCAACTTTATAATTATACAATAACATAAACCTGGATATGATTTAATTCATAAAATAAAATTTAAAATTTATATTTTTAAAGGGTTTCTTGAGCTTCATGGGTGAAAGGAACGCATGAATCAAAACTTTACATACCTCAGATAGAAGTTTCTTGAAGATTAACGGTGAAATCTCCTGGATTAGAACCTTCAATTGAAAACCCTAGACTTGTTCTTGAGGTAATTTGAGAGAAGCGACTATATTTTGGTGAAAACCTAGTTGAATCTCATGTTATAGGCTTATATAGGGGGTGGGAAATTGACCCTTTTTCCCTTACAGATGAGGATATTTAATGACTAATAATTGGGCATCGATGCGATTGGCGACGCAGTGCATCGATTTCATCAATGCAATACCAGACGTGTCGCGCCATGATCGCGCCAAGCCTCAATTATTTTTACTAGCAGTACTTACAAAAATATTAACCAATGTGATAGGTCCACTATTTTGGGACACCAAACATGGTCTAAACGAGTTCTGAAAAATTTGAAACTTGTTTAGGAATATCTATCGACCTCTCTAATTATGAATCAACAAAAATATGGACCATTAAGGGATATTAAGGTCATGAAATGAGATTACGATCTTTTCAAGGCCAAAAATAAACTAAGTCTTGGAACTTAGCTAGAATTTTCTAAGTCTGAGACCCCTTGACAAGCCTAAAAGGATGAATTAAGCTTAGAAATTTTATGAGGTCTTACAATATCTCCCCCGTGGGAACATTCATCCTTGAATGAGACTAACTAATATAGGAGAAATGATAGCCTGAAGTATATAATGATCATGAACAACTTTAACATGAGTACATGACTGACATTATTGATTTACTGAGATTCATATTGAGCATGCATATCTGATGCATTATTTCATGTCTGAGATGATACATGGATGCATGACTGGGAGTACTGATTCACTTGGTCATGCATATATGATGTACAAATACATTACTAGCATGATGCATGAACAAATGACTAAATATGCAATGGTAGTTGATACCAAGTTTACATGAACACATGACTGAATATGCAATGGTAGTTGATAACAAGTTTATATTGGGAATCTGAGCACGAAACTGAATATCAAGTTGTAACTAAGATTTGAACATGAAAATGAATAAGCTTTAAGGAAAGCTATTACCTTGGGCTAAGTATGAGTTTAAGGATAAAAGGTGAGGGTACTTGGTCCGCATGTCTGCTTCTGCTTCCCAAATAGCTTCCTCAATGGACTGATTTCGCCAAAGAACTTTCACTCGAGGAACTTCTTTGTTCCTCAGTCTACGAGTCTGGTAGTCAAGAATTTAGACTGGCATCTCCTCATAAGAGAGGTTGTTCTAAATGCCTATGCCCTCTATAGGGACTACAACTGCTGGGTCACCTATGCACTTTTTAAGCAAGAAGACATGAAACACTGAATGGAATGAGGTAAGATATGAAGGAAATTTGAGCTCATAAGCTACCTTGCCGAAGCGATTGAGAATTTTCAAGGGACCGATATATCGGGGACTGAGCTTTCCCTTCTTGTCGAACCACTTCACTCCCTTCATAGGAGAGATTTTCAAATAAACATGATTACCAATCTCAAACTCAAGATCTTTTCTGCGCACATCTGCGTACGATTTCTATCGGCTCTGAGCTGTCTTGAGCTTTTATCTGATCAACTGGACTTTCTCTAAGGTATCAAATACCAAGTCAGGCCCTACTACTGTATCCTCACTCACTTCGAACTAATTGATTGGAGATCTGTATCTCCTATCGTAGAGAGCTTCAAATGGATCCATCTTAATACTGGAATGCTAGCTATTGTTGTATGCAAACTCAATCAAAGGAAAATGGTCATCCCAACTACCCTTGAAATCAATTACACACACTCGCAACATATATTTTAAATTATGGATAGTCCTTTCTGCTTGACCATCTGTCTGGGGATGAAAGGCTATACTGAGATGAACTCAGGTACCAAGACCCTTTTGGAATGCTTTCCAAAAATAATAGTTGAACTAGGTACCTCTATCTAAAACAATAGACATTGGGACACAGTGTAATCAGACCAACTCCCTAATATAGAGTTTGGTGTAATCCTCGGCTAAATAAGAGGTATGGATTGGAAAAAAAATGAGCTGATTTGGTCATCCTATCTACAATGACCCAAACTGAATCATACTGATAACGAGTACGGGGAAAACCCATGACAAATTCCATGCTCACTTTTTCCCACTTCCAAGTGGGAATATTGAACTCTTGGATAGACCCACTAGGCTTTTGATGCTCTATCTTAACCTACTGATATGTAGAACACTTAGCCATAAACTTTAAAACATAGCTCTTCATATCACCCCACCAATAAATCTCCCGCAAGTTACGGTACATCTTAATGGCCGCTGGATGAATCGAGTAATGTACACCATGCACTTCTGGAAAAATTTGTTGCCTCAAGTCATCTACACCTAGCACACACAGACGACCCTGACAATGCAAAATAGCATCTCCCCCTTGGGAGAAAACCTCTACTATCCCTCTAAGAATGCTTACTTTACTGAGATACTGGGAAAACTTAGGTGATGAATAGGGAACCTACGAACTAAATCATGACTGAATATCTGGGATCTGAAACTAAAGCATGATACATGAATTGAGCTGGACACACCTCTACCTGGTTGGTCCATCTCAAAATGATTACATTCATGAGACTTTGGATAGGGCGGCTAGATGAAAAAATGGGGACTCATAATTCTGAAACATTCTGTAAACTAGGGTACTGGGATATTAATAACTGAGTAATTGGTAACTATATGCTATGGTCGAGAAAATCTAAAATTAAACTAAGATACTGATCTGATTATTAAACTAAAGCTGAGATTGACACTATAACTAAGACTATATCGAAGACTGTAGCTAAGAGTGTAATTGGGACTAGAAGTTGGTTTCGAATAGCAAGGGTTAGACTTGTATTGAAGTGTTGAATTTAGATGGCTAAGTAACTGATATCTAAAAGCCATGATTCTGTAGGACTATCTGAGTCCTTGACTGAATATCGATTACTGAACTAACGCTATAACTGAGGCATGAGGAATAGAGCATCAACACCATGAATTTACTGAGGGATCTTAACTGAGGGTATACATGATATAATCTAAGTTTGGCTGATCATTAGGAGTGGAGCATGAGTCATTAGGGATGAGCATACTGTAAATCTTGACACAAGTGCATGAGTCATGAGCTGCATGACCTGAGTCTGGGGTTTTCTGCATTCTTGGAACATGATTTGTAACACTAAGTGAACTAGGATTCCTTATACTAGGAACTGAAACATACATGATTCTATGGAATGTGTGTAAATATGAGCTATATTCATGGAATTGATACATAAAGCATGCGTAAGTATCATGCTGACTGTAGTATAAAACTTTGCACTGAGATAGGAATGGGTTGGGAATTACCTTCCCTTATTGATTTCCTACACATACTGGTATTACTACTAGAATCTGAAGGCCTGAAATTTCTGAGATATCATAATCGGATAGTTCCTGTATATATGTCGGGCTATGATAGACTGACCCGTTGGGGTGAAAACTGAGGAGGGTCCTGTTAATGCTTGATATGACCTTAAGATTGACTGTTATTCACAGAGTTACAAAAGAAAAAGATTTCATAGATCTGAAGGTGCATAAACATGTTAATGAGAGATCTGTAACATACCATTGACTGCATAGGGAGAACTTTCCTGATCTTGTTGGGACTGAAGTACATAGAGTCTGGTTAAGCATTGCCCACTGGTAATGCTGGAAGTTGAACCTTGCTGGTTTAGGCGACTGAACTAAGCTGAGGAACGGTTACACTGACCCTGAAAGACTGACTGGGGACAATCTCTGACACTGTGGGCTAGCTTGCCACATCAAAAATAGATGTCACTACCAGCTCTAAAAATACCCTAATGGTTATTGCCACAAGTCTGAAAAAGAGGATGAGTGAAGGCACTACTAACACTGCCCTGAGGTTTAGATCCTGGCTACCTATCCCTACTGCCGTCTCTAAATTTCAGCACTAGAGCACTAGATGAGGAAGGAGCTAGAATGGATAACTTTGGGTGGAACTCAAAATGATTCCCACCCTCTTACTTAGGCTGAGCAAAGTTGAAACTACATGTCCTTGCTCTCTTATTCTGCTTCTCTCTCATCTTAATCCTATGCTCTTCTATCTGTTGATCATGGATCATAAGCCTGCTATGTCCATCTCACTAATTAACATCATGGACTTGCACTCATTGACCACACTATCATTCACTCCAGAAAAAAACTTACTCATCTTAGCCCTGCTGTCTACCACTATATGAGGAGCGTATCTAGCTAATTGAGTAAACTTAAGAGAATACTCTTTCACTGTTATGTTGCCCTTCCTGAGGTTGATAAATTTTAACACCTTAGCTTCTCTCATCTCTATGGAAAAGAATCTATCTAGAAATAAAGTGGAAAACTCCTCCCACTCAATAGGCCTTACATCTATAGCCCTCTCTGCCTTCTACTATTTGAACCATGTATGGCCACATCCTGCAACTTATATGCAGCTAGCTCAGCACTCTCACAAGAGGTAATCCCCACGATATCTATAACCTTTTGAACCCGATCAAGGAATTCCTGAGGGTCCTCATCTGACTTAGCCCGAAGAAGGATGAAGGATTTATTCAGGTGAAGTACCGAATTTTGGCTGCAACTGAATTAGCCACTGGGTTGGTCGAAATGATCATTGGTCATTCATTCTGGGTAGCAACTGAATTAGCAAGAGTAGTGAATACAGCTCTGAACTCTTCATGAGAAATATGTTCGTCCAAGGGATCTGTTTGGATGGGCTGAGGGGCTGACTGATTTCCGTTTCTTTTTTTAAGAGTTATATTCTGTAAATGAAAGGGGAGAAACGGATTAGACTTAAAGTTAAATTTAAGCTCATGCTCACTGGCACAACATGAATACTGAAAGAAGGGAAACTGTTCCTAAAATATCTTATTGCCTTCTGTACATAAATGTGGCACGCAACATACCCATGCACAAGAATCTACTAGATATGGCTTTTTAGACTTCCTAGGAGACTGTTGAACTGTAGGCTCTGATACCAAGTTTGTAATGCCACAAATCTGATACCTAGAATGCTACACAGTGCTAGCAATATCGAAGGACCACTCGCTACCCATGACTTATATCTGTAGTTGAGCACTGCATAATATACTGTGTAAATGCGGAATAAAAAGGATTAAAGGCCATAAGGTTCAAATATCTAATAAAATATGACATATAGAAATATGGTATATCAATACCAAAATTGAAATAAACTGTCTGAACATGCTAGTCTAAAAGCCTTCTAAACTATTTGAAAACTGTGGAGTTGATGGGACATGTCCCCAACTAACTCCGTCTACTAAAATTAAAATAATGAAGTAATAAAATAATCATACTATCCTCGAATGATAAGGACTCACTATAAATCTACTATTGCTAGCTAAATTTGAAGCGAAGTGCGATCGGGAACTTGAGCGTACGAACCTATGGTATAAAACACCATAGCGCAGAAGAAAAATATACGCCAGTACGTCTGAAAGTACTAGTATGCAAAGTGAGGTAGGCTAAATGCATGGGGTTCATATTCATGGTCAATACTAACTAACTGAATAACATGAACATGAGAATACATACATGAATACGTAACTGTAAATGAGATCATGATAATACTGACTACTGAGTCTGAATACTGACAACTTGAATTTCATATAACTGATATACTATTAACTGAGTGACTGTGTCTGACAGTCCTAATTTTGATGGAACTAGCTGAGTTTCGTACTGAACTGAGTGACTATATCTGACAGTCTTAAATCTGAAAAACTATCTGAGTTCTTTTACTGAGACTAAGACTGAGACTATGAGAAGTAGTCATTTAACCGACATACCCCTTTTCTGCATAGAGTTGGGGCTAATCTGTAACCCCAATTAGAAGGGTGTCAATACCGCGCCACTGGTAAGGATAAGCTGGGAGTGACCCTCGTCTGACAGTGTCCCCAAAGAAGAATGGTGGAACCCTCAAGTGGCAGTGTTAATCCACCTCATCAACCCTTAATATGCCAGTGTTGATATCTCAACCTATGCTGGCTACATAGTTTTGGAATGCAAAGATTCCTTCTAAGGGTCACACCCTCTACTGTCAATGTGTGCTCTCATCCTTGGGTTCGGTCGATGCTGAATCCTACTCCCAACTGAATAGACACTGAACTGATTATACTGGGATGAAATGGACTGAGTTCATTAAATTTCGTGGACTGATGGAATATTACTGAATTCTGTTAACTGACTGAGTTCTTGAGATTACTGATCTTTCCTGAGTCATGTAGCTGACTGAATCCTACTGAGTTCTAAAACTGACTAAGAATACTACTGATCATGGTGTGATTGAGATTATATTGAAATTGACACTGGCTCTAGGCACACAACTAAATTATCAGGTACAAGTACCCCCAGGACTCGATAGCATGATACTGACAAGACATGATACTTCTTGAACACATGACCATAATCAACAATTCTTAGTACAAACATTGGAGATTTTCATGAAGTATTTGTATGTCATAAGTTTACACATAAATAGGAATACATATAAAAATTTTATAATTTCGTTAGTCTTGTCTCATGAGTATTCCACCAAACTATTACAATGCATAACAATAACATGAAGGTCATTGTGAACATAAGGGTAAAGCATGGATTCATTAATTTGGTCACAATTGAGTCATAAAGCATAATTCTTATTCTCTTAGGCATTTTAGCAAACACCTTACATGTATAACTTGAGGCTTAAGCATGAACATTAAAATAATACATCATGGCAATATTTTTCACTTCAATACAAGAATTCTAACCACATGCTAACATGATTTCATTATATGTATTAAAGATTTCAACTTGGTAATCATACAACAACATAAACATGGAAATGATTAAATTCATAACATGGAATTCAAAATTTATATTTTAAAAAGGGTTTCTTGAGCTTCATGGGTGAAAGGAACCCATAAATTAACACTTTACATACCTTAGATGGAAGTTTCTTGAAGATTAACTGTGAAATCTCCTGGATTAGAATCTTCAATTGAAAACTCTAGACTTGTTCTTAAGGGAATTTGAGAGAAGCAACTATATTTTGGTGAAAACCTAGTTGAATCTCGTGTTATAGGCTTATATATAGGGTGGGAAATTGACCCTTTTTTCCCTTATAGATGCGGACATTTAATGAATAAAAATTAGGCATCAACGCAATTGGCGATGCGTCGTGCCATGATCACACCAAGCCTCAGTTGTTTTTATAAGAAGTCCCTGGAACAATGTCAACGAATACGATAGGCAAAGCGGCGTGCCAAGATAGCATTGGTCCACTATTTTAGGACACCAAATATGGTCTAAACGAGTTTTAAAAAATTTAAAACTTGTTCAGAATCACCTATCGACCTCTCTGATCATGAATCAACAAAAATATGGACCATTAAGGGACATTAAGGTTACAAAATGAGATTGCCAACTTTTGAAGGACAAAAATAAACTAAGTCTGGGAACTTAGCTAGAATTTTCTAAGGGTGAGACCCCTTCACAAACTTAAAAGGATGAATTAATCTTAGAAATTTTGCAAGGTCTTATATTTGTTTATGAATTAAGATTAAATTTCTTGAATTATTCATGTTTACTATCAATAGAAGCATTGGATGATCACTTAGGTATATTTTTTTTTCTCAAATATCATGAGTTGCTAAATATGTATCTTGGGGTTATCTTGGAATGGGGTGCAAATATGTGTGGGTCTTGATTCTCAGTGTAAATTATTGGTTAATAATTTTGGGTTTCACTAATACTTGATTGTTAAATTGGAATTTGTGGTTGAAAGACCCAATTTCCCAAAATTTCATATCATCTTTGAAAGAGGGATACGGGTATTGTTTTTATATCCCATATCATCCTTGGATGAGGGATATGGGAGATAAATAATTGTGAACAATAATTAGATGTTAGCTTATTCCCTTACATTTTCTTAGAAATAAGGATAGATGGTGAATTTGCTATGTCTTGGGCATATTCCTAAAAATAAAGAAGCCTAATTGAGGTTTTGGGTTGTTTTTTTTTTGCCACACCAATAAGGTATTGGATAGAATCCTTGGGTAATATTTTTTGTTTCGTTGAAAGACTAACTCAAAAACCCCTAACCTAACCTACCCATATATTTATTGACTAGAATTTCATTGTGACCCTCATGTACCCATACACTATTTACCCCCTAGGAAAGCATAATCCCAAGACTATTCTCCTATTGGAATTTTATCTAAAATTATTTCTCTAACTTGGTAGTTCAAGTGAATTTTGTTTAAAAAACCTTTCAAACCATACCCACAATTTTAATTTATTATTTACTTTATGTTTACATTGCGGGTAAATGCTTAGTAGCTTTCAACATACATATGATTCAAATACTAGTTACACTCCTCGTGGATTCGACCCCAACTCAAGTTGGGTTATTAAATTGACAACAATTATCCTACACCAAAATAATTATATAGCTAAGCAATATCAAAATGACACCATTTTCAGGGAGTGAAGATTAGTTTTCACTTATGGTGAATTGATAGTAACATTGGGTTTACGTATAGTGTTTTTTATTTATGTTGTTTGTTGTTTTATTTCTTTTTAGGAGATTTCAATAGTGTCCATGACAAAATGAGTGATCATGCAAGAAATTTCAGGACCTTTGATGGTTCACTCAATGATGAGGACAACCTCTATGATGTGGGGCATGCTAGTGTAATCTACATCCCACCAAATAAAGAAAATGGGGTATTCCATCTCTCAAGTGTGATGTTACACATGATTCAAATGAAAAGTCACTTTGGGAGTCAATCTCATGAAGACCCAAACTTGTACTTAAAGAATTTTGAGGAAGTGTGTGCCCCGTTCGACATTGCTCATATCGTACAAGAGTCCATACAGTTACACCTCTTCTCGTTCTCTCTAATGAGTGAGGCGGTATTATTGTTGAGGTCTTTTCCCATCGAGTCCATCACATCATGGGTCAAGCTTACAAATGCTTTCATAGATTGTTATTTCCCACTATCAAAGATGTTGCAATTGTGAGATGAACTCATTAATTTTTTCTAACCCAATGGAGAGCATCTATATGAAGTTTTGGAGAGATTTAATAAAAAGATTGTGCAATGAATAAAACGATTATGTAATGTCTTAACCACGAAGTAAAAGAGAAGATGCTCCTACAAATATTCAAAAAGGCATTGGACCTACTCTACAAGACTATGGTGGACAACGCGGTTGTTGGATTACTTGTGAGGTTTTCATATAGTGTGGCTTCAACCTTGCTTGAGTAAATAACAAAGAAAAATAGGGGGTGGAACTTTGGTAATACCAAGTTATCCATGGGTTCTCCAACCACCTCGATTGTAAATAGGGAGCAAAGGAGGAAAGAATAAGAGAGAGGGGAAATATGACAATAATGATGACACAATTAGACCTCCTTACAAAGAATATGATGGGCATCCCCAAAAAAATTATAAATGTCATGGAATCAAAAAGATATTATAAATATGATGAAAAATTCCTTGATGAATAAATTAGATACTTGTTAAACTACTAAGAGGGTTGCTGCCCGGCTTATCAAAGAAAAGGTGAGAACCAAGTTTGGAACGATCATGATCGAGAAAGGAAACGGTGTGATAGAGATAGAGATCGTGATTGGAGGGAAAGAAAATAGAGTATGATTTATATGTTACCCCTATAACCGAGTGAAGAGCAAGGAGTAATACCCCATTGATCTCGAAAAATTCAATGCCGAGGATGTGTTTGCTAGAATATTGATGAGAATGAAAGGGACAGACAAGATGGTCTAAGAGTTAAAAGGAGACTTTTCTCAAATCAACCAAATGGTTGTATCATACATTGCTTCAATCAAGCAATTGGAGACCCAAATTGGTCAAATTTCAACCTCACTCAATGCTAGGTCCAAAGGTGGCCTCCTTTGTGATATGATAGAAAATCCTAAAAACGATGCTCATATATTAGAAATTGTCACCGATAGTGATGAAGAACTTGCTGCACAAGTGTTCAATGTCAAATAAAAGTGTATTGATGATCTAATGAACACAAAGAATAAATATGTGGGTGAGTCTAATGATGATGCTCCAAAGTCTCAAAAAGAGGATGATGAAGAACTGATGATAATTGAAGAGATGATTGATCAGGAAGGAGATCCTACTGTAGTTAAGGGTGGTGAACTGCAATGTGACCCTTTTTCTCTAATGAAAATCCTTCCTTATTTCCACAAAGGCTAAAGAAAAAAGAGCAGAATATCAAATTCAAAAATTTCTTCACCAAGCTTAGCAATCTTTCAATCAATATCCCATTCCTAGAAGCTATTCAAGAAATTCTAGGATATGATAATCTAATAAAGAGATTGATGTCCAAAAAGATCCTTGTGGATGGTGAAAACATTGAAGTTACCCATGGTTTTAGTGTTATCCTAACTAGTGCTATGGTGGAAAAGAAAGAAGACTCGGGAGCCTTCACAATCCCTTGCACCATTGGGACACACAAATTTAAGAAAGCCTTGTGTGACCTCAGTAATAGTGCAAGCATCAATCTAATGTCATATGCAATCTATCGAAGAATCGGTTTAGTCACACATACTTCCACACCAATGAGGCTCTTGATGACAAATTTCTCTATTAAGAAACTAGTTGGAGTCTTGGATGATGTCTTGGTAAAGGTCGATCATTTTATTTTGTCGGAAGACTTTGTTGTCCTTGACTGTGAAATCGATAAAAATATCTATTATTCTTGAAATACCCTTTTTATCAATCAGGAGAGCAATTTTTATATGGATCAAGGGGAGATGATATTGCGGGGCCAAAATGATGAAGATTCCTTTCGGGTGTGTAAAATTGAGAAAAAACCAATGGAACTTCAAGTAGTGTCTGTCATTGATGTAATGGACCTGAAGGTTGATGATGAATCCCTTAAGGATTTAGCTTAAAGATTGAAGAACATCATGCCACGATGATAAATTAGGCACTAGGTGGGAGACAACCCATCAATGTCATGAAAGTGGCTCGTATCCTTTGAATTTTGATTGTTACAGTAGGTTTCACTTTTGTTTGTTATTAATCCATGAAATTATAGTGCTATAAGGTGTTTTGAATGAGGTTGAGAAAGGGGAATAGTAGTGAATTTGAGTAGTGAAATGAGCAGGGGAAAACAGAGGCCAGAAATTGGCCCCAGTTACCATGATTATGGTACCCATGCTATTGCAATCACGATCATCGTGTAACCATGATCGTGGAACTCTGATCACAATCACATTTAGGACTGGGTTAAATGAAAAATTTACCCAAAATTTTTCTCCACAGTCTCCTTTAAATTTCTCTTAAATTGCACCTATTTGTCATTGTGTATCGGGCATCCAAAAGTGCATAAGCATCCCCTCTGCATCTCTCAATTTGGTATTTTCTTCAAATTCTCTCTTTTATGCTCATGTGTAGGCCTTAGAACTCATGTCTTCGGAATGGCTTAAAATTATGTCTTGCATGTTAAGTCCTGGTAAAATTACGCTTGTTTGGCATGGTTAGCTGTTGTTATTGGTGTGCACACAAGTGGGGAAGTCTTGCATATCCAAAATCATTCAAAAATGGTAGGAATAGAATGTGCAAACCAAGTGGTTTATTAAATGCCCAAATAAATTCCTTACTAGTTTTTCCATGTACTAAGGGCATGATTTAGTATCTAGGGACTATGTTTCTTGCTCTTAATGTAAATTTTTCTTTGAATGTACATTCTCAACCTCTTTCAACATATCTCAGAATGTTCTCATAATCATCTATCTCTAAGTATAGTACAACTTGTACACAAAATAAAAAGTGCATTTCAAAATCATAAAACTTTCAAAGGAAGAGTTCAAAAATTATACAACATGTTCACATAAGCATTGTCAAGCTAAATAAATAAGCAACTACAATTTATTTTTGAACCACAACTAGTATGTTTATCAATTCCAAACACATACAAATCAAGTCCATCTACAGGTATACACCCATAAGTTCCTTTCAATTATTCAATAATATTTGCTACTCCAAGGATCATTGAATCTATTTTTCTAAGTGTGAATATCCATTATTAATATTATTAAGACATTCATGCACACCACATTATTAGTTGTTTATCATACAATTTATCAATATTCAACTTGTAAAGTGAACCCTAGTTTATCCATCTTTTACCATAGATCATACTTTAATATTTGTTCATGTTTCCTCTTGGAGAATCCACATTATGACTTAACTACACACTTCATATCTAGAAGACTAGAAATCACTTTAAGGTGACACACCATCAAAAACACATACAAATAGGTTTATTAGTTCTGCAATTCCTTCCAATCCATAATATTATTAGTCTAGGTTTTATAATTGTATCACATAATCTATCCACACTACTCACATTAGTTCTATTCTCATTAAGCACACATAATTATTACCATACATATGCACAAATATTACATGTACAGTCATTTTACATTATTCTGTGTATTATCTATTCGAAAACCATGCTCGAAGGATCCATCATACTTTCTCCCATCAATTCTACATAGTATAAATAATTTTCTGATTAAAGTCTACTATTCAATAAATCATAAACTCCCTAAACTCTAGAACCCTAATCAAGCAAGCCATATCACATGAGTTTTTTTTTCCTCAATGCCTCAGAACGTTCAAAGTCTTTAATAAATAATTTTAAGAGTATTTAATTATCTACTGATCAAATATATGCTTAAGAAATTCAAACTCACTAATTAAACCCTTATTCATTTTCTATAATGTTACTCAAGGATCAATTAACCATCTACTAATTCTACAATATGCACACTATCTTAATTCATGAAGTTTCTACTCCAATTACCCCTTTAAAGCAGATTTTATGCTAAAATTTATTGAACACAAAGTTCTCAATCACCACAAATCATGTTTAAGAAAAACAAATTCATGCTGGAAAGTGTTAATTTATAATCTAGAAGTACTTTTAGAAGATATTACATCTACCCCTTTGGTTTTTCTACATCTTTAATAAATCTAGAATTCTAACCCATAATTCAATCATTATAATTTCACTAACAATTCTATGGTGGATTACTAAGTGAAGAAATTGATGAAATAGCATATTTCAACAGGAAAATCCACCCTAGCCTTGGGAAAATTGCATCTCCAACGCTCTAGGATAAAATTTGGGAATTCTATGAAATAGAACTCGAAAAGTGACTTAAATTAGGCATTCTGCTTCGTGAGGTTCGCTAAAAAGATTGTGTTCCTACTGTAATCCTCTTATAGCGACTAGCAGACGACTTTAATGGACTCGTTTAGATGGCCTCTTTAGACTGAATTCTATTCAATGTTTGTTGAATAAAATTAATTATTATCCTGAACTCAAATTCAAATTTTTAAAAAATTTAGATTCTTATGATTTAATTGTGGATATTTTGATGACTACGAAATGACCGTTAATTAGCAAATTTGATGACTAAATAATCTGCTCTGAGATCAATCAGAGGAAAAGTCTATGTTGTTTTCGATAAATCTTGTATTTTCTTCTTGAAGTCGTGATAGACAATCCTTTCACAAGCTTGATGATTAACGGGTACTTCCAAAAAGAGGGAATTATGACTTTTTCATATTTTGATAGTAAAATAAATTTAATTCCATTAATTCCCTTTTCAATTTCTTCATATTCTATTGGCCACATCATCTCTTCTTAGGGAGTATATTGTTGTGCTTCAAATGGGTCCATACTGATGTCAACTATTTCTTTATTAGATAATCAATTTTCATAGAGATTAGGTGTTTATTCTTGCCTAATTACTTTGGGATCTATGTCCGTATATTTTGGGGGAATAATGCGTGTCAAATTTTCAAAAGGATTTTGAGTCATGGTTCGTAATTTTGAGTTTGCTTAGAAAGAAGGCAGAAAATTTCTTTTTTATACTATATACTATTCCATTTTCATAAAGGTTTTATGGATGTTTGTGTAAAAAATAATAAATCTTCTTTTATTAAATTAAAAAGTATATTTATATTTTTCTTAAATTCTAATATTTCTTCCTCTGTGTAGTCTTTTTTATTTTTTTGACTATTTCACTTTCTAATGCAACTCATTTATTTAAGCTAGCTATTTCATTTTTTATCTTTGATTGATCTATGCATAAAAAGCAAGTTAATTTATGTCATATTTTTTAACTAAAGATCTCCAAGACAAGTGTCGCAAGGTTCAAAACACAAAGGACAATAGGTTCACCCATTTACCTATTTTTTACTTAAATGTTATATTTTTATATAGGTTATTAGAGTACAAAATCATGACGTGTGCCTACCCTTCACATTACATATCAGAATTTTACCACTAGATCAATGCTATGTGGACTTCCCTTATGTCTCATTATCGTATGAATTTCATAAAGGGAATAAACTTAAATATTAAAAACAAGACTTATAATTACAAAATGTAGCAAGAGATTTTTTTTTTACAAAACATAGCAAGAGTTTTTTATTTCAAATGTGTAGAAAAGAAACATCAAATCTCTCTCAAAACTGAGAATTTCACTCATAATTTCATGAAAAAAATATTATAAATTAGTGTAAAATACGTATGTAATTGTATAAAGTTGGTTTTTAGAAAAATCATTCTTCAAATATCGCTCATGACTTCGAATCTATCTCAACAAATTTATATATAAAATATATTTAAATGTCGTATGAAATATGTAAATGATTGTATAAATATCGTATAAAGTTCATGTTAGGTTTTTGAAAAAATTTATACAAATACACACACATATATATATATTGTGATTCTAGTAAAGCACATATAAATTGTATAAAATCTAATAGAGTGTGTATACAAATTATACTGAACTTTTATCTTCAAGCATGTAGTCAGTTATAGTTTGCCAGTTATGTTTCATTGACTATGATACATTTACATAAAATTTGTATTTACACTGATTGAGGATTGGGTGAGATTGAAGTGAAAAATAATCATACTCTCCTTCATTCCTTATTTCCTAGCATGGACATGCATTAACCCATCATCAAAGATGAAAATGACAGGGTGTCTCTCTCTCTCTCCCTCAGTGCATTTTATAAGGCGTGCTAACATGCACCAAGTGTAGTATCATGGCCATTCCTTAAATTCTTCACCAAAGCTTCTCCAGTCAGTGGAGAGTAGCTATAGATTCCCCCCAGAGCTTTTTGTACTTATCTCCATCCTTAACATCTACCTATTCTTGTGTAGAGGGAGAGGAAGGACTCAAATGCTGACTCAATAAGATAAATTTAACTGAATGACTTAGGGATTTTGAAAATTTCCGATGGAGCGACAACTTAAAATCTTGACGGGGACCACCTTTGATCAGCAAACCTAATTGAGAAGAATATGTATCAACAAAAATATCAAGCAATGAAAAGTAAAATCATCTCCTACATCACTACTAATATAAAGCAACAAAAAAAGTGTTCACACTCGATGGTGAATACCTCAAATGTAGCGACTTGATTTTTGGTGATTCTGGTGATATTTATTTTTGTATGATTTAACAATTCTACCCCTCCCCATGGTTGCTTTGTAGTATTTCTGGGGTGTGGGGATAATTGACATAGTTCTCAATGTCTTTTGATGTAATTTATGTGAATTTATGGATTTTGGTGGTTTTAAAGGCATTATAGTTGACTTTGGTTAATATTTATTAATTTTTATATCGTATGGCAAAATGCACTGCATCGGTAGATCCAAAATATCAATGTTAGGTTGGTAACGTGATTGGTATGATTTTATGGCTTTTATATTGCATTTCGACCCTCAGTTTGAGAACTTGTGAAATTGACTTTCGAGGATCAACATTCTGAAAAAAAATATTGTTTTTGAAAATTTATATCACCATTGAGTCGAGAACGTCAAATTTTATAGGATAACAAATTTTGTTTGTTTTCTCAGAATTCTTGATGAATCCTGAGAGGCTCGTAGAGCCTTAGAATTTTTCAAGTCTCAAGAGTTGGTGCATTAACTAGTGTCACTTCTAAAGAGACCTTCTGGGCTCTTTAGTGAAGGGCGCTAAAGAGGACTTTAGGTGCTTTGAAGGCACTAACATAGTCATCAATTACAACTTTAGCGCTAGCTTGGGGTGCTTTAGCGACAATTGCAAAAGTAGAAAGGGCCCTTCTTATTGTATGTTGAGCTGGGCAATAAGCCCATTTTTGTTCCTTCTTATAGGATGGCTCAGCCAAGTTGAAGAACTTAAAGGATCAATTGCAAGAGTTGTTAGATAAGGTTTTTATCCGACCTAGTGTATCACCTTAGGATGTGTCTATCTTGTTTATGAAGAAAAAAGATGGGTCTATACATATATATATTGATTATCGATAGTTGAACAAGTTGACGATTAAGAATAAGAGCCCGTTTTGGATTGCTGTTATAAAACTGTTTATTTGAGAAACACTTTTATAAAATGACTTTTCAGAAAAGTGCTTTTAAAAAAACACTTTATGTTTGGTAAATTCATTCGAAAAGTGCTTTTGATAATCAAATTGTGTTTAAATAATTTGTTTCAAGAAGTACTTTTTTGAGACAAATGACCAAAAAAGATATCTATCAATAGACTTTTATTACTAAAATCAAATTATAAAGAAAAATTATTTTAAATATCTATTATAATATTTTTAGTTAATATTTTTAAATTTAATTAAAAAACACGTACTAATATTTATATACATAAATACATTAAAAAAATTAAATGGTCATATATTGCTTAAATAATTTAAATATTACTTAAAACATCAAACAAAAATGAATACAGAAGTCATTTCATAAATTAAATCACTATATATGAAAAAATTAACGACAAAAATAATTAGAACTTCATACATCACAAAAATTCTCAACAATTTCATCCCTAATTTTACTACGCAATGTCTCCATACTTATAGAACATCTGTCTTGTATTTCTGAAGGTATACCAAAAGGCTGGTCTACTTCTTCGATCTCTGTGATGATGTCATCATTAGCATAATAGTTAAAGTCTTTTTTAATATATTTTTATAGTGTCAAAATTTACTATGAAAAGGCAGTCATCATATATATATATATATATATATATATATATATATATATATATATATATATATATATATACACATACATAATATTTTAACAAATGTGTCACTTTTCATGAATTATTTATTTAAAATTAAATATTCAAGAAAAAATTTATATGTGATATCAAAATACAATCTTATAACGTGATTCATATGTCAATTGTTATTAATAATAATAATAAAATAATTTATATATTCTTTAGTAATCATCATCAATGATATTTTTAAATTTATTTAAAGAAAATGAGTGAAAATAAAATAATAATATATAAATCATAAAGAATTATGACGTAAATATAAAATATAATTTTTAAAAATCAAATATTAATTTTATATATATATATATATATATATATATATATATTTGTGTGTGTGATAGAGATATTTTTGTCATAAAAAAATATTTTTCTTCTTCTACTTCTGCATATTTTGAGAAGCAAAAATTTCCTGCTTTTTTCCAGTAGCAGAAAAACTACTTCTGCTTATTTTTAAAAGTATTTTTGCAAGTTTACCAAACACCCTTTTTTTTAAAAGTACTTTTTCTCAAAATAAGTGATTATTTTGGGAAATAAGAAATCCCAAACAAGCTATAAGTATCCTCTTTCTCATATTAATGATTTTCTTAATCAGCTTTAAGGTGCTTCGATGTTTTCAAATATTAATTTGAGATTCGGGTATCACCAAATGAGGATTAGAGCTTTGAATATTCTGAAGATAATTTTTCAAACTCAGTACGGTCATTATTAGTTCTTGGTCATGTCTTTCGAATTGACAAATGTGTCAACAGTGTTCATGGAATTAATAAATTGAGTACTTCGACCATATCTCAACTCCTTTATCATTATATTTGTAGACGATATCTTGGTTCAATACAACAGTGAGTTAGATCACGAGGAGCATCTAAGGATTATGATTTAGACGTGAGGGATAAAAAGTTGTATGCAAAGTTCTCTAAGTGTGAGTTTTTGTTGGAATCTGACTCCTTATTGGGCACGTGGTGATTAAGGATGGTATTATTGTAGATCTAACAAAGATTACAGTGGTTTGTGATCAGCCTAGGCCCACTTCTCCTTCTAAGATTTGGATTTTTATTTGTTTAGCAGGTTGCTATCGATATTTTATTGAGGGTTTTTCATATATTATAGCTCCGTTGACCAAGTTGACTCAGAAGAAGATTTCCTTTCAGTGGTCCAATTCTTGGGAGGTGAGCTTTCAAAAGCTTAAGGATTTATTGATGTTAGCTCCTATTTTAAATTTTCCTAAGGAGGACGTGGGTTTTACCATGTTTATGATACTTCGACCATTGTGTTAGGTGTTGTGTTGATGTAGGAGGGTAAGGTGATTAGGTATGTTTCTCATCAGTTCAATCCCATTAGAGAAATTACCCTACCCATGACTTGGAATTATACGTGATTATATTTTCTTTGATGTTTTGGAGGCATTACATATATGGAGTCTGTTTTAAGATCTTCTCAGACTATAGTAGTCTATAGTATTTCTTCACACAATGAGATCTTACTATGAGGCAACACCATTGGCTTGAGTTGCTTAAGGATTATGATCGAACTATTCTCTATCATTAGGGCAAGGCTAATATGGTTGTGGATGCCTTGAACCGAAAGTTGACTAGCATAGGCAGCTTGGCATATCTTCTGACCTAGGAGAGTCCTTTGTCCTTAGAGGTCTAGTCTTTGGCAAACCAAATAACTAGGCTTGATATTATGACACCTAGTGTGATTGGGCATTTGTGGAGGCTAGAACTTCCTTGTTGGAGCATATTTAGACTTATCATTATGATGATGTTGGGTTGAGAGTAATTCTAGATAAGGTACTGAGTGGTGAGGCTAAGGAAGACTCACTGGATTCAGATGGTGTTTTGAGGATTAGAGGTGAGTTTATGTACCGAGAGTGGGTGATTGGATTAGATTGATTTTGGAGGAGGCTCATTGTTCTAAGTATTCCATCCATCCGCATGTGACTAAAATGTATCATGACTTGAGACAGCATTAATGGTGGTGCAGTATGAGGAATAATGTAGCAAATTTTATGGCTTATTGCCTATGTTGCCAGTAGGCGAAGACCTAGCATTTAAGGCCTGGTGGTTTACTTTAGAAGTTACCTATTCCTGAGTGGAAATGAGAATGGACTGGTATAGACTTTGTCACTGGGTTGCCTCGTACTTCCCATGGTTCAGATAGTGTTTGTGTCATTGTGGATCGATTGACCAAATTTTTTTATTTCATTGTTGTTCAGATTTCTTTCAGTGATGAGATGTTAGGACATATCTATATTTTTTATATAGTGCATCTTCATGGTGTGCTAGTATTTATTATCTCAGATCAAGGTTTAGTGTTCACCTATGACTTTTCGAAAAAAGTAAAAGAAGTTGGGTACTCGGGTTGATCTTAGCACAACTTTTCACCCCTATACTAGTGGTCAGTCGGATCAAACTATTTAAGTTTTGGAGGATGTGCTTTGATTTTGTGATAGACTTTGGAGGTCAGTGGGAGCAACATCTAGCATTAGCAGAGTTTTCCTATAATATTAATTACCATTCTAGTATCAATATGGCCCATTTTAAGGCTTTGTATGATAGGCATTATCTCTCTTTAGTGGGTTGGTTTGAGGTTTCTGAGATTAGACCTTGAGGTAGTACTTTCTTCATGAGTCCTTGGATAGCGTTAAGATTATTTAGGACTAACTTTAAGCTACTAAGAGTAGATACGGATCGTAGGCTTCGTGTCTTGATATTTAGTGTTGGTGATTGAGTTTTACTTTATATATCACCAATAAATGGCGTGATGAGGTTTGGGAAGAGGGAAAATCTTATCCCCAGGTTTATTGGACCTTTTGAGATTCTTCAGACCATTGGGGATGTAGCTTATGAGTTAGTATTGTCCCTAGATTTATCAGTTGTTCATCAAGTTTTTCATGCTTTGGCATTACATTTCGAATGAGTTTCATGTCATTCGTTGGGACTAAATTCAGTTACATAAGATCTTATTTTTTATTGAGGAGCACATCTTTATTCTAGCTAGGGATGTTAGACGACTGCGTTCTAGAGACATTCTTATGGTTAAGGTCTAGTAGAGACATTGACCTGTGGATGAGGATACTTGAGAGGTCGAGTCTAATATCCATAGTGGTTATCCCCAACTTTTTGTTGTTTCGAGTATTTCTTTTTCCTTTAGTTTGATGATGAACTAGATTTTTAGTTTTGGATGATATAACGACTTAATTTTTGGTGATTCTTGTAAAATATGTATTTATTTGTGATTTGACCATTTTACCTCTCCCTGTGGTTGCTTTGTGGTATTTTTAGGGTGTGGGGATGATTGACATAGTTCCTAATGCCTTTCAGTATGATATTTGAATTTATGGTTTTTGATGATTATAAAGGCTCTACAGTTGTCTTCGGCCAATATTTATTTATCTGTTTATCGGATAGGAAAACAGACTACGCCAGCAAATCTGAAACATCAATTTAAGATTGATAACATGGTTTGTATGATTTTATGGATTTTATATTGCATTTCGGCCCTCTCTTCGGAAGATTATGAAATTGAGTTTTGGGGGTCAACTTTTTTAAAATGACATTTTTTGAAAGTCGGATATCGGCCTTCCATCTGGAGCATTGAATAGATAAGATAGCGTAGTTATTTGCATTTTAGAATTCCAGATAAATCTCAAGGGGCCCATAGAGACATGGAATATTCCACGTCTCCATAGCTCGTGCATGAATTGTTGTGACTGCTAATGCGACCTTTTGTATGCTTTAGCGAAGGGTGCTAAAGCAGTGTTTGGGTGCTTTAGTGACCCCATCACAGTCTCCGTTTACCGCTTTAGAGGTAGCCTAGGCACTTTGGAAAAGACCATTGAAGTGGCCAGGGCCGCTTTAGCGAACATGCACTTGAGCATGGGTACTACTTTAGTGTCCCCAGGCACTTTTGGTGACCACTAAGTCCTCTTTAGCAGGGTATATTTATATACCCTTTTTCTCGATTTTCTCACCATTTTTTAGACTTGGATCTTGGGTTTTAAGTTTTTTAGAAAAATCTTCCATTTTCAAGCTTAGGTAAGCTCCAAATACTTATTTCATTCATTTACTTTGATTTTTACCATTAAAACCTTGTTGCGACATGAAATTAAAAGTAAATTTCTTGGAGCTATGAGCCTCGTGTAAAATAAACTTTATCAAGTCATCGATCCTCAAAATGCAAATGTGACTATCAAATCTTATAACACCTTTAGAATCTATTGTTGCCGTATTGGACTCACCACTCAACACCTAATCACGAATGGTGCAACACCTCTTATCCTTACTTGCAATCTTGAATCTACTCAAATAACGAGGAACTCACCTCAACACTAGCAAGAATCCTTGTAGGGTCTAAAAGATCAAGCAAACTATAAAATTGGCTAAGGACTAGATGTCCTATGCCAATGGCCTCTGAGAAACTGAAATAAAATCCAAGCTACCCATACTCACTGCTTTCCGACTCAAGGTATCTGCTAGTATATTCGCCTTTCCCAGATGATACAAGATAGAAATATCATAATCCTTAAGAAACTCTATCCATATTTGTTGCCTAGCGTTAAGCTCTCTCTAGATCGTAAGATGTTGAAGACTACAATGATCTGTGAAAATCTCATAATGCACACCATAATGATAATGCCTCTAAATCTCAAACGCGAAAACAACTGCTGCCAACTGTAAATCATGAGTAGGGTAGTTCCACTCGTGCAATTTAAGCTACCTCAAAGTATATGCAATAACACGACTCTGTTTCCTCACTACACAACCCAAGCAAACATCAGAAGCATCACAATACATGGTAAATCGCTTACCCTCAACAACAAGAGCCAAAATAGAACCTAAAGTGAGAAACACCTTAAGCCTTTCCAAGCTCCACTCACTGTCACAACCCAAAACAGGGCCTGGCCGTGATGGGCATCTCCAATTCACCGTGGACCAGGGACCGCCTCAAAACCTAACTAAACACCATACACTGCCCAATAATGGTTAAATTATTAACGTATAATATGATAGAACAAGATAAGTTCAAAGAATAAAAGTTATGTCTATAACTGATAACTTAAAACCGACCAAACACATCCAAGCAATGTCACCCAAGTCCACAGTAATCCAACAAAGCCTCTATGCAAAAAGAATAAAAAATCAGTCTTGGTCGGGACATGTCCCCGACTTTAACAATAATGGTGATAATGTTAATGATAATGAAAGCTCTCAATTCTGATCTATGATAAGAACTGGTGAAATCTCTAAGCCTTTCAGAGGATGGAGGCTCACCCTTTTACCATAATGACTCGATGAATCAAGCTGATCTACCTAACTCTGTGCAGAAAAATTAGAAGTATCTTCGATGCCTGCATTGCGTGGGGATACAACATCCAATGATGGTTAGTGGGGAGACTACTAGCATGTAAGTTAGGGATAGAGGATAAAATAATGTTAAGTCTAATTATTTCAATACTATATGAATCACATCATAATGAATACATAGGTAATATGTTGGGATAGGGAACAAGGCTTATCATACACTTTAAAACATAGCCTAGATTGTGTAGCTCAACCGTCATAACTTAAGAAGTCACCCACAAGCTATATGGGCCTAGCTCTTCCCCAACTGGAAGGGCCCCAGTCTATGTGGGCGCCCGAATAAGATGTTAAACATATGCAATATTGGGGACTTAAACCTCCTGGCATATTAAGGTAACATAAGCACACAACTAAGTAATGTAATAGAAGAACTCAAACATCCTAATCATATGATAATAATAAGGGGGACTCAAACCACTCGGTCTTATAGATCCCCGCGTCGGCAACCGTAATTTTCAGTATTGGTTCCTCAGGACCTCCACTTTCATGACTTAGCTACACAACCCATATTAAAGCCCAATTAAATCATTTTCACACATTCCCATTCATTGAACCATGATACATATTTAGGCATACATTGTTGGTATTATCATACCAACTACACTTGCCAGGTAACTTCAATATGCCAAAATAATTACATCACATAGAGGAATTCACAACCCCCTTGGTCCAATTATGCAATATCTTGTTAAATCACAAAAACCACAAGGTTCATTTAAAAACAAATATGCCTTATTAGCCTTTTCAATCACACCACAATTCAAATTAATTCAATGTGCTTACTCTTCATATCAAAATCAATTTCACAATATGGGGTTGAGGTCATTACCACTTCTAAAGTCACAAGTTGGGGGAAATCACAATCCCATGGTTTATTCACCATACCCATGCACCCCATAGGTTCAAAAACCTTATTTAAAGCATGAAAAATCATATGTAAACCATGGGAAACATTGTTCAACAACAAACATTCAAAACCCTCAACTCATGTTTAAAAGCCATCATCAATACTATATGAACAACACTTTAAGATATATACTTTTAACAAATTAGCAATTAGGGAAGACTAATATGCCTGAAATACCAAGTTTCAGAAAAAGAATCCAATCCTTGAGCCCTTGGGTGACCTACTTATTAGAAACCCTAAGTATCTTGCTTGAGGAACTTTAGAGAGAATAAACGGAGATTTTGATACGTTAAAGTGCATAAAATACCCCGAAGGCGTTTATGGATGTGTGGTCTAAGTGGTTAAAGTGGGAAATATCCAAAGTTCCCTCAACTTAAAAGTTGGAAAAATGTCGCTATTGACTACGGGTCACACGATGACTTGAAACAACATCTTACGACTCATAACCATGAGTTGTATCCAAGACAGTATTAGGGGGCACCCATACTGTTGACCCTACATCTTAAGTCATACGACTGGTATCTCGACCCTACAACTCATAGGGTATAAGGAGTATGCAAGAAAAAACCACTCGGGCCTTACACAGGTTACTCTATGATTACACCAAACGAATCGTAAGAGTCCTTATGACTCTTAATGAGAAACTCATACTCAGAGCAGAACATAGACATACACACACTATTTTGGCTATGATTTGAGTCCAATGACTCATCATGATTCTTTATGGCTCATGTCCCTAAGTTGTACTCAAAATAGAAATTCAAGCACCACTCACTAAATACCTTATAACTCAGGTCATATGACCCGTCAAGACACCCTACGACTCATAGGGTGAGTCGTAGTCCGAACAGTGAGGATAAAATTTTAGAAATTTTCAAGCACAAAAAACCCAAGGTATTACACTCACACTGCTCGAATAATTGAAAAGGAACCTTCTTGCGAGTCAATCTGGTCATAGGTGTTGAAATAGTAGCAAAACCCTTGACGAATCATCTATAATAACCAGCCAAGCCAATAAAGCTATGAACCTCAATCGAAGATGTTGGTCTATCCCAATCATGAATAGCCTCAATCTCCATCAGGTATACCATAATCCCATCCTTAGACACCACATGCATAAGAAAAGTCACCGACTCAAGCCAAAAATCACATTTGGAGAACTCAACAAAAAACGTATGATCACTCAAGGTCTGGAGCACTATCCTTAAATTTTGTGCGTGCTCCTCTCTACTCCTCAAATACAAAAGCATGTCGTTGATGAACACAATCATGAAGGAATCTAAATAAGGTCTGAACACTCGGTTATCAAATTCATAAATACGGATGGGGCATTAGTCAACCCAAATGACGTCACCAAGAACTAATAATGGCCTAAAAGGGTCCTAAATATTGTTTTCAGGATATCATCAACCCTAATCCTCAACTGATGGTAACCCGACTTCAAATCAATCTTAGAAAGCATCGTTGCACCCTTAAGCTAGCCGAACAAGTACTAGTGTGAGGCATAGGGTAAAAGTTCTTCACCATTATCTTATTAAGATGCCTATAATCAATACATGCATGCATAGAGCCATCTTTCTTATTTACAAACAATACAGGAGCTCCCCAAGGAGATACACTCAATTTAATAAAATCCTTATCAAGATGATTCTAAAGTTGAGAATTCAGCTCCTTAAGCTTGACAGGATCCATATGGTAAGGTGCCATAGAAATAGATCGGGTTCCAGGCTCAAGGTAAATAACAAGCTCAATATCACGAGCAGGAGGTATACCAGGTAATCAAAAGGGATAACATCAGGAAACTCATGAACTACAAGAACATAGTCAAACAACAAAATCTCCAAATTAACATCATAAATATAAGCGAGATAAGACTCACAACTCCTCAAAATAAGCCTCCTAGCATGAACATAAGAAATAATCCCTGTCACTCGCGGCTAACCACTCCCTGCCACATGACTTGGGTATGCCGACCATGGCTATGGTAATGGGCTTGGAAAAATAATCCATGACTACATGATACTAGGATAATCAGTCCATTCCTAGAATTACAACAAAATCCACCATGTGAAGAATAATAAGATCATCATGAGTATCAATAGTTCTAATAGTTATAACACATGATCTGAAAACCTGATCCACTACTAAAGAATCATCCATGGGAGTAGATACACATAATGGAGTGGATAATAAATTCCAACATAACTTTAACCATGGACATAATAAGTAGACACATAAGAATAAGTGGATACCAAATCAAATAAAGTAAGGGCTAACTGACGATATAACAGAATCTTACCTGTGATAATAACATCCAATAACCCAGTCTTAGATCTAGTAGGTACTGCCTACAACTAAAAAAACCCACCCTAGTTGGGCTCCTAATCGATCTCCTGTCCCAACTGACTGAGAACCTCATCTAACACCCTGCGAACCACCCTTAAGACCATGTAAACCACCTCTAACTGAGGTATAAACTGCTCTAATAAGTGAAACACTCTGAGGTAAAGTAATAATCGCCTTGCGACTAGGCCACTATCGCTAGTAGTGGCCATAAGCTCTACAACTATATCATAACCCCTGATCTGAACCAAAAGCAGAAGTTTCGGAAAACCTAGAATAACCACCACCACTAGAATAACAAGAAGACAAGACACTCAAAGACTAACCTCTGTTAGTAATCTGGTGTATTATCTGGACAGGTCTACTAGGCTAACTTTGAGGCTGATATAGTGGCGGTGAGGGGTATCTACCCTGATAACTGCTACCCCTAAATTAGGAACTACTACGGCTCCAACTGAAACAACTCTAACATCTAGCCTTTTATTATTGCCCTCTTTCCTTGTATCACCGGATCATGGTCTGACACCTCAGTAAAAGACCTACCCGCAACAACTATACTCTGAGTAGACATACAAAGGAGGAGTCTAAACCCCCTAACAAAATAACAAACCATCTCATACTCAGAAGTCAAAATAGATGTAGCATGCCTAGACAACTCGTGAAAATAATCCTTATATTTCACAACAGAAATGGAGACCTGCGCCAATCTCAAAAATTGATCTTTCAAGTGATCCCTAAGACTATGAGACATATACTTCTCTAAGAAAATCTCAGAGAACTGAATCTGTGTCAAAGGAGAAGATCCAGCTAGCCTGGAATCAAGTGACCCCTTCACTAATGTCGAGATGCCAAGTCCAACTAAAAGATAGTGTAGTGCATACCACGATTCTCAGCTAGCCAAAAATTATTGAGCCTATCCTCACAAGCAATCAAAGACTCATAAGCATCCTCGCCTAGTACACTAAAAAAAACCTAGGTGAAGATAATCTAAAGAATATGCCCAACATATTTTGCTACTCAATAGGAATAGAAGGATGGGAAACCACTGTTGAGAACCTACTAATTGAGCAACCACCAACGCATGAGGGGCCTCAACTTTGGGAGCCGCAGATACAAGTTGCACCCCGCATCAGATCTATAAATTATGAATTTTACGATGATGAACCACTAACCAATCCTAAAAGATGAACCAAAGCATATCTGAGCACTAAAGAAGAAATAAATTAGTATGGAGCTTGGGCTGGTCCCTGGCCTACTACTGGCTGGGGAAGAAGAATCTCTAGCTCAAGAGCAGGAATAGTATCTAGTAAAGGCCTTTTATACTGGACCCTAGATAGGGACATATCTCAAAGCTCTTCACAATGTCTGGTTCATCAACAAACAATGGCAAGATCCCTTGGCTTGATCTTAGGAGCCTCATCTCATGTAGTGGTAGCACGTGTTTTAGCCATCTACGAAAGAGTTAATTAAAGGAATGCTTTATAAACTAACTCCATATCTTAGCATAAAATTAGTGAAAAAGTGAAGAAATCCTAAGAATGTCATATAGCCTCCTAAAGATAAAAAACAGACGTCGTTCTAATCCACAAGACTCTACTAGACATTTGCTCTTGTACCAACCATGTCGATGAAACCTGGCTTTGATAATAATTTGTCATGGCCTAATTTATAAGTCATGATGATACTTACCAAAATCCATAAGTAGGTAATCCAAAACCTAGCTCGGAGATAGATACAATAGGCTAACTTAGTGGGAAATGCCAAAAAGGGGTGAAAATCAATTATTGCAACTTATAAATATGTAAGGCAATAGAAATAGACTGAAAGGTATCTAAACATAGATATACATCTCACGACCTGATAGATCTAGTAGAAGAGCTACTAGAAATGCACCACAAGTTCTAAAATAGCCAATACAATCTATCTCAAAGGAAACAACTAGACATAAATAAGATAGAAGAAAATTGGGTGACTCCGACTCTAAGAGATTACCCTATCTCTAGTATTGAACACAACACGAGTGTCAAATCAACAACAATAACTAATACTCAGATCTATACCAAAAAGGTGTAGAAGTGTAGTATAAGTACATAAATCATGGTTACTTAGTAAGCATCATTGGCAAACTGAGCTAAATAATGATTTAAATATGATAAAATACAAGATTACATAACTAATTTAAGAATTGTGCAAACCTAATAATAACTCTAACCCCGATATACACAATTAAATTGATAAATTAGAACAAAAACATAAAGAACATGTGATTTTAACTACAAAATTGGCTCTCATAAGGCAATACATGCGGAAAAGTAAATAACCTAATGAATGCCCCCATAAGCCAGGAGGGTACAACCAAGGAACGTATAACTCGAACCACCATCATTTACCAACTATCATGATACCTTAGAGTCCTTCCATGGTATTCCTCATTATAAACAATTTCCTATTTCTGTAAATGAGGCGATATCTATATTATAAAAATCATACTCCCTCTCTACACTCAAACTGGTACATATATAATCATAGCTATAATTAATATCTAGACTCGAACCAATAATTATATAGTTAATATCATAATCAATAGTCAGAGTTAAACTGATATTTATACCATAAATAGGATAATCAATATCCAAGATCAAATTGGTAATATATAATCCATACCCAGACTTGAACTGGTAAATATAATAAATACCCAGACTTGAAACAATAAATATAATAAATACCTAGACTTGAACCAACAAATATAATCAATACTCAAACTTTAATTGATAATAATATCATAAATAGAATAATCAATATTTGGACTCAAATCGGTAAGTTTTTCATATGTATATATATATAAAATAACATCAACTCACAATATCAAACCATCATAACCATCAAGTGACAAATCTCCTCAATATTTCCATAGTAAGTATCTTCATGGTATATAACAAGGGTATAAAAAGGGTTACAAGAACTAATACGAATTTTGACCTAAGGTGGGTCAAAAGGGGCCACTTCTAATCGCCAAAATTCATTATAAGGCAAACTCTATCACGGAATAACATAAGGTATCTAAATTCACTTTTAGATATAGACTAAGCCATAATCAACCCTAAGGTATAGGTTTCTCCTAAAATAAGAGCAACTAAGTCAAGTACGCCTAATTTAAGGTTTCCAGATAGCCTAAATGGTTTAACTAACCCAAACATTTCAAATCGTAGAACCCAAACCTAAAACCCTTATTAATCTAACATAGTATCATAAACATACTATGAATTTTCTCAATCTATAAAGAGGGGAAAACCTAGCATACCTAGACACAAAAGAAAGATAAAAAATCCTTTAAATAATTGATTTTCCCTTTTGAGAAGCTTCAGTAAGGTGCCACGCTATCAAAATCACAATCTTCTCATCAAAATAAGAACAATTATACCCATATTGCACTATTGTGCTTTGGGTCCAAAATTACTCAAAAATGGGTCCCATTTATCGAAATCACATCTTCGAGGCCTACCACACATTCTGTTGTGCTCAAGGAGTAATTACCCTAAAAAATAGGTAAAATATGGGCTACAGTGGTGCTAAAATCAAGTCACAAGCTTTTGGGATTTTAGCAAAGAAAAGAAGGAATTAACTATGAAAAAAGAAGGAATCTTTCCTTAAATTTGAAGGAAAATTGCGTCATTAATATTTGTCTTAGCTAATAATTCACCCAAAATTGTTATTCCCAAACTATCTCACACTTTAGAGTTTTAGTATCTTGATAATAAATGATAAACGGGCAAAATGGGCTAAATAGAGTATTTATACCCTTTTCAGGTACACAGGAGTCGTATTCGCAATCTGTTGATTGCTATTCACGATACTCGACTAAAGGGCTAGAATTCGTATTTGCGACATTGTCATCACATTCGTGATAATGGACACACTTGAAGGAGTGTCACCTTTGTAACAAAGAATGTCGTATTAACGACTCTTATTGGAGGCTGCCATATTATTATCGTGATCCATGGTTTGCGATCTCCAGTGCACCAGCACCAACTAAGACTTAGAATTTTCCATGTGCCCACCAACCCATCGCAAATCATCCAGAATCTCATATAGTCAAAAGGACTATGTTATCCTATCAAATAAGATATTTCAAACTCAATGGCACAGTCAGAATTTTATCCAAGGTCATTTCGATAAAAAATGGGTCCCAAACCTAACTTTTATTTTCTTAACTTCTGACTAATTGCTCAAAAAAGCCTGGGTGCCTCGAGATGAAAACCAAATGTCCATCAAGCCTAAAATTGAAATTCTAGAGCTGTTGGAAAAATCAAATTTTGTAATGAGATTGTTTGACTGAACTTTTCACCCTATAGCTAGTTTGAATCAACGAAAAATTAAAAAAGGAAATTGACACTAAAAACCAAACAAACTACTCGGTAACCAAACTATTTGTCCCAACAAGTCATAAATAACTTGGGATGGCTATAGGAAAGCTATAACAACAATAAATAAGTAGAAATATAGAAAATAACCTAAAGGGTCATTGCATACTTGGATATTGCACAATACCAGAAGGCATGAAATATCAGAATAAAACAGTCACTCAAAGGATTTTATCATTGTAGCAGCTGATTTACTCTATATTAGTACTGCTATAGTGGTAAGCATATCACAATAGTGCTTTGGGGTAGATCAGACTAGGGGAAAATAGTTCATTTCCCCCACTTTCACTTCCCAAACCAAAACTCTCACAATTCTTGTTCTACAATCTCCTCTTGATGTCACATTTAAGGGATTTTTCATCTTTACTAATTTATTTACATACTTGTTAGTGAAAAACCATAAAAACCTTGTTAGAATAGATAATTTGTAGATTGTATTGGTGAAACTTTGAATTTTTGTGTTCTTTAATAAAATGATGAGTATGTTAGATTCTCTTACATCTCCAACACTCCTACAATATTTTGGGAAAAATATTGATGTTTTCATGATTGATTTTTACTGTGGAGGGGAAAAAGGTGAGAGGTTATCTTCCTTAATGAAATTTGACAGTTTGTGTGTAAATTTGAGTGACATACACTCCCTTAGTGTAAAAGGTTCCTACAAACATTACTAAGACTTATCTATTCTTACAACCTCAAAAATATGAAAAAAAGTGTAAAATACACCATGGAATAGGAGGTTGACGGGTTGGAGATGATGAAACTGCTGCAGTGATAACCTTTTCTCAATAAACATACCACTGCGACAATAACCCCCAGAATTTTTATTTTCCTTGCAGTTTTTATGTTCCCTTGCTCCTATAGTAACTTACTTTTGTTTCTAACACTCTAATTGAAATGTTTTGTAGGACTATTATAGACTACCAATAATTCTATAAAAGATTTATCAACTCCACTAGACATAATCATTATGAGGAAGGGATGCACAATAGAGGTTTCCTCAGGTAGAGTTGCTTTGTCATAAAATATGTAGAGGATGAGCTGCTGGAATTCCATGTCTATATGAATGTTTTTGGGTGGGATATGTTGATTGAGTAAATCTCATAATAAAACATCAAAATAGATTTGGCATTCTATGTTAGACTCCTAACTGTGGAATGGTTCATGCCCCTCCCCATCATTCATATTTGAGAAAAGAATGTCCTGGTGGATATCGCCACTATTAATGTAATGCCCCAAGTCTGTACCCCGAACGCTACACGGTGCTCATAATATCGAAGGACCTCAAGCTAACCCATGTCTGTTACCTGCTACAGTAACTGAATAATAATACTGTAACATTGTGGAAATAGGCTGAAATTTTCCATAAGGTTCAAATATGAAATAAATATTTAATATGGTATCACAATATCAAAACTGAACATCAATACTGAAAACTGAACAACTGTCTAAAATATTCTAGTTTGGAAAGCCTCTAAACTATTTGAACGTGGAGTTGATGGGACAAGCCCCTAACTAACTCCAACTACTGAAAATAAACTGAAATTCTGAAAAAAAATCATGTCCTTGAACTATGTGGACTCACCATTAACTCTGTCTGGTGAGAATCTGAGCTGCTAAGGGTGCTCTGGAGCCCGTGCATCTGAACCTATGATATAAGATATCATAGCACAAAAGAAAATCATGCGTCAGTACTTTGAATATACTGGTATACTCAGTGAGGTAGGCTGAAATGCATGGGTTCATATGCATAAACAATACTAACTGAATAACATGAGTATGACTGAATGACAATACATGCATGAATATGTAGACTATAATTGAGATCGCGATAACACTAAATATTAAGTCTGAATACTGATTTACTGATATCTGAGTTTACTGATACTACATTACTGATAGCTGAAAGACTATATCTAACAGTCTTGATTCTGTTAAACTATATAGAGTTTCCTACTGAGCTGAGTGACTGTAACTCACAGTCCTGAATCTATAGAATTGAACTGAGTTCTATACTACGACTGAATTTGAAACTGAGACTGTGGAGGTAATCATCTAATCGGCATGCCTCTTTTATAAATAGATAGGGGTCCAACCTGTAACCCCAGTTGGAAGGGTGTTAATATCGTACCATGGGTAGTGACAGGCTGTTAGTTAAACCTCTCTGACAGGAAGCTCTTTCGTCAACCCTCGCTGGCAGGAAAACTCGAATGAGATATATCAACCCTCATAACATCTGGCAGGAAAATATCTCAAACAACGCTAGCTACATAGTTTTGTTACACAGGGATTGCTACTAAGGGTCAAACCATCTGCTGACGGGAATTCCCCCATCCCTGTGTTCGCTCCGTGCTGAATTCTACTTCCAACTGAATAAACACTGAGCTAATTTCTAGTTTGTACTAGTCTGGACTAAACTATTACTGAATTTACTGAGATTTGTTGACTGACGGAATACCATTGAATGAGTTTACTATGGTCTGAACTGAATACTGAACTATACTGGACTAGTACTGAGTCTACTGAGTTTTTCCTGAGTACTGTAATTGATTGAGAGTAGTACTGATCATGAAATGACTGAGATTATCTTATAACTGACACTGGGTCAAAATACACAGCTAAATTATCGAGTATTAAATACCCACGGGACTCGATAGCATAAAAGTAAATCATCATATAGTTTTGAAAAGCATAATCATGTGCACTTGGTCACAACTCATTCATGGAGGCATTTTATCAAACACTTGCATGATACAATTCACACATAAGCTGACATGACATGATTTCCTTCTCTTATTGGTACACATGAGTAATTCATCAAGCACTTAATGAGCATGATACATGCACATAACATTAAACACAAGTAAACATCATAATTCAACTCCAACTTCACAATTTTAAGGGTTCTACATGGATTCACATGATATTACATATATATCAATTAATCCCATACGAAACTTATCATAAAACATGCCTTAGAATTATAATTAACCATTATAAACATGAATATAATCAAACCCAACATGAAATTCATGAAATCCATACACTTGAAGTTTAAAAATAGTTTCTTGAACTCCAAGGGTGGAAGGAACCCTTGGATTAACACTTCAAATTCTTTAGTTGGTGAATTCTTGAAAATTAACAGTGGAATCTAAAGCCTTGAATTTGAATTTAATTTACCTAGGGTTTTTGTTCTTCAATAATTTGTGAAAGAATGAATATAATCTTCAAAAAAGGGCTAAATTTCGTGTTATAGGGGCTGAAGGGAGTGGGAAAAAGACTTAATTAACCCTGAGGACATGGACTTTTAATGATTGGAAACTTTGTTATCAACGCATAGACCTACTCTCCGCGTCATTGGCCTCGATGCTATATTGGGGACTGAGTTTCCCCTTCTTACAAATCTGCTTCACTACTTTCATAGGAGAGATTTTCAGGTACACAAAATGACCAATCTCGAACTCGAGATCTTTTCTTTGCACATATGTGTACGATTTCTATCGGCTTTGAGCTGTCTTAAGACTTTCCCTGATCAACTAAAATTTCTCTAAGGCATCAAATACCAAGTCAGACCCTATCACTATGGTCTCCCCATCTTTAAACCAACCAATGGGAGATCTACACCTCTTCCCATAAAGCGCCTCAAACGAACATATTTGAATACTAGAATGATAGTTGTTGTTGTATGCTAACTTAATCAAAGGCAAGTGATCATCCCAACTACCTTTACAGTCTATCGCACACGCTCGCAGTATATCCTTTAGATTCTTAATGGTCCTCTCTTCTTGACTATCTGTCTGAGGATGAAAGGTCGTACTGAGATGAACTCGGGTACCAAGACCCTTATAGAATGCCTTCCATAAATGAGAAGTAAATTAGGTACCTCTATCTGAGATAATAGATAACAGAACATCGGGTAATCTGACCAACTCTTTAACATAGAGTTTGGCATAATCCTCGACTAAATAAGAGGTATGGACTGGTAGAAAAAGAGCTGAATTGGTCATTTTGTCTACAATAATCCAAACTAAATCATGTTGACGACGAGTACGAGGAAAAACCATCACAAAGTCCATGTTCACTTCTTCCCATTTCCAGGTGGAAATGCTGAACTCCTACATGGACCCGCTAGACTTCTGATGTTCAATCATAACCTGCTGACATGTTGAGAACTTAGCCACAAACTCTACAATATCTCTTTTCATCCCACTCCACAAATCATGGTACATCTTAGTGGCCCCTGGATGAATAGAGTAGTGCACACCGTGCGCTTCTACAAGAATTTGCTTTCTTAAGTCATCTACTCCTAGCATACATAGCCGACCCTGGCAGCATAACACACTATCTCCCCCTTAGGAGAAAACCTCCACTTTCTGATTTCTGACTGATTCTTTCAACTTGACTAGACTGGGATCTCTAGCCTGCTTTTCCTTCACCTCTGAAACTAGGGATGATTCTGAACTACTCTGCACCCCCACACCACCTTCTGCTAAATCGACTAAGAGAACACCTAGTCGGGATAGCTGATGAATTTCCTGAGCTAACTTCTTCTTACCATCTTCAACATGGGAAATACTATCTATAGACATTCTACTTAGAGCGTCGGTCATTACATTGGTCTTTCTCAGATGATATAGAACACTCATGTCATAGTCTTTCAACAAATCTAACCACCTTCTCTGATAGAGGTTTAGGTCTTTCTGAGGGAATACATACTGCAGGATTTTATGATCACTAAACACATCAACATGCACACCATACAATTAGTGCCTCTAAATCCTTAAGGTAAACACTACTGCTACTAACTCAAGATTATGAGTAGGATAATTTTTCTCATGGGGTTTAAGCTATCTAGAGGCATAGGCTATGACCTTACCTCTCTGTATCAGAACATACCCCAAGCCAACTTTGGAGGAATCACAATACACAACAAAGCCGTCTGAACCATTTGGTAGGGTTAAAACTGAAGCTGTTGTGAGTTGAGTCTTCAACTCCTGAAAACTCTTTTCATAAGAATCCAACCACTGGAATTTGACCTTTTTCTGAGTTAGTCTGGACATAGGGGATGCAATAGATGAAAATCCCTCAACAAACCTTCGGTAATAGCCGTCCAAGCCCAAGAAACTCCTGATATCTGAAGGAGAGATGGGTCTGAGACAATTTCTCATTACTTCAGTGTTTTGGGGATCAACTCTAATGACATCACTGGAAATGATATGGCCGAGGAAAGCTACTGACCTTAGGAATAATTCACACTAACTAAATTTGGTGAGTAACTCATAGTTTCTGAGAGTCTGTAATACTATTCAAAGATGGTCTGCATGGTCGTGCTCACTGCGGAAGTAGACAAGAATGTCATCAATGAAGACTATGATGAACATGTCCAAGTACTTCTTGAACACATGGTTCATCAAGTTCATGAAGGCTGCTGGGTCATTGGTAAGACCAAAGGACATAAGTATTAATTCTAAGTCACCATACCGAGTTTTGAAGGCTGTCTTCAGGATGTCAAATTCCCTGACCTTGAGATGATAGCCTGATCTGAGGTCTATCTTGGAGAAGTAACTGGCACCCTGAAGTTAGTCGAACAAGTCATCGATTCTGGGAAGTGGATACTTGTTTTTGATAGTGACTTTGTTTAGCTGACGGTAGTTAATACACATTCTGAGATAACCGTCTTTCTTAAGCATTAATAAAATTGGTGCACCCCATGGGGACACACTGGGTCTGATGAATCCCTTATTGAGGAGATCCTTCAACTGTTATTTTAATTCTTTGAGTTCTTCAGGTGCCATTCTGTATGGCGGAATAGATATGGGTTATTTTTCTGAAAGAAAGTCTATGCCAAAGTAGATTTCCCTTTCGGGAGGAACTCTAGAAAGATCTTTGGGGAACACATATGGGAATTCACATGCTACTAACACTGATTCAAGAGTAGGGGTTTCTGAACTAGAGTCCTAGATTTAAATGAGATGGTAGACACATCCCTTAGATATTATCTTTCTCGCCTAAAGGTAAGAAATAAGCTGACCCCTAAGTGCTAAAGTACTACCCCTAAACTTTGCCATAATGTTCAAATATGAAATAAATATTGAATATGGTATCACAATACCAAAACTGAGCATCAATACTAAAAATTGAATAACTGTTTGAAAATACTCTAGTATGGAAAGCCTCTAAACTGTCTGAACTGTGGAGTTAATGGGACAAGCCCCCAACTAACTCCGACTTCTAAAAATGAACTAAAATGCTGGAAAAAATCATGTCTTTGAACTATTAGGACTCACCACTTACTCTGTATGCTGAGAATCTGAGCTGCTAAGGGTGCTCTGGAGCCCGTGCGTTTTAACCTATGATATAAGACATCATAGAGAAAAAGAAAAACATGCGTCAGTACTTTGAATGTACTAGTATACTTAGTGAGGTAGGCTGAAATGCATGGGTTCATATGCATAAACAATACTAATTGAATAACATAAGTATGACTGAATGAGAGTACATGCATGAATACGTAGACTGTAACTGAGATCATAATAACACTGAATACTGAGTCTGAATACTGATTTACTGATATATGCATTTACTGATACTTATTACTAATAAATGAATGACTGTATCTGACAGTCTTGATTCTGTGGAACTATAATGAGTTTCAAACTAAGCTGAGTGACTCTGACTGACAGTTCTGAATCTGTAGAACTGAACTGAGTTCGATACTGAAACTAAGATTTTGGGAGGTAATCATCTAACCAACATTAAACTTTCTAAATAGATTGGGGTCCCATCTGTAACCCCAGTTGGAAGGGTGTTAATACCATGCCACGGGTAGAGACAAGCTGTAGATTAACCCTCTCTGACAGAAAGCTCTTTCATCAACCCTCGCTGGCAGGAAAACTCAAATAAGATATACCAACCCTCATAATATCTGGTAGGAAGATACCTCAACCTATACTGGCTACATAGTTCTGTAACACAGGGATTGCTAATAAGGGTCAAACCCTCTGCTGGCAGCAATGCCCCTATCCGTGGGTTCGCTCGGTGCTGAATCCTACTCCCAACTGAATAAATACTAAGTTAATTTCTAGTTTGTACTAGGCTAGACTAAACTGTTATTGGATCTAATGAGTTCAGTTGACTGGCAGAATACAATTGAATAAGTTTACTGTGGTCTGAATTGAATACTGAACTAGACTGGACTAGTACTGAGTCTACTGAGTTTTTCCTGAGTCCTGTAACTGACTGAAAGTACTACTGATCATGAAATGACTGAGATTATCTTGTAACTAACACTGTCTCTAAATACACAACTAAATTGACGGGTATTAAATACCCCCGAGACTCGATAGCATGAAAGTAAATCATAACATAGTCTTGAAAAACATAATCACGTGCACTTGGTCACAACTCATTCATGGAGGCATTTTATCAAACACTTGCATGATACAATTCGCACATAAGCTGACAGGACATGACTTCCTTCTGTTATTGGTTCACATAAGCAATTCATCAAGCACTTAATGATCATGATACATACACATAACATTAAACACAAGTAAATATCATAATTCAACTCCAACTTCACAATTTCAAGGGTTCAACATGTATTCACATGATATTACATATATATCAATTAATCCCACTTGAAACTTATCATAAAACATGGATTAGAATCCCAATTAACCATTATAAACATGAATATAATCAAACCCAACATAAAATTCATGAAATCCATACACTTAAAGATTAAAAATATTTTCTTGGACTCCAAGGGTGGAAGGAACCCTTGGATGAACAATTCACATACCTTAGTTGGTGAATTCTTGAAAATTAATGTTGGAATCTGAATCCATGAATTTGAATTTAATTTACGTAGGGTTTTTATTCTTGAGAAATTTGTGAAAGAATGAATATAACTTGCTAAAAGAGGGCTAAATTTCGTGTTATGGGGGATGAAAGGCATGGGAAAAAGACTTAATTAACCCTGAGGACGCGTCCTTTTAATGATTGAAAATTGTGTTATCGATGCTCAGAGCGATGCACCACGTCGAGTATGCATCGGTTCACTAGAATTTGCACTGAGGTGAGGGAAAAATTACCTGTCGATGCGATGGATGATGCATCGCATCGATATCGCATTGACTCACTATTTTGCTCACTCAAACATGGTTTAAGCGAGAATCGAAAAATCCAAAACTTATTTGGGAACACGTATTGACCTACCTGATAATGAACTAACTCAAATATCAACATTTAATAGACAAAAACATCTCAAAATAAGTTTGTCAACTTTCAAATGATAAAATAACACTAAGTCTAAATACTTAGCTAGAATTTTCTAAGTCTAGGATCCCCCTTAACAAGCTTAAAGGACTAAATTAAACTAAGAATTTTTTGGTATATTACAATTAATGATGCCTTAGGGTTCAAACCCCTCCAATGTAACCTTTTAAGATAAGATTTAAGAGACAGATTTGATGTGGGCGGCTAGGGTCATGGAGGTGGAGGGTCGGGCTAGTGAGGTGAAGTGGTAGAGCATTAAGGGTACTAAGAGAGTTTATATTTTAGTTGCGGCTAGGGTGTGATTGAATCGAATTCATTGAGGAATCATTCTTTTAGGAATTTTATGGATGTTATGTTTCATCAAGCTATGGTGGTGGCGTTTTCTCTTATAAGTATTAATAAAAATTTGGGGGAGCAGTTTGTAGATAAGTGGCATCACATCTATACAAGGGAGAGATTGGTGAGGGAAATTCTCTTGCCCTCTTTGGTTACCTTGCTATGAAATAGGGTAGACATACCTAGAGATATTAATGATAATATGGATGAGTGTGTCATATCATATAACCCACTAATGGAGTAAGCAATATGAAGCGAACATTGGGGAAAAAGTAGAGATAAGTTGGGCTAGTGGGGCTGAAGAGTCTGGCACCCCTTCATTTAGGCTTACACATCTCGTGGTTGTTACCTTGCAGTTGTATGCAATTATTTGGAGAGTAATAGATTGACTTCACTAGGGTTGGATCCTTTAATCTCAACTACCCTAGTAGACCAAGCCCGAGACTATGTTAAGATTTGAAATAAGCTAGATGAGGAGAATAAGAAGATCTGCTCTTGGGACCTCATTCTTGTGAGGATGTGAAAGGTTGTGCATATAATTTTCAGATGTGCCTCCCCTACCAAGAAACTCCTGAAGTTGATAAAAAGGGATGCCGAGGAATTTTCATTCATTTGCAGGATAGAGAAAGAGGGATCAAACTCCTCAAGCCTCAAAGATGATGCCACCAGCTAGATATCCCTCCTTTATTTTATTTTATTGTTAATTGGATTTGGGTTGCACCTATTTGGGACTTATAGCAAACAATTACTCTTTTTTATTTTATTTCATTTTTAGGACGTTTAACTACTAGCCCAACTAATAAAAAGTCTTAGCTTGTATACGTTTTTGGGATTTATTTCTACCTTTAATTATCATGAATATAGGAATGCTTTTGTAATGATTGCATAATCACAAAATAGGGGAGGATTTTTGGAAATTTATGGCCTAAAACTACAGCAGTGGTAACTTACTGCTGCATTGGTACCGTAAAGTGATTTTGCTTTTCATTTGTCTAACCAATCAATGGCGCCTTTCCCACACTATTCTTTCTAATAAACACTCCTGTTGCTTTATACCCTTTTGGTCTAAGAAAAATCATAACCCAAATAGTTATTTATCACCCCAAGCCATTACTAATGCAATTCAAATTCTTAATTCTGGTAGGTATAACACTATTCTCCCCCTCCTACTCACCTTACTATCCACCCACAAAATATTTCCCTATAAAATAGTTTGGCAACTAGGTAGTATGTCAGGATTCAAATAGATATTAAGGAATACTTTAAATTATCAAGAGATGAGATGTGCCTCAAGTAAGAGAAATAAAGATACACCACGAGATCACACCTGGTCCTCACGATCCTTGGGTACCTTGGCTAACATCACTCAAATCAATACAAATAATAGTTATTTACACTTAAGGGATTTAACCATTACACGATAATTCACAATATACTACAACTAGTAACAATCCAAAACACATATTCATTACACATTATTGCAGTGCATCTAGTGATTTTAACATAATATCAATTGACATTTTCAACATAACAACTCAACCATTATGCTTCTTATTGACCTTTACTAGTTGGAATACCCTGTTGTAGCCTTTCAAATATTCGTGATATACCAATTTCCATAAACTATCCAAATTAGGAAGGTTCAACTATCAATTGAAATCTTTGAAATACAAATTTAACTCATCCAAAGGAGACAACAATGAGATAGTACGATAACATAAAAGAAAATAAAATAGATACCTAAATAGCTTGTAGCCTCTTACAGATTTACTATAGACGTTAATATACCAATCCATAGGACTCTACTAAATATTTCCTCTTATACTGGGATACAAGTAACATAGGCTCTAATACCATCTTAACATTACCCAAATCAGGAATTATGCGGGCGCCTACCTAACTTTATCCTAGATAGGAGACCCCTTACCACCCAACTATTTATTTAATACAGAAGTTAAAATAGTTCTCATTTCAAAATAATTAAATCTAGTTGACTCATAAAATAACTCTAGTTCACTATAATATAATGTGAAAATGATAAAAAGTAAATCCACAGAATCTAGCCTTAAATGTTATAAGAGCACAAGACAAGGAATAGGGAAATCTATGACATAATATCCATGCAGGATCAAGAGGGACAGAGTTGTTGTAGAATGATCATTATTACTATTATAGAAACTCCAATTGACCTTCAACATGGCTATATCCCAAAAAAAGATATAATTAGATTATTATTAGTAAAATCACAGGTCCTGGTAGGTATCATAAGCCGATTAGGTTAGAAAAAATAATAATAATAGAAAATAAGAAAGACACTATGACTTTTAGTAAGATTTCAGTTACAAGGCCCATTCTCACAATTATCATTACTTATACTTAGTCTCTTTATGACCTCCTTTCCATTTATTATTTTTGTATATCTTTGTCCATTCTAATCCATTCTATCTACAATATTATTATGAATATTTTACCTTATTTCTGACCTAGTACCTATAGTCTTAAAAATTTCACTATATCATTAGTTTGGGACCACTATCATCAACATCAATATTAGTATCATTAACATCATGAACATAATGATCTTAACATATTACACAATATCATTAATTCACTATCATCAATATCAATATCACTATCATCAATATCAACATCAGGAACATCATGATCTCATCATCACACACAATATAATTAAATCACCATCATCAGTATCAACATCCAAATCATTATCAATGAATATGTAATATCGACACAAGAATAAGTAGTACGCAAAAAAAATATGTATATTCATTGTCATATAAGCATAGTGGAAATGTGTCTTACTTTCTCATATGTCCTAATCTCCATGTTACCAAATCACTCTTAACATTTCTACCCTTTATTTATCAACTTGGGATTTATTTATAAATTTGTATGCATCTTTAAGTCTATAATTGTATAACCTTTACTAGTTTAAAGGTATTTAACTAGTAAATGTCAAACCCCTAATTTTGATGTCTATTCATACTTTTATATCTCTCTCACACTCCTTAATAATGTTCCCAATTCAATACATTAATGGTTGACCCTTTTACTCCAATTGTTCAAATTCTATCAACCAACTTCGGGATACATAGCCTCCTACATACATGGCTATTAAGCTACCTCACGAGTTGTTCCATCTACTAAATGAGTCTTTATGACATTCAACTCAAATAGCATTACTAACATAGTTATCACTTTGCACTTACGCCTCAATACCACTACTTAATGAAAGTCATAGGTTATTATATTATTATAACAATGTAATTAACTCTTAATTTTATCCTTTTTCTTCTTTTTATTGTAATTAGCCCCAATTATACTAATATGGAAATCTTATTCACTCACATACTTATATTCTCACAAGGTTCGGCCAAATTCATGCCGCGAATATCACACCAACAAAGTACAACTTAAAGATACTAAAATATTAAAGTTTAACTAGTTTTTTAATTATTTTCGTCCACCCAAACACAATGCTTAATGGCCTAAGGCATGAAATATTTTCAATAATACTATCAAAATCATATGCATCGAGCCTAGGTCTACTAAAATTTAACCATAAATTACCTTATAAAAAATCACACTACTACTGAGAAGAGAAAGTTATCCCAAATGAGCAAATAATCTTCCCATGTCGGGTTCTCCTAGGTGTGCCTCAAATTGCCCTCAAGAAGCATAACCTTGGAATCTCATAAATATGAGGGTGGATTTTATTTAGGGTGTTTTTAAGAGTAAAAACTGACTGAAGAGGGATAATATGATTTTTAAGGGAAGTTGGGTTGGCCACTGCTGCAGCAGTAGACATCAGACTTGCCCATTTTCTTTTACATTCTTGACCCAACTATGTTAGGTCCCACTTTTCCCCACAAATTAAATTCTATCAAGTCTAGTTGGAGTATTTTATTCATTATGAAGGTTTTCAAACATCTTTTTAGAGTAATGGCATTTTGGGTCGTTACAACATTATACCTTTTGAGCTATTAAATGGAGTACGTTCAGTAGCTTATTTATTGGCTCTACCACCTAGTTTTTGGGATTCCATCTTGTTTTTTATGTATTAAAGCTCAAGAAGTATCATGAAGATAAAGAGTACATCATTTGTTGGGATTTACAATTGTTTGACAAGAAACTCTTTTAAGAAAAAGGGCTAAATATGATTTTAGATAGAGATGTGAGGAAGTTAAGGACCAAGGTCATTCAATTATTAAAATTCCAGTGGAGGAAATATCCTTCTATGAAGGTTATGTGGGAAATTGAATCAGATATGCACAAGAATTCTCTTCATTTATTCATTAAGTCAGCCAGCCCCTTTGTTATTTTATGCATTATTTTCTGTTAGTCATCATGGGAGGATGAACGAGTGGTCAATTGGTATCTAATGAAATGACCCAAAACTTTGCTATTCTAATGTAGAGAGTAAAACTTTAGCTTAGTTCTTCCTAGGACAAAATTTGTGAAATGCTGGGCTAGCATTGTTTTTTGCACGAGTTTAGTGTAATCTAGGAAAATTAGGTGGTTATGGGTGTGTTTGGTGGTTTTGAGTTGTTAGTGTTTTCTATTAAGAGTTTAGGAAGTCATAGAAATTTTTGATGCATAAAACAATTTAGTAGAACTTTGGTTATAATTATTAATGTGAAAGAGTAAATTCATAAAATCAAAAATTAAAAAATGTATTAAAAAATTGCAAGAGATGGGAATGAATCCCAAGCTAGTGGTTTTGTTTCACTAGTGAAAAATTCATCATTGTAGTGACATAAGTATCACCTTTGTGATAGACTATTTTAGGTAAGTGGTGTCATAGTGACATATTCATCTTTGCAGCAATGAGATCAGAATAACAATTTTTAAGTCAAAAACCTCATTTTCATTCTCATTTTTCTAAAACTTATTCAAGGGTAGAGCTAAGTCAATTTTCACCAATTTGTAGGTTATCCACCGATGAGGGAAGGATCCTTTACTTATAAAACTTGAAATTACTCCATTAGATTCTTTCAGTTATAGGAATCATACCCTTGGTTGAGATTGGAATTTTGCCCTTAGTTTATTATTAGATGGGAATTGGTAGGGAATGACTTAAATTTAGTTGTTAACGGTCTTGGGGTGTTAGAAAACACTTCCTTGTAATCTTAAAATATGGAGAATTCAAATAGATTTAAGGATAGAAAAACCTAAAATGATGAACTAGGTCATGTTCATAAAATAAAATTGATGGGTTTGTGTTTATAATGCTTGGAAGTTTACATTGTTGTTTTGAAATGTATGCGTTTGATGTTTGTATATCACGAACAGATAAAAAATAAAAAAAAGGCAAGGTTTTGGAAAATAGTTCTTTGGAGAAAAAATAAAGTAGGTGATTATTTAATGGTAGTATAGACTTGATTTGACTTTGTACTTATGTGTAAATTGAGTGTTTGTAATTATCCTTTGGGTATTACATGTGATTATTGATTATAATTATGGATTGAGTATTGGATATGAGATTATAAATTGAGATGATATTGAGATTGATTGTTATGTTGATAATGTTATTAGATCGGGTGTCATGAAAACATTGTCATTGGAATGGATTTAGTGCCAACACTGGCACATGGACTAAGGTTGTCCCCTACAGATTATAGTTGAGGGTCCCTACTGACCCTAGTATGTGTTTACACTTTTCATACATGAAATTATTTGATATTTACACATATATTGTCTTGATTATTATTGACTAAATTTGTATAAGTGTAAATAATGTATTTGTATACTTGAACTCTGAATTATATTAAAAAAATAATTGTATAGTTATGAGTTAAAGTGCTATGACTATACATTTAATTGTAAACTAATTATGAGTTGTGTCTTGATTTCTTCTTACTTGCATTCAACTTGCTTACAAGTATGGTGTTGGGTTATATTCGCAGGTACCAACCAGTACATAGTTCTTGCAAAAACACAACCTGTTCTTTTATTTTTGTTGAATGCAAAGAGTGTTCCAACATTTGAGACGAGAGATCTCAACTCTAGTTCGTGACTCTAGTATTGTTTCAATGGTGAGAACCATGTTTCATCTAGATATTGATTCATCTCAATTGGTTCATATTTGTAATGCCTCGGGTTTTTGGTCCTTGAAAATTCCCAAAATTTAATACTCACTGCCTTGCCTATAACTTAGCCTAGAAGTCATAGGGTGTGTTGAAGGGTCATTTGGAAAAGCGTAACCAAATCTGTAAGTTTATGGCTAGATTTTTCTCCAAGAAAGAGTGTCTCACGAAGAGTCATAAGGATTTGTTATGAGTCATTGGGTGTAAGCCATAGGGTATCCAGTGTATGCCCCAATTTGGGTTCTATGTTGACTATGACTAGACCCCACGCGTTGTAAGGTCCCATTGCGACTCATGTCATTGAGTTGTAAGGTCACCAGTGTATAGTGCATTAGTGGTTCTTCCTTGGTTACGACTCAAGTCTATGACTTATGTCATTGAGTCGTAAGGAGTGGATACGAGTTAAAGATTGACCCATAGTCAATGACGACACTTTTTCAATTTTTAAGTTAAGGGCATTCTGTGTATTTCACCTTTTATCCAAATTGAAATCCACGTCTTATAACCTATTTAGGTTGTCATTAGTACTCGGAAACAAAGCTAAGTAACTTCTCAAACACTCCAAAAGGCTCTCTAAATTCCCTTATGCAAGTCAAGCTAGGGTTTTATCAAGTTGGTCATCCAAGGGCTCTTTAGTTAAATTCTCTCCGTGAAACTTGATATTTCAGGCATGCGACTCTCCCATTAAACTTAATATCTCTATTGCATGAAAATATATGGTAATTTATGTGATTAAAAGTAAGGGTATTAAATGATTGGGGATTTTGACATGAATGGTCAATTATTATTTTTCTTATGGTTTGGTTGTGCATTACTCATGTTTTAACTATGGTTTTGAACTTGTGGGTGCATGGTTATGGTGACTAACTAAGGGATTGTGATTTCCGAAACGTATGACTTTGGAAGTGGTTTTGACCATAACCCCATATTATGAAATTGTTTACAGTGATGAGAAATATGGGAATTTAAATATTCTTGAACTATTGTATTATGATATCGAATTGAACCTTGTGGTTTGATATTTTAAAAAGCATTGCCTAATTGAACCAAGGGGGGTTCTGAATTCCCCAAGTAATGAAATTATTTCAGCATGTTGATGTTACCTTGCAAGTGTATTGTGGTTCAATAAATAAATTGTGTGCTAGTTATTTTAATTATGCTTTAAAGAGAGTTATATAGCAGAGTCATGAAAGTGGAGGTTCGAGAGACCAATAATGGAAATTAAGGTTGCCGACGCAGGGGTCTATACGATCGGGTGGTACGAGTCCTCCTATTATAATTATTATATGATTAGGAGGTTCGAATTCCCCACATCTCATTACATGATTTTGTGCTCGTGCCACCTTGATAAGCAGGGAGGTTTGAGTCCCCCAAAATACATATCGCTGCTAGGTTCCTTGTATGTTATGACGGTTGATCTACATAATCCAGACAAAGGTTTTAAAATGTATGTTAAGCCTCGTTCTCTATCCCAACTTGTGATATATATATAAATATATATATATGTATATGCATTTGATGATGTGCATGGAATCTTAAATAATTTTGAACTGTTGATCATCGAATTATGTTATCCCATATCCCTGAGTTACATGCTAGTGCTCCAACTGCTAACCATATTCAGATGATGTATCCCTACACAATTCAAAAACTGGAAATACTTCTACTTCTCCTTCCTATTGATTAGAATTTGCAATTAGCTCGTGAGTTGACACTGAAGTAGTGAGCTTTCATATATCAGTAGACTATATTTCATGTTTTGATGTCCTACAATTTAGACTATTTAGTCTTGTTTTTGGCTATAGTTGGGGGCATGTCCCATCACCTTATTGATATAAAATTTTGGTTTGTGTCTAAAAGGCTTTGTTGGATTATGTTAAACTTAAGTGATGTTGGCCGGTTGTTTTGGCCGGTGTTTGGTTGTTGATCATCTATAGAAATATTAATTGTTCTTGAATCTATCTTTTTACATGTTCGGTATTCATCTGACATTGGGAATATTGTGTTTACTTAGTTAGGTGCAGGGGGTGGTCTCCAGTCTATGTGGGATTTGAGATACTAATCATGGACAGGTCCTAGTTTGGGTCGTGATAAAGATAGTATCAGAGCCTAGGTTTAGAGTTATTTGGTGGCCAACAAAGATATGTCAAGTAGATTTTTGTTATTAGGCGTGTAGTCCATCACATTTATAAGGGAGAGGCTATGAGATATTTAGGAATATTTCCCTTTTTTGTTGTTCTATTTTCAAGATATAGAGTCTAAGGTCTTGAATCTCTCTAATCCCCATTTGTTTGCATTTTAGATCATGCCTCAAAGAACAACTGATAATCGTGGAAACTCATTTGTCCCATCTAAGGACAATGTGGACAGAGCTCATCCTATTCTAGGAGTTTAGACCCGATCTAGGGTCGCTACTTTTGATTGCCCTGTTGGAGCTCCACTAGTTCCACTTATCCCTCATCAAGCACCCCAAGATGGCGTGTTTAATGCTGAGTTTACCCAGTCAATTAATATGCTTACCCAGTTGGTGGCCTCTCAGACTGAGCGGGTTACTTCTGTTGCTTCATTCTCTGAGGCCACTAGAGTTGGTAAATTCATGAGTATGAGTCCTCTTATTTTTACTGGCTCTAAAGTTAAGGAAGATCCTCAGTATTTCATTGATGAGTTGAAAAAGATCTTCTATATGATTCATGCTTCTAAGGTGGAGGGTGTAGAGTTTTCAACTTATCAGTTAAAGGATATAACATACCAATGGTATGAAGAGTGGGAAAATCTTAAAAGCAATAATGCTGAGTCTTCTTTGTGGGATGACTTTACTGGTACTTTTATTGATCACTTCTTTCCTCAGAAGTTGAGGGAGGTAAAAGCAGAGGAGTTTGTAAACCTGAAGCAAGGCAAGATGTCGGTCAACGAGTATGCCTTGAAATTCCATCAGTTATCTCGGTATGTTGTGGAGTTGGTGACTCAAAAGAGGGATAGGATATGGAATTTCGCTTTCGGGTTATCTGGAGACTTGATTTTGGAGAGTAAGTATGCCTTGTTAAATAAGGACATGGATATTTCTTGGCTTGTGGTTTATATGCAGCAAGTTGAAGAAGAGAAGAAGAAGCAGGCCAAAATTGGGGAGAGGCAGAGTAAGAAGTTTTGCTACTCAAATCAAGATGGAGGTCAGTAACAAAGTGGTAGAGATGGAGAAAAATGGTCCAAGAAGAAGTGGGGTAACTCTAGTTCCTACTCAATGGCTAATTCCCCATACTCGAAGTTGTCGGGTGATCGCAGTATATAGAGTGGTGATGGTTTTAGGAAATAGAATTCCCAGACTCAGTCTAGTAGGGCTCAGTTATCTCCATCATATCCTCTTTGTGGATTCTATGGTCTGGTATATCATGACATTTGTAAAGAAAGGAGAAACAAATGCTTTAGATGTGGTCAGATCGGTCATATGAAGAGAGATTGTCCTTATAGGATTTCTTCTATGGAAAACAAGATTTCTATTATTGCGTGATCAGCTCATATACCAAAGAGTGATACATCTTCTTCTGGCTTCGACACTTGTCAGAACTATTTGTATGCCCTCAGTGCCCACTAGGAGTTCGAGGCATCTCCTGGTGTCGTTACTGGTATATTGAAACTCTTTTCTCGTAATATGTATTGTTTACTTGATTCGGGGTCCACCCTTTCTTATGTAACCACATTTGTAACTATGCATTATTTATCCAATCGTGAGTGTATTTCAGACCTATTTTTTATTTCTACCCTGGTAGGTAACTTTGTGGTTGCTAGAAGAGTCTATAAGGGTTGTGTGGTGTCTCTTGATGATAGAGAAACTCTTGTAGATTTGATAGAGTTATACATGGTTGATTTTGATGTCATATTAGGGATGGATTGGTTGCATCCATGTTTTTCTTCTTTAGACTATTGGACCCGTAAGGTCATCTAATCCCCAGTGAACCAATTATTGAATGGGAAGGTAATTTCCTAATGCCTAAAGGAAAGTTCATATCGTATCTTAGAGCCCAAAAATTAATTTTCAAGGGGTTTCTCTATCATTGGTCCATGTTAAAGATTGTACATTGGAGAGTAATTCCTTAATTTCCATCCCTATGGTAAATATATTTCCTGAAGTCTTCCCTAATGATCTTTTTAGTTTTCCTCCGGATAGGGAGATTGATTTTGGGATTGATCTTTTTCCAAACACTCATCCTATCTCTATCCCTCCAAATAGAATGTCTCCAGTTGAGTTAAAAGAGATCAAGGAGTAGTTAAAGGATCTTTTAGACAAGGGTTTTATCCATCCTAGTATGCCCCCGTGGGGTGCACCTATTTTGTTTGTGCATAAGAAGGATGATTCCTTTCGAATGTGTATTGATTACCGATAATTAAATAAGGTGATGATAAAGAATATGTATCACCTTCCAAGGATAGATGATTTATTTGACCATTTTCAGGGCGCTAAATTCTTCTCCAGGATTGATCTTTGGTTAGGTCATCATCAGGTGAAGATTAGGGAGACGAATATGCCTAAGACTAATTTTTGAACCCAGTATGATTATTTTAAGTTTTTGGTGACGTCTTTTGGCTTGATCAATGTTTAGGTAGCATTTATGGATCTTATGAATTGGGTCTTTCATCAGCTATTGGATTTTTTTTTGATTGTCTTTATTGATGACATTTTGGTGTATTTTAAGATTGAGGTGGATCATGTTGATCACCTCCGCCTTGTGTTGCAGACCCTAAAAGATCATTGTTTGTATCCTAAGTTCTCTAAGTGTGAGTTTTGGTTGAATATTATGACTTATCTGGGTTATGTTGTTTTTAGTGAGAGGATCATGGTTGACCTAGAAAAGGATGTGGTGTTTAAGAAGTGGTCTAGACCTATGACTCCAACTGATATTCAAAGCTTCTTGTGTTTAGACGATTATTATAGAAGCTTTACGAAAAGCTTCTCTTTTATTATTGCCCCTTTGACCAAGTTGACTTAGAAGAAACTAAAGTTCTTGTGGTCGGATGCTTGTGAGAGAAGTTTTCAGAAGTTAAAGGATAAGTTAATGTTAGCTCTAGTCTTGACCTTTTCCGATGGTAAGGATAGTTTTTTGGTCTATTGTGATGCATCCCGGGGAGACCTGGTTGCGTATCAATGCAGCATGGCAAAGTGGTAGCTTATGCTTCTAGGCAGTTGAAAGTTCATGGGAAGAATTATCTGACTCATGATTTAGAGTTGTTAGCTATAGGGTTTGCACTAAAGATCGGGCGACATTATTTGTATGGGATTCATGTTGATATATTCTCAGATCATAAGAGCCTACAGTACGTGTTCACTCAAAAAGAATCGAACCTCTAGAAAAGAAGGTGGTTTGAGTTGCTCAAGGATTATGACATGAGTCTTCATTACCACCCAGATAAAGCTAACATAGTTGCTGATGCTCTTAGTAGGTTGTCCATGGTTAGATTATCCCAATTGGAGGAGGAGAACTAGGAATTTATGAAGGACATTCACCATTTGTCTAACCTTGGAGTTCGTCTCTTGGACTCTGAGAATGGTGGAGTCTTTGTTTAAAAGGTGGTGTATTCATCACTTGGTTCGAAAATGAAAGAGAAACAAGTGTTGGATCCAATCTTGATGAAAATCAAGAATGATGTAGGTAAGTAGAAGGTGATGGTTTTTTAGATTGGCGGTGATGGTATCTTAAGATACGAAGGTATATTATTGTGGGAGAGAATTTTCAATGAGGCTTATTAGGTACTTTATACTATTCATCCTGGTTCAACAAAAATATATCACGGTCATAAGAAGATTTACTGGTGGAATAACATGAAGCGGGATGTGGCCAATTTTGTGGCTAAGTGCATGGTGTGTCAGCAAGTGAAGGTGGAACACTTGAGGACTGGTGGATTATCTAAAGTGATTTAGTTGTCGGTATGGAAATAGGAGATAATTAATATGGATTTTGCTATCAATCTTCCAGGGTCTCACCAGTAGTTTAACTCGATTTGGGTCATCATGGATAGGATGAAAAAATCCTCCCACTTCATTCCACTGAGGTTTAATTTTTTTTTTCGGAGGATTATGTTAAGTTGTTCATTGAGGATATCGCGAAGTTGCATGGTGCTCTAATTTCTATCATTTCTGATCGAGGTACTCAGTTCTTATCTCACTTATGGAGGTCATTTTAGAGAGGTTTGGTGATTAAGGCAACCTTTAGCATGGCTTTCAACCCTTAGACGAATGGGCAAACAAAAATAATAATTAAGGTTTTGTGAAGATATTCTTTGGGATAGTATAATTGACTATGGTTGTAGTTGGGTTGACTTCTTGCCACTCATAGAGTTTACTTACAACAATAGTTACCATTCTAGCATTGGTATGAAACCTTTTGGGGCCTTGTATGGTATAAGATGTAGATCTTTTATCAGGTGGTTTAAAGTTTATGAGGCTAAGATGTTTCTCTAGGATTTGGTTCACCAAGCGATGGAAAATGTAAAGATGATTCGAGATAAGCTTAAGACTGCCCAAAGTCCTATGTGAATGTGCGGCGAAGAAAATTAGAATTTAATGTGGGAGATTGGGTTTTCCTAAAGGTATCCCCCACAAAGAGACTAATGTGGTTTGGGAAGAAGAAAAAGCTCAGTTTCCGATATATTGACCTGTATTGGGTATTGAAGAAGTCAGTAATGTTGCATATGAGTTGGACTTACCTTCTAGCATGGTTGTACTCACTCGGTGTATCATGTTTTAATGTTGAGAAAGTGTATGTGTGATCCTTCGAAGGATGTTCTTTTGGAAAAGGTGGGTATTTTTGATTCCCTGTATTATAAGAAAGTTGTGGTGGAAATATTGGATCGAAAAATCCATCGATTTTGGACTAAGGATGTGGTTTCATTAAAGGTTCTTTGGCAAAACCAAAGGGTTGAGGAAGCTACTTGGGAAGTTGAGGAGGACATGAAGTCCAAGTATCTGTTCTTATTCCCCGATGTAGAAAATCGTGCTTAAGGTATGTGTATTCCTTAATATCTTTGTTTTCTAACTTTGTTAAAAGTAATGGTGGGAGTGCCTTCTATTAAATTGTGCTAGCTTATCCCTTGTCCTATCATTCGAGATGAATGATCCTAAAGGGGCAATATGTAACACCATGGGTTTTTGGTCCTTAAAAATTCCAGTAAATTTGCACTCACTGCATTGACTATAACTTCACCTAAGAGTCGTAGGGTGTCTTGACAGGTCGTTGGGACAAGTAATAACAAAATTAGTAAGTTTTTTTCTTGATTTTTCTTTGAGTATGAGTGGCTCGCTAAGAGCCATAAAGATTTATTACGAGTCGTTGGGTATAAATCTTAAGGTGTCTAATTTACGCCCCAATTTATTTTTGTTGACTACGATTGAACCCAACGAGTTGTAAGGTCCTATTTCAAGTCATGTCATTGAGTCATAAGGTCAGTAATGTATGGTGCCTTAGTGGTTCTACCCTAGTTACGACTCGTGGTGATGAGTCGTAAGGAGTGGTTACGAGTAAAAGGTTGACCCATAGTCAATTGCGGCACTTTTTTAGATTTTATGTTAAGGGCATTATGGATATTTTCCCTATTATCAAAATTGAAACAAACTTCTTATAACCACTTTAGGGTGTCATTAGCACTCAGAAACAAATCTAAGTAACTTCTCAAACTCACCAAAAGGCTTTCTAAATCCCCTTAAGAAAGTCAAGGTAGGATTTTATCAAGTTGGTTATCCAAGGGTTCTAGAGTTAAATTCTCTCCGTGAAACTTGATATTTCAAGTATGTGACTCTACCCTTAAACTTAATATCTCTATTGCATGAAAGTATATGGTCATTTACGTGATTAAAAGTAAGGGTTTTGACATGATTGGGATTTTTGACATGAATGGTCAATTAATTATTTTTTCATGGTTTTGTTGTGCACTACTCATGTTTTAACTATGGAACTTATAGGTGCATGGTTATGGTGAATAACTAAGGGATTGTGATTTCTTAAACTTATGACTTTTTAAGTGGTTATGACCCCAACCCTATATTGTGAAATTATTTGTCAGCTATGAGAAATATGGGAATTTAACTATTCTTCAACTATTACATTATGATGTGGAATTGAACCTTGTGGGTTGGTGTTTTCAAAAAACTATTGCATAATTGAACCAAGAGGGGTTGTTAATTCCCCAAGTAATGAAATTGTTTTGGCATGTTGATGTTACATTGCAAGTGCAGTTGATATGACGATACCAACAATGTATTCCTAAAAGTATATTGTTGTTTAATAAATGGGATTATGTGATAATTATTTTAATTGGGCTTCAAAGAGGGTTGTGTAGCTAAGTCGTGAAAGCGGAGCTTTGAGAAACCAATACTAGAAGCCGCGAGTGCTGATGCGGGGGTCTATATGATCGGGTGGTTCGAATCCCCCTGTTATAATTATTATATGGTTGGGAGGTTTGAGTCCCCCACATAACATTACATGATTTGGTGCTCGTGTCACCTTGATATAAGGGAGGTTCAATTCCCCCAAAGTACAAATGTATACCCTTTGGTCTGTGCGGCTACACGCACTGGACCCTATCAGCTTGGGGAGATCTGGGCACATATATCCTATCGATGCCTTGTATGTTATGATGATTAAGCTACACAATCCAGACTAAGGTTTCAAAATGCATATTTAACCCCGTTCCCTATCCGGGTATGTGATATATATATATATATATATATATAAATATGTATATGCATTAGATGATGTGCATGAAAGCTTAAGTGATTTTGAATGTTTATCATGGCAATATGTTATCCCGTATCCCTGAATTACATTCTACCATTCCAAATTCTAACCATATTCAGAATATTTATCCCGACACGATGGAAGAATTGGCCATACTTCTACTTTTTCAACCCTATGATTTGAATTCAGAATTAGCTCATGAGTTGACATTGAGGTGTTGAGCTTCCATGATGGGACCTAGGAAAAGTATTTCATGGAAAACAATGATGCCCAAATTGAATGGGAAAAAAGACCCAAAATTGAATGATGCTGGTCTGCATCCTACCGCTAGAACCCAATAGTAACTAGCCTGAGATATTTAAAAACCCTCTTTTGTTTTAACCCTCCCTAATCACCCTTTCCTCATAAAAACACCTAGAATAAACCCCACCTCCATAGTTATGAAGTTCCAAAAGCAAAACTTTATGTGGGCAATTTTGAGGCACACTCGGTGGAAACCCAACATACGATGACGCTTAGCACTTGCGAGACAACTCTTTTCTATCAATAGCATCATATTTTGTCAGAACATATGATATGATTTATTTATCGTATCAATTATAAATGGTTTAGATTTTTATAATATGAATAGTAATGTCAAACATTCTCATGCATTAGGCCTTCGAAAATGGTATTTGGGAGGGAAAAATAATACACACCTGGTTTGACTATAATAATATGGTAAATAATGGGTTTATCCTACTGACGTGATATTCCTATAATGGAATGAGTCAAAATCCATAAGAATCATGACTAGTTTAATGAATACCATGGCTCGTAAGTGTTGCAGGGGTTAGGTACAGTAAAAAGGGGAAGTATTAGTAAGCTAGGTAGTGATAGCGGGTGCTCTTAGTAAATTGGATAGTTGCATCCTACATTAACAAAGGTTAATGAAAAGTAAATATGGAGTCGGGTTTAAAATTAGGATAAAAGAGTTTTAGGTAACCTATGAGCAAAATTAAATGGGTAGGATAGTTTAAGAGAAAACATAGTGGTGAGGTACGTGGAAAAATAGGTAAGTTGATAAGAGTCATCAAATAATTATGGTAACATTTTATGTTCAAGTATGAGAAATTCAATAGAAGTATGTAGGAAGGAAACTGAGTACTATGTTATGAACATGAATGAGAGTTGCAAATAGAAAAGATTGGTAACAACACCTAGGAATAACCACTGCGGTTTGGTAGGAGGTGTAGCATAATCAATTTTAACAATGAACGTACCAAAGAATATGTATGAAACTAAGATTAATGTTATATGATTATATGTGAAACAGTGATTGTGATTGCTTTTGACCAATGATTATTGGATACATTGCATATTCAGATACTTTAAGGTCATGGAGGTGAGATTGATGAGGATGTTGATGATGTCATGGAAATTAGGATGTTCATGATGTTGATATTGATGACTTGATAATGATGGTAGTGATATTGGTATTAGTCATGATGTGGAAAATGATGTTAATGAGATTGAAAAGATAAAGAGATGATACACATATCTTTCATACATGCATTAATACATATGTCTTGACATTCTATTATGTGTTGTTTATTTTTGTTAATTTCTCGAGAAGATCAATTTTTTGGTAGTGTTGATGGAATATCGTAGTACACCATAAATCTAAGGTACGTCCAATTAAAATTTAATGTTAATTGTTCTAAGGGTATAGTTATTAGAGCATATTGTATGGTATTGTCCCTCCCCATAGAGTTGTTAGAATTCTAAGCCTTGGTCATGGTAAATCCCATCGTGCATAGTAATAATGAATTATAGAGAAGATCTGGTTTAGTATGGGTTAGGAGTTGCAGAAACCAGGATAATGAGTTAGTAAAGGATAAAAAAGTGTAAGTTAGAGTGAGTGGTCAAAGAAAAAATGATATGGAAAAATGTTAAATGGTAAGTAGGTCACAGAGATGTTCAAAATTAGGTTTTAACAAATTCATAAATTTGGGTTTAGAAACTAAAAGTTTACTTGATGCTATGATTTCTCCTTCTTTGTTATCAATGTTATTTGTTTCTATCCCTGGTTGGTCGACGATGTCTTCTAATACATGTTATTTATACTAATGTCACACTTACTATATCACCAATCGAATATATAGCCATAGTTCAAGTCAGTTACGGTTTCTATAGAAGCAACGACTAATACTCAGCAACAGCTCCTTCCCTCTCTATTCTGCATGGATATTATATTATGGATTCTCTTACTCCTTCTCTAGTTCACGTGTACCTGTTAAGCCTAATTTTAGGGGATTCACTATTGATTATGTTTTGTGATACTTTTATGTATCAAATGTATTGATGATAGGCGAATTTACACGCCTATAGTGCTATATTTTGCCTATATTTCAGCTAAGTTTTGAGGACAAATTATATATTTCATGCACTTTTAGTCCTTTTTCCTGTAAGTGAGCTAACGAACATGATTAGCAAGTTTTCAGAGATAAATGATGCAGAATTCAGCATTTTATGGATAACTTGACGCCAAAGAAAGCTTCACGAAAGGAGGAAAGCAAAACATGGACGCCAAGGACAAAAGGCGGCGCATGAAAAATCTGTCCCGGGCAAAAAGAACAATTCTAAAGACTTTGGGGACTAGCAGTAACTTATTAGGAGTAGGATAATGATGCAGTAACCCACTAGGATTGGGTTAAGTAATGCAGTAGCTTAGTAGGAATAGGATAGGAGTATTATAAATACCCTATTCTGCTATAGATTTGGGGAAAATGCCCATTACTTTTAACTCTGAAAATAATTCTTCTACTTTTAATTCTACTTTTTATTCATCTATTCAATTCTTAATTTCCACAACAAGAGAAACGTTACTCTGCAAGGGATTTCACGCCTAAAATGCCACACCACACATTACTACACGAGATTTTTATTGTGGTATATTAATAATGTCTATTGTGATTTCCTTTGCACTCATGGGTAACTAAACTTCTCTGTTGGGATTATGGAAGCCATATGAGATACTATCTATTGCTATGAGTTTGTGAATTCGTGACACGTATGCTGCTTATATCATTATTCTCTTCATCTTAAACTAAATTCTTTGTGGTTGCAAATGCATAGAATACGCCAGTATAGCATTAACTTGTTCGAAAGAAAAGTTATATGTCTGGAAAAGAGATAATGTCAAGGTAATAGGGCACCAACCCCTATTAAAAAGTTAGTGCCGTAACTGGATTAACCTCTTGGAGAATTCGTACTATTAGATACGCTTTAAGCTCGAAAGAGTTAAAGTGAAATAGTCTTGGTTAAGGTCAAAAGACGCCTGGATTTACCATCGAATACAATTCTCTATAAGCACATGCATGTCTAAATTCCGCACAACTCATAGCCAATAGAGACGTACAACTCATAAGGTGGACATAACCCCAACTTCTCAATTCTCATTGATCAAAAACCAACCAAGCAAACCGTTTTTACTCCTTTATTTGTTGTTTTTATTACATTGTTGTCATTACTTGCACGTTAAAATCCCCCCTTTTTACGAGACTTGCTCCAAAAGTCTCGTAATCTTTGCTTACTCATTGACCGGCTATTCCCTGTGGGATCGATACCCAACCCAGTTGGGTTATATATTTGACAACGACCTCTTTACACTCTTATGAGAGCTGTAGATTGAGCGTTATAAAAAATTGGCGCCGCTGCCGGGGAATACAAGTGTCAATTAAGTTCGTAATAATTACTAGACCCTTTGGTCAAAGATTCTCGTACTTTTACTTTTAGTTTTTGTTTTTTTTACTGCAGGTTTTTATTCAATGCATGCCCCATACCCGAAGTTCTGGTCAACCGTTATTACCTATCAATCCGGAACCACAACATATTGGAAGAATGGAGGAACAACATGAAATTGAAAGGATGGCTGCTCAACAGGAACAGGCGAGACTAGCTGCGCTAGCCGCTGCTTAAGTGCATCAACAAAATATTGATAACCCTGGGCGAGCAACAAATCCTGACGATGAGTATCTAGGTGATGACGAGCTACTAAACCCTAGGCATGCCGCTGAGATCACAACACCTGCCAACAGAAGAGATCGTCAAGCTAGGTTTAGGCCTGAATGCCGAGCTATGCAACCAGCTTTTGACAATGATGATGATGATCTTGATGGAGCCGGAGCCACAGGAGCCATTATTCCTCCACCATTGGCACCTGGAGCCAAGTTCAACATCACAAGAACCATGATTCAGTTATTGCAACTCAAGGGATTATTTGGTGGACTAGAAGGCGATGATCCGAATATACATCTCATCAACTTTGTTTCTACATGCAAGTCGTTTGACAATCCTGGCATTGGTCAGAATGCAATTCGATTACGTCTATTTCCATTGTCTCTGTCTGGGGAGGCAACTCTATGGTTGAATGGGCTGACTCCTGATTCTATTACAAATTGGAGGCAATTGAGAGACGCTTTCCTAGAAAGATTCTTTCCGCCATCCAAAAGAGCACAAATGAGAGATGAAATCAACAACTTTCGTCAGCTTCCAACTGAAGCCCTTTATGAAACATGGGAGAGGTTCAAGACGAAGCTAATGAGGTGCCCAAACCATCACATGACTAATGTTCACCTAATGGAGATACTTTACAGAGCCTTGAATTCAATAACTAAACTAGTTGTGGATAATGCGGCTGGAGGATCATTCATAGATCTCACCTTTGGTCAGGCAAGCAATATGCTAGATCGGATAACGAAGCAAAGTAGAGCTTGGCATACCAGGGATTCTGAGGTAGAAAGCCCCACTTTATCTATAGGCATGACTGCAGACCAAAGGAGAAGAGAATAAGAACGTGATCAAGATATGGTGCACATGAAGACACAAGTGGATCTTCTTACAAAGCATCTATTATCAGGGAAGACCGAAAAAGTCAAAGCCATTACGTCAAAAGGAAGAGACGAATCTGATTCGGATGAAGAGGCCAACTACTTGAACAATCAGGGGGGGTTCCGAGGTAATACCTATGGAAACCAAGGTCGGAACTATTATGATAAATCTGGAAACAAGGACCAAGGTAGTTGGAAGAACAAGAATGACAAAAGTGGTTTGTATGTTCCCCCTGGAAGACGTGACACCACCACATCTAGTTCTGGAAATATGGAAGAGATGATGGCTAAACTGTTGAAAGGAGTGGAAACAACCAGCGCGGGAGTAACGTAGGTAATAAATGATTTGTCCTCAATGAAGCAATTGGTTGATTCACATTCCACTTCGATCAAGCAAATAGAGCAGTAATTGAGCCAACTTTCAGCAGCACTCAATCAAAGAAAGACTGGCACCTTACCTAGAAACACTATGCAAAACCCAAGGAATAATGGGTCATGCATGGCCATTACTACACGAAGAGGTAAGGTGCTGGAAACTTCATCCAAAGGCAAGCAAGTGGTTGACGAAGTAGAAGACATTGCTGACAAGGCAAAGGGAGAAGCTGCCGTAGAATCTACCCACGACGTTTGTGACGGTACACCGAGTATGTTGCAGCCTGAAAAACGAAGGAAAGAGGAGAAGAAAGCCGTGGAGAAAACAATTCCATATCCACCACCACCTTTTCCTCAAAGATTGAAGAAGGTGGCGGACGATACAAAGTTCAGCAAATTCATGACTATGTTAAAGCAGCTGACCATTAATGTTCCATTGGTGGAGGCACTTGAACAAATGCCTGGGTATGTGAAATTTATTAAGGATCTTTTGACAAAGAAGCGGGCAGCAAGCTATGAGTTGAAAGATAATGTTCATCACTGCAGCGCAATCGCTACCCGATCACTAGTTCAGAAGAAGGCTGACCCCGATGCTTTCACTATTCCTTGCACCGTTGGATCTTTGAATTTTGCCAAGGCATTATGAGATTTAGGAGCCAGCATCAATTTGATGCCACTATCCATTTACAAAAAGTTGGGGTTGGGTGATCCTACTCCAACCAATATGAGGCTCGTAATGGCGGATAGGTCGGTAAAATGACCTGTTGGTATTCTATGTGATGTATTGGTGAAGGTTTCTTCATTCATCTTTCCAGCGGACTTCGTTATTTTGGATTGTGAGGCAGACTCAGAAGTTACCATAATCTTGGGGCGCCCTTTCCTTGCTACGGGAAGTGTGCTTATTGATTTAAGAGCTAATGAGTTTTCATTCTGAATAAATGACAAAGTAGTTCGCTTTGACGTGTGCAAATCAATGAAGCAACCCAAAGATCTGAACGTATTCTCGGTAGTGGATGTTTATGTTGATGATGAGAAAGAATTACTTGAAGAAGAGCAAACTATTGATGACCCATTGGCGGTTGTGCTCATGAATGGAGAGAGTAAGGATGCTGAAAACTATGAAGAAACTATTGATGCTCTAACAGGATTTGGGTCATATCCTCATTCTCCCAAGAAGCTGGACCTTGATCTCAAAAATCGACCCACACCACAAGCTAAACCATCTATTGAAGAGCCACCCACGTTAGAATTAAAGGAGCTGCCTAGTCATTTAAAGTATGCATTCTTAGGAAGCGAAAACACACTTCCAGTCATTGTGGCGGCAGATTTGGGTGAGCAACAAGTTGCAGCTCTCATCGCTATTTTACGGAAGTACATTAGAGCCATCGGATGGACCATCGCAGATATTATTGGTATTCCACCTGGGATTTGTACACACAAGATTCAGCTTGAAGAAAATTTCATGCCCACCATTGAGCATCAAAGGCGTCTCAATCCACCTATGCAAGAAGTGGTAAAGAAAGAAATTATTAAGTGGTTAGATGCAGGAGTTGTGTATCCAATCTCTGACAGTACATGGGTAAGACCGGTACAATGTGTTCCCAAGAAAGAAGGCATGACGGTGGTCGCGAATGAAAAGAATGATCTTATTCCACTCAGACCCATCACCGAATGGAGAGTATGCATGGACTACCGAAAGCTAAATTCATGGACGCTCAAAGATCACTTTCCAATGCCATTTATGGACCAAATGTTAGATCAATTAGTGGGGAAAGAATGGTTTTGTTTCTTAGACGATTATTCTGGCTATAATCAGATTTGTATTTCCCCCGAAGACCAAGAGAAAACAACGTTCACATGTCCATATGGTACGTTTTCCTTCAAACGTATGCCATTCGGGCTATGTAACGCACCATCCACCTTTCAGCGTTGTTTGATGTCCATTTTCTCTGATATGGTTGAAGATACTTTGGAGGTATTCATGGAAGACTTTTCAGTTGTTGGCAAGACGTTTGAAGCGTGCTTAGCAAACCTGAGTATGGCATTGGAAAGATGTGTAGAATTCAACCTAGTGCTGAATTGGGAGAAGTGCCACTTTATGGTCAACGAAGGTATCGTCCTTGGGCATAAAATCTCCGAAAAAGGAATTGAGGTTGATCGAGCGAAAATTGAAGTTATTGAGAAGCTACCACCCCCAATTTCAGTAAAGAGAGTCCGTAGTTTCCTCGGTCATGCAGGTTTCTATCGACGGTTTATCAAAGACTTCTCCAAAATTGCTAGTCCATTGTGCAAACTCTTGGAGAAAGATGCAAAATTTGACTTCAATGAATATTGTTTGAAGGCATTTGAATGCCTCAAAGGAAAACTAATTGAAGCTCCTATCATGGTAGCACTAGATTGGTCTTTACCGTTTGAAGTCATGTGTGACGCCAGTGGGGTAGCATTAGGCGTTGTACTTGTCCAGAGAAGGGAGAAATTATTCCATCGTATCTACAATGCGAGCAAGGTCCTGAACGAAGCCCAAAAGAACTACACTGTCTCAGAATAAGAGCTCCTAGCGATCGTGTATGCATTTGATAAGTTTTGTGCTTATTTGTTGGGAACCAAAATGATCGTTCATACAGACCATGCAGCTCTAAGATATCTAATGACAAAGAAGGATGTAAAACCAAGACTAATTCGATGGGTATTGCTGCTGCAAGAATTTGATTTCGAGGTAAAAAATAGAAGAGGTTGCGAGAACCAAGTGGTTGATCATCTATCTAGACTCGAGAACGAGCATATAGCACAGCCTGAAATCAAGATTGATGATGCATTCCCTGACGAGGAGATCTTAGCCACGATAATGGAAGAGTTACCATGGTATGCCAACTTTGTGAATTTTGTGGTGAGTAATGTGATACCTGCAAACTTATCTTACCAGCAAAGGAGGAAGTTTATGCATGATGTAAGACACTACTTTTTGGATGAGCCATACTTGTTTCGACAATGCGCGGATGGTGTTATTCGGCGATGCATATCCCATGTAGAGGTGCCTAATATATTGGAAGCATGTCACATTTACCAAGTTGGGGGACATCACGCAGGTAATCGGACAGCAAGGAAGGTATTGCAAAGTGGATATTATTGGCCATCGATATTTAGAGATGCCTATGACTTTGTTAGAAGATGCGACCAATGTCAGAGACAAGGTGCTATTTCAAAACACCATGAGATGCCTATGTCAAAAATTCTTGAAGTAGAGCTCTTTGATGTATGGGGTATTGATTTCATGGGTCCATTCGTAAATTTGTTTGGAATGAAATATATCCTAGTTGCTGTAGACTATGTTTCAAAATGGGTTGAAGCAGTAGCATTGGCCGACAATGAGGGAAAGTGTGTTGTAGCATTCTTGAAGAGGAATATCTTCTCTCGCTTTGGAGTACCACATACTATTATAAGCGATGGAGGATCTCACTTTTGCAACAAGCTATTCAAATCTGTATTGGCCAAATATGGTGTCAAGCAACATAAGGTAGCCACACCTTATCACCCAAAAACTAGTGGACAGGTAGAGGTTTCCAATCGAGAGATCAAGCAAATCCTTGCTAAGACTGTAAATACTAATAGGAGGGATTGGTCTCGGAAGCTGGACGATGCAATATGGGCTTATAGGGCTGCATTCAAAACGCCAATTGGCATGTCCCCGTACAAACTAGTTTATCGGAAGGCTTGTCACTTTCCCATTGAGCTCGATCATAAAGCATTGTGGGCGTTAAAGCAACTTAATTTGAATTGGGATGATGCCATGAACCTGAGATTGGAGCAGCTGAATGAGATGGATGAATTCCATCTACATGCATACGAAAGAGCAGACCTCTACAAGGAACGGATGAAAAAGTATCATGATCAGCGGATTGTTCAACGAAACTTCCAAAAGGATGATATGGTACTTCTTTTCAATTCAAGACTGAAGCTATTCCCAGGTAAGTTAAAGTCCAAATGGTCTGGTCCGTACAAAGTTACCCAAGTCTACTCGACTAGAGTAGTTGAGCTAGAAGACGATAATGGTGTTGTCTTTAAGGTGAATGGCCAACGAGTAAAACCATATATCGGTCCTCTTGACTCGATAAACTATATGGCCACCATCTATCTCGACGAAGTCTAAGTACTCGAGGTAACTATGTCGTGCCGCGACAATAAATCAAGCGCTAGATGGGAGGCAACCCATCGTTTATCGGTTTTTTTTCGTTTACGTGTTTGCTTTTGATAAATAAATATACAAAAATAAGAGTCGTGCCATGACCAAAAATAAGGCTCTTGATGGGAGGAAACCCATCGTTCTAATCGTTTTTGTTGTCTTTGAGCAAGTGTAGGTCCAAGAGGCGTAAACGAGGAGATTGGTTTCAAATTTTGATTTGGACGTATTGCATGTAAAAGGTGGTAAGTTAGTGATGAAGAAGCAAAAGTCCATGGATTGGGCATTGCTTATGAAAATATCGGCAACGAACAAGGCTAGGCCTAGATAAAACTAGGCCACGAACAAGGCAAGGCCTATACTATGGCCTAAGCTCTCGGAATCTAGTGTGCCATAGCATAGGCGCCGCCCATGCCCAAGTGTGCCATAGCATAGGCACCGCCTATGCCAATGCCTTTTGTCTCTGAATCTCATATTCTATGGCATAGGTTCCGCCTATTCCCAAGAATTCCATGGCATAGGCGCCGCCTATGCTCAACAATGCTATGCAAAAGGCGCCGCCTATGCCAAGCATAGGCAAAGCAAAAGGCGCCGCCTATGGTCATTTCTTGTCTCCAAATACAATTTTAAATGGGTCAAAACCCGACCCAACCTTCTCCTATAAATATGAGACTTAGTCTTGAACCACAAACACATTGGAAACCTAGCATAAGCGCCGCCTATAGTCCCCAAATCCACTCCAAAAATTTCCTTTTGCTCTTCTTCTTCATAAGAACATCATCCAAAGTCATCAATCAATCTCAGGTACAATGGCACCCAAAGCAAGACAAGGCAAAGATAAGGCTACCACTTCACAAAAAGGCAAGAAAAGAGGCCGAAAAGAGCAAGGAGAATCATCCTCGATGCAATTACCACGCCGCATATTCGGAATAAAATGGGTTCTTGAGGAGAAAGTAAAGGAATGGTATAGGAACAATAAAGAGAAGAAATATGTTCACATGGAGTTGATACACAAGTAGAGCATAGCAAAGAAAGAACCTCGCATGTTGGCTAAAATAATGGTGTTACATCTTGATTTCATCTTCCAAGATATGGGAGAGTGCAATCTCGATTTAACATAAGAATTCTATGCCAACTGGTCACCAAAAACTACAGGGAGTGAAGTTAAGATTCGGGGCCAAGTTCTGCAACTAAATACGGAGTTCTTCAACTCCTTTCTAGGCTTTCCATCTGTTAATCCCGCACCATTCAAAGAGCTTTATCGCAGACCTCTATACAGGGCAATCAGACACACACTATGCGGAACAAGATCAATGGCACGGTGGAGTCGTCACAAGGATACCGGTCAGCATAATACCTTCCCGTATGCCTCCTTGAACAGAGAAGCTAGGATATGGCTATGAATAGTCAACTCTTGCCTCATTCCAGGGGCACAGTACACAAAGATAACACGAGATAGAGTGTGCCTGGTGTACACATTGATGACTAATGTCCCTATCAACATTGGGGAAATTATTTGATCTACAATGCGGAAAGCTAGGCTACACAAGAGGTCTCACTTCAGCTTTGGCAACCTTTTGACTGCAATATTGAGGAAGGAAGACATCGAAGAAGAACCGACTGATCATAAGCTTCCACACAACCCGAAGAAGGTTGACCTCACAAAGGTTAAAGATGCTGAAACCATGCATGGCGTTAACCTAACCACTTCAGAAAAAAATGCTCGCGACGAAAGCTTCTCCCACCATTTATATGGCATAATGAAGTTTACCATGATGAGCGGGGGTCATGTTCCAACTACTGCAGAGCTCCAACAGTTGGATTATGACTACCCAATGAATGAGCATGCGAGGGCGATGTGTGGAGTAGGTGTATATTTTGAGGAACCTCTTGATGACGACATGCCAACCGATGATGATCAACGAATGACAGAATCCGACGTGGAAGAGAACTCTGATGACGACGACTCCGATGACGATTCCGATGCAGGGGGTATGACCCCAGACATAGAGGATGAGTCCGACTAATCAGGTTCTTCTTATTTATTTTTCACTGAGGGCAGTGTGTCCCGTCTAAGTGTGGGGTGCAGGTATTTGCATGCTATACTTCTTTATCTGCATTTACATTTATTTATGTTATTTATGTTTGGTTGTTTGATTTAGTTAGTAGTCGTAGATTTTTTTTTTATTTTGATGCATGAAATTGCTCTGATAGGCGGCATGGTGTTATGACAAGAGTTTGTGCTAGAATCATTACTATTGAGACACTTAGGCTCTAAGTGTGACTCACTGTGTGATAATTGTGTGGTTTAATTCATTCATCTGTTGGGTCAAGAGTCTATACTTCTCCCAATAAAGTTAACCATGTGCCTTGTGTGTGTGAGATGATAGTATATTCTGTGCTTGTGACTGATGCTAGAACTTGCCTGGTGTGTGTGTAAAGCGAAATAAAGAGTGTGAGTTTAGGAGATGATTTAGGCATTTCTTTGGCAACCGATACTTGTTTACCTTCATTTTACCTACCCGTGGACATTATCCTAGTCAACCCCTTTGAGCCTTTAAGCCATTTTCTTTGACAGCCTCATATGTAAGCCTAATCCATTTTTTTCAAGACCATAATTTGATCCAAATTCCTAAGTGCTTTAAATTGGGAAGTCATGTGACAAAATAAGAGGAAATTGGGTGAGAGTGATGCCTTAGAGTGTATTGGTACTTGAATTTGTTATGAAAAAGAGTGTCTATCATGGAGGTGTGTTATAAAAAAAAGAGAAAGAGAAAAGAAAAAGAAATAAAAAACAGAAAGATAAATTGTGTTTATGATTAAATAAAAAGATAATTATGCTTGAATGGCAAAATAGGTGAAAAGGGGTGATAGATGAAAGAAATGTAGCAGGGTTGATTAAAAGAAAGTGTTTATGGCATAATGAGATGTATTAAAGCGCTTAGGAACATAGTCACTATTTCTGGTCAAAATAGTCCTACCCGTCCCTTAGCCTACATTACAACCTATAGAAGACCTATTTGATCCTAAACTTAGCATTCTAATATTTAGTGGAGCATTACACTATGGGAAAGCCTATGGTCATCAGTTGCAACATATGAATTCTTTGTGAGAGTGAGAGCAAGGATAATCTTATACCCATGTTCTGAAAAATGCAATACTTGTGAGTGATTATGGGTAATATCTTATGTGAGACACACATGGTTGATGAGTTTTGGGTAGTCTTGTATGATTCTTTGTGCCTTAACTTTTGGATACGAATTAACCATCATCACGAGTCTATGTTGGAGGCTGAATTATTTCTAGTAGTGATCAGAAAACTACTCTTTGTTAATGATTGTCGTGCCTATCTTGATGAATATTTTGTGTTGTTACGGTGAAACCCTAAGTAGATGTTTAGATTGACATGATATTTTGTTCGAGGACGAACAAAGCTTTAAGTGTGGGGTGTTGATGATAGGCGAATTTACACGCCTATAGTTCTATATTTTGCCTATATTTCAGCTAAGTTTTGAGGACAAATTATATATTTCATGCACTTTTAGTCCTTTTTCCTGTAAGTGAGCTAACGAACATGATAAGCAAGTTTTCAGGTATAAATGATGTAGAATTCAGCATTTTATGGATAACTTGATGCCAAAGAAAGCTTCACGAAAGGAGGAAGGAAAAACATGGACGCCAAGGACCAAAGGTGGCGCATGGAAAATCTGTCCCGGGCAAAAACAACAATTCTAAAGACTTTGGGGACTAGCAGTAACTTATTAGGAGTAGGATAATGATGCAGTAACCCAGTAGGACTGGGTTAAGTAATGCAGTAGCTTAGTAGGAATAGGATAGGAGTATTATAAATACCCTATTCTGCTAGAGATTTGGGGAAGACGCCCATTACTTTTAACTCTGAAAATAATTCTTCTACTTTTAATTCTACTTTTTATTCATCTATTCAATTCTTAATTTCCACAACAAGAGAAACGTTACTCTGCAAGGGAGTTCACGCCTAAAACACCACACCACACCTTACTACACGAGATTTTTATTGGGGTATATTAATAATGTCTATTGTGATTTCCTTCGCACTCATGGGTAACTAAACTTCTCTGTTGGGGTTATGGAAGCCATATGAGATACTATCTATTGCTATGAGTTTGTGAATTCGTGACACGTATGCTGCTTATATCATTATTCTCTTCATCATAATCTAAATTCTTTGTGGTTGCAAAAGCATAGAATACGCCAGTATAGAATTAACTTGTTCGAAAGAAAAGTTATATGTCTGGAAAAGAGATAATGTCAAGGTAATAGGGCACCACCCCCTATTAAAAAGTTAGTGCCGTAACTGGATTAACCTCTTGGAGAATTCGTGTTGTTAGATACGCTTTAAGCTCAAAAGAGTTAAAGTGAAATAGTCCTGGTTAAGGTCGAAAGACGCCTGGATTTACCATCGAATACAATTCTCTATAAGCACATGCATGTCTGAATTCCGCACAACTCATAGCTAATAGAGACGTAGAACTCATAAGGTGGACATAACCCCAACTTCTCAATTCTCATTTATCAAAAACCAACCAAGCAAACCGTTTTTACTCCTTTATTTGCTGTTTTTATTACTTTGTTTACATTACTTGCACGTTAAAATCCCCTCTTTTTATGAGACTTGCTCCAAAAGTCTAGTAATATTTGCTTACTCATTGACCGGCTATTCCCTGTGGGATCGATACCCAACCCAGTTGGGTTATATATTTGACAACGACCGCTTTACACTCTTATGAGAGCTGTAGATTGAGCGTTATCATGTATTAAACAATAAATTTATACATACGAGATAATGAATTAATTTGTGGACACAATTTGTTTAAATTTTACTTAAAGTGAATGGTTAGGTAATAAGGGTTATCCTATCAGGGGTCGGTGTTTGGTAGGTGCCACATGATTTGTGGCTTGGTCATGTCAAGATAGTATCAAAGCCAAGTGATCCGTCTCTTAATATAAGAGTAAATATCGAGTAGATTCCTATGGATTAGTTCATTGAGTTCCACATCAAATATGTTGAAGGTTACAATGCATCTAGGAAATTATCTCACTTTCTTCTCCCCTATCATGCTTTTCTTGTGTTGTTTCCTTGAGTTGAGTCTAATTTGTATCTTGCAAATTCCAATTGGTTCTCAACCACTAAAATTAAGAGTAGTTGGTCCCAATTAGTATCTCGCTAACGTTTGATAGGTTGGGACAGGGAATCCCAATCAATAGAGGTTAGTAAAAAGCATCGGTATTGTGTTGTTATGTTATGAACTTGTATTGATGTTGTGTTAAAGTATTGGTGTAGTAAATATTTTATTGTGATATGCGATAATGCTATATGTATTTCTTATACGAAGGTTTATTAATTCATCATATTGTTACTTGGTGGTAAGTTGTCACTATTCTTAAGTATATAAGTTCATTGTGTATGGTGATTTGTATGATGTATGGCCTAGGGACTCAGGGATTGTGAGGATCGATGTGATACTGAGGTTTATTAACTTAAGTCATGCCTCATCTCTCCATGATTTGGAGTATTCCTTAATTTCTACCCAAATACTAATGAACTAACCAGGTGCCTTGACTTTTAGTGAGAAATTTTAAGCGAGTAGTGGTGCTTGAGAGAAAAAAATGGTACAAATATGTTAGAATCAATCAAATTGAGGAATATTAGTGTCTAGAGTATGGTGTAGTTTAATAAAAGATCTAGAAACAGTTAGCAAAATGGAAAAAATGGAACCACTTGATGTTAACATTGGAACCCGTACCGCTACAATAGTAAGATTAACCATTGCAGTGTCTCTAGGCAGTAGCCTGCCAATTCTTTCCCGTATTTATATGGTTTTGCAATAGTTAAAAGGCAACCAAGTATTCGTGATAGTTAAAAGTAAAACTCAAATCTCTGACATCATTATAAGCTAAAATAATTATTATTATTATGGGAGAAGGAACAATAATTGTCTTACAAATGTAGAGAAAAGAAATATAAAAAGAGTAATTTTTTTACAAGGTCCAAACGGGGGAAACCCAAATTCAAAGTAGAAAAATGTAAATATAGGGAGGGATAGGATAATGGAGTTATCTGTAAAGAGTCATCTCTAAGGCTCGAGGCATTTGAACCCTTTTTCTCTATTTCGACAAAGAAGGAGAACTCCTAGGCATCCTTTCTGATCACATTTGGGAGCTTATTGGTGGGGGAGGCACTCTTGAACATCACTTAGACCACCTTTCATATCTTCTTTAGAAAACGATCCCGAGAACGATGCTTTTTATTTTTTACATCTAGATCACTCTGGAACTCAACATAGGCATAAGATAGATCCACAAGGGAAGTCATTCTCAAAGGAAACAACCCAGGAGGGGAAACTAAGTCCTCTCTCGGTGGCACCAAACGACAGCAAGGTCGTCTGCTTAGATTTTGATTTTTAATAAAATGTTTTAAAATTACATTTTTTAAATGGTTTATTAGTTTTTCTAAAATTAAGAGGTGACTCCAAATTATTTTTTTCAAATCAGAAAAACTATTTTCACTATGAAGTTATGAAGTTTTTGGAGCTTTACAAACCGTCGTAATAAAATGAAGACTCTACTGGGTATTCATTTAGGTTTCAACCATATGGGTTTTATTTGTTTTGCTAAATTTGTATTAATTGTTAATTTTTTCTATTATGCATTTGAAGTTGTGCAATTATTAACTATTACATTCATGCCATATTACCTCTTTTGATATCTAAGTGTTTAGGGGTTTTGCAGTTGTCGCAACCCCTGTTGATAAATTCCAAACCAATTATTGAAAATATAATAGTTTATTGGTATATTTGGCATTCGATGGTTATTTATATTTTCAAACCCAAATTGTCCACTTGGAAACCAGGTCAAGGCCCACTTAAGAAACCTAGAATGGATAAAAACCAAAACCTTTTTTTAGGCATGATCCTAGGATGATATCATGACCTGATTTCTTAGGTCATGATATCACCTACTATAACCTATCAATAGGTAAGTCACCCTATAGTCCAAAACTAATAGTAATGAACACCAAGATAAAAGAAGGTAAAATGCAGAATAAATATAGTAAAAGACTAAAATACATAAGATTGTCCCAAAACTTGGTGGAATCAGTACAAGAGCTTCTAATATAATAAAACTAAATAAAGAGTACTAAATGAATATAGTAATACAACCCATCTCTAAATACAACATAGAGATTAGTATAATACATAAAAGGGAGAATAGTAATACTCCAAACACCAGGAGCTCACCCTACATCTCTAAACCATAGCTACTCCACATGATGCACAAAACAATAGAGAGAACCCGTACTATGATCTGTAGGCTGGAGATGTGTACTATGAGTAAAAACATTTGGTACTCTGTAGGCAACTAACAACTGAGCTCCAAAGATAATGCAAATATAAAATACATCAAGAAGGAAAGTAAACTACACCCAAATATCCATGAACCTAACATAGTAAGACCAAGGAGGCAGTAAGGATAAGCTATCCTATTCTAGCCAAATTCATGAACCTAAGAACTATACCGTATATCGTTGGACAATAAACAAATAAAGATCAAAAGAAGAATATCTATATATATATATAGGTATAGTGGTATACAAGGCCAATAAATTGATATAGAACATGAACAATGAAAGAAGACAGGGATAAACGATAATTCCATAACTACGTATGGATATATATATATATATACATACATACATAAATAAGGCTAATGCAATGGTACAACCTAAAGTAGTCATACTAGCAATACTAGCATCTTCAGGCCTCCTAATCAAAGCAGGAAGTATTGCTAATATAATCAGTGTCTAAAAAAATGCCTATCCTCAGGATAATCATGCATAATAAAAGAACCATAAGAAAAAGGAATCGAAATCATACCTTGAATCTCAGTACCAATCCAATATTCAATTAATAACAAACTAACCATAATAATAACATAATGCAGTTACCGGCTGGCCCGGACAAACAATACCTAAATTGGGCCCTAAATCCTAGAAGCTCCAATCAACATATAACACACCACAATCAATACTAATAACCTACACCTATGCAACCCCTATAAGGCTGATAGATATAGGTGTATACTAGTGATAGGCAATGCGCATGCAAGGATGGGTGCAAAGTATAAATCATACAACTATAACTGATTTAAGTACCATAAAGTAATCCAGTGTATACACTTCCTCCAGATTGATAGTTTTCAAAGGCAGAACCTATGATGACCTCTCTCCTCCCCAATGATTCCTCATGGATATAGGGTCCCCTAGGGTGTTCGGGAGGACTCTCATACACTAACTTGGTCCCGATCTAATATTTCTAATAACCATCATCACCATCAAACTACTCTATCTAATACAGGAGATATATATACACACACACATCCATGGATAGGGACCATGGATAAAAGAGTGTGTAAATCAATAAATCCATTGCCCGAGGGAAATTCAGAGGCTAAATTATCATATTAGTGTAGTAATGATTAGAATCTCTCTTGACTGAGGTAAATAGTAGTAGTAAAATCATGGATCGAGATCTATTTTAGTCAAATCTCTAAACTTCATCTTTGTCTCAAAGGCTCATAAGTTATTCATCAAGAAGGCACGATTCCCATGATGAAAGAATTTATTTTAAAAGAGAAAAGTTGAAATAAATCCTTTTTAGGAAAAAATAGTAGTAAAACCATATTTTTAGTTGGAGTCATACAATTTATAGTTTTAGTGAGCATAAAAGTACTGAATCTATGCATTCCATCACCAGTATCCAAACCATATAAGTATAAGCATCAAAATATCTATATACTAGACCACGTCCCTTATAAGGATAAATCACTTTTTAGAATCCAACTAATATCATAATCACGACCTTGGGCCCACCATCACAATCCACTGAGTAACATAGTAAACATTATAAAAATTAGTTAATACCCTTAGCTATACCTAACATGCTAGCAACCTAGGGTACTAGTATCCTTAAAGAATAATACACATTTCACCTTAAGGATTGATTCACCCTCGATTCCCAAACTCATAAATTAGGCTATGTCACAATGTCCTACCCATAATTATATGCCAAAATCCATATCTAACATGCAATATATAGAATAAATTATATCATAAAGAAGAGAAGGCAAAAACGTACTGTGATACGGAACAACAATCCTTAAATCGCTTACAATTCATCCACCTTTGTTCCAAATTCCCAAAATGCCTCCATGATGAAAAAATTGTAATGTACACATAGTTAGGAGTAAAACGAGACCTATATTTCTATTTTAAGGGTCGAGTCAAAATTTGGTTCAAGAACAGGCCTACGGGCCCCGCAAATGGAATCCAAAATTTAATCCGTAATGAGGTCCTTCGAAGGAAAAGTAATGTGTGCTCAAAAGTTTAGAAAAAATAGAGCGTAAATTAGGTCTCATCAAACCTTAAAATTTAGGAATTCAAGGCCTAATTTCTAATAATTTACAATGAACTAGGATGAAAGTTGAAGGGAAAATTAATGGAAAATGACCGAGAAGTGTTAGGATAGCTTACCAAAGCTCTAATGGATAATTTCCCTCTTTTATTTTCTCTTTGAGTCTCAATTTGGTGTGAAAATGGTGGATTAAATGGTGGAAAATCGGGTGGGTAAAATGGGCATAAGCAACCACTAGGTGCTGCTTAAGAGATCACCCTATCTCTTAAGAAACAACCACTTAAGTGGTTCCTCGATCGCCTAAACGATCGGTCATTTGAGACAGTGCTTGGGATTTGTTCGAAATACAAAATTTGACATTCTGAACTCAATGGAACCATCAAAACTTTCATCCAAGATCATTTCGAATTAAGTGTGAGATACACACCTAAAGTTCTATTTTTCATATAATCCTCTCAATATCTCAAAACAAGTCTGAAAGCCTCAGAACCTGAACCAAGGGTCACCCAGCCTAAAATCAACATTTTAAAGCTGATAGAGCTGTCAGAATTCTCATCCATGGTCATCTACTAGGATTTTTTGTCTGAGACCAAGTCCTAAACAATGAAAGCTCCAAAATAGGAAAATGATCCTAAAATTCAAACGAACAGTCCGATAACTGAACCCACAGTTATGGTAAGTCGTATATGACTTCTAGTCGGTGTGGCAATGCTTAAAATGCCAGAAATACACGTAAATTAAGGAAATAACCTTGAGGAATATTTGTATATACATTACTAAAAGGAATTCGTCCATTAAAGTAAAATAGATAAAAGAAGAATGAAAACTCAAATGGACGAGGTGTTGGGCCCATATGCTCCAAACATGACTTCTCTAGATAACCTCATAGAAGAGTCAACACTTTTAAGGGATTTTTCTACATGTATCCCTTATTAAAAAACTTCCCTTCTTCACTTATCTAACCACCAAAACTCAACCTCAACCACCAACTGGCCTCCTACTAAAATGAGGAATGCTGACACACCCAAACTCGAACCACAACACACTCATACCATACCAACACCGACATAACCAAGCAAAGATTTATCTACACCAAAGGAAAACTAATGCATGAACCATGCGACCAACTCCAAATTCTAAATATATCCTAATTTTGCCTTTCCAATCCTATTATCCACCCAAATCAAGAAGAAAGTCACTTGAGTCCTTTCCATGCAATCCCATCATACTAACCTCAAAGAACTGAAGCAGATCAGCTGAAAATCCATAATGGCAAGCATGAGAATAACCTTATAAGGTGATAGATAGGTACACAAATAGAGATAACCAAGGTTATCCATCTACGGCAATCCTACAGTTGGTCCGTATGACACTTAAAACTAATAGTCAAGTATCTAAAGCATAACCACTCACCACTAAAAAATCCACAAGATGTACCATTAATCGTGGATGAAGCCATGTTTAATCGAACTCACACATACTACTATTATTTAGTAGCTCATCCAAAAAATTTGATAAAAATTGAAACCTGAGGATAAAACTGAAAAAACCAATATTGTGCCCGCAGACCATCATTTGAACACGTATCAACCACAATCCATCTGAACTAAAGAAGAACAAATAGGTAGACATGGAGAAGGCTTAACCAACTTGTAGATGAAACCGCAAATGAGACAAATCCTAAAACAAAGGTTGCGTCCAAGCTCTACAACTTCTAGCTAAAATCTCGACACCTAGGTTGAACTTCTTGACCTTAGCTATCAAAACAAAACCTGAAGATGTACAAGTATCCGCACTACAAATCCATTATAATCTCCAAATTATCATTCCAAAAGGTCAATTTTGAAACTGAGACAACAAGTATGAACCAAGGCCCAAATACCTAAATTGACCTTACTATGAAAATCAGACATATCCTTACTAAATTATGCCAAAATATAGATAAAGCGCCAAATCACAAAGAAGGATAAATCGTCAGCTAGAAGCACAAGCAATCAACCCTATATCTATTGCAGGGTATGAACCACCAAACTTGCTTGGGAACTCACCCAGGATACAATCAGAGTAGTAATAACAAAAACTCTAGAAACTTGGAGAAATTGAATGTTAACCAGAAATTGATCAACCGAATACTCTATATCGATAATGAAAACTCAACTCTCCAACTTAGGAAATCATCTCATGAAAGATAACCTATCTCTAACTCTCTAACTCTACTAAAATAAGAATAACATTATAGCAAGAATGGAGTGTACAACTTCATACTGATACCAAGAGAAAACTATCACCAGGAGTCAAACTTGAAAAACCTTAAAGGAAAATCCAATACCACTCAACATCAATCATCAAAACCACTACCAGGTGATAAACTAGTTGAAATGGATGAATGGAATCTCAGTTAGTCAACCTCGAAAAAGGGCTACCTAACCCAATCATTAACTCTTAAACCAATATAGAACCATTAAAGGTTAGCCTACCTTCACTTTGATAATTCACTCCATAACCTATCTAGCATACCTAATAAGAGAGAAAAATGACAAATCCCACCATGCTATAAGAGAGAAATCATCTCAAAAAATAAAAACTGTGTGCAATGAATTTCTAACTAGACAATTCTAGACTAATCATCTACCAAGAACGGGTCAATTCACATCAAATAATGATAATAATGAAAATTGTAATATAAACTTCAATATAAATGGTAGGTGGTACACAAAAATGAAAATAAATAACAACCACCACTATAGGATCATAAGAAGGCCAATATTCCAAGTAAATGTAACTCAAACCCAAATGCTATATCCCAAAGGAAATATCAAAACTGTTCCACACCATCCACTTCTAAAAGAAATAATCTATGGGGGTAGTCATATAATCATGTACTCTATATCAATGCACACAATATTAATATATATATATATATATAAGGCATATAATTATTGGTGGGTATGAGAACCCCAACATACACAAATGAAAAAAGAAAAAAAATGTACAAGAAGAAAGTAAAAGCACATCTATCATGGTAGAATCCAAGCTCACATGCCTGATGTGCCTAAGGGAGTTTGAATCTGTGTGTCTAAACTTGGAATGAGCATCTGAATTATTAACTAAGGTGCTAAGCACACTATGTCAAACTAATGGTGCCACAATACTACAAGACTGATTTGGATAAGACAAATAACTAAAAATACCACAACGGGGACACTCTCTAGACAATTGATCTATCTCTCTGAAGTTATAGCAATCCTTCGAAGCCCTAACCAGGCAAATAACATTAGCTGACCCCAACTGGCTAACCAACTAACGCCAAGGGCACTCTCTATTAAAATGGCCATCCACCCCATAATAATAAAATATCTCAAGAGGTCTAGGTTTGTGGAGACTATATATTAAATATTTTTGAATAACCAACAAACATCTAGGGCAATCTCTAAAGCAATGTCCAATCTTACCAAAAATAAAACAAGCTCTTAGAATACTCTGAGATATTTCCCTTCCTAATCCAAATTCTCCACCACAACCTAAAGACCTCCAACAAATAGTCTATAAGATTTGAGGATAACTCTACCTGTTGTGATCACCACAACTTACTGTGAGCTACCCATAGTTATAGACCCTATTTGTGTAGAACCTATAGTCTATAAGCGAAACTGACCTCCACTCGAAATATCCTTACTCTCGGATGGAATACCAATAGCATTATATTAATGACATATCCCCTTATAGCTACCTCTATATGTCTCAATACATGCTCTCTTTATGGCCCTCGCGTGATCAATAACTTGTAAGAAGAAAGTCCCAACTACTATCAAGTTGTCTAATGCCAAATTAAATAATAATTCTAATCCTCTAATAAATCTATGCATCATGTCATACTTTGAAGAATATAGCATAGGAATATGCCTAACCGACTCAACAAACATAATTTTGTACTCTAACAATAACAAGGAACCCTAATAAACACCAACAAACCAAACCCTATCCTCAGAACTACTTGAGGAATTGAATGTTATCCCTGGATGAGAGGTATCCATAAAGAAGCTTGAAATCCCCAATACTGAATCTCAAAAGGCTAAAATGATTGTGTACTTCACTAGAGACTAGGCTAGCCCCAAATTCTCTATGCTTAAGGTCCTCGATATTAATCCCTAACTCCATAGTTTGACACTATGCTAATGCTCTGGTAATGCATGCTGAAGTTCCATCCACATCTATCGACAACCTTACGTTGCCCATCTGGGATACAATAGAGTTGAAGAATATATTTGAGGCTTATAGAAATATGGACACACGAAAAGGAGTCAAAAATATAATTTCCTAAGAATGCCCTGTAGCCTCCAAAAGATAGGTTACAAACGTCTCCACACCGATCTACAGAACACTACTGGACACTTAGCTCTTTTACCAATACATTGAAAAACCTAGGCTTTGATACCAATTTTCCAAGACCCAATATCTCAAGTGATGATGGCATTTACTATAACCCAGTAATAGGTAAGCAAACACATAGCACAAAACTACTAGTAACGAACTACTTAGAGAAAATAAGAAAAAACATAGAATAAATATAGTAAAAGACTAAATGACATAAGATAGTCCTAAAACCTAGTGGAATCATTACAACAACTTATAATATAATTAGACTACAAAATGAGTACTAAATGAATATACTGATGCAACCCATCATTGAATACAACATACAGATTAGTCTAATACATATGATGGAGAATAGTAATAATCCAAATGCAAGTATCTCGCCCTATATCTTTGAACCATATCTAACTACACAAGATGCACACAACAATGACAAAAACCCATACTATAATCTATGGCTAAAAAAGTGTAGTATGAGTACCAAACACATGGTACTCAGTAGGCAACTACATACTGAGCTCCAAATATAATGCAAATATATGTTACAATCAATGAGTAAAGTAAACTACATCAAAATATCCAGGAAACTAACATACTAATACTAAGGAGGCAATAAGGATAAACTATTCTATTTTACCCACACACAGGGACCAAATCACTATATCGTATATACAAGGCTAACGATATACAATATAAACAATGAAGAAAGGGAGGTATTGTAACACCCATAATTTGGTACCCGAAAAGCTACACGGTGCTCAAAATCCCGAAGGACTACAAGCTAACCCATGACTGATATCTGTACCTGAACATTACATAATATACTGTATAAATGCAGGAATAAAGGTTGAAAGGCCATAAAGTTCAAAACTATATCATAACTAATAAAACCTAACACCTGGAGGGGGTATGAAATACCCAAAACAACTGAAATAACTATCTAAACATGCTAGTCTGAAAATCCTCTAACTGACTGAACTGTCTAAATAAGGAGTTGATGGGACATGTCCCCAACTAACTCCAACTACTGAAATAAATTAATTAATAAGATAATAAAGTAATGGTCATGTCCTCGAAGGATGGGGACTCACTGCTAACTCTGACTGCTGAGACTGGAATGCTATTGATGCTTTGGAGCTCATGCTTCTGAACTTATGGTATAAAATACCATAACATAATTGCGTCAGTATGTTTGAATGTACTGGTATGTATATGAGGTAGGCTAAATGCAACAGGGTTCATATGCATAAACTACACTAACTGACTGGATAACATAAACGTGAGAATACATACATGACTACATAATAACTATAACTGAGTTTGTGATAACATTATTACAAAGTCTGAGTACTGATAACATGAGATACTGATATCTGTATTACTGAAATAACTAATACTAAGTGACTGTATCTGATAGTCTAGGTTCTGATGGAACTAGCTGAGTTTTGTACAGTTTTGAGTTGACTGTATCTGACAGTCTTGAATCCTGTAGAACTATCTGAGTTCTATTACTGAGACTGAATGACTGTATCTGATAGCCCTGATTCTGTACTGAAGCTATGGGAAGTAGTCATCTTAACCACATGCCCCAAATAATGCATTATAGCTGAGTTGGGCTCCAATCTGTAACCCTAATTTGAAGGGTCTCAATACCGTGCCACCGGTAAGGACAAGCTGCGGGTGACCCTCATCTGACAGTTTCCCCAAAAGAGAATGGTAGGACCCTCATTTGATAGTGATTATCCACCTCACCAACCCTCATATGACAGTGTTGATGTCTCAAACTATGTTCTCTACATAGTTCTAGAATGAAAGGATGACTTCTAAGAATCGAACCCTCATCTGAGAGTGTGTGTGTTCCCATTCTTGGGTTCACTCGGTGCTAATTCCTACTTCCATCTGAATAGACACTAAACATGGATTACTGAATCGAACTGGAGTGAATTAAGTGAATTCATTGACTGACAGAATACTAGAGAGATTACTAAATTTCTAAGATTACTGAGTTTACTGAGTCATATGACTTAGTGAATTTCTATGAACATGGCTCGACTGAGAGTATCTTGAAAACATGACAATGGCTCTAGGCACACAACTAATTGTCGGGTACAAGTACCCCCAGGACTGAATAGCATGAAACAGATAAAACATGACTTTCTTGAATACATGACCAACATCACAATCCATAATATAATAAGTTAGAGATTTCATGAAGTACAAGTTCTAAAGCACCACAATGGCTACATATGTATCCATAATTCATTGACTAAGACATTTCATCAAACACTAGACATGCATAAACTTGTACATAAATGTGGATTTCATATTATCATACTAGTATGACACTTTTCCTTCACATAGACATTTAATCAAACACATAGGGAGCATGCTTTGGTTATACAATCATCAACACATCTAATAATCATGGATACATCAATCAATGTGTAAATTTAAGGGTTGATCCTGATTATTATGTAAATCACCACATCCTAGTGTCAATCATTGGAATATGTAATTTCAAAAATGAATCAAAACCCCACAACATCATGAACATGAATTTCAATTCAATTAAAATCATAAACATTCATAATTACACAAATATAGGATTTTGAAAAGAGATTCTTGGGCTTCCTGGGTGAAAGTGACCCATGAATCAACACATGGCATACCTAGGTTGTGAGTTTCTTGAAGTTCTTGGACTTAAAGAAATTAAATTTCTTAGTTTCTTGAAGAAGGATTTGGATCTTTTTCTTGGGGATTATATTTGAAAGACAACCCTAATTTGATGTTGTAGATGGATAATGAACTTATGAGCCTTGATATGATATTATTAGGGGTTAAAACCGGTGGAAAAGACCCAAATACCCTTTTAAAAATGACTTTTAAATAAGTAAATAAACTCTGTGATGGTGGGTGCGATGGTCCATCACTGGGTCGACGGTCCGTCGGTCCTAACCATCGTTCCTGGGCAGAATAGGGGTTCACTGTCTTTACTGTGATGGCTTGGGCAACGATCTATCGCTAGCTCGATTATCCGTCGGCCTGAGCCGTCGTCCTTAGGTAGAAGTTGGTCTAACTGCCTCTGCTGCGACGGCTTGGGTGATGGTTCGTCGCTAGCTCGATGGTCTGTCGGCCTTCACTGTCGCACCTAGGCGGTTTTAACTACTTTTTGTATTTCTTCCATAACTTTCTCTTTTGATGTCATATTTTGACAGAATGGGTATCGTTGGAAAGCTAATTCAACTTTCCACTAAACAAAAAGTGAAAATCTAAAGAATTTCACATGTAAAAAAATGGATTCATATTTCAAAGTAAGTTTCTAACATTCTTGAGATAATTTTAAGGTAAGTAGAAGTATGAGGTATTGCATTATCTCCCCTTGAGAACATTCATCCTCGAATGAGACTGAGTGAGAGGGGAGAAGATAAACTAATATTCATACTGAACATAAACAATTGGAACATGATCTCATGACTGACATGATTGATAACTGAATATATCATACCGAGCATGCATATCTTATACATATGTTACTGATTCATGAATGTATGACTGAGTATTCTGAGGAACTAAGTTTCTCACAATGAGAATGCATATCTGATGCATGATTATATGACTGAACTGGTGCGTGAATGCATGATTGAATATGCAATGGTATTTAATACGAAGTTTATAATGGAATTCTAAACATGAACTGTATACTAAGCTTATCACTGAAATCTGAACATATAACTGAAAAACTTAAGGAGAATTGTTACCTTGAGCTAGATCTGAGTTACAGAGAAGAGGTGAGGATACTTGGTCTGCATGTATGCTTCTGCTTCCCAAGTAGCTCCCTCAATGGACTGATTCTGCCAAAGAACTTTGACTAGAGGGACATCTTTGTTCCTTAGTCTACGAGTCTGGTAGTCAAGAATTTCCACTGGAATCTCTTCATAAGAGAGGTTGTTCTGTACATCTATGCTCTGAATAGGTACTACAAATGCTGGGTTACTTATGCACTTCTTGAGAAAAGAGACATGGAAGACAGAATTAATTGAGGCTAGATTTGAAAGCAATTCGAGCTCTTAAGCTACCTTGCCGAAGCGACTGAGAATTTTGAAGGGACCAATATATCAGGGACTGAGCTTTCCCTTCTTGTCGAATATCTTCACTTCCTTCATGGGAGATATCTTTAGATAGACATAATTACTAATCTCAAACTCGAGATTCTTTTTGTGAACATCTGCATAAGACTTCTGTTGGCTCTAAGTAGCCTAGAGTTTTTATCTGATCAACTAGACTTTCTCTAAGGCATCGAATACTAAGTCAGGCCCTATGACTGAGGCCTCACTAACTTCGAACCAACTGATCATAGATCTGCATCTCCTACCATAGAGAGCTTCAAATGGAGCCATCCGAATACTGGAATGATAGCTATTGTTGTATGAAAACTCAGTCAAAGGCAAGTGGTCATCCCAAATTCCCTTGAAATCAATTCCACATTCCCTTAGCATATCTTTTAAAGTCTAAATGGTCCTTTCTACTCTACCATCTATCTGAGGGTAAACGGAGATACTGAGATGAACTTGGGTACCAAGACCCTTTTGGAGAGCTTTCCAAAAATGATAGGTGAACTGGGTATCTCTATATGAGATAATATATAACAAAACACCGTGGAATATGACAAACTCACTGATGTAGAGTTTGGCATAATCCTCGGCTGAATAAGAGGTATGGACTGGAAGGAAAAGTGTTGATTTGGTCATCCTATCTATGATGACCCAAACTGAATATGCTGGCGACGAGTATGAGAAAAACCCATTATGAAGTCCATGTTCACTTCTTCCCACTTCCAAGTAGGAATACTGAACTCCTGCATGGACCCACTAGGTTTTTGATGCTCTATCTTAACCTGCTGACATGTAGAGAACTTAGCCACAAACTCTGTAACATCTCTCTTCATTCCACTCCACCAATAGATTTCCCGCAAGTCGCAGTACATCTTTGTGGCCCCTGGATGAACAGAGTAGCGAACACCATACGCTTCTGCAAGAATTATCTTTCTTAAGTTGTCTACACCTGGAACACACAGACGACCCTGACAATGCAATACACAATCTCCCTTGTAGGATAAAACCTCTATTTTTTATCCTAAACTGACTCTTTCAAATTGACTAGACTGGGATCTCTATCTTGTTTTTCTTTCAACTCGTAAACTAGAGATAATTCTGAACTACTCTGAACCGATATGTCACCCTTCTCTGAATCGACTAAGGAAATGCCTAGTATGGAAAGTTAATCGATTTACTGAGCTAACTTCTTCTTACTGTCCTCAACATGAGCAACACTACCCATAGATAGTCTACTGAGAGCGTCGGCCATGACATTGGCCTTACTCAGATGATAAAGTACACTCATGTCATAATCTTTCAAGAGCTCTAACCACCTTCTTTGATGAAGATTGAGATCTTTCTGAGAAAAGACATACTGAAGGCTCTTATGATCTATGGACATATATACATGAACACCGTATAGATAATGCCTCCAAATCTTTAAGGAAAATACTGCAGCTGCTAGCTCAAGATCATGAGTCGGATAATTCTTCTCATGGGGTTTAAGTTGCCTGGAGGCGTAGGCTATGACCTTACCATGCGGCATGAGGACACAACCCAAACCTACTCTGGATGCATCACAATACACTATGAACCCATCTGGACCATCTAGAAGAGCTAAGACTAGAGCTGAGGTAAGTTGAGTCTTCAACTCCTACAAACTCTTCTCACAAAGATTTGAATACTGAAACTTAATTTTTTCTGAGTCAATCTGGACATAGGGGATGCAAGAGAAGAAAATACCTTAATAAACCGTCTGTAATAGCTATCCAAACCCAAGAAACTCTTGATATCTAATGGAGAGATAGGTCTGGGATACTTTCTTACTTCTTTGGTCTTTTGAGGATCAACCTTATTGCCATCACCGAAAATGATATGACCAAGGAATGCTACCAACCTTAGCCAAAACTCGCACTTACTGAATTTTGCAAACATCTGATGATCTTTGAGGGTTTAAAGAACAATTTTAAGATAGTATTCATGATCACGCTCACTGCGGGAATAGACCAAAATATCATCTATGAAGACTATAACGAACATGTCCAAGTACTTCTTGAACACCCGGTTTATCAAGTCCATGAAAGTTGCTGGGGCATTGGTAGAACCAAAGGACATGACTAGGAATTTGAAGTGACCATACCGTTACGGAAGGATATTTTCAAAATGTCACATTCTCTGACTCTGAGCTAATGATACCCGGATCTGAGGTCTATCATAGAGAAATAGCTGGCACCCTAAAGTAGGTAAAAACAATTATCAATTATGGGAAGAAGATACTTATTCTTGACCGTGACTTTGTTAAGCTGACAGTAGTCTATACATATTCTGAGAGAACCGTCTTTCTTGCGCATGAATAAGACTGGCGCACCCCATGGGGAAAAACTAATCCTGATAAACCCCTTATCTATGAGATCCTTCAACTTCTCTTTCAATTCTCTAAGTTCTGCTGGTGCCATTATGTATGGTGGAATAGATATAGGCTGAGTATCTAGAAAAAGATCAATGTTGAAGTCTATTTCCCTTTTGGGAGAAATTCCTGGAAGATCTTCGAGAAAGACATCTGAATATTCATTCACGACTGGGACTGATTCAAGACTGGGAGTTTCAGAACTAGTATCCTTAACTCAAACAAGATTATAGACACATCCTCTAGATATTATTTTCCTTGCCCGAAGGTAGGAAATAAGCTGACCTCTGAAAGATGAAGTGCTACCCTTCCACTCTAGGATAGGTTCATTTAGAAACTGAAAGTAGACTATTTTGTTTCTATAGTCGATAATGGAATAGCAGTAATAAAACCAATCCATGAAGAGAATGACATGAAAATCATTCATCTCTAATTTGACTAAGTCTACGGAAGTGACTTTCTAAAAAATCATAATCGGATAGTTCCTGTATACCCATCAGGCTATGATAGTTTTACCCACTAAGGTAGAGACTGAGAAGGGCTCTGCTAGAATTTTGGGACTGACTTCAAAATCAACTGCTATATAGGGAGTAACAAAATACAAATAATCTCCTGGATCTAGCAAAGAGTAACATGCAAGTGAAAGATCTATAACATACCAGTAACCATATTAGGAGAATTTTCCTGATCCTATTGAGACTGGAGAACATAAAGTCTATTTAGGCATTGCCCACTAGTAGCACTGGAAGTGGAACCCTACTGATTCGTGCGACCAGACTGAGCTGGGGAATATTTGCTGACCCGGATAGACTGACTGGAACAATATCTGACTCTGTGGCTTGGATTTCCATAACCAAAATAGAAATCGCTACCAGCTCTGCAAGAATCCTTGTGGTTCTTACCACAATTCTGACAAAGAGGATTAGTTTGGGCATTGCTGACACTGACCTGGGACTTAGATCCTGACGCCCTATCTCTATTACCATCTATGATCTTAGGAGCTGGAGCACTAGCTGAAGAAGGAGCTAGAACTACTGACTTAGGAACAAACTGAGAACGGTTTTCTCCTTTTGATTTGGGTTGAGCAAAGTTGAAACTTCCTGTCTTTACTCTCTTATTCTGCTTCCCCTCATCATAATATTTTTCTCTTCTTTCTGCTACGCATGAGTCATAAGCTTGGCTATGTTCATGTCACTATTCAATATCGTGGACATACACTCATTGACTACACTATCATTTACCCTAGAAACAAACTTACTCATCTTGGCCCTGCTGCCTACAACCACATGAGGAGCATATCTGGCTAACTGAGTAAACTTAAGAGAATACTCTTTCACCGTCATGTTTCCTTTTCTGAGGTTGATAACTTCTAACACCTTAGCTTCTCTCATCTCTAGGAGAAAGAGCCTATCTAAGAATGCAGTGACAATCTTCTTCCACTCATTAGGCCCTGCATCATCTGGACTTTCCAACTTCCACTACTTAAACTAAGTGTGAGCAACGTCTTGCAACTGATATGAATCTAGCTCAACACTCTCAACAGCTGACACCCCCATGATGTCTATAACCTTTTGAACCTGATCAATGAATTTTTGAGAGTCCTCATCTAACTTAGACCCGAGAAAGGATGGAGGATTCATTCAGGTGAAGTCCTGAACCCTAGCTGCAGTTGAATTGGCCACTGGGTTGGATGGAACAATAGCTGGTCATTCATTCTGAGCAGCAACTGACTGAGCAAAAGTAGTGAATGTAGATCTGAACTCAGCATGAGAGACATGTTCTCCCAAAGGATCTTCGGGCTGAGGGACTGGCTGATTCCTATTTCTTCTTTTAGAAAAAATGTTCTACAGAATAAAGAGGGAAACAAATTAGACCAGACTGAGAGATTGACTTGAGATTATGATCCTTGGGAAGACATGAATACTGAAAGAAGAGAAACTGTTCCTAAAATATCTTAAAGCCTCCTATACATAAATGTGACGCGCAACATACCCATGTACAAGACTCTACTAGATGCGTCTTTCAGACTTCCTAGGAATCTATTAAACCTTAGGCTATGATACCAAGTTTATAATTCCCTAAATTTGGTACCCGAAATGCAAGATGGTGCTCATGGCCTTAAAGGACCACAAGCTAACCCATGACTGATATTTGTACCTGAACACTACATCATATACTGTATAAATATAAAAATAAAGGCTGAAAGACCAAAAAGTTCAATAATGTAACATAAGAAATAAAACATTACATCTGGCGGGGGTATGAAATACCCAAAATAACTGAAATAACTATCTCAACATGCTAGTTTGAAAAGTCTCGAACTGACTGAACTGTCTGAAGAAGGAGTTGATGGGACATGTCCCCAACTAAATAAAACTACTTAAATAAATTAATTAATGAGATAATAAAGTAATGGTCATGTCCTCGAAGGATGAGGACTCACTGCTAACTCTGAATGCTGAGACTCAAATGCTACTGATGCTCTTGAGCTCGTGCTTCTGAACCTATGGTATAAAGCACCATAGCATAAATGCATCAGTATGTTTGAATGTATTGGTATGCATGTGAGGTAGGCTGAATGTAAAAGGGTTCATATGCATAAACTACACTAACTGACTGGATAACATAAACGTGAAAATACATACATGACTACATAATAACTATAACTGAGTTCGTGATAACATGATTACAAAGTCTGAGTACTGATAACAAGAGATACTGATATTGTATTACTGAAATAACTAATACTAAGTGACTGTATCTGATAGTCTAGGTTCTGATGGAACTAGCTGAGTTTTGCACAGTTCTGAGTTGACTGTATCTGACAGTCTTGAATCCTGTAGAACTATCTGAGTTCTATTACTGAGACTGAATGACTGTATCTGATAGCCCTAATTCTGTACTAAATATATGGGAAGTAGTCATCTAAACTATATGCCCCAAATAATACATTATAGCTGAGTTGGGCTCCAATCTGTAACCCAAATTTGAAAGGTGTCAATACCGCGCCACCGGTAAGGAAAAGTTGTGAGTGAACCTCATCTGACAGTGTCCCCAAAATAGAATGGTGGGACCCTCATCTGACAGTGTTTTTCCACCTTATTAACCCTCATCTGGCACTACTGATGTCTCAACCTATGCTAGCTACATAGTTCTGGAACGTAAGGATGACTTCTAAGAATCACACCCTCATTCGACAGTCTGTGTTCCCATCCTTGGGTTTACTCAGTCCTAATTCCTATACCCATCTGAATAGACACTAAACATGGATTACTGAACTGAAGTGGACTGAATTAACTAAATTCCGTTGACTGACGGAATACTACTGAGATTACTGAATTTCTGAGATTTCTGAGATTACTGAGTTTACTGTGTTTTCCTGAGTAACATAAATGATTGAATTTCTATAAACATGGCTCGAATGAGAGTGTCTTAAAAACATGACCCTAGATCTAGTCACATAACTAATTGTCGGGTACAAGTACCCCCAAGACTCGATAGCATGAAACTGACAAAGCATGACTTTCTTGAATACATGACCAACATCACAATCCATAATACAATAAATTAGAGATTTTATGAAGTATAATTTATAAAGCACCACAATGGTTACATATGTATCCATAATTCATTGACTAAGATATTTCATCAAACACTGGACATGCATAAACTTGTACATAAATGGGGATTTCATATTATCATACTAGTATAGCACTTTTCCTTCATATATGCATTTAATCGAACACATGGGGAGCATACTTTGGTTATACAATCATCAACACATCTAATAATCATGGATACATCAATCAACATGTAAATTTAAAGGTTTATCATGATTATTATGCAAATCACCACATCCTAGGGTCAATCATTGGAATATGTAATTTCAAACATGAATCGAAACCCCACAATATCATGAACATGAATTCCAATTCAATTTAAATCATAAACATTCATAAATACACAAATCTTTGATTTTGAAAAGAGATTCTTGAGCTTCATGGGTTAAAGAGACCCATGAATCAACACATGACATACCTGGATTGTGAGTTTCTTGAAGTTCTTGGACTTGAAGAACTTGAATTTCTTAGTTTCTTGAAGAAGGATTTGGATTCTATTCTTGGGGATTATCTTTGAGAGAAAACCCTAATTTGATGTTGTAGATGGATAATGAACTTATGAGCCTTGATCTGATATTATTAGGGGTTAAAACGGGTGGAAAAGAGCCAAATAACCTTTTAAAAATGACTTTAAAATAACTAAAAGAACTATACGACGGTGGTTGCGACGGTCTGTCGATGGGTCGACGGTCCGTCGGTCCTGGCCGTCGCACTTGGGCAGAATAGGGGTTCACTGTCTTTGATGCGATGGATTAGGTGATGGTCCATCGCTAGCTCGATGGTCTGTCAGCCTGAGCCGTTGGCCTTAGGCAGAACATGGTATCACTGCCTCCGCTGCGATGACTTGGGCGATTGTTCATCGCTAGCTCGACGGTCTATCGGCCTTCACCGTCGTACCTGGGCGGTTTGTCTACTTTTTGTATTTTAGCCATAACTTTCTCTTTCGATGTCGGATTTTGATGGAATAGGTATCGTTGGAAAGCTAATTCAATTTTCTACTCAACCAAAAAGTGAAAATCTTAAGAATTCCACATGTAAAAAAATAGATTCATCTTTCAAAGTATGTTTGTAACATTCTTGAGATGATTTCAAGCTAAGTAGAAGTACGAGGTATTCAGGGATTCATGGTAATTCCATAACTACATTTGGATAGATATATATACTTATACATAAATAAGGTTAACCAAAGGTATAACCTAAAGTAGTTGTACCATCTTCTTAAGTCCACATATCATAGCCGAAACTAGTGTTAATATAATTATGGTCTAAATCCATATTTCCTAACATAGAGATAATCAAGCATAATAAAATAACAGTAAGGGAAAATAATCAGAATCATACCTCAAATCTCAGTACACGTCCTATAATCAACCTACTGTAAACTAAGCATATAATAACTAAATATAGTGGATGACTAGCCCAAAAAATAATAACTAAAATGGGACCCATAACTAGAAAGGTCTAATTATCATATTACACACCGCAAGCAATACTTATCACCTATGCCTATGCAACCCCCATAAGGCTGATTGTTATAGGACCATACTAGTGATAGGCAATGCACATGCAAGGATGAATGCAAACTATAAGCCATACTAATATAAATTACCCAAGTACCTTAATATAATCTAGTGTATACACCTCTTCTAGATCAACAGCTCACAAAGGAAGAATCTACAGTGACCTCTCTTCTCCTACACGATGGCTCACGGATGAAGAGGACTCTAAGGGGTTTGAGATCACCCGTATACACTGACCTAGCCTCGATGTAGGATTTCTAATAATCACCGTCACTATTAAACTAATCCATCCTATTCCATATACATATATATATACATGAACGGACTAAAACCATGGCTAAAAGAGTGTGTAAAGTTGTAAATCCATTGCCCAAACAAAATTCTGAGGCTAAATCATCATAAAAGTGTAGAAAGGGTTGGAATCTCTATTAATCAAGGTGAAGAGTTGTAGTAAAACTATGGAATAGAATCTATCTCGATCAAATCTCTAAACATCATTCTTAGTATTAAAGGATCATAAGTTATTCATTAAGATAGTATGATTCCCGTTATGAAAGAATTTGTTTAAATAGTGAAAAGTGGAAATATATTCCTTTTTACGAAAAAAGTAGTAAAACTATATTTTTAGTTGGAGTCAAACTATTTATAGTTTTAGTGAGCATGAACGATCAAATATATTCGTTCTATCACCAGCATCCAAACTATTTACGTATAAGAATCAAAAAATCTATAGACTATGGCCACATCCCTTACAAGGATGAATCACATCTCGAAATTCAGCTAATTTCATAATCATGACCTTGGGCCCAATATTATAACCGGAATGATCATACCATAATCCGAGAAAACACATTACAATCCATCGATAAACGTAGTAAATCAAATCCTAAGAGTTTTAGCCTCAACTATACCAAATATGCTAGAAACCTAGGGTAATTGGATCCTGGAAGTATAATACGTATTTCACCTTAAGGGTCTATTCACCCTTCTATATCTGAACTCATAAATTAGGATAAGTCATGGTATCCTACACATAATCTTATACTAACATACCTATATAATATTTAATATATAAAATACATTATCTTATGAAGCAGAATAGATAAGAAACTACTTCAATGCCAAACGACAAATCCTAGAATTACCTACAAATCGTCTGCCTTAGCTCTATAATCCCAAAATACCTCCATGATATAAAAATCATAATCTAGACATCATTAGAAGTATAATAAGACCAATAATTCTATATTAATTGTTGGATCAAAATTTGGGTCAAGAACGAGCCCATAGGACCTATAAATGGAACACAAAATTGAATCCACCACGAGTCCCTAAAATGACAAAGAATGTGTGCTCCAAAGATTAGCACCAATGAAGCATAAATTAGATATCACATCAAGCCTTAATGTTTATGAATTCAAGACCTAATTTCTAAGAATTAACTATGAATTAGGATAAGAATTTAAGGGAAAATTAATGGTAAATAACCAAGGCATGTTAGGTTATCTTACCTTAGCTTCAATGGATTATTTCCTAACTTTTTCCTCACTTTGAATTCTCAATTTGGTGTGGAAATAGTGGAACAAAACGTTGAAAATTGGGTGGGGAGAATTGACATAAAAAGACACCAAGTGTTGCTTAAGAGGTCACTTTGTCGATTAATCGACAGACGGTAACCGGTTCCTCGATCGCTTAAGAATATAGCAATTGGGTTGGGTATTACTTAAATGACTCCTAGGCTACTTAAGAGATTCCTTGTTAAGCAGACACAAACATCACTTAAGTGGCCCTTAACCAAATGGTCAAGGTTGCTTATGCGGTCCTATATAGCGCAAGTAAAGACCGCTTAAGAAGCCATATGATCTCTAAAGTAGTTTAATTAACAACTAGATGCATCATATTTTTCTATGTCAAAAATGCACTCTGAGCGGGTGCTTGGGATTCATTTGAAACCCCATGCATGCAAATAAACTATGCTACAATAACAAATTCGATGTTCCAAACTCAATAGAATAATCAAAACATTAATCCAAGATTATTTCAACTAAGAGTGGGGTCCATACCAAAGTTCCTTTTTTTACATAATCTGCTCAATAGCCCAAAATTAGTCTGAATGCCTCGGGACCTAAACCAAAGTTCCCCCTAGCCTAAAATCTATGTTTTGGCATTGATGGAACTATCAAAATCCTCATCCGAGGTTATCTACTAGGATTTTTGGTTTGAGACCAAATCCTAAATAGAAAATCTCCAAAATAGGGAAAAGATCCTAAAATCCAAACCAAATATTTGTTATTGAACTGACAGTTTTGGTATGTCATAAATGACGGGTTGTAGTTGCAGAAAGGATTGAAATGCCATAAATGTTTATGAATCTAGCAAATTACCTCGAGGGTTATATTAGATTACCTATTACCTGAGGGAGTATTGGTTCAATTAAAAAAACCTACCTTGCGTCTATTGACCATGCATCAAACATTGTAATTGTAACGACCCAATTTGCTGAACTGAAATGCTATACGGTGCTCATGACCCCAAAGGACAACAATATAACCCATGACTAATATTTTTAACTGTATACTATATAAGATAATATTATAATGTGGAAACATAAACTTAAAGGACATAAGGTTCGATCATGAACCTAATTGAATAACGTAACATCTGTGTGGGGTAATAGAATACCCAAAACAAAACTGAAGTCTGAACCTAATCGTCTGTATCTACTCTGTATCTAGACTGAAAGCCTCTATAGTCTGAAGAATATGAATAAGGAGTTGATGGGACATGTCCCCAATTAACTCCAACTAATAATCTAATCAATCAGATACTAGAAAATCATTATGTCCTCGAAGGATGAGAACTCACTTCTACTCTGACTGCTGAATCTGGAATCTACTGTTGATCTAGAACTCGTGTTTCTGAACCAACGATGTAACATAAAAAGAAAGCAACATAGCGCGAATGCGTCAATACATATGTACTGAGTATACATGTGAGGTAGGATATATGAAATAGTTCACATGCATGGATAATGCTAACTGACTGTCTAACATGAACGTGAGAATATATACATAATTATGTAACTGTAACTGACAATGTGATATCATGATTACTGAATCTAAATACTGATAACATGATATGATTGATAACATGAAAGACTGTATCTAAGTATAATTAATAACGTGGGTGATTATAGCTGACAGTCCTGAATTTGATGGAACTATCTGAGTTTCGTACTGTATTTGAGTTTACTGTATTTAAGTTGACTGTATCTGACAATCCTTAAATCTGAAGAATTGTCTAAGTTCTATTACTGAAACTGATTGACTGTATCTGACAGTCCTGACTCTGTAACATGAAACTGTGTGAAGTAGTATCTAACCGACATACCCCAAATATTCTATAATAGCTGAGCTAGGGTCCAATCTATGCCCTAATTAGAAAGTGTCAATACCATGCCACTGGAAAGAAAAACATGTGAGTAACCCTAATATAATAGGTAACTATAGCGAGAATGGTGGAAACCCTCACATAACAGGTTAAGCCACCTCATCTACCCTCATATAGAAGGTTATGATGTCTCAACCAATGGTAGCCAAGGATTTCTTCTAGGAATCACACCCTTGTATAACAGGTGAGTCACCATCCTTGGGTTCACTCGGTGATAATTTCTACTCCCATATGAATGGACACTGAACATTATTTACAGAACTGAATGAGCATAGACTGAGTTACTGAATTTTTATAGCTGACGGAATAGTACTGATATTTGACAACTGACTGAGTCATGAGATCATGAATATTTTTCCTGAGTCATAAGACAATCTGAAGTCTAAGAGTTCATAGATTGACTGAGAGTATCATGAAAACATGACATGGATCTAGGAACACAACTAATATTTTGGGTACAAGTACCCCCAAGACTCGATGGAAGAAAACTGACATAACTGGATATTCTTGAATACATGATAATCACCACAATACTTTTATTGACGCATTTCATGAAACGTCTAATAGGCATAAGCTTGTACATTTATGGGGATTTTCATGATGTCATGCTAGTTAGACAAATTTCCTTCATCTAGGCATTTTATCAAACATATGGCAGGCATAGTACATGTAAACACATTATACAACAATTAAACATCATGTTTCAATTCTAATTCCATTATACAAGGTTTTAGTTATGAGATTTCATAAATCTTTATCTATACTAATCAACCCACATGGAATTTATCATCTTATCATGGAATAGAAATCAATTCCTCATTTATCAACATGAAAGAAACAAAAAAAACATGAAAACATGAAGAAAATCCATAACTTGTAGTTAAAAAGGATTCTTGGACTTCATGGACGAAAGGAGTCCATGAATGAACACTATGCATGCCTTAGATCGTGATTTCATGAAGATTGATGGTAAAACCTTCCTGAATTTGAATCCCCAATAGAAACTCTAGTATGTTCTTGAGATAAACTTGAGAGAAACTAATATGTTTTGGTAGAAAAGTGCTTGAATCACATGTTAAAGGGGTTATATAGGGGTAGGAAGTTGACCTTTTTAACCCTAGACACATTATTAAATTTTCAGTAAAATTTCCCGAGTTCGGCCCTTGTCGCGATGCGGTGTTATCGCGTCGTGTCATTGGAAATTGACAATTGGAAAACTGCACGGTGGCGCGATGCAGAGCTATCACATTGCAACCTTGTCTAAGACCTAGAATTTTGGCGCGATGCGCCAGAATCATGGAGAAATACTGGAATTTGACAATTGCCATTTGAGCTATCTCCACGACGTGCTGAAGGCTCAGGTCAAATACTATCTCACGAAAAAGGCTCTAACACTTCATTCGGGTATCGGATTTGGGCGAATTATATATCGATGGAAAGATTATTCAATTTCCCACGTGATAGGAAGTGAAAATTATGGAAATACATCTTGTATAAGAATGAATTCTTATTTCAATGAAAGTTCTAACATCTTTGACATGATTTTCAAGCTAAGAAAAAACATGGGTATTATAATATCTTCCCCTTGAGAACATTCGTCCTCGAATAAGACTGACTAAGAGGGGAAACAATGAAATGAACATGAATAACTAGAACATGATTTCATGACGAACGTGACTGACAAACTGAACATAACACACTGAACAGGCATATTTGATGCATGCGTAACTGATTCATATATGCATAACTAAAAGTTCTGAAGAACTAAATTTTCTCACAATGAGAATGCATGTCTGATGCATAACTATATAACTGATTTGATACATGAATGGATGACTAAATATGCAGTGGTACTTGATACCAAGCTTATCATGGGAACATGAGCGTGACACTGAATACTAAGTTAGTGATCCACACTAATCATGAAACTGAGTAAGCTTAAGAAGAACTGTTACCTTAAGCTTGATCTGAGTCAGCGGGGAAAAGGTGAGGGTACTTGGTACACATATCTTCTTCTGCTTCCCAAGTAGATCCCTCTACAGATTGATTTTTCCAAAGAACTTTAACTAGAGGAACTTCTTTGTTCCTCAATCTACGAGTCTGATAGTCTAAGATTTCAACTGGAATCTCTTCATAAGAGAGGCTGTTCTGAGTATCTATGCTCCGAATAGGGACTACGACTGATGGGTCACCTATACACTTCTTGAGAAAAGAGACATGAAAGACTGGATGAACTGAGGCTAGATCTGAAGGAAATTTGAGCTCATAAGCTACCTTGCCAAATCGACTGAGAATCTTAAAGGGACCGACATATCGGGGACTGATCTTTCCCTTCTTGCCGAATCTTTTCACTTCCTTCATGGGAGAGATCTTGAAGTAGACATAATAAGTAATATCAAACTCGATATCCTTTCTATGAACATCTGCATAAGAATTTTTTCGGCTCTGAGCAGCCCAGAGTCTTTCTCTAATTAACTGAACTTTCTCTAAGGCGTCGAATTTTAAGTCAGGACCTATGACTGAGGCCTCACTAACTTCAAACCAACCAATTGGAGATCTACATCTCCTACCATAGAGAGCTTTAAACGAAGCCATCTGAATACTGGAATGATAGCTATTGTTGTATGAAAATTCAATCAAAGGCAAGTGGTCATCCTAACTACCCTTAAAATCAATTGCACACGCCCTTAGCATATCTTCCAAAGTCTGAATGGTACTTTTTGCTTGACCATTTGTCTAAGGATAAAAGGTTGTACTGAGATAAACTTGGGTACCAAGACCCTTTTGGAATGCTTTCCAAAAATGAGAGGTGAACTGGGTACCTCTGTATGAGATAATAGTCAACGGAAAACCGTGCAATCTGGCCATCTCCTTAATGTAGAGCTTGGCGTAATCCTCGGCTGAATAAGAGGTATGAACTGGAAGGAAAAGAGCTGATTTGGTCATTCTGACTACAATGATCCATACTGAATCATGCTGACGATGAGTTCAAGGAAAACCCGTCACGAAGTCCATGTTCACAATATCCCACTTCTATGTAGGAATACTGAAATCCTGCATTGGACCACTAGGCTTTTGATGCTCTATCTTAACTTGCTAACATGTAGAGTACTTTCCCACAAACACTGAAATATCTCTTTACATCCCACTCCACCAATAGATTTCTTGGAAATCGTGGTACATCTTAGTGGCCCCTGGATGAATAGAGTAGCACACACCATGCGTTTCTCCAAGAATTTGCTGCCATATGTCATCTATGTCTGGAATACAAAAACGACCCTGACAATGAAGAACACCATCTCCCCCTTTGGATAAAACCTCTATTTTCTGATTTTGAACTAACTCTTTTAATTTGACAAGGCTAGGATCCTTATCTTGCTTTTCTTTTACCTCGAAAACTAGAGATGTTTCTGAACTACTCTAAACACATACACCACCCTCTAAAGAGTCGACTAAGAAAACACCTAGTCTGGAAAGACGGTGAACTTCCTGAACTAACTTCTTCTTACTATCATCAACATGAGAAATACTATGCATGGACAATCTGCTGAGATCGTCGGCCACTACGTTGGCCTTGCCTGGATGATAGAGGACACTCATGTCATAATCTTTTAAGAGCTCTAACCACCTTCTCTGAATAATATTGAGATATTTTTGAAAAAAGACATAATGAAGGCTCTTATGATCTGTGAAGATGTCTACATGAACTCCATGGAGATAATGCCTCCAAATCTTTAAGGCAAAGACTACGGCTGCTAACTCAAGATCATGAGTAGGATAATTCCTCTCATGGGATTTAAGCTATCTAGAGGCGTAGGCTATGACCTTACTATGCTGCATAAGGACACAACCTAAACCCACTCTAGATGCATCACAATAAACTACAAAACCATCTGAACTATCTGGAAGAGCTAGAACTGGAGCTGTGGTGAGTCGAGTCTTCAATTCTTGAAAAATCTTCTCGCATGAATCTGACCACTGAAACTTGACCTTATTCTGAGTCAATATAGACATAGGAGATGTAATCTATACACATTCTGAGTGAACCGTCTTTCTTGCGCACAAATAAGACTAGTGCGCCCCACGAGGAAATACTGGTTCTGATAAATTCCTTATCTAAGAGATCCTTCAACAGTTCTTTCAGTTCCTTGAGTTTTGCTGGTGCCATTCTTTATGGAAGAATAGAGATAGGTTATGTGTCTGAAAGAAAATCAATACCAAATTCTATTTCCCTTTTGGGAGGAATTCCTGGAAGATCTTCGGGAAAGACATCTAAATATTCATTCACTACTGGGACTAATTCGAGATTAGGAGCCTCAGAACTGGAAACTCTAACATGAACTAGATGATAAACACATCCCTTAGATATCAATTTCCTTGCTCGAAGGTAGGAAATTAGTTGACCCCTAAAAGCGAATACACTACCCTTCTACTCTAGAACTGGTTCATTCAGGAACTATAATTAAAATATTTTATTTCTATAGTCGACTATGGAATATCAGGAATGAAGACAATCCATGCCGATAATGACATCAAAATAAGTCATCTCTAATTTGACTAAGTCTGCTGAAGTGACTTTCTAAAATATGATAACCGGGTAGTTCCTATATACCCGCCGAGCTATGATGGTTTTACCCACTGGGTAGATACTGAGAAGGGCTCTGCTAGAATTTCGTGACTGATTGTGTAATAAAAGACAAGAAAGCTCCTAGATCTAGCAAAGCGTAAACATACACATGAAAGATCTGTAACGTACCAGTAACTACATCAGGAGAACTTTCCTGATCTTATCGAGTCTGAAGAGCATAGAGATAATTTAGGTATTTCCCACCAGTACCACTAGAAGTGGAACCCTGCCAATTTGGGCAACCGGACTGAGTTGAGGAGTGATTTTGTTGACCCTAAGGACCTGGCTGAGGACAATCTCTAACTCTGTGGCTTGGCTTGCCACAACCAAAACAAATGCCACTACCCACTCTACAAATACCTTGATAATGCTTACCTCAAGTATGGCAAAGAGGATAGGTGCGGGCACTGCTAACACTGCCCTGGGTCTTAGATCCTGGAGCTCTATCTTTGATATCAAGTTTGTAATGACCCAATTTGCTTAACCAGAATACTATACGGTGTTTATGACCTTGAAGGACCACAAGCTAACCCATGACTGATATTTGTACCTGTATACTGCATAAGATAACATAATAATGCGTAAACATGCACTGAAAAGCCATAAGGTTCAATCACGAACATAACTGAATAATGTAACATCTGTGTGGGGTAATAGAATACCCAAAACAAAACTGAAGTCTGAACATGATAGTCTGTATCTAGTCTGCATCTACATTGAAAGCCTCTACTGTCTAAAGAATCTGAATAAGGATTTTATGGGACATGTTCCCAACTAACTCCAACTAATAAGCTAATCAATGAGATACTAGAAAATCATTATGTCCTCGAAGTATGAGGACTCACTTCTACTTTGACTACTGAATCTAGAATCTACTGTTGATCTGGAACTCCTGTCTCTAAACCTATGGTGTAATATAAAAAGAAAGCACCATAGCTCGAATGCGTCAGTACATATTTAATGAGTATACATGTGAGGTAGGATATATGAAATGGTTCACATGCATGAATAATGCTAACTGACTGTCTAACATGAACGTGAGAATACATACATAATTATGTAACTGTAACTGACAATGTGATATCATGATTACTGAATCTGAATACTGATAACATGACATAACTGATAACATGAATGATTATATCTGAATATAACTGATAATGTGGGTAACTGTAGGTGACAGTCCTGAATTTGATGGAACTATCTAAGTTCCGTACTGTATTTGAGTTAACTGTATCTTACAGTCCTTAAATCTGAAGAACTATATGAGTTCTATTACTGGGACTGATTGAATGTATCTGAAAGTCCTTATTCTATAACATGAAATAGTGGGAAGTAGTATCTAACCGATATGCCCCAAATGTGCTATAATAGCTGAGTTGGGGTCCAATCTATGCCCTGATTGGAAGGGTGTCCATACCGCGCCACTGGTAAAGATAATATGTGAGTAACCCTCATATAATAGGTAACTCTAGTGAGAACGGTGGGAACCCTCATATAAAATGTTAAAACACCTCATCTACCCTTATATAGCAGGATACGATGTCTCAACCTATGCTGGCTACATAGTTCTGGAACGCAAGAATTGCTTCTAGGAATCACACCCTCGTATAACAGGTGAGTCACTATCCTTGGGTTAACTAGGTGCTAATTCCTACTCCAATCTGAATGGACACTGAACAAGATTTACTGAAATGAGCTGAGCATGGACTGAGTTACTGAATTTCCATTGCTGTGGGAATACTACTGATATCTGACAACTGAGTGAGTCATGAGATCATAGAGATTTTTCCTGAGTCATAAGACTATCTGAAGTCTAAGAGTTCATATCTTGACTGAGAGTATCGTGAAAACATGACATGGATCTAGGTACACAACTAATATTTTGGGTACAAGTACCCCCAGGACTCAATGGAATGAAACTGACATGACTTATTATTCTTGAATACATGATAATCACCAGAATACGGTTATTGAAGAATTTCATCAAATGTCTAATAGGCATAAGCTTGTACATTTATGGGGATTTTCATGATATCATGCTAGTTCGATAAATTTCCTTCATCTAGGCATTTTATCAATCAAATGGCAGGCATAGTACATGCATACACATTATACCATAATTAAACATCATGCTTCAATTCCAATTCCATTGTACAAGGTTTTAGTCATGAGACTTCATAAATCTTTATCTATACTAATCAAACCACATGGAATTTATCATCAAATCATAGAATAGAAATCAATTCCTCATTTATCAACATGAAAGAGAACATACAAAGTATAAAAATATGAAGAAAATCCATAACTTATAGTTAAAAAGGATTCTTGGACTTCATGGATGAAAGGATACCATGAATGAACACTATGCATACCTTAGATCATTATTTCATAAAGATTGATGGTGAAACCTTCCTGAATTATAATACCCAATAGAAACCCTAGTTTGCTCTTGAGATAAACTTGAGAGAAACTAATATGTTTTGGGTGAAAAGTGGTTGAATCACGTGTTAAAGATATTATATAGGGGCAGGAAGTTGACCCTTTTAACCCCGTACACGTCAGTAAAATTTCCCGAGTTAGGCCTTTGGCAAGATGCGGCGTTATCGCACTGTATCACTAGAAATTTACAATTGGGAAATTGCACGGTGGTGCGATACGGAGCTATCGCGTTGCCACCTTGTCTACGACCTGGAAGTTTGGAGCGACATGCCAGTATCACGGAGCAACACTGGAATTTGACAATTTCCATTTGAGCTATCTCCGTGGTGCGCTGAAGGCTCAGGTCAAACACTGTCTCACTAAAAAGGCTCTAACTCTTTGCCCGGGTGTCGAATTTGGGCGAATTATATATCGATGGAAAGTTTATTCAATTTTCCACATGATAGGAAGTTAAATTATGGAAATACCACGTGTATAAGAAAGAATTCTTATTTCAAAGCAAGTTCTAACATCCTTGAGATAATTTTCAAGCTAAGAAAAAGAACGGGTATTACAGTAATATACAAAAGATCTTCATCCCAAAGGTATTAGAAAATTTCAAAAAATTCATGATGAAAGGACCACCAAGGAGGTTTAGTCCCTTATGTGGGACTGATAGCATTTTTTTCCATTTTCCTTATTTTTTATCTCCGTTTAATTTATCCATAAAATTTGTATAATATATTTTTGGGGAAATGGAACATCTTACAAATGGCATGTATATCTTTCAAATTCCAGGATTACCTTTAGTTTGAAATGTCTCACGTATGCAAGGATGCGTTAAATATTGTTGATGTGCTAAGTGTTCCATTAGTTGTTTTGTCTGTATTTGCTTAATTTGTGTATCTAAATACATATGTTTTGCTTTAAATAGGTCTGGTCCATTTGCTGACCCAAATTCTTAGAGAATCATTCATGCGTTGTAGACTTATGGATCTTGAGAGGCTTAAAACAAGGTTTATTTATGAAACCTAAGGTACTATTTTATATAGATATGATGATGAGTTTGGTATAGGTTTGTAGGATAATAGGACTGGATGTGATTTACTAGAAAAGAAGGAGAATGCACACAAGTACAGACAAAGCACACAAGGAAATGAGTCATTGGTTTACAATACAACTCAATAGCTCAGTCATTGAAAGTCCAGAAGATTTATGAAATAAGACAATTGTTAAAATAGGGCCTATGTTCATAGACTACAACTCAATGGGTCAACCTATGAGTCATAAGGATAAACATCCTGAGAAAAAAAGGCCAAAGTGCCAAAGATATTAAGATAGTGCCAGTGGTAACGATAGTAGGCAATGACTCATTGTGTCACATCACGATTAATAACCTAAAACCATTGGAAGTCCAGTTCATTCAAGGTTTTGAAGAAGTTAAAGGACAAAAGATTTCTAGAGGAGGCTATGAGCCATGGTGTCGCATGATAAGTCATAGTAAGTAGCCTTTCATGACCTAATTTCTACAGTCATGATGACACCTACTATAACCCACTAGGTAAGCCAACCCATTGTCTGGAATTACAAGTAATAACCTACCAAGAGATATGAATTGGAAAATACAAAATAATTATAATAAAAGACTATACATATCATACTGTCCCAAAACCTGGTGGAATAACTACAAGAGGTTCTAATATAAGAAGAATACAAAATAAAATACTAGTTAATATACTGATACAACCCATTTCTCAATACAACATGAAGATTAGTCTAGTACATAAGAGGGAGAATACTAATATTCCAGGCGCTAGGAGCTGACCCTAAATCTTCGATGCATAGCTCCTCTGCACGATGCACACAATTATATCAAGAACCGTACAATGAATTTCAAATTGCAAAAGTGTCGTATAAGTACCAATATATGGTACTCACTAGGAAACTGTCGATTGACTCCTAAAGATAATGAAATAATAAATAACATGCAATCAAGAATTTAAAATACATACAAATATACAAGAAGCTAACAAAATAAACTAGGGAGGCAATAAGAATGAACTACCCTATTCTAGTCATACTCAGTCACCTAGCACTATACAGTATATTACTGGACAATAGACAAAAAAGAGTAGAAGAAGGATAAATAGTAGTATACAAGGCCAAGGAATGGATATAAAAAAGGGAATAAGTGAAGAAAGAAAGGAATATAGAGTAATACTACTGCTAGATATATGTATATACATGTAGGTGTGAAAGACTAACTCAAAGGGTATGACCTAAGGTAGTCAATCGAGCATTTCAAGGAATCCTAATCAAGTAGGAAACTAATATTGTCATAAAAAGGGTCCCTAATTGAAACATCTTAACATGAGATATCATTCATAGAAAAATAATCGTTAGAGAAAGGAATTAGAATCATACCTCAAATCTCAGTACTAGTGCATAATCATCCTACATGAACTAATTGTAATAACAACAATAGTGTAACTAGCAAGTTTGGACAGATATTACCTAAACTGACCCCCATAACCCAAAAGGCTACATCAGCATGAAACGAACAACAAATAGAACTCATAACCTATACCTATCCAACCCCACATAAGAATGATAGATATAGGGAAAAAATAACACATTGGTGATAGGAAATTCGCATGTAAGAATGATTGCAAAGTAAATCTTTTGTACTATAATTGATCCAAGTGTCGTAATGTAACCTAGTGCATACACCTCTTCTTACTCGACGGCTCACAAACTCAAAATCTATAGTGACATATCTTCTCTGGCATAATAGATCTTAGATATAGGGGCCCCTAGGGTTTGGGAGTACCTATATACACTGACCTGATCCCAATCTAGGATTTCCAATCATCATCAGCAATCTATTGTGTCTAGTATTAGAGAGATGTACATATAATAAATGCATGGACTCAAAAAATGGCTAAAATATTATAAGTCTATAAATCCATTTCTCAAGTATAACTCGGGGACTAGATCATCATACAAGTGTAGAAAAGGGTCAAAATATCTATCGACTAATGTAAATAGTAGTGGTAAAACCATGAACCAGAATCTATCTCAGTTATATTTTTAAAATATTATTTTTATTACAAAAATCTTATAAATCATCCTTTAAGATGGCATGATACCCGTTATGAAAGAATTCATTTTAAAATTAAAAATGGGAGTAAATACTATTTTTTTTAAAATAATTGTAAAACCATGTTTATAGTTGGAATTGTATCATTTAGTGAGCATGAACATACCGAATCTACGCAAAAACATCACCAGTATCAAAAAAAATAAAATTTTAATCATCTAAATGCCTATATACTACAACCACGTCCTTTACAAGGACAATTCACACACCTGGAGTCCAACCTATATCATAATCATGACCTTGGGTCCACTAATATATATATCAAGCATAATAATATCTTACTCTAAGAGGTCATTATATTCCACTGAGTTAAGTAGTAAGCCTTATACTAAATGGGTTATTTCCTCAACTATGTCTAACATGCTAGTAACCTAGGTACTAGGATCTTAGATGCACAATAATTATTTCCCCATAAGGGTTGATTCATACTTCTAATCTCTGAACTTATAATTTATGATAAGTTATGGTATTATACTCATAATAACATTCTAATATTCCTATATAACATGTAACATATATAATACACTATCTCATGATAAAGGGTTGAGAAATGCCTACCTCGATGTCGAACCAAAGTTCTTGAATATTCCATAAATCACTTGCATTTGTTTCACGATCCTAAAATGCCAACACACTATTAAGATAGTAATCTATAATTCATAAGGAGTAATATGATACCCATATTGCAATATTAAGGGTTGGGTCGAGAATGGGCCAGCGGAGCCCGCAAATAAAATCCAAAAGTGAATTCATCACGAGGTCCCCTGAAACACAAGGAATGTATGCTCAAAATTTGAGCACAAATGGTGCAAGAATTAGTACCTAAATTATCTCCTAAAGTTAACAATTTTAGGACATAATTTCTAAGAATTTGCATGAAATATGATGGAAATTGACAGAAAAATTAATGGGAAAAGACCAAGGAGCATGAGGCTTACTTATCTTAGCTTCAGTGGATTATTCCCTACTTTATACACTCTTTAATATCTCAAATTAGTGTTAGAATAGTGAATTAAATGATTGGAAATTAGGTGGAGAAAGGGGATTAAAAAGCCCCCAACTATTGCTAAAGTGGCATTTTGACCATTAAAGTGGTCTAGCAGTTGGGTATCTCTAAAGCGGTTCGTATCGAGATAAAATAGGGTCTGCTTAAGTGGGCCTTACCCAATAGGCCAAGGACTCTCAAGTATATCATGGTGCTAAAGCGCTAGCTTCTAAAGTGGTCCATGAGCACTAAAGAGGTCTTATCAGGTACAAGGTACCAAATTTTTCAAAGTACAAAAATGAACTCCAACTGGGTGCTCGAGATTTGTTTGGGACCTCATGTGTGAAAACAAACTATTCTACCATACAAATTCGATATTCCAAACTCAATGGAATAATCAAAACTTTTATCTGTGATCGTTTTGACTAAATATGGGGCCCAAACCTATAGTTTTATTAAGGATAAATTACAGAAAAACTACAAACCTAAGAGATCTTATTACCCAAAATCTCTTACCTTTTAAATAATTTTATATTTTAGTCTTGATACATATGAATAAAACCCATACCCTACTTTTACTCCACAATTAATATATGCAATCTATTTTTCTTTGAAGATTTTTTTTCCAAATATTTCATCCCATAAAATCTCTCCCAAATTATCATCAATTGATACAACTTTCATCTTCTTCACAAATTTCATGGTGTGTTTTTTTTATCATTTTATCAACATTTACTTAATCAATTTTAAATTCTTTTTAAACTTTTAATTCAGTAGCCATTAAGGAAAAGAGGAGAAATTGAACAATGTGATAGTGACATATAATTTGTGATAGTGATTCATATTTTTAATTTATTTATAAAAGCTTGATACATTTAACATATATTTGATAAATGTAAATTATTTATTTTGGTATGAGATTGAATTTTTAATTGATAGTAAGTAATTTTATGAAATGTATCATTGTGATACATCTGGAACCAGATGTATCATTATGATACATCTGAAACCAGATGTATTATTTTTATGATTTGTGCCTAAGTTTACTCGCCGTAATAATTGAAAATTAGTTACTTCCTTAATTAACTAACCACTAAATTACAAATGTATCACAATGAATATGACCTATACTGGTGATACATATGACACAATGAATATGACATATTAAGTCAATAACGGTGATACATATGGCATATACTTTGTGATAGTGATTCATATTTTAAATTTATTTAGAGAAAATACCATATCACCCTCCTAAATGATACCCAAAATAGTTGAAACACACCTCAACTTAAAGAGGGTCCTATTACCCCCTTGAACTAATTAAAAGTATAATTTTGACATCCTTAGATCCTACGTGGCACATACGTGGTACACACGTATGCTTATGTGGACCATTCAGTATATTGTGCCATGTATGTGCCACAAAGAAACTAAGAGTGTCAAAATTACACTTTTAATTAGTTCAGGGGGGTAATAGGATCCTCTTTAAGTTGAGGTGTGTCTTTTCCATTTTGGGTATAGTTCAGGGGGGTAATAGGGTATTATCTCATTTATTTATAAATGTTTGATACATTTAACATATATTAGACAAATGTAAATTATTTATTTTGGTGTTGGATTGAATTTTTAATAGTTAGTTAGTAAGTTTATGAAATGTATCATTGTGATACATCTGGAACCAGATGTATCATTATGATACAGATGGAACCAGATGTATCATTATGATACAGATGGAACCAGATGTATCATTATGATACAGATGGAACCAGATGTATCATTTCCATAATTTGTGACTAATTTTACTCCCTATAATAATTAAAAATTAGTTACTTCCTTATTTAACCAACCACTAATTTACAAATGTATCACAATGCATATGTATCAAGGCTAAAAATATGTATTACAAATTTAAAAATCTAGGATATGATGTAATTTAATAAATTATTAGGGTAAAGTGTTATAACCCTTATAATTTTGGGATTTATGTAAGTTACCCTTTTATTTATCATATAATTTTCCTAATAGCCTAAAATGAGTCTAGAAGCATCGAGACCTAAACCAAGGGTCTGCTATCCTAAAATTAATATTTTGGTACCATCATAATTCTCATCAAAAGCTATTTACTAGACGTTTTTATCTGGGACCAAATCCTATACAATGAAAGTTCCAAAATAGGAAAATGAGCCTGAAACCCAAATGAACTATTTGATAACTAAACAGACAGTTCTGATAAGTTATAAATGACATGTAGCTACTTTTTGGTGGCTCAAAACATCATAAATGCATGCAAATAAAGAAAATAACCTGGAAGGTCATTACATAGCTGTCTTAAGAAATTAAAGAAAGTACTGACATCATAGAAAAGGGTAATGGTGGAAATGGGTTACCCTACAATTTATTTAGTCAAAAAGTTATGTCATTGCCAATAATGCAAGAATTAGACAATGGATAAGGAAGGAATACTGACAACGAGTCATAGCCAGTCTATTCGACTCCTTCCCAGAGACTTTCCTACTACCGACTTTATAGTCCTGTTTTATTTAGAAATGATTTTATGGTGTATATAAATACTCTTTTGTGGGTCCTTGTATTAGTTTAACATCTTTATAATTTACAACCTTATATTGTAAGGTTCTAAGGGGAATCTTCTTGGAAATTTATGAACATCATAGCTAAAATTTTAGTCCACCTTGAGATTTTAGAGTCTAATTCTCATTGTAAGTTCATGATAATGTTTTCATCTATGAACAATTTTTCTTTTGTGCTGGCAATCATGAGTAGCTAAATACTATAACTAGGGTTGTGGGAACCAGGATGAATTAACAAAACTGGTTGAGTGTGAAATAATTCTAAACCAATGGACTTTCGTGTATTTGTATTTCCTTTATTGCAATTACTTTTCTGATCGAAGTATAAATTTGGAATTTGCCTATATTCTAAACTTGATCAAGATAAAGGTATAGATTATGAAAAAAAGTAACAATAGAGATTTAAAGCTATTAGCCTTCATCTAATAACTTGAGCCATAACAGGGATAGTTAATTTAAGGTCAAGAACAAGGATTGACGAATATCCATTCAGGGTGTGATGTGTCATAGATTTACAGTACTTGAGATGCTTAAAAATGGGATATTTGTGAATACTAAATTACTTTTTTATAGATAGAATGTGTTTTTGTATAGTTTTATCGAATAATAGGGTTGGAAGTGATTTATTGGAAAATATGGATAATGTGCACATATATAGACAAAACACACTAGGAAACAATTTATTGGGTTACAATGCAGCTTGTAGCCTTATTCTTTGCTAGTCCAGAAGATTTATTCACTAGGATAAGTGAGACAACAGGGCATTCATGAATAGACTATGACCCATTATTTCAATATATGAGTTATTGGAAGAAATCATCTTAACAAAAAGAGGATAAAGTCCCAAAGATATTAAGTTGGTGCTAGTGGTGATGAAGGTAGGAAATGACTCATTGTGTCACATGATTATTTGTAGCCTAAAATTATTAGAAGTCCAATTCTTTCAAGGATGTAAAAAAGTTAAAAGACAAGCATATTATGAATAGAGGCTATGAGTTATCGTGTCTCATGAAAAGTCATAGTAAGTTTCCATCCTAAGCAATTAAAGAAAAGTCTTTATATCAAGTAAAATAGAACTAGTGAAAATGGGTTAGACCATGATTCACTTCATCACAAGAAGAGTTATTATCTAAATTGAAGAAGAAGATAGAGTATAAGGAAAGAGACTGATAATGAGTCATAGTCATTCTATACGACTCGTTGTTGGAGATGTATCCACTACTAACTTTTTAGTCCTATTTTATTCAGAAAAGGTTTTATTGTGTCTATAAATAATCTTATATGGGATATTGTATTAGTTTACACTCATTAAAATTTACAAAATTATATTGTAATGTCCTATGGGCCATATTCATGGAATATTTACAAACATAGTTTCTAGGGTTTTAATCCATATTGAGATTTTAGCTATTAATTCTCATTATAAGTTCATAATCATGTTTTGATCTATGAATGATTCTTATTGTATGCTTTCAATCATGAGTGGATAAACACCACAGCTAGGGTTGTGAGAACCATGATGAATTAATAAAATGAGTTGAGTATGAAGTTATTCTAGACTGGTGTCCTTGAATGTATTGGTATTTCCTTTGTTTTGATTGCTTTGTAATGAATATATACATTAGGAACTTTCTTTTATTCTAAACTTTCTATGGAGAGAGTTATAGATTAGGAGAAATAAGTAACAACAAAGATTAGAAACTATCAACCTTCATCTAATAACTTGAGTCGTAATGGGGATAGTTAATCTGATATCAAGAATAATGGTTAAAAAGTGATACATTTTGATCCCGAGAGGAGATAAGAATCTAACCATGGTCCAAAGACATTTAGATGAATCTATCTATTTAGACTTTGCATACAACACATATTGAGAATTTTCTAGCATGAGTAACTTATGGAGTTATGAAATCATAGGGATCACAATCCTAGTGCTCATCTCATAGTGATTACAAATAAGTAATGAAATAAATGTTACAAATTATCTTTTGTTTCAAAAGATCCCCTTTTCTTTTAATTATTTGTTGATTTACCTAGACAAACATATGATTGGATTTTGTCTATTATCTGTGGTTCAACCGTAACCTTGTTGGGTTCTATATTTGATATAGTAGCTGATGTGCCTTGGTTTCATGGCACTTTTAATGATAAAAACAAGTGAATTATGCAAGTACTTAGGTATTATTATTAGATATGATGTTTTTTTATGTTTGTTTTTCAAGAAAATAGCATCAGAAGTAAGTAGAATGGGACAAGGACAAAAAATACTAAAATAGGAGTTTTTTGCAAGGACAACGAACCATTGAGTAACATTCTACTTACTTCTGAGTCGTTGACTGTCCAGTTAGTAAATAGACGAAAAATAATGAAGTCAACATTGACCAAAACTTGTAGGGTCAGACAACGAGTCATAGTGACCCTCATTGTACGCATATAGAATTAAAGATTTGAAGGTAGAAAATCTAGTTGGAGACCTTATGAGTAAGGAAACTACTCATCTAGTGACTTCATGATTCTTCACCAATTTCATAGAAGCCTAAGATATGAAGCTAAAAATGAGATGTTATCAGTCCAGATGACTTATTACCTAAGCTTTTATCACAACTGACCTTAGTTAGCCTATTTTGTTTAGGAAAACTGTGATATAACTATTAATACCACTTTTGAGTTACATAGTTTTTGATTACTATGTTACACTTCTCACCATAGGGTTCTTGTTTATTGGTTTTTAGGGTTTGATATAAAGTTGAGATTTTAATTTTCATTCTTAGTATTTGTTAGATCATTTCTATGCTTTTAACTAAGAATTATATGTGTGTTCTTGAAATCATGAGCATCTAGACATCATAAACAGGCTTGTAGGAATCCCGATGGATTAACAAAATAGAGGAAGTGGAAATTTATTCTACATTGGTTTTCGTGTATGTATTATGGTATTCTTTGTATTTATTTCAATCTTGGCAACTGTAAACATTAAGAACCTGCTTGTATTAGATACTAACTTGAGAGGAAGTTTGACATTAGGAAAAAAAGATCATAATAGTAATTTGAAGCTACCAACCTTCATCTTATTAGCTTGAGATCAAGAGTAGATAGTTAATATAGGATCCAACAAAAGGGTTAGTAATACAACACTTTGAAAACAAGTGGAGATAAGTAAAATAAACCCTTACATAGGTTGAGAGATAGTTAGGTGATACATAACTTTTTAGGCTATGCATGCAAGACACTGAGAGAGTTTGATGAACATGATAAGTCTGTGGATTTAAGAAGTCAGGGGAAACATAATCCTAGTAATCATATCATACCGACTCCAACCTTAATTGCCAAGCATTATTACTTTTACAACTGAGTATTCCAACCTTCCTCCCCAAAATTTAATTTTACCACTTTCTGACTATATCAGCATGTTATGGTAGATTCTTTTCCTATTCCATATGTGTTCGACCCCAACCTGGTTAGGTTCTATATTTGATAGTAAATGTTTTATACTTTTTAGGAGGTGTAATTTGGGCCACATCAAATTTTGTTGTCGTTGCTTACGAGTATGGATACGAATTGATTGATTGAGTTTGGTAAAGTTGTTGGTTTTTGAATTTTTATTGTTTGCAGGGTATACGCTCATGTATGCCCAGTAATTGGAGTTAAGGAATTCCCTTGATCCCACTTGATATTAAGCTTGAATGGATATTATAATAAAATTATAAGATAGAAGATAAAGAGCACAGATCTTGTCATGATAGGGTAGAATATAACCCAAATACCTTGAACTGCCAACTCCACATGGTGATCAAGAAAAAACTGTGCACACTACTACTTGGTTATTAGATGAAGAGAAAGTGAGGTTGTAAAATGCCCATTTTATAGTTCAAGATAAAAGAGAGATACGGGAAGAAGAATAGCGAGTATCACTCAATAGACATAAAGTTAGAAAGAACAAATTTAAACCACCTTCTTGTCAATAATTACTTACTTATGATGATTCGTAAGAATATTTGGGGTAAGTTAAGCCAATTCAGATATGATCCATCATTCCTCCTGGATTTCCATATGGAGTGAAGTTTGATATTATGAGTGTAATAAATAAATTACTTAATATAAAGGGTGTGTTTGTTGGATTGCCAAATAATGATGCAAACATGCATATTATGAATTTTATAAGGATTTCCACATTGTACAATTTGTTAAAGGAGATTCAAGATGTTTTACGACTCAGGTTGTTCCCCTTCACTCTTATAGGTGAGGCTACATTATGTCTAGGGAGAGATTCCTTGTGGGTCTATTACCACTTAGAATAAATTGATGATACAATTGTTGGATCAATTTTTCCTGCCTTCTAGAATGTTGTAGTTAAATGATGAGATTTATAATTTCAGATAGTTACATTCACAAGCATTGTAGGATACATAGTTGAGGTTCAAGAAGATGTTGATTAATGTGACCAATCACCAAATTTTAGGGAGAAATTTTCTTGAGATATTCTATAGATCCTTGAATACAAACACCAAAGATGTTGGTCATACTATTATTAGCAGAGCTTTTATAAGTCTTTGTTGGGAGCTAGATGCGGAAATTTTTGATCAATTCTATAAGACCAATCAAGGATGACATACTCAATAGGAATAAAGAGGAGTCAGTACTTATGCTATTGGTGCTTTTAGTGAGTAGAGAACCCTAGATAAGATAGTGGCTCAAGAGGTAGCTCCGGTGCAGACTGATATTCGGGTACTTACTTAGTAGTTTGCAGATCTTAGAGTTGAAAAGGTGAATGTTGTGGGCACACAAGGCAAATATTATAGGAAGTATGAATCTGACACTAAGTATAAAGCAAAGTACTCAGATAGAGAAATTGCGGGTTTTTGAGCCAAGGTCAAAGGGTCTGCTCAAGACACTTGGGACTCGAGGCAAGAGAATCAAGGTTGGAACTATTATAGGGACAAGTTTAGAGATAAGAGAAGTGAATGAAATAGTGACAAGAGAATAAAGGATGATTATAAGGAGAAAAGTGATATGTATGTTCCACTAGGGAACCGTGATTTGACTTTAGGATAGAAGCATTTCTTTCTAAGTTGGTAAATGGTTCATATAGCCAAGAGAGTTTCCATAAAGATATTAAGAAAGATATAGTGGGTTTGATATAGAAAGTAAAATCACAAACTATAGTGATTAAACAGCTTGACCAGAATTTTAGAGAAATGTTGGATACTTTGAATCAACATCAATCAAGCATAATTTCGAGTAATAATGTTTAGAATCTACAAAAAACAATAGTCACTTCCTAGCAGTCACCAATCAGAGTATTTATGCTACTATTGATCCACATATGTCTGTGGTTGATGAAGTCAGAAATGATCTAGTAGATGTCGATGATGCACTAAAGAAGAAACAAAAAAGTTGGTAAATACTGGTGAGACATCACAAAAATTGATGGGTACAGAGAAGCATGCTAAAAAGGATAAAGGAAAGGGTAAGGAGGTCGAGCCGGTATTGAAACCTATTCCACAACCTTACCCCTTTTTTCCTCAGAGATTAAAGAAGAAATAATAAGAAGAAAAATATCAAAAATTCATGTCCATGTTGAAAAAATTATCTGTGAATATCCCTCCCCGTGGAAGATTTGGAGAAAATCCCTTGTTATACAAATTTCATAAAGGACTTGGTTACTAAGAAGCGGATGGTGAGTTTTGAGACCACAAATAAAATGCATCACTGTAGTTGTATTGATTCTTGAACTTTGGTTGAGAAGAAGGAGGGTCCCAGATCTTATACAATTCCATGTACTATTTGATCCTTTAACTTCACAGAAGTACTATATGATTTTGGATCTAGCATAAATATGATATCATTGGTTGTGTACAAGTAGTTTGGGTTGGGAGCACCCAAACTGACATCCATGATATTATTGATGGTCAATTGCACTATGAAGTAGTCGGTTGGTATATTATTTGTAGTGATGGTAAAGGTAGATTCTTTCATATTCCTAGCCAATTTTGTGATCCTCGATTCTAAGGTAGATTTCAACATCCCTATCATCTTTAGAAGGCCCTAGCTAGCCACGGGTTGAGAATTAGTTGACATGGATATGGGATAAATAAAATTTTGGCTCAACTATGTGCATGTTACTTTTAATATGTGTCAGTCAATAAGAAATCCAAAATATACATAGGGGGTTTCTATGATCGACACTGTGGAGAAAAATGCATTGACTGTGCCTATTGAGAAGAGACTAGGAATTGAGTCCTTAACACGGTGATCTTGAATTTTTATAGTAACTGTATCGAGGAGTATAATGAGATGGTGAGCGCACTCATTGGGAGATGTTCTTATTATTACAAACTATGGAATTTAGATGTTGATTTGTAGAATGGAGTAGCCTCACTAACAAGACCATATATTGAGGAGCCATCAATCTTTGAATTGAAGGACCTTCCTTCTCATTTGTGCTATAAATTCTTAGGGGACAAAAATACCTTATCATTTATTATTATTGTAGATTTGTTGGATACATATGTAGAGACCTTTATCTCGGTATTATAGAGATTTAAGAAGGTTATTAGTTGGACTATTATAGATATTACCAATATTTCCCACATAATTTATGCATATAAAATTCAGATTGAATTAGAGTGTGTACCTGGCATTGATCATCAGTGTTGTTTGGATATACCTATGTAAAAGGTGATAAAGAAGGAGAGCATTAAGTGTCTAAAAAAAGAGAGGTTTACCCTATTAAAGATAGCAGGTGGGTGAACTTATTCAGTGTATGCCAAAGAGGGGTAGGACCACTATGGTCCCTAATAAGAAGATGAGTTAGTACCTATGAGACCATTCACATGATGGAGTATTTGTATGGATTATCAAAAGGTGAATACTTAGATGAAAAAGGATAACTTTTCTATTCTATTCATGGACCAAGTGTTAGATCTTCTTGTAGGCATAAGATAGTATTATTTTCTTGACGGATATTTAGGGTATAATCAAATTTCTATAGCACTCCAAGACCAATAGAAGTCCACTTTCACATGTCCATATGGTAAGTTCGCATTTAAGAGGATGTGTTTTGGTCTTTGTAATTCTCCCTCCACCTTTCAGCATTATACGATGTCTATATTTTTTGATATAGTGAAAGATACTATTGAGGTCTTCATGAATGACTTCTCAGTTGTGGATGACTCGATTGCTAACTATTTGGCTCACTTGGCTAATGTACTTTACTAATGTGAGGATTGCAACCTAGTTTTATATTGGTTAAAGTGTCACTTCATGGTGGAAGAGAGGATCATTCTCAAAAATTTTAAAGAAGGGGATAGAGGTCAACAATTCAAAGATAGAGGTGATTGAAAAATTACCTCTATAAATTTTTAAGAAAGGTATTAGGAGTTTCTTGGGTAAAGTAGGTTTTCATAGTCAGTTCATCAAGGACTTCTCTATGATTTCCAATTCACTATGCAAACTTTTAGGTAAAGAGGTGAAATATGTGTTTGATGATGCTTGTCTTAAGGCTTTTAAGTTCCTTAAGGAGAAGTTGATCTCAGGTCCTATTATTGTGTCTCCGAATTAGACCCTTCCATTTAAGGTAATGTGTGACTATAGTGGTTTGTCCCTAGGAGTTGTCCTAGGATAAATATGCAAGTAAATTTTTCATCCCGTCTATTATGCCAGCAAAGCACTCAACCCCGCATAGAAAATTACACAGTTACTAGCAGGAGTTGCTTGCAGTGGGTTTTCCTTCTTAGATGTTTTGGTCCTAATTGATTGGGACCAAAGTCATTGTACATACTGATCACACAAACCTGAGGTACCCTATTGTGAAGAAGGATTCTAGGCTAATATTGATTCGATAGATACTATTTATGTATGAGTTTTACGTTATTGTTAAGAACTGGAATGACACAAAAAATCAAGTTGCAGACCCTATATCCTACCTAGAAGAGGACGCAATTCTTAAATTAGGGGATAATCTTAAGCTTAATGATACTTTTCTAGATGATCATGTCTTGGCAGTATCAGAAGACTTAGTCCCATGGTTTGCTGATTTTGCCAATTATTTGTGAAATGACCTCATCCCAAAAGACTTATCATTTTAGTAGCAAAAATTATTTATGCATGATGTATGAAAGTTCTTTTGGGATGAACCTTATTTTGTGTATGTGCAGATGGTGTGATTCAGAAGTGTATTCCCAAAGTTGTGATGTTGTGTATTCTAGATCATGTGCGTCTCCAGTTAGGGGGCATCATGGAGGTACTTACATAGGCCATAAAATCTTGTAGTATGGTTATTATTGGCCGATAATCTAAAAAGATCATTTTACTATGCTTGGTCCTGTGAAAAGGACAAAGTGATAAGGAAATATATCACGAAAGCATGAGCTCCCTATGACACCTATTCTTGAGTTAGAGTTGGTTAATATGTGTAGTATTAATTTCATGGGTCCATTTTTTAGTTTTCATGATATGAAATATATAATGGTGGCACTCGACTAAGTTTCTAAGTAGGTGGAAGTAGTTGTGCTTTCCAACAATGAAGGTTGATGTGTAACCTCCTTCTTGAAAAAGAACACCTTCTCTGGATTTGGTACTCCACGAGCTATTATTAGTAATGGTGGGTCTTTTTTTTACAATCTTTTGTTCAAGGACCTACTTGATAAATATGGTGTGAAACATAGTGTGGCAATACCTTACCATCCACAGATAAGTGGGCAAGTTGAGCTCTACAATCATTAGATCAAGTCCATATTGGCGAAGAATGTGAATGCCAACTAGACCAATTGGTTGAGAAAGTGAGATGATGTACTTTGGTACTACCGTACAACTTTTAAAACCCCTATAGGTACCTCTCCTTATCAGCTTGTGTACGGCAAGGCATGCCATTTTCTGGTTAAATTCGAGCATAAGGCATTTTAGGCATTAAAGAAGTTGAATTTTGAATGGAGTGATGATGCCCACTTAAGGTTGGAAAACATGAATAAGCTAGACATATCCTAACTTTGTGAATATGAGAGTGCATCCTTGAAGAAGGAGAAAATAAATTCGTACCACGATAAGAATATTGATAAAAAGGTATTTGAGCCATTGATGTGGTCTTGTTGTGTAATTTGAAACTTTGCTTGTTTCTTGAAAAATTGAAGTCTAGGTGGTCTGGACAACTCACTATGGTTAGAATATTCAACATGGTGCAATTGATCTAAAATGAGATAATGATTCTCCATTCAAGCTCAATGGGTATCGCATTAAGCATTACATGGGTAGTTTAGAGGTGTTGAAGGTTTGTGAGGATGTAAGCCTAGGAGAAATCTAAGTAGTAAAGGTAACTGAGTTATGCTACCACATTAAATAAGGCATTGCATGATAGGAAACCCATGGGTTTGTTGCTGAAGTCTAAGTACCCAATATAGCTACATCGTGTCACGATGTTAAATCAAGTGTCGCATGAAAGGCAACCCATGTTTTGTACTTAATTAAGTTATAAGGTAATCTTTGTGTTCAATTGCGCAAGGATAAATTATGTAGGAAAAAACTCATAAAAGACTGTGCCCAGGTCCAAATGAGGGACCCTATAAGATATAGGGTCACTCTACGACACAACTCAAGACTCGTCAAGAGAGATCAAGGTTAAGCAAACCAAGAAAATGGTCCCTAAAGTCCTTAATCTCAGAATGAGTCATCTATGACAATGACTCGTCACCTTAAGACATAGGGACTGGAGACCCAGTAAGGTCTTCCTACTAAACTAAGGGAGACAACAAGTCGTACTCATTGACTATGAGTCATTTCCTAAATCATGGTCAGCATAAGATATTGCAGACCTCATGGTCCGATCGAACCCGATTCTCACAAAATAAGTAGGGGAAATCAAACCCTACATGATTTTATATCTTCTTTTTTATATGCAAAATTCCCTCCACCTTTCATAGCTTACTCTCCAACTATCATTACATTTCTCATCTTCTTAAAATCCTTATTTTAAATCGATAATTATTTCTAAAGAAATCCAAAATTTTAAACTCCTCAAGAAAAAGGATAAGTAAAGTAAAGCATCCAATCTTTTCTCTCTAATTCAAAGTAAGTACACTAATTGTCTATGCTAATTCTCAATCATGATTGATCCTTCAAGTGATTGTACATGTATTCTTTTAATAAGCTTTCCTAGGGTTACAATTAATTGCTGAATTCATGGAGAAAATAGTGGTATCCACATGTAATGGGAATAAAAACTTCATGGTGAATGATTTAAGGAGTGGGTTACATATGGAAAACTAAGGTGAAGTCTGAGTACCCTTGGGAAACAAAATTTGAACATTGACTATCCATTAACCCTTATGTTGATAGTCATGATGAGCCACTTTATGACTCGTAGGGAAATCTAACGAGTCATTGGGAAACTCATAGCAACTGATAACATAGGTGGGTTATGGGTAAAAGTCTTTTTTTTACCCTTTGACAAGTTATACAAGGTGTTATCTCACTATACGACTCAGAGTGACAAGGCATGCATCCAACATTAAGGTGTTCTTTTTGGTCACACAATGAGTCACCGGGTGACCCAATAATTTATTGGGTAGACTTATAAGGTAACAAGTACTCAAAACCTCTACAGGAAATCCTAAATTATGAGTGTCAGGACGACTCGTATACTCAGACAATGAGTCATAGCCCAACTCATAGCCTTTGGCAATGAGTCGTAGCTCAACTCGTAGGGTGCACAGCTATTTTTTTTTCATTTTTTCTTTATTTTTTTGTACTTATTCTAGTGTTAACTAATGAGTGTTCTTGCCTCAGGTATAATGTCACCAAAGAATGACATCTCAATGAGGACCAAGCAAACCCCAAAAGAAACAAGCTCATCCTGCCCACCACCTTAGGCATGAGCCTACTGATGATGAGTCTAGCAGTTTTGTGGAGGAGTATCCTATATTAGAACCAATGGAATGAAAGAGCAGCTTACTAAGGGGCCAAAATTCTAAGCCTTAGATGAAGAACCCAAGCCAATCACCGTCATACTTACCTCCCCGATATAAAGAGAAAGATAAGTTAGAGTCAGGACTTGAGAGGGGTGAAGAAGCAGAGGAGGATGCCTTAAAAAGCACAAAACATGTTTTTTCTAATAGTAAAGTTTTTGAAATAGGTTTTGAGGATACTAAAGGGGGTGGGGAAAGAGATTCAAGTGACAGTTCCCAAGTTGAGATTCCTCCTCCACCATAGATCCTACCCACTTTGTAGCTTGAGTGAAATACCCTGGATTTTGGAATCTTAGAAAATTCCTTAGATTTTTACTTTTTGGACATCATATGAATAGGGGGTACTATTCGTATGATAGGGTACTGTTGGTATGGTCTTGGTCGTATGCTAAGCAGTGTTGGTTGGTAGGTTGGATGGCTTCTGGTGTGGGTACGACTCGAGTGGGTATGAGTCATACGATGGTAACAGTTTGTATGGCTTATTTTTTCCATCACTTAATCTAAAACTTGGTAACTTAACTTGGATCTGAGTATGAGTGGCTCACTATGAGTCATAATATAGCGTATAAGTCGTACCATTCACTTATATGTTGTACAGTGTCCAAATCCTCTTTGATTTCCATTTTATAGTGGGTACGAGTCTAGGGTACAAATCGTATGCTCAGATACGACATGGCTTGGATGGTTGTATTTTTGACATTGTTAGGGTCCAAAGGGAGGTCTAAGGTACGAGTGGTTGGTACCACTGTATGATGGGGTACGACTAGTATAGGGTGGTCGTACCCTCTAGCGAGATTTTTATACAACTTAAGTAGGGGTAATTCAGACATTTCCTTACTTAACCTTATAAGTCCCCACAACTTATAACTCTCTTGGGACATTATTTATCCTAATATTCTAATCTTAAACACTTAAAAACTCTCTTAAATTCTCTCTAAGGCTCTTAGGTAAAAGAAGGCTAGGGTTTCAACTAGAGGATCAATTTGGCGATTGTAAGGGTGATTTCTCTCCATTATCTTCTTAATCTAAGGAAAGATACTTCTCCCTCATTGTTAGTTTCAACTAAAGGCATATTTTATGAATTGTTTTCATGGTATAATTGTTGTATGGTTTTGGGTTTTCAATCATATGTTGGGGGTTTTGGTTTTAAATGTTTGGTTATGGTTTTTCTATGTTTTAATTATGGATTTACATGATTTAATGGTGGTTTGGACAATTGGTTTCATGGGAATGGTTAACTGGTAATTGGTTTTTGTTTTGGAAATACTATGCCCCCAACATGTTTGATAAAATTCCTATGATAATACTTTTACTACATTGTTGGACTTTTAATAGAACTATTGCATGGTATATCTTGGTAATAGACCCTAAATGGTATAAATATTTTGGAATAGTTAAATGGTTAGGTTTTTTAGTCATGGTTATAGCTATGTAAACATTCCTTGTGGGGTACAAGAGAATCCCCCAAGCGAGCCTAATTATAAAATAGTTTTGGGTACATGAGATTCCCCCAAGTCAACTTGATAATGCAATCTATGATTACATGGGAATCCTTTTACTTCTAGAGGATGACTAAGGACATTGCTTGCAAGCTATAGTATGTATGATGATACCACTACTTATAGCCTTCGTTAATAACAAATGGAATAGTGGTCTTGGTTTTGTGGTAATGGTTTTAATTTGGAAATAATGGTAGGGTGTGATAGCTAATCGTGAAGGTGTGAGTCCACTAGACAGACACTGGAAACTCATGTTTGCTAGCATTTGGATTTGGTCATGATAACTACATGGGGTACATGGGAATCCCCTAAGTTACAATCCTAAATATTTATCATGGTGAGCGAAGGGTACTTGAGAATCCTCTACCCCTATGATATCTTTGGTTCGTGTGGCTACACCCATCGGGACCCATTCAGGGGTTTCACTAGACCCACATAGCCCGTGGGTAGTTCTAGGATAGTTAAGCTACACATACCCAGGTTAATGGTTTTAAATGCATGCTAAACCCCGTTCCCTCTTCCCAGCATGGTTATATATATGTGTGTGTATAGTTGTGAATGCATATGGTTGATTTACTTTGTATTAAAGGTTGGAATTATTTTATCCTTATACTGAGTACTTGCTAGCATTCACCCCCTAACCCGTCTTCAGGGGGCTGTATCCCCACACGATGTAGGTACTGGCCATTTTACTCCTCCTTCTTAGTGATCAAATTCAGGATTAGCTATCGGATTAAAGTGATGAGATTCTATATTATGGAATTTTGTATTTCATATCTTGGATGTCCTTACTTACTTTGGTCTTTTTATGGATATTGGTTGTGGCTATGATTGAGGACATGTCCTAACTGAATATTATTTTTTCTCTGGTTAGAGGTTTTGTGAACTACTTTATGTTAGAATGGATGGTGTTGGTATGGGTGTTATCCATTGTATTAGTATTGGTATTTAGGCTGATACCATTTGACCAAACTTATGATTGTTCCATCCTTTTATGTTAGTTATGTTATGTTATAGACAGGAACTCAATTTTTATAATGGTTTAGTTATAGATGTTTGTTGGTATTGGATGGTTGGAGTTGTTTTAGTTTGTCACGTTTATAGACCAATCCTAGAGTCTGGAATTGTAATCAATACAATTGTGTTACACGTTAGAATACTTACAACTTAGGGTATTCATATTTGGAGGTTGGGTTGGGTAACGGGTGTGGTCCCCGGTCCTAGTTTGACTTGGGATAATCATTGCAACAAATCCTTGGTTCGGGTTGTCTCAAGTTGGTATCAGAGCTTTAGGTTTATGATCAACTAGGAGTATAAAAATCCCTATCGATTAGAGTTTCTTTTAAGGGTGTGTAGCACGACACACTCATAAGAGAGAGGATACGAAGCATTTAGGAAATGTTTCTCTTCTTTGTTTTCTATTTTTAAGCTTGGGGTTTAATCCCCGAAATCTTCTCTAATTCTATTTGTTCACTTTTCAAATCATGCCTCAACGATCCAAAGTTCATGAAAATACCTTTTTACTAATTAGAGATAATGTTGATGAGATATGATCTACTCATGATATCCATACTTGGTCTAGGGGTCCAATCCCCGATATTTATAGATTTCCACTGGTTCCTTCTAGTCTTGCTCAGTTGGTAGTTTCCCAGGTTGATCATGGTGTATATGGTATTACATCATATGAGGCCATACGGGTTGGAGAATTCATAAAGAAGAGTCGTCTAACCTTTATTGGTGTCAAGGTGGAGAAGGATCCTCAAGGTTTTATGGATGAGATACTAAAGATTTTTAGGATTATGCATGCCATAAACGTGTAAGTGGTGGAATTTATGGCTTATTATCAACACAAAGATATGGCGTACCAATGGTACGAGGAATGGGATATGGCAAGAGGTGATGCTGAGGAATCATCCTTAATGGAGACATTCTCCAATGTATTTCTAGCCCACTTCTTCCCTCAAGAGTTGAGGGAAGACAAAGATGAGGAGTTTGTTAATCTAAAAAAAGAAAAGATGTCGGTCAAGGAGTATGCCTTGAAATACCACCAGTTATCTAGCTATGCTCCAAAATTGATGTCTAATATGAGGGCCGGGATGAGAATGCTCCCTTCAGGACTTTTTCAGGATTTGAAACTTGAAAGCAAGACTGCATTACTGATCAAGGACAGATATTTCTAAGCTGGTTATTCATATGCAACAGGCGGAGAAAGAAAAGACAAAGCAGGCTGAGATAGGTGAACGATAGGGTAAGAGGTTCAGGTTCTCTAATCAAGGTGATGGTTAATAGAAAAGTGGTCGAGATAGTGGTAAGTGGACATAAAAGAAGTGGGGGAGTTCTGGTTCATACTCTACAACTAGTGCTCCTTACCTGAAGTAGTCGGGTGACAGGCATTAGCAGGGTGACAATAAATTTAGGGCACAAGGTGCCTAATCTAAGGGAAGTGGGGCAAAGTTAGCTTTATCATTTCCTCCTTGTCGGTTCTATGGTTGGTTACATCAGGGATTCTATGATGAGAGGAGGGATAGATGTTTCAAATATGGTTAGCCAGGCCATATGCTTAGAAAATATTTGGTTGGTAAGTTAGCTATTGGAGTGAATAGAGTCCCGATCACCTCTTCTTCTGCTCCTACACCAAAGGGTGTTGCTTTTGCATATGTTTCTGCTTCTGGTACTAGCACAAGTCAGAACAAGTTGTTTGCTCTTCTACTCGGTAGGAATCTGAGGCATCGCCTGATGTCATGACTGGTACGTTACAACTATTTTCTCGAGATATTTATTATTTACATGATCCTGGGTCCACACTGTCTGATGTGACCTTATTTATGGCTGTGTATTTTGGTTTTGACCCCAAGGTTATTTCGGATCCTTTTTTTATTTTTACCCCATTAGGTGACTCTATGGTTGCTAAAAGATCTATAGGGCGTGTGTCGTATCTGTTGGTTATTAGAAGACTTTGCTAGATTTGTTTGAATTAGATATGGTGGATTTTGATTTTATTTTGGGGATGGATTGGTTACATTCGTGCTATGCGTCCTTAGATTTCGGATCCGTAGGGTTGTCTTTAAGTTCCCTGGTGAACTGGTTATTGAGTGGTAGGGTGGTTCCCTAGCTCCTAAGGAGAGGTTAATTTCATACCTTACAGCTTAGATGTTAATCTCTAAAGGGTGACTATCATTTGGCCCGAGTTAAAGATTCTAACATGAAAGGTCCTTCTTTACATTCTGTTCTGGTGGTGAATGATTTTCCTAATGTCTTTCTGGATGATTTTCCTAGTGTTCCTCTAGATAGGGAGATTTAGTTTGAGATTGATTTGGTTCCGTACACCCTTCTAATGTTTATTCCTCTATGTAGAATGGCTCCGGCTGATTTAAGGGAACTTAAGTATAACTTAAGGATCTCTTGGATAAGTTTTTCATCTGTCCTAGTGTGACCCCTAGGGGTGCACCGGTGTTATTTATGCGTAAGAATGATGGTTCCCTTCAGATATTTATCGACTATTGATAGTTGAATAAGGTGATGGTTAAGAACAAATATCTCCTTCCATGGATAGATGACTTGTTTGATCAATTGTAAGGTGCCAAATACTTTTCTAAGATAGATGCTCGGTCTGGGTATCATCAGCTTAAGATTAGGGAGGCGTATATCCCTAAGATAGCTTTTCGTACATGGTGTGGGCACTTTGAGTTCTTTGTTATGTTATTTGGTTTGACCAATGCCTCAGTGGCATTCATGGATTTGATGAATAGGGTATCCCATCTATTTCTGGATCTCTTTGTCATTGTGTTCATTGATGACATCTTCATATATTCTAAGAGTGAGGTGGATCATGCCAATCACCTCCGTGTGGTGTTTCAAACATTAAAAGAGCTGCAGTTTATGCCAAATTCTCTAATTGTGAATTCTGGTTGAACGTTGTTGGTTTTTTGGGTCATATTATTTCTAGTGAGGGGGTTATGGTGGATCCACAAAAAGTGGCGGTGGTTAAGAAGTTGACTAGAGCCACGACTCCAACCTAAATTCGAAGCTTCTTAGGTTTAGGTGGGTATTATAGGAGGTTTGTGGAAAGTTTCTCGATGACTGCTTCCCCATTAACTAAGTTGACTTAGAAGAAGGAAAAAGTCACCTAATTGAATATTTGTGAAAGTAGTTTTAAGATGTTTAGGGATAGGCTAACTTCGGCATCGATTTTTACTTGCCTGAAGGAAATGAGGTGTTTGTGATTTACTACGATGCATGTCGAGTGGGACTTAGTTGCTTTTTTATGCAACATAGCAAGGTGATTGACTATGTCTTTAGGCATTTGAAAGTGAATGAGAGGAATTATCCTACTTATGATTTGGAATTATTTGTTGTGGTGTTTGCATTGAAAATTTGCGGCACTATTTTTATGGAGTGCACATGGACATGTTATTTGATCATAAGAGTCTACAATATGTGTTTACTCATAGGAGCTTAATCATAGGAAGAGGAGATGGATTAAGCTTCTTATAGACTATGATATAAGTCTTCACTACCACCCAGGGAAACCTAACGTGGTTTCGGATTCTCTTATCAGGTTATCAATGGAGAGTTTAGATCATGTGGATAAAGAAAGGCGGGAGTTGGTGAAGAATATTCACCGCTTAGGTAATATTGGAGCTCATCGTTTGGATTCCAAAAATGGTAGTGTGATGGTGCAGGAAGTAGTTTGATATCTCTTGGTGTAGGGATCATAGAGAAGCAATTGCAAGATCCTATCTTATTCAAAATTAAGGGTGATATAAGTGGGCAAAAGGTAATGGTATTTGAGATCAGTGCTGATGGTACCTTGCGGTACTAAGGAAGGTTATGTGTTCTTGAAATAGACGGTCTGCGAGAAAGGGTATTGGCTGAGGAGCATGAACCGTGCTATGTTGTTCATCTTGGTTCGATGAAAATCTATCATGATCTCAAGGAGATATATTGGTGGAATGGTATTAAGAAGGATGTGGCTAATTTTGTGGCCAAGTATTTAGTGTGTCAACAGGTGAAAGTAGAGAACATATGGCCTGGTTAGTTGTACCAGGAAATAGATTTGCCAGAATAGAAATAGGAGGTGATAGATATGGATTTTGTTACCGGTATTCCTTAATCTCGGAATCAATTTGATTCGGCTTGGGTCATCGTGGATAGGATGACAAAGTTGGCTCACTTTTTGCCAGTAAAGACTAACTTTTTGGATGAGGATTATGCTAGGGTGTATCTTTATGAGATTGTGAAGCTGCATGGGATACCTATTTTGATTATCTCTGATCATGGTTTGCAGTTTTCATCTCACTTTTGGCAGTCATTTAGAAAGGGTTGGGTACTAAGATTAGTCTGAGTACTACTAGTCACCCACAGACGAATGGGCAAGTAGAAAGGACTATTCAAACATTGGAAGATCTTCTTCGTGTATGTTTTATTGATTATTTTGGTAGTTGGGTTGAGCATCTACCTCTTGTAAAGTTTTCTTACAACAATTGTTATCATTCTAGCATTGGGATGGCCCCTTTTGAGGCATTATAATGTACGAGGTGTAGATCTCCTATTAGTTGGTTCGATCTTGGTGAGGCAGATATGTTTGGTTCGGACCTGGTTTTTAAGGCTATGGAAAAGGTGAAAGTGATTCGGGATTGGCTTAAGGCTTCCCAAAGTTGCCCAAAGTCCTATACGTATGTGAGGCATATGGAATTAGAGTTTGAGGTTTAAGGTAGGGTATTCCTAATGGTGTCTCCCATAAAGGGAGTAATGCAGTTCGGGAAAAGGCGAAGCTTATTCCCCGATATATTGGTCCTTATGTGATTTTACGGAGAGTTGTTAATGTGGCTTAAGGATTGGAGTTGCCTTTCAGATTGAGATTCATTCATACGGTATTTCATATCTCTATATCAAAACTGATCCTTCTTCGGTTGGTATCTCAGATTCTCGGTCTTCTGAAGAGATCCTGCATGAGATCTTGGATCAACAGGTTCTACAGTTACAGATCAAGGATATGGCCTCAGTTAAGGTTTTATGGTGGAACCAAAAGGTAGAAGAGGTTGAATGGGAAGCGTAAGAGGACATGAAGTGACATGCCCAGAAACCGGGTCATATTGTATAGTCACCTCAAGATCACTTGAACCAGAGGTCGCCCCTATAACCCAACCTAACCATCATCACAACAACCACGAAGGTCGGGTGAATCTTGACCTTGTAATAATATAGCAGAAATATATAAGGCTAATAGTAGACAATATTTAATATTTGATTAATATCAATATTCTAGCCAATACACCCAAGGCCATAGACGTCCACAAAATCACTAATAACCGAAGTCGATAATATGTTGGTACATGCCCCTGACAATATCCAAGTACCAATCCTATACAAGTCTATGACAGAAGATAACGTGATTATGAGAGGTAGGTATTTCGGAGTATTGAAGCTCACCACTTCAAGGTCAATGCCCGAACCGCTCGAACACCTGTTCATTGTGTAGAAGAACAAGAAGATTTTCTGGCCCCTATGTTGCGTGGGGAAATAGTGTCCGGATACAGTTAGAGGTTTGAGCGCTAGCATGTAACTCAAGGACAAGGAAAAAATAACATCATCAATCACTAGCCAGTCAATATACTGTAATCAATCATATTTATACACTTATCCTTACATATAGGTACATCACATGCCTACAAGATATCAAGACTTAACAACATTCTCAAATCATTCAATCACGAAACATAAAGTGGACTCTAACGTTCCGCACTTAGGTTCAACCCATTAATATTAGACATCATGTCTTTAGACAAAGTACTTCAACCATGGGTACACTAATTTTTTTTTTCATAAATTTTTCTTTATTTATCCATAAAGAACTATACAAGAGGGGGGCATAAACTTGACCTCAGAATGTAACAACATATTGAAATGAGGCAAATAATTGACAATAGACCAGTGTGTTCTACTACAAACATGGATATGTTTCTTCCCAAATACTGTCTTGTACTATGGTGGATCATGAGTACACTCATTAAGAAAGGTACTAAGACTATATATCCATCCAGCGAAACAAGGGTTCTATCCATATACCACAATCCATTAGGCATGGGACTCTAATCCCATGCTCACATATACAATTTGGCATGAAACTCTAATCATATACGCACATACTCAATTGTGCATGGAACTCTAATAACATGCGCACATATTCATTCGGTCATGGAAATTTAATCACACATGACATTTCATAAGGAGAGGTAGTTTAACCTCAAGAGATCTCTTTAAGCAAGGGACTCTAACAACAAGCTATTAGACAAGGGACTTTAATCACAAGTCATTATACGAGGGACTTTAACTATAAGTCGTTTCATAAGGAAAGTGACTTTAGCCACAAGCCATCACATTACCATCATTAGTCAACATTTGGACCCTTAGTCCATTGGTTCATACATTAACATCCACATAATTCATTTTGACATTTAAGGACTTTAGCTCATTTAGCCAATTCAATACTACTCATGACCACTTTGACCTCATGGGAGCCTTCATTGCTCAACTATTTCAATAGGCTGATGCCTTGAATCACTCCATCACACAATTCAATTTATGGTCATCAAGACCCACACGAGACCATAAGTTCTTCATGAAAACATTCATTAACATTTATATACCACACTTTTAGTCCCAAATATAATTTCAATTCAAACTTAGGTAATTGAACCCTTTTTCTTAGCCATCAACCAACATGGTCATAATTCAATTAATTACATGGAAAACAACGTTAACATAATAACAATTATTAACTATTTACCAAGAATTTAGAATCATTATAACTTGATACATGACCAACAAAACCTTTACCAACCATCTACAAGTATTCACATTCATTGAGTCCTTATCATGACTCATCTCTATTCACTAGAAAAATTCCATAGATACACATTTGCCCTTTACAAAATAGTTTACCCACAAATCACGCCAATTAGCTACATGAATTGATTAAACTCATTATTAGTTACATTTACGATTATCAAGATCTACATACCCATTCATAATTTGTTAGCACGCTTACACCAATTTCTCACCACATTTAGGCTCAATACACACATCAAGTTCATTTTCATATTTAGGGGCTTCAATCTATGGATCACTAGATTATACAAGGACATTAACTATACAACATATGGATAACTATTCCTTCACACTACCATTTATCAATCATTCACTCTTATGAATAAGTTCCCTAATTCAAGACATCACTAACATGTAACTAGACAATTCACTTAGACATTTCCATAAACACCTTATGTGTATCCCTTTAGCAAGACTATTTTCACGATAGAAGTCATTAAGGTTAGGGTTCCTCAAGACCTTCATGTTAGACCACATACAACAAGTACGCACAGAAACAAATCATCATCAATAACATGTATAAACACAAGTCTAAGAAAGTGTCAACTTTATTCATTACTACGCAACAAAACCTTTTTCATTGATTTCAAAACCACCATGTGCACTTACTAATCCAAGTGTTAAATACATAGGTTTAGAGTTATTTATAAAGGTAAAGAGGTACATGCCATAAATAACTTGAATCACTAAGAAACTTGACTCTTTCTTCCCACTAGATGAGATCCCTTGAAACCCTAGCCTCTAATCTTTCAAAGATGGGCTTGAGAGAGTGTTTAGGGTGTTTGATTCATCTAAATGGATGTTTATAAAGCTACACACACTTATATAGTTAGGGGTTTAGGGTTTTAGGCATGGGAAATAACCACAAGGACCTTATTTAAAAGCTAAAGAGTGACCTCGTTAAGGGGTACGACTCCCCCATTCGACTTTCTTAGTAATCGTAACCTTGGGTATGAGTGGTACCCTTACTTGTACCCTAGGATCTTCGTAGTTCATCTACATTGTTAAGGGTACAAGTGTACACCATTGAGTCATAATCAATGTGTACGAATCAACCCCTAACTTGAAAGCTTCATCCATATAGAAAATAGTGCACTCAAGTTGAAACTTTACTACATACGAATATGTAGTATATGACTCGTATGCATTGGTTACAACTATATGGAGGCCATGTCATATGGTGAACTATGTATTACCCTCATATTTTGCCTAGGATACTAGAGAGGATAGAAATGTAGGTACGAGTCGTATCCAAAGGTACGACTCAAGCCTCTTGTCGTACCCAACCCAGAGACACAAAAATGAAGTGGTCATCCAATAGTTCAAGACCTAGGTGTTTCAATTCTCCCACACATGGATCATTCAAACATGAATCATGGGTAAGGAAAGCATAAACACAAGTTAACACATCAACATACATCAAACCAACCCTTATATAAGTTAGAACAAACACGCAATATGGAAATAACATAACACAGATCATGGTCATCATCAATCAACCATTTAGTCACTGGTCTTTCGAATTGCAACCTATTATTTATCAAAACACTTGGTCAATTCAGATCTCAAGGGCTTAAACCCATCGGATTCAAAGATATAAGGCAACTCAAGCATTGGGAACTTTAATCCCTTGTCTAACAAAGACATGAATCAATTATAAGCATCGGGGGTTTGACCCATCATCTTATCAATGACATAGACCACGTTAAGAACACCAACACGCACCTCAATCATGAGTTTCTAGAATGGAAAAAAATTATGGATACTTGGACGTCATGTCCTCCTCCGTCTCCCAAGTAGCTTCCTCAGACTTATTGGTTCCTCTATAGACCCTTCAATGAAGCCACTTCTATCATCCACCGTTGGTGAATTTTCCAACCCAAGATCCTCACTGGGATCTCTTCATAAAACATGGAACCCAAAAATACCGATGCCCTTTAAGGGAACAATAAATGAAGGATCATCTACGCATTTTTGCAACGCAGAGGCATGGATATCACAGAGAAATGGAGCTCAACCTAGAAGGAAACTCCAACGTATAGGCAGCATTGCCAAACCCTTTCGAGACCAAATAGGGACCAACATAACGTGGACTAAGCTTTTCCCTTTTGACCGAATCACATCACTCCCTCCATGGGAGACACCTTCAAGAGTACCCAATTGCCAACAAAAAACTCTAAAATCCTACACCACATGTCCGCATAGGACTTTTGAAAACTTTGAGATGTTTTCAATCTCTCACGAATCACCTTTACTGTTTTCCAAGGTTTGGTAAACTAGACTAGGGTCAAGCTACTTACCCGTATTGACCTCATACCATCAAATGGAAGAACGACATCACCTATTTTCCAATGAATTCAAAAGGCACCCTAGAATCTCCCCCACTTAGGGACTTTTATATTTCCCCATTTCAAAACACCACCATGTTCCCCGAGCCACTCTTCAACATATAAAGGGTCACGAAGGAACTAAAGAACAAAAACCACTCACGCCACTTAAGATAAGACTCCCAACAAAAACATGGCACTATAGGTATGAAGTGCTTCATAGAAACCACCTAGGTCACAAATGAGACTCATCTCGACACAACATTCCAAAGGAGGAGTCCTTTGGTTCGGACACCAAAAATCACACCACTGTATACCTTTTGGGGATCTTTCATGATCCCTACATTAGAGACAAACAACATGAGCAAGAGGGCCTTGGCATTAAAACAAAACTCCCACTCGGAGGACTTGGCATACAATGATGATCCTTCAAAGTTAAAACATGGCATAAAGGTGATCCACATGATCCGCCTCACTCTTAGAATACACTAAAATATAATCAATGAAGACAATGACAAACATATCCAAGAATGGATGAAAGACTTTATTCATCAAGCCTATGAATGTCGCCGAGACATTGATCAACCCGGAGGACATGACTAGCAACTCATTAACCATGGGAACCAGTTTTAGAGAAGACTCTTCTGAGCTAGAATCTTTAACTAGGAACAAATGACACAAACACCCCTTTGAAATTAACTTTCGGTCTTTGAGATAAGAAATTAACCTCTTTTTAGGAACTAACGAACCAGTTTCCAAAAAATGACCTGCTCGTTAGGGAATTTAAACATGACACTATGGGTCCTAGAATCCAAGGAAGCATAGAAGGAGTGTAACAAATCCATCCTTAGAATAACATCAAAATCAACTATGTCCAACTCTATCGAGGAAACAAGAGTACCTTTACCACCAACGGATATCACATATTCCCTATTGACTCTTTTAACAACCACAGAGTCTCCTACTGGGGTAGAAATAGAGAAAGAAACTGACAACTCTCAGGACCACAATAAAGATGCAAGGCCACATATGAGGTCATATAAGAAAGAATAGATCCTATATCAAGCAAAAAATACACATCACGAGGGAAAAGATTCAAAATACCCGCGCCAGCATTTGAAGATGCCTCTGGATCCTGAGGGATGGCAATATCATTGAGATGGTCCCGACAAATAGCGGAGCTAGAAGCGACATCCTTTGGTACAAAAGCTATAGAAGTGGTAACCGACATTCTTTTTGCCCAAGCAGCAATCCTTATGGGACACTCCCGTTGATTATATCCAAACTAACCACATATAAAACACTGACCTTTTCCTTTCTCACAACAACCATGGTGTGATCGATCGTAGAACCGATAAGGAGTAGAGGTGAATATGGATTGGGCCCTACAGACCTGATGTTGGGAACCTTGTGCTTTATGAGCATCACCAATCTGAAGACGTCCATCTCCCAACGGGTTTGGGTAGAGAGCATTAGTCGCGGAGTGAAAACAAGGATCCTCCAAATACCTCCTATTGGATCACTTTACACAAACTGAGAAAGGGAACAATGGAACCCAATATTTTGAGAAGATTAAGGAGAAGTGTCACTCCCAAAAAGCGGGGTTAGTGAGAATAAGTAGAACCCCTTGAGGATAGTAAGATATCACAACCCTTGACCGAGTATGAATCCCAAAAGTTGGAATAGTGTTGTCCCTATTTCCCCTAGTCAAGATAGAAGGGTTTTCCCAAATATCAGATCTTCTGGGATACATAATCGGGAAGATGAACAAGCAAAAATCAGAGGAATCTAGGACCTTAAACTCTATATAGTTTGAGATTGAAACACGAGAAAGGGAAATATTCCTAAATGTCTTATAGCCCCTCTCTTATAAGTATAGCGCACTCCACACCCATAAAAGAGACTCTACTTGACATGACTTTGTGGACTCCCAACTGACCATAAACCTAGGATCTGATACCAACTTGATACTCCCCAAAACTAGTTCATGTTGTATGGGCACCTCAAGTTTACCTGAATCAGAGGTCGCCCCTATAACCCAACCTAATAATCATCAGAACAACCACAAAGGTCGAGTGAATCTCAACCTTATAATAAGATAGCAAAAATATATAATGTTAATATTCAACACTATACAACATTTAACATTTCATTAATGTCAATATTATAAATAATACACCCAAGTCCACAGTCATCCACAAAACCTCTAACAACCAAAGTTGATAATATATCAGTACATGCCCCTGACAATAACTAAGTACCAAACCTATACAAGTCTATGACTGAAGATACCATGACTATAAGAGATAGGTCTTTCAGAGTATGGAAGCTCACCACTTCAAGGTCAATGCACAAACCACTCAAACACCTGTTCACTAGGTAGAAATAAAAGAAGATGCTCTGGCCCCTATGCTGCATGGGGACATAGTGTCCAAAGACGGTTAGCAGTTGGAGCGCTAGCATGTAATGCAAGGATAAGGATAAAATAACATCATAAATCCACAACCAGTCAATATACCATATTTAATCATATTTATACACTTATCTTTACATATAGGTAAATTACAAGACCACAAGATATCAGGACTTAACAATGTTCTCAAATCCTTCTATCACAAGCCATAAAGTCTAGGACTCTAGCATTCCATACTTAGGTTCAACCTATTCATATTAGACATAGTATTTTAACCACATTCACACGTCATGATACAAAGTACTTCAACCATGGGTACACTCATTAATAAAGGTACTAAGACCAGATATACATCCATAGAAACAAGGGTTCTATCCATATACCATAATCTATTAGGCATGGGACTCTAAGAACAAGCTCACATGTATACTTTGGCATAGAAATCTAATCACATACGCACATACTCAAGTGTGCATGGAACTCTAATCACATGATCACATATTCATTCGGTCATGGAACTTTAATCACATGCCATTTCGTAAGGAGAGGTAGTTTAACCTTGAAAGATCTCTTTAATCAAGGGACTCCAACAACAAGCTATTAGACGAGGGACTTTAACGACAAGTGATTAGGCGAGAGACTTTAACTATAAGTCGTTTCATAAGGAAAGGGACTTTAGCCACAAGCCATCACATTACCATCATTAGTCAATATTTAGACCCTCAATCCATTTGTTCATACATTAACATCCACAAAATTCATTTTGACATTTAAGGACTTTAGCTCATTTAGCTAATTCAACACTACACATGACCACCTGGACCACATGGGTGCCTTGATTTCTCAACCATTTCAATAGGCCTATGCCTTAACTCATTCCATCACATAATTCAATTTATGGTCATCAAGACCCACACGAGACCATAAGGTCTTCATGAAAAATTTCATTAATATTTATGTACCAAACTTTTAGTCCCACACATAATTTCAATTCAAACTTAGGGAATTGAACCCCTTTTCTTATCCATTAACCAACATGGTCATATTTTAATTAATTACATGGATAAAAATATTAATATAATACCAATTATTAACCATTTACCAAGCATTTAAAATCATTATAATTTGATACATGGAAAACAAGACCTCTACTAACCATCTACAAGTATTCACATTTATTGAGTCCTTATCATGACTCATCCCTATTCACTAGACCAATTCCATAGATACACATTTGACTTTACAAAATAATTTAACCACTAATCACGTCAATTGACTACATGCCTTGATTCAACTCATTATTAGTTACATTTACAATTATCAAGATCCACATAAACATTCATAATTCATTAGCACACTTACACCATGTTCTCACCATATTTAGGGTCAATACACACATGAAGTTCATTTTCATGTTTAGGTGTTGCAATCTCCTTATTAGTCATTAACCCAACAAGGACATCAATTATACAACACATGGATCACTATTCCTCCACACTACCATTTATCAATCATTCATTCTTATGACCTATTTCCCTAATTTAAGACATCACCAACATGCATCTAGACAATGCACTTAGACATTTCCACAAACACCTTATGTGTATCGCTTTGACAAGACTATTTTTATAGTATAAGTCATTAAGGTTAGGGTTACTTGAGACCCTCTTTTTAGACCACATACAAAAAGTACCTACATAAGGAAATCATTATCAATAACATGTATAAACACAAGTCTAAGCAAGTATCAACTTTATTCATCATTAGGCAACAAAACCCTTTTCATTGATTTCAAAACCACCATGTACACTTACTAATCCAAGTGTGAAATACATGGGTTTAGAGTTATTTAGAAAGTGGAAGAGGTACATGCTATAAAAAACTTGTATACATAGTGTTTAGGGTGTTTGATTTATCCAAATGGATGTTTAGAATGCTACACACACTTATATAGTGAGAGGGTTTAGGGTTTTAGGCATGGGAAATAAGCACAAGGTCCTTATTTAAAAATTGAAGAGTGACCCTGTTCAGGGGTACAACTCCCCCATACTACTACCTTAGTAATCACACCATAGGGTACGAGTGGTACCCTTACTCATACCATAGGATCTTCGTAGTTCGTCTACACTGTTAAGAGTACAAGTGGACACCACTGAGTCATAACCAAAGTGTAAGACTTAACCCTTAACTTGTAAGCTTCATCCGTATAGAAAATAGTACACTCAAGTTTAAACTTTACTCCATCCGATTGACCAGTATACGACTCGTATGCTTTGGTTACGACTAAGGGGAGGCCATGTGATAGCGCCCAAGCACACACATAAGTGTACGTGGTTTACCAAGTAATATAATGGCCTTTAAGAAAGGTGAGTTATCGATCCCACAGAGACTTGATTTGGCAATGATTTGATTTCAGTTCAAAATTTAGATTAATTCAGTGCAAGAGTAACCAAAACAGAGTTTGGAAATTGGTAATTAAAAATAAAGTAATTCAGTGCAAGAGACTTGATTTGGGAAAGATTTGATTCCATATTGCTCAATGACTAATTTGATTGGGCATACAGCTGTGGGCCATTCCATGGTTGATTTAGTGGCTGAGTGACCCACTTCATGTTGTAGGCATTACCATAATTTGGCGTTTGATCATTACCTACATACATTACAGATTCCAAATTTGAAGCACACATGGCCGTTGTATGACAACTATTTCTGCATACCTCACACCAATTTGCAGCTTATTGGACGACATTGAGTGTGGTTGTATGTTGTGTGGCTCCCAACTTCATGCTGCTGAATGATATGTTGATAAAATTTTGTAGTGCAGAAACCTGTGTTGATAAAGCTGTGAATTGGTCCACCTCCAATACACCCGCAATTCTTTTTATGGAACTTCTAGAATCTGAATGCCTATATAGATTTCCTTGTGCTATGCAGTTCTGCAATGTGTACAGCTCATCATAAGTCAATTTCAGCACTTGACCACTTGCAGCTAAATCTAATAAAATCTTTGTATTATGATCGAAATCTTCTAAAAAAGTGTGAGAAAGTATCTTATTCGACTGTTGGTGATGTGGACAATCTCGAAGAAGAGCCTTGAAGCGTTACCAACCATGATAGAGGTTTTTATCAGGCTTTTGTTTGAAGCTTACTATCTCACTGTGAAGTCTCGAAGTCTTGCCTGATGGAAAAAATCTGATGAGGAACTTTTTGGCTAAGTCATCCCATGATGTTATTAAATTGTCCAAATCCACGTTCCACTACCTTTTTGCTTCCCCCCAAAGGACACATAATCTGAAGTCACCCCAGTCAGAGTGAATATATCAGTAAGCTCAATGAAAGTTTGCAAGTGGACTTGTGGATCCTCGTGTGAAAGCCCTACAAACTATCCACTGCTGATAAAAAGCAACACCATATTATATATTAACTCGAAATTCCCCCCAGTTGCTGGTCTTTGAATTGGGGATGTCAAGTTCATTGTAAGTGGGACTGCCACTTCCCTAACTGTCCTTCGGGCTGGTTGTTCTTTATCCATTGGAACAGTATTCTGTTTGTCTTCTTGGATTTAATGAATTCTAGGGAGAAGTATTACTTCTCTCTAGCGTTGGTGAAAGTCTTGCTTGGGTTCGGCGCTTGGTTCTACCAAATCCCAATCCCTTGCCAGCTTATCAACCTAAAAACTTGTTTTCCGCAATAACAAAACCAAGACCAAGCGTAAAAACACCAAATAAATCTAAAAGTAAAACTAAAATAAGCAATTGCCTAAATACAAGTCCCCAGCAATGGCGCCAAAAACTCGACAGCGCACACGTAAGTGTACGTGGCCTACCAGGTAATATAGTGGCCTTTAAGAAAGCCAAGTTATCGATCCCACAAAGACATGATTTGGCAACGATTTAATTTCAGTTCACAATTTAGATTAATTCAATGCAAGAGTAACCAAAAGAGATTTTGGAAATTGATAATTAAAACTAAAGTAATAATGCGTAAATAAAAGTACTTGAAACAATCAATAGGAGAAAGCCCAGGGTTAAAGCACTTCGAACAATCATACTATGTTATTGAATTTCATTCATGAATTTGCTTATCTTGGTTGTTGATTCGTTGGGTTAATTTCACGATCATGGTTTCCCAACCTCTAATCTTTTACCTAATATGGACATTACAACTACATTCTGAAGCAGAGATGTAATAATTCAATTATGTTAATTAACGCTATCATTATACGTTTGAATCATGTAAGGCATCTAAGATCATCCTTGTCCTAGGTGATAAGTTTAATTTTTTATTTTATAAAAAAATAAAAACCCAAACTTTGTCTATTCCCATGTTCTATCTCCCTATTCCCTCTCCCGAGATTAAAAGGTCGACAATATATGTATTTTATGAGGGATCAATCTATAAAATTATTAAATTAATAATAAACAAACAACCAAATATGATAAACAAAATTAATCAAAATTAATCCAAAATAATAGTACTAATGTTCTTGACTTCAATCCCAAAAAAAAGGTTTTTAGCTGATAATATTCATAATCACGATCTAATTAATCTAATACATAATATGAAGAATTAAAAGCTATATAAAATAATAAAAGCCTAAATAGAAGAAATAGCAGCCGCCGAATTCTGTGTCCAGGTCTTGTATACTGAATTTGTTGAAAAATTCTCCTCAGCGTCCAGTTGTGTGCAATTTATTTATAACCACATATTCCTAATTTGTGTCAAATTTGAAAAATTGCACACATATCAAAATATACCCACTATTAGATTCCCTACTAGCCAATTATGTGTATTATTTTGTTTAATAAATAAGCAATCCCAAACCATGTATGGAAGTTGTTCATGAATTAGATGGTGGAGTCGCATGCCTAACTCAGTTAGGCATGCGACACACGCAGTAGTGCACTGAAATGGAGGGTGCGTCGCACGCATATCGCACGCCTCCACTGAAATTTGCATCTCACAATTTTTATAAGGCACGGGGGAACTGAAATGGATCATGTGACGCATGTTATCGTGCGTAAACATTGAAAGTTGCGTCCAAAATTTTGGTTAAATCTTTATTATTCCATATTTTGCCCATGCCTTTTGTAGTGTATTTTCAATTAATTTTTGACCTTAAAATAATCAATATATCATCGTATTCAGATCATAAAGTCTCCTACAATATCACACACCACATATTAAAGATCAAAACAACACAAAATTCGCAACGATGAATCAAAACACAAGCTAAGATAAGGCAAATTCGTAATGATCTTCCACTTATTATTTCGACTCTTGACTTAATCAAATTAAACTTTGCACATTAAAAACAAGTTATTCCACTCATAATTACACATTTAAAACTTTTAGAACAAATTAGACATATTAGAATCCAAAGAAGCCAACTACACACACCTAGCTCAAGCTAGTAAAACAAGTTTTCCGGGTTGAACTCTAAATGACTCAATTAAGCACAAACTTATTTGAAAAATATATTAGACATTGTAAATACACACTTGGACACTTAAATGCTTATTTATATCAATATTAACACTTTAAGCACACTAATTTCTCTCAAAATAAGGCGAAATAAGCTAGAATAATGATACCAAAGTGCATAAAATCACCTCAGATCAGCACCCCACACTTAAACTCGTGTTCGTCCTCGAACAACTCTTTATTCTAAGAATAAAAATCTGAGGTGCTGCTACACTTCTACTAAAATAAAGACACTCAAGCTAGTACTACAATGACTACACGGAATGTAAGTTTCTATACAAAGCACGTTATTTACACAATTGAAAGCTCAAGAACACTACTCCAAAACATCCTAGCCTCAAGAATTGACTCACCTTAGTAGCAAACTCTTGCTTATCATTCAATCAAAGACATCATACAAATCACCCACATTCGTCAAGCATGTTCCCTCATAACAAGAGAGTTACCTATAAACACTCACAATAAAGTAATTTATGACATAATGGGTACAAGAATCAAATTACGCTCACTCTCACAAAGAATTCACAAGTTACAAACAATGAATCATAGGCTTTTCCTTAGTGTAATTCTCAACTAATAGTCGAATGTACAACTTAGGATCAATAACGCCTTTTCTGGGTTGTAGTGTAGGCTAAGGGATGGGCAAAAACTATTTGAGGATAGTGACTAACCTCTCTAAGAGCTTTAATACACTATGTTAAACATTTAAAACCAATCTCCAACAACTAAATTACACTTTTTCATTCATCCATACCTTTTGTTTTTGCCCCATCTCTTTTAAGCATTTTCACTAACACTTGGTGGACACATAGTTTACTGCCACAAGAATTAATTTTTCTCTTTATTCACAATCATGCAATATTTTTAGCACAAATTATATCACAACCATCCATCACACATCAATTATACACCAATAAATATTACGTTGGGGCATCAATTTCAACTTTTTCTTCAATTTCTCAACACCTTACTCAATTATTTTTTTTTCATTAAAGCACTTAGGAGATTTTTGGATCAAATTATGGTTTATCAAAAAAAGGAGATTGGGCTACATATAAAGCTACAAAAGATTAGGCTAAAGGCTCAATGGGGTTTAACTAGGATAATGCATAATGGGTAGGACAAATAGAAGGTATTAAATAAGGCTATCAAAGAAATGCCTATGTCATCTCCTAAATCCACATTCTTTATTTCGCTTCGTACACACACCGAGCAAGTTTTAGACATCATATGCAACACAGAATATACAAAAATCTCACATCATACACGACACATGCTCAACTCAATAGGATCATCATAGACTCCCAATCAAACAATAGCATAAATTCAAAATTAAGCCAACAAGTACAAGAGTTATAAACATGAGCCCAAGAGTCCTAAAAGTAGCAATTCACTCCATCAATATGCTTTTTACAAACAAACCCACTTGCATCATGTAATCAAAAATAGCACCAACAAGAATATCTCACTTATTCTAACCTAAAACTTTTTTAATTGAGTCAAAATTTCGTGAATTTTCCCCAATCCACACTTAAAAATCTACTTTGTCCCCAAAGTGACTTTAAAGCTAAGAAATAGAAATACTCCCTGAGGCCTCTAGGTCTAGCTAGTAGCATCTCCACATAAAGGAGATCTATGGGACCCCACACTCATTCTTTTCCATCAAGATCAAGTTTATGGTACTCAAACTTTCCATTAACCTGTGACTCAACCAAAAACAAAAACTACTAGAAATAAAAACTAAAAAGAAAACATACCTAATTAACTTGGGTTGTATCCCAAGTAGCGCCTGATTTAGTGTCATGGCATAACCCATATCAACTCAACAATCTTTCACCCTTTTACTCCCTTTTGAGGGCTAATTTTTCTTTCATTTCAGACCTTTTTACCTTTTAACATGTTGGGAATCGGTGATTTCATCTTAGGATGCTCAATCAGGTGTTCAAAAGAGGTCTTTAGTATCTTAAGCACCCCACACTCATCCCTTTTAATCATATTGATCATGCATAAATTTTTATATTTGGGATATTCAAAGGGTTCTTTGTAAACTTTAAATACCACCTCTTCATCATCTACTCTCATCTTGAGTGTGCCTTCTCCAACATTAATCGAGGCCCCTTCGATTGCTAAGAATGGATGCCCCAAGATGATTGGTACCAACTCATCAACCTTAAAATCAAGAACAAAAAAAACAGCAGGTATAATGAATTTACCAACCTTTATGAGGATGTCCTCTATTACACTTTCCGGATATGTAATGGATCCGTCTTCGAGCTGCATAACCACGGGTGTCGATTTAGGCTCCCCCAAGCCCAATGTTTTAAATAATGAAAAAGGGCATCAAATTTATGCTTTCCCCTAAGTCACTCAGTGCATGAACCTTTTTGCTCCTAATTTGAATAGGGATAGCAAACTTTTCCTGATCTCTCAATTTCTTGGGGATTTTTTGTGTCATCACTAAACTACACTCTCAGTGAGTGTTATTGCTCCCATATCCTGCAATTTTATTTTTTAGTTACCACATCTCTCAAATATTTTACTTATTTTGGCATACTCTGCAAAACATCTAAAAAAAGTAAATTAATAGAAAGATCTTTGAATGTATCAAAGAACTATTTGAATAGGGCATCCTCCTTTGCCTTTATTTTCCTTTGAGGGAAGGGCTATGGTAGTGTCTTCTTCTTCTCTGGTTTAGTAATTTTGATCTCAAGTACTCAGACTTTCTTGATTTTTCAGCAACTGCTTTAGGAACCTGTTTGGTCACCATATCAGCATCAACCTCATTTGTTGCCTTTGGAGGTTTTCTCTGAAGATCTTTACCACTTCTTAAGGTGATTTCCATAAGCTTCTTTGGATTTTTTATATCTGCTGGAATCCCACCTTGTGGTCTTGTATTCAGTACCTGTGATAATTAGCCCACTTGTAACTCTAAACTTCTTGTGGCCACTTGTTGATTCTGTAATTCTTCCTTTTGACTTTTTAGATTCATAAATAATTTGGCTTGAACAGCTAATAGTTACTTTCTTATCTGTTCCATATTGCTCATTGACTGATTTTATTGGGCCTATGATTGTGGGGCAATCCATGGCTGATTTGGTGGCTGAGTCTGCCACTTCATGTTGTAGGCATTACCATAATTTGGCCTTTTAGCATTACCTATATACATCACAAATTACAAATTCGAAGCACACATGGCTGTTGTATGACCACTATTTCCACATACCTCACACCAACCTGCAGCTTGATGGACGACATTGACTGTGGCTATAGGTTGTGCTGCGCCCAACTTCATGCGGCTGAATGATGTGTTGATAAAATTCTGTAGTGCAGAAACCTATGTTGATAAAGTTGTGAATTGGTCCACCTCCAATACACCCGCAATTCTTTTTATGGCACTTATAGAATCTAAATTCCAATCTAGATTTCCTTGTGCTATGCGATTCAACAATGTGTATAGCTCATCATAAGTCAATTCTAGCGCTTGACCACCTACTGCTGAATATAATAAAATCTTCATATTGTGATTAAGAGCTTCTACAAAAGTATGAAAAAGTACCTTATTCGACTGTTGGTGATATGGAGAATCTCGAAGAAGAGCCTTGAAGCATTCCCAAGCATGATAGATGTTTTTATTAGTCTTTTGTTTGAAGCTTACTATCTCACTACGAAGCCTCGCAGTCTTGCCTTATGGAAAAAATCTGTTGAGGTTGGCTAAGTTATCCTATGATGTGATTGAATTATCCGACTCCACATTCAACCACCTTTTTGCTTCCCTCAAAAGTGAATGGGAAAACAGTGTCAGCCTCACATAATCTGGATTCACCCCAGTCGGAGTGAATATATCAGTAAGCTCAATGAAAGTCTACAAGTGGACTTGTAGATCCTTATTTGATAGCCCTGCAAACTGTCCACTACTGATAAGAAGCAACACCATATTGTGTTTTAACTCAAAATTTCCTCCAGCTACCGGTCTTTGAATTGGGGAAGTCATGCTCGTTGGAAGTTGGACTACCACTTCCCTAACTGTCCTTCGAGTTGGTTGTTCTTCAGCCATTGGAGCAGTATTCTCTTGGTATTTTTAGATTTAGGGAATTATTGGGACAAGTATTACTCTCTCCTACTTTGGTGAAACTCTTGCTTGGGTTTGGAGATTGGTTCTACCAAATCCCGATGCCATGCCAGCTTATCAACCTAAAAACCTATTTCCTGCAATAACAAAACCAAGACCAAGCGTAAAAACACCAAATAAATCTAAAAGTATAAATAAAATAAACAATTGCCAAAATACAAGTCCCCAACAATAGCGCCAAAAACTTGATAGCGCCCAAGCACACACACAAGTGTACGTGGTCTACGAAGTAATATAGTGTCCTTTAAGAAAGCCGAGTTATCGATTCCACAACGATTTGATTTGGCAACGATTTGATTTCAATTCACAATTCTGATTAATTCAGTAGAAGAGTAACCAAAAGAGAGTTTGGAAATTGGTAATTAAAACTAAAGTAATAATGCGTAAATAAAAGTACTTGGAACAATCAATAGGAGAAAGCCCAGGGTTAACGTACTTCGAACAATCATACAATGTTGTTGAATTTCAATCATCAATTTGCTTATCTTGGTTGTTGATTCGTAGGGTTAATTGCATGATCATAGTTTTCCAACCTCTAATCTTTTACCTAATATGGACATTACAATTGCATCGTAGAGCGGGGATGTAATAATCTAATTAAGTTAATTAACGCTATCATCGTACATTTGAATCAAGTAAGGCATCTAAGTACATCGCCGTCCTAGATTCTAAGTTTAATTATTTATTTTATAAAAGAATGAAAACCCAAACTATGTCTATTCCCCTGTTCTATCTCCCTATTCCCTCTCACAAGATCAAAAGGATGACAATATATATATTTTACATGTGATCAATCCATAAGATAATTAAAGTAAGAATAAACAAACAATCAAATATGATAAGCAAAATTAATCCAAAATAATAGTACTCATGTTCTTGGCTTCAACAAAGGAAAGAAGGTTTTTAGCCAATAATATTCAAAATCACGATTCAATTAATTGATTACATGATATGAAAAATTAAAAGCTAAATAAAATAATAAAAACCTATATAGAAGAAATAGCAACCGCCGAATTCCGTGTCCAGGTCTTGTCTACTGAATTAGTTGAAAAGATCTCCTAAGCGTCCAACTGTGTGTAATTTATTAATTATCACATATTGCTAATTTGTGTCAAATTTGAAAAACTGCACGCATTTCAAAATATACCCACTACTAGATTCCATACCAGCCACTTATGTGCCATGCAAAGTATTATTTTGTTTAGTAAATGAGCAATCCTAAACCGTGAATGGAAGTTGTTCATGAATTGGACGGTGGAGTTAGGCATGCGACGCACGCAGTAGGGCACCGAAATGGAGGGTGCGTCGCACGCATATCGCACGCCTCCACTGGAATTTGCATCTCATAATTTTTTTAAGGCACAGAAGCACTGAAATGGACCATGCGATGCATGTATATCGCGCTCAAACACTGAAAGTTGGGTCCAAAATTTTGATTAAGTTTTTATCGTCTCATATTTTGCCCATGCCTTTTGTAATGTATTTTCAATGAATTTTTGACCTTCAAATCATCAATATATCACTGTATTCAGCTCACAAAACCTCCTGCAATATCACACACCACATATTAAAGATCAAAACAACACAATATTCTCAACGATGAATCAAAACACAAGCTAAGATAAGGCAAATTCACACTGATCTTCCATTTATTATTCCTACTTTTGACTTAATAAAATTAAGCTTTGCACAATAAAAACAAGTTATTGCACTCATAATTACATAGTTAAAAAATTTGGAACAAATTAAACACATTAGAATCCAACGAAGCCAACTAGACACACATCTAGATCAAGATAGTAAAACTAGTTTTTCGGGTTGAACTCTAAATGACTCAATTAAGCACAAACTTATTTGAAAAATACTTTGGACATTGTAAATACATACTTGACACTTAAATGCTTATTTATATCAATACTAACACATTAAGCATAAGAATTGGTCACAAAACAAGGCGAAATAAGCTAGAATAATAATACCAAAGTGCATACAATCACCTCAGATCACCTTGTCTATGGTGAACAGTGTGTTACCCTCACATTCTACCTAGGATATGAGAGGGAAGGGCAAGGTGGGTACGAGTCGTATCCAAGGGTTCAACTCAAGCTTCTTATCATACCCATCCCAGAGACACAAAAATGAAGTTTTCTTCTAATAGTTCAAGACCTAGGTGTTTCAATTCTCCCTCACTTGGATCATTCATTCGTGAATGATGGGTAAGGCAAGCATAAACACGAGTTAACACATCAACATGCATCAAACCAACCCTTACACAAGTTAGAACAAGCACACAACACGAACAAAATATAACACATATCATGGTCATCATCAATCAACCAATTCGTTTCATTGATCTTTGGAATTGCAACCTGTAATTTATCAAAACACTTGGTCAATTCAAATCTCAAGGGCTTAAACCTATTGGATTCCAAAGATATAAAGCAACTTAAGCATTGGGAACTTTAATCCCTTGTCTAACAAAGACATAAATCAATTATATAAATCGGGGGTTTTATCCATCGTCTTATCAAAGACATAGACCACGTAAAGAACAATAGCATACACCTCAAGCAAGAGTTTTTGGAATGGAAAACAATTACAGATACTTGGATGTCATGTCCTCCTCCATCTCCAAAATAGCTTCGTCGAACTTATTGGATCCTCCATAGAACCTTCAACGAAGCCACTTCTATCGTCTGCCATCGGTGAATTTGCCAACCCAAGATCCTCACTGGAATCTCCTCACAAGACACGGAATCCAAAAATATTGATGTCGTTTAAGGGGATAATCAACGAAGGATCATCTATGCATTTTTCCAATGTAGAGGCATGGAAAACCTAGAGAAATGGATCTCAACCTAGAAGGAATCTCCAACTCATAGGCAATATTGCTAACCCCTTTCGAGACCAAATAGGGACCAACATAATGGGGAATAAGCTTTTTCCTTTCAACCGAATAGAATCACTCCCTCCCTGGGAGACACCTTCAAGAGTACCCAATTGCCAACACTAAACTCTAAACTCCTACGCCACATGTTTGCATAGAACTTTTGACTACTTTGAGATATCTTCAATATCTCATGAATCACCTTTACCTTTTCCTAAGGTTTGGTAAACTAGACTAGGGTCAAGAAACTTACCCGTACCAACCTAATACCATCAAATGGAAGAATGACATCTCCTACATTTCAATGCCTTAAAAAGGCATCCTAGAATCACCCCCTTTAGGGACTTCTACATTTCCCCATTTCAAAGCACCACCATGCTCTCCGAGACACTATCCAATACATGAAGGGTAATAGTGGAACTAAAAAACAAAAACCACTCATTCCACTCAAGATATGACCCCCCTAAAAAACATGGCACTATATGTAAGAAGTGCTCCATAGAAACCACCTAGGTCACAAATGAGACTCATCTCGATATAACATACCAAAGGAGGAGTCCTTAGGTCCGGACACTAAAAGACACACCACCGCATACCTTTTTATGATCTACCTTGATCCCTGTATTAGAGATAATAACATGAGCAAGAGGGCCCTGGTTTTAAAAAAAACACTCACTCAGAGGACTTGGCATACAACGATGATCCTTCAAAGTTGCAACATGGCATGGAGGTGATCCACATAATCCGCCTCACTCTTAGAATACAATTAATATAAGTGATGAAGACAATGAAAATCATGTCCAAGAATTGATGGAAGATATTATTCATCAAGCCCATGAATGTCGCCGAGGCATTGGACAACTCGGAGGACATGACTAGCAACTTATTAACCATGGGAACCGGTTTTAGAGGAGAATCTTCCCAGCTAAAATCTTTAACTCAGACCAAATGACATAAACACACCTTTGATATCAACTTTCAGGTTTTGAGATAAGAAATGAACCTCTTTTTAGGCACTAAGGAACCACTTCCCATAAAATGATCAGCTCATTAAGGAATTTAAACATGACCCTACGACTCTTATAATCTAAGAAAGTGTAGCAAGAGTGTAACCAATCCACCCTCAGAATAATATAAAATTCTACCAAGTCTAACTCTATCGAGGCAATAAGAGTACCCTTACGACCAACTGATATCACACATTCCCTATTAACTCTTTTAACAACCACAGAGTCTCTTACGGTGGTAGAAATAGAGAAAGAAACTGACAACTGTCAAGATCAAAATTAAGATGCATGGCCACATACGGTGTCACATAAGAAAAAATAAACCCTATATCAAGAAAACAATACATATCACGAGGGAAAAGTTTCAACATACCTACGTCTGCATTTGAAGATGCCTCAGGCTCCTGAGTGATGGTAATAGCATTGAGATGGTCCCAACGAATGGCAGAGCTAGAAGCGACACCCTTTGGTAAAAAGGTTACAAAAGTGGTAACCGACATCCTTTTTTACCAAGAAGAAATCCTCATGGGACACTTCTACTGATTGTGGCCTAATTAACCATATATAAAACACCAAAACTTTTCTTTCTCACAACAACCATGGTGTGATTGTTCGTAGGACCGACAAGTAGTATAGGTGAATGTGGATTGGGCCTTGCGGACCTAATGTTGGGTACCTTGTTCTTTATAAACATCACCAATCTGAAGACATCCATCTCCTAATGGGTTTGGGTATGGATCAATAGTCACATAGTGAAAACTAGGATCCACCCAATACCTTCTCTGGGACCACTTTACACCAACTTAGCAAGGGAACGACAGAACCCAACATTTTGAGTCAACTAAGGAGATGTGTCACCCCCAACAGAGGGGTTAGTAGGAACTAGTAGATCCCCACGAGGATAGTCATATGTCACGAAGCTTGACCGAGTCTGAATCCCAGAAGGTGGATGAGTGTTTTCCCTATTTCCCCTAGTTAGGACAGAAGGGTTTGCCTAAACATCAGATCTTTTGGGATACATGATCTGAAAGATGAGAAAGAAAAAATCAAAGAAATTTAAGACCTTAGACTCTATATAGTTTGACATTGAAACACGAGAATGGAAAACATTTCTAAATATCTCATAGGCCCTCTCTTATAAGTGTAGTGTACATTACACCCATAAAGAGACTCTGCTTGACATGGCTTTATGGACTCTTAACTGATAATAAATCTAGGCTCTGATACCAACTTGACATGCCCCAAAACTAGATCATGTCATATGGGCACCTCAAGCTCACCGAAATTGGAGGTCGCCCTAATAACCAAACCTATTAATTATCACAACAACCACAAAGGTCGTGTGAATTTCAACCTTATAATAAGATAGCAAAAATATATAAGGATAATATTCAATACTATACAACATTTAATATTTCATTAATGTCAATATTATAGCCAATACACCCAAGTCCAGAGTCATCCATAAAACCTCTAACAACCGAAGTTAATAATATATCGAGACATTCCCCCAACAATAGCCAAGTACAAAACCTATACAAGTTTAAGATAGAAGATAACATGACTATGAGAGATAGGTCTTCCAGAGTATAAAAGCTTACCACTTCAAGGTCAATGCATGAACCACTCGAACACCTATTCATGGAGTAGAAGAAGAAGATTCTCTGGCCCCTATGTCGCATGGGGACATAGTGTCTAAAGATGATTAGCGGTTGGAGCGCTAGCATGTAACTCAAGGATAAGGATAAAATTACATCATCAATTAACAACCAATCAATATACAATAATTAATCATATTTATGCACTTATCCTTACATATAGGTACATCACAAACCTACAAGATATCAAGACTTAACAATGTTCTCAAATCCTTCAATCATAAGACATAAAGTAGAGGACTCTAGCATTTCACACTTACGTTCAACCTATTCATATTAGACATAGTATTTTAACCATATTCACACGTCATTAGAAAGAGTACTTCAACAATAGGTACACTCATTAAGAAAGGGACTAAGACCACATGTCTATCAATGAAAACAAGGGTTTGATCCATATACCATAATCCATTAGGCATGGGACTCTAAGCACAAGATCACATATACCCATAGGCATGGAACTCTAATCACATGCACACATATTCAAGTGGGTATGGAACTCTAATCACATGCGCACATATTTTTTTGGTCACAGAACTTTAATCATATGTTGTTGTATAAGGAGAGGTATTTTAACCTCAAGAGATCTCTTTAAGCAAGGGACTCCAAAAAAAAGCTATTATACAAGGGACTTTAACCACAAGTCATTAGACGAGGGACTTTAACCATAAGTCATTTCATAAGAAAAGAGACTTTAGCCGTAAGCCATCACATTATAATCATTAGTCAACATTTGGACCCTCAGTCCGTTGGTTCATACATTAACATCCATATAAGGAACATTAGCTTATTTAGCTAATTCAAAACTACACATGACCACCTGGACCTCATGGGATCCTTCATTACTCAACCATTTCAAAAGGCCGATTCCTTAACTAATTCCATCACACAATTCAATTTATGGTCATCAAGACCCATACGAGACCATAAGGTCTTAATGAAAACATTCATTAACATTTATATACCACACTTTTAGTCCCACACACAATTTCAATTCAAACTTAGGAAATTGAACCCCTTTTATTAGCCATTAACCAACATGGTCATGATTCAATTAATTACATGGCTAACAACATTAACGCAATACCAATTATCAACCATTTACAAAGAATTTACAATTATTATAACTCTATACATGTCAAATAAGGAATTTACCAACCATCTACAAGCATTCACATTTATTAGGTCCTTATCATGAATCATCCCTGTTCACTAGACCAATTTTATAGATACATATTTGACCTTCATAAAACTATTTAACCACTAATCATATTAATTGACTATATGCCTTGATTCAACTCAATATTAATTACATTTATGATCTTGAATATCCACATAACCATTCATAATTTTTTAGCATGCTTACACCAATTTCTCACCAAATTTAGGCTCAACACACACATCAAGTTCATTTTCATGTTTAGGATCTTCAATCCCCCTTTTATTCGTTAACCCTACAAGGCCATCAATAATACAACACTAGGCTCACTATACCTTCACACTACAATTTATCAATCATTCATTCTTATTGGGATATTGCCCTAATTCAAGACATTACCAATATATAACTAGACAATTCACTCAAACATTTCCATAAACATCTTATGTGTACCCCTTTAACAAGGATATTTTTATGGTAGAATTCATAAGGTTAGGGTTACTCAAGACCCTCATGTTAGAACACATACAAAAATTACCCACACATGCAAATCATTATTAATAACATGTATAAACATAAGTCTAAGCAAGTATTAACTTTATTCATCATTAAGCAACAAAACCCTTTTCATTGATTTCAAAACAACCATTTACACTTACTAATCCAAGTGTGAAATACATGGTTTTAGAGTTATTTTTCAAGGGTAAGAGGTACATTCCTTAAACAACTCAAATTACCAAGAAACCTACCTCCTTCTTCCAACTATATAAGCTTCCTTAAAACCCTACCCTCTAATCATTCAAACATGAGATTGAGAGAGTGTTTAGGGTATTTAATTCATCCAATGGATATTTAGTAGGCTAGAAAAATTTATATAGTACGAGGTTTTAGGGTTTTAACCATGGGAAAGGACCACTAGGCCCTTAATTAAAAGCTGAAAAGTGACCCCGTTCAAGGGTACGACTCCCCCATTTGACTCCCTTAGTAATTGTACCCTAGGGTATTATTGGTACCATTACTTATTACCTAGGATCTTTATAGGTCATCTACATTGTTAAGGATTGAGTGGACACCCTTGAGTCATAACCAAAGGGTATGACTCAACCTCTAACTCGTATGCTTAATCCAAATTTAAAAAGGTCCACTCATATTGAAAATTTACTCCATACAATAAAGTAGTATATGACTCGTATGCATTGGTTACGACAAATAGGAGACCATATTGTATGGTGAATAGTATGTTACCCTCACATGCTACCCAAGATATGAGAAGAAAGGGTAAAGTAGGTATGAGTCGTATCCAATAGTATGAATCAAGCCTCTAGTCGTACCCAACCCAAAGAAACAAAAATAAAGTTGTCTTACAATGGTTCAAGACCTAGGTTTTTCATGATGTCCAAGTATCTGCACTTGTTTTCTGCTCCGAATATTCATGCGGAAGTTATGTGTTGTTTATCATGTCTTTGTTTCTAACTTGGTTAAATGTTATATTGATGTTTTATAATTCAATGACTCATGCTTGTTCTTACCCTACTTGTCATTTGGTGATGAATAATACTAGTGGGGAGACTAAAAATCCCTGGGTTTTGGAACTGTAGAAAATTCCTTAGATTTCTAATTTTTGGACGTCAAACAACTAGGGGGTCCTAGTTGTATGATGTGTTATGGTTTTTATAGTCCTGGTGATGTGCTAACTAGAATTGGTTGGTGGGTTGGATTGGTTTCTAGTATGGGTACAAGTGGATGGTTTGTATGGTTTAGTTTTTCCATTACTTTATCTGAAACTTGGTAACTTCACGTGGATCTAAGTATGAGTGGATCACTATGAGCCATAAGATAGGGTACAAGTCATACCATTCAATCGTATGGTGGACATTGTCCAAATCCTCTTTGATTTCCATTTTGTCATAGATGCGGGTTAAGGGTACAAGTTGTATGCTCAGATATGAATTGGCTGGGATGGTCGTATGTTTTATAGTTTTGGGGTCCAAGGGGAGGTCTAGGGTATGAATTATTGGTACCACTCGTATAGTGGGGTACGACTGGTATGGGGTATTTATACCCTCCTGTGGGATTTTTATATAGTTTAAGTAGGGGTAATTTGGACATTTTCAAACTTAAACTATTAAGGCCCCATGACTTATAACTCTTTTGGAACATTATTTACCCTAATATTTTAATCTTAAACACTTAGAAACTCTCTCAAATCCTCTTAAAGGCTCATAGGTAAATGAAGGCAAGGGTTTCATCTTAAGGATCAATTTAGGGATTGTATAGGTGATTTGTCTCCATCATATTCGTAATCTAAGGATAGATAATTCTCCTTCATTGTTAGTTCCAACAAAAGGCATATTTTATGAATTGTTTTCACGGCGTAATTATTGTATGGTTCTGGGTTTTCAATCATATGTTGGGGGTTCTGGTTATAAATGCATGTTTATGGTTTTCCCATGTTTTAATTATGGATTTACATTCTTTAATGGTGGTTTGGACAATTGGTTGCATGTTAATTGTTAATTGGTAATTGGTTTTGGTTTTGTAAATACTATGCACCCAATATGATTGAAAAATTGCTTGTGAGAATACTTTTACTATAGTGTTGGACTTTTAATGGAACTATTGCATGGTATAACTTGGTAATGGACCCTAAATGATATAATTAGTTTAAATATTTTTGAATGGTTAAATAGTAAGGTTTGGTGGTCATGGTTATGGCTAATTAAACATTCCTTGTGGGGTACAAATGAATCCCCTAAGTGAACCTAAATACAAAACACATATGGTGTACATGGGATTCCCCCAAGTCAACTTAATAATGTATTCTATGGGTCCATGGGAATTCCTTTACTTAAAAAGGATGGCAAATGGCATTGCTTGCAAGCTATAGTCGGTATAACAATACCACTACTTATAGCCTTGGTTAATAACAAATGGAATGGTGGTGTTGGCATTATTTTATCCTCATCCTAAGTACTTACAAGCATTTACCCACTAAGCCATCCTTGGCGACTGTATCCCCACACGATACAAGAACCAGTCATTCTACTCCTCCTTCTTAGTAATCGAATTCGGGATCAACAATTGGATTAAAGTAGTGAGCATCCATATTCTTGAAGGCTCCATTTCATATCATGGATGTCTACTTACTTTTGTCATTTTATGGATATATGTTTTGTCTGTGGTTGGGGGTGTGTCCCAAACAAATTTTGTTTTTCCTTTGTTTAGAGGATTTGTGAAACTATTATGGGTTAGAACGGGTGGTGTTGGTATTGGTGTGATCCTTTGTAATGGTATTGGTATTGGATTTGATACCGTTTGACTGAACTTATGATTGTTCCATCCTTTTATGTTATGTTATGGATAGGAATTCGATTTTTATATTGGCTTGGTTATGGTTATTGGTTTGTATTGGATGGTTGGAATTTTTTTGATCGGTCACGGTTATTTACCTATCCCAGAGTCTTTAATTGTAATCAATTCAATCGTATTATACATCAAAATTCATCCAACTCAAGCTATGCGTATTTAGAGATTGGGTTGGGTAACGAGGGTGGTCCCCGATCTTTGTTGGACTTAGGATGCCCATTACGATAAGGCCCTGGTTTGGGTCATGTCATTGAGCTTCCCCCTATTCCTATTATCAACTAGTAGGGGTACCTTGGGATGCAATAGCTTTATGAGTGGGATAGTTCTATTATCACCAACACAAGGAATCCCAACAAAGTGTTCTATCTTGAACCCAAGTTAATGACAGTAGGCATGTCGGAGATTCCTGAGTTTGATGCCCCATTCAAAAAGTACCACTTCGAGTGGATGATGAGAGCCTTAGGTAGATGTAGTGTGACATTACTTTGGAAGTTTTATGTTGCATATCAGATAGAGTGGAGGCAGATATATCCAGATGGGTTATAATAGAAAGGGATTAATACTTTGCTCTCTCTAATGATCCAGGGTGTTCGGCAGAATATCTCTACATAGACTATTTCTAAGTTCTTGCATGAAATAAAGTTTAAGCTCCCCACCGACAGCTCTGAGATTGATCACTGCATTGATGCAATAAAGAAAGAAAAGACTAAGAAGATTGGTATAGATAATAAGTATATGCATATGAAGTAGATTGCAGGGTTTATTGATACAACATAGAAATATGCACCATGGGTTGTAGGTCCATCCACAAAGATCACAAAGGCCAATCTGTGTTCTGTTGCTAAGGACTGGTATATATTTATTCAACATCAGTTGAGCCCGACCATGGGAGAAAACAATTTGAGCCCCAAAGTGTTGCTCTAGTAGTTGGTATCATGAAGGGCTATCATATCGACATAACTAAGATCCTTGCGAGGGAGATTTGTGACAGCATTATAGTGTAGACACCAAATTGACCTTCCCTATTTATTGATGCCGATTTTCTTTTATGATAGGGTGCCTATGATATCGGATCACGATCATTTATGATTGTCCACCAAACCACTTACTTGCGTGTGATTCAAGATCAAGCCAAGCCTATTTTAAAGGCCAAGGTTTGAGCATTACTTCTATAGGTAGTTTTTTAGTCTAGTGGGAACATGGACATAAATATTCAGAATTTTTTTGACCTTGAAGACACTCTATCTGATACTGTATGATTTGAGTCACAGTTCTCCATAGACACAACTATGTATATTGATTCTAGGGTACCACAGGCACCGACTCTTTTAGCCTCAAGACCGTCCACTTCACGTCCATCTCTAGGTGTCTATGTTCTGGTCTCACAGAAGTTTTTGACTAGTGTGCTGAAAAGGTTAGGTACCCTCAAGCGGAAGGTGAGAAATATTAATAAGGATCTACAGCCTTGGGTAAAGAAAGAGATCCAAATTAACATATGGGGCAGGCAGGCCAAGTTTGATAGTTTTGAGTGGCATATCACCCAGATGATTGCAAGAGTTTAGGCCCCAAATATAGCAAGTGTTCATAAGGATTTGGCCACATTACGGAATGCTATTGAGGGTATGATAGTATGGCTATTCCTAATTTTCCTATTATTAAAGAGGTATCGATTGAGGACGTGCCAAATATTTAGGGCACGAAAGAAAAAAATAATGGTTTGGTAGAAGAAGGCAACGAGCATGAAAGTAAGAGAAGGCAGATGAGGAGATATAGAAATGAGATGCAGGAATCTTGGGTAGCTATCCTTTAGATATTTCAGGACCACTTGACCGAGGTCTACGGGATTAGAGTAGGAGTTGGTAGTTCCTGAATAGGTAAGATGATGATGAGATCTACAATAGACATAAGTTGGAGCACAGTTTTTCCTCCCAAGATCCCACTGCTATTGAGAGCATTGGCCACTATCGATGCCGCTACTGCTTTGAGCTCTCCAATTAGAACTGAGGCCACTATTGATGAGAGTGGGGCCTAGTCTGATGACCCTCCTACTGAGATATATTGATTCAGTTCTTAATGTGCCTAGGTATGTCTTCACTTTCGTTGTTTTGATATTATAAGTATACACTAGGGACAATGCATCGTCTTTAGTTTGGGGTGGAGGTGTACAATAGCTGAGTATCTTTCTTGTCAGGTTTCTTTTCCAGTCGGCTGTGTTATCCTAGTAGCACATGAATTTTTATGTTGTATGTTTATGTTTAAGTGATAGAAAAATAAGAAACCTAAGTTCAATTGATATTTTTTAATTTAAAAATGATACCCCGCCAATGTTTTTGTGAACTGTGTGATGTAAATATTTGTGTGACCATTATGTGAATCTTGTTATGTTAATAGTATTAAGGAAAATATAATCAAATAAAAGCATTGCGTGAACCAAATAGGTAGTAGGTGGTGATATAACCCTATACCATGTGTGAGTGTGGCACTTTCCTAGTTCTATGTGTGCATTTAATTCAAAACACGCTTGGTTACACTTGCCTAGGTTGTAGTATAGTTGGTTAGGACATGATCATATGTGCTTTTTTAATTAGTCTATTCATAGCATAAAAGACTGTGTAAATGTGAATAAGTATCTCTTGATCACTGATTTGATCCTATAGTGACCAATTTTCTTAATATCACCTATTCACCTTCCCAATTGATTACAATGAACTTGTTTTTCTCCTAGCCCTTACTTGGAAACTATAGACCTCAACTCAGGCTAAACGTCTAAGTTGAGGGTGGCTATCATAGGGGTGCATAGTTAAAATTGGGTGTACAAAAGGGTGTTTAACGGAAAATAAAAAAAAACAAAGTAAGGTTGGGTGTGGTAAATCAAAATAAAAAAATGCAAAACAAAAGTAAAAAGAGAAGTGAATAAAATGAACAGAATGAATAAAGCAACAGCCTATCCAAAAAAATTAATAAAGAAGAGAAGGGGAGAAATAAATGAAGCACGCTTATAAAGTGGAGCCTATAATGTTAGTGTACTTCTGAGCAACACCATAAAAAATCCTAAGAATGATAACACCATCACTATTTAGAGTGGTAAGACTACTATATCAAACTATGCCTACGTTTGATGAAAAGAAGATCGATCCCGTGATTATCAATGTTATGGATGAGAATGAAGCAGAGTATTTGGTGGTGAATGAAGATGCATCTCAAAGGCCTGTAATTGGTAAAAAAGGGTCAGGTTGGACAAAGGGGAGGATAAAAAGGACACACAGGAATTGAAGCCCATTGCACCTTTTTTTCCCTAAAGATTTAATAAAAATCCTAAAAGGGAAAATATCAAAACATTATTTTTATGTTGAAGGAGATGTCGGTGAGTATACCTCTTGTGGAGGCTCTAGAATAAATTCTGGGCTATTTGATGTTTATGAAAGACTTGGTGACAAATAAGAAGACTGTGTGTTACAAAACTATGGATAATGTGCACTATTATAGTGCAATTGTGTCTCGCTCTCTAGTTGAGAAAAAGAACATCCGAGAGGTTCCACGATTCCTTATACTATAGGGTCTTTGAATCAAGGTCCTTATGTGACTTGTATGCTAGTATTAAGCTGATCTTGTTGGTTATTTACAAGCAGTTAGGGTTGGGAATACCTAAAACAACCATTATGAGGCTTTTGATGATAGATCATACCGTGAAAAAGATAGTGGGAAATTTATGAGACTTATTGGTGAAGGTTGCATCTTTTATATTTTTGACTGACTTTGTGATCCTTGACTACAAGTTTGACTTTGAGGTTCCCATTCTATTAGGATGAACTTTTCTTGTGACTGGATGAGCATTGATTGATATAGAAACTAGGTAGATGAAGTTTTGATTAAAATAAATAATTTAATGTTAATATATGCCAGTCCATAAAGAATCCGAAGGATATGTGCATGATCACTATGAGATATACCATAGATGATGATAAAGTGGTAATTCTTATTGAGATAAGATTTAATCTTGAGGCACCTGCAACAATAATAATAAATTTTAATAGTGATTGTACTGATAAGTATGATGATATGGTGAGCACACTTATTGGTGAAGGTTTATATACTTATGCACCAAAGAAGTAAGATCTGCCTTTGAAGAATAGAGTGACCTTGCTAGCTAAACTATCTATAGAGGAGCCTACTATTTTGGAGCTCAAGGACCTTCCTTTTTATCTGTGTTATGTGTTTTTCGGGGCCGACAATACCATTTCAATTATCATTGCAACTGATTTATTAGACTGCCAGGTTATGGCCGTAGTGTATATTTCGGACCATCGATGGGTCAAATTGCGGACATTATTAGAATTGAGACAAATTTCATACCTAGCATTGGCACCAACTTAGATTAAATCTGCCTGTGCAAGAGGTTATTAAGAGTGAGATAATTAAGTGGTTAGATATAGATGTGGTTTATCCTAATACTAATAGCAAATATATAAGCCTCGTTCAATGTGTGCCAAAGAAGGGTGGATCACTGAGGTTCCTAATGAGAAGAATCATCTAATTTCTATGAGTTCAGTCACTGGATGGCATGTTTGCATAGATTATAGGAAGTTAAATTTATCAATCTAGAAGGATCACTTTTCTATGTCCTTTATGGAACAAATGTTAGATTATCTTATTGGTAAGGAATAGTATTATTTTCTAGATGGTCATTCATAGTATAACCAGATTTATATTTCCCTTGAAGACCAATATAATCCAACTTTCACTTGTCCATATGGGTTGTTTACTTTTTAAAAGATGTCGTTTGGTGCTCCTTTCATTTTCCAGCACTGTATGATGTCCATCTTTTCTAAAATGGTGGAGTACACTATTGAGGTTTTCATGGATAACTTTACAGTTATTGGGGAATCATTTGATGATTGCTTGGCACATAACGCCAACGTTTAGAGAAGTTGTGAGGAATGTAACTTAGTGCTAAACCAGAGTAGTGCCATTTCATGGTTAAAGAAAGAATAATGTTGGGTCAGAAAATATCTAAGAAGGGGATTGAAGTCGATAGGGAAATGATTGAGATAACTAAGAAATTTCCTCGACCAATTTTGTTGAAAAGTATTCTTAATTTTTTGGACATGCGGGTTTCTATAGATGATTTATCAAGGACTTCACTAAAATTGTGAATTCATTGTGCAAATTGTTGGAAATATATATATGAAGATTGTGTTTGATGAGGCATGTCTAGAAGAATTTGAATGTCTGAAAGAGAGGTTGATTTCAGCCTCAATTAATGTGTCTTTGAATTGGGAATTTCCATTTGAGGTGATATGTGATGCTAGTTACGTGGTGCCAGGTGCAGTCCTAGGATAAAGGGAAGAGAATATCCTACACCCAATCTACTATGCTAGTAAATTACATAATCATGCTCAGATAAATTACACTGTAATCGAATGAGAGTTTCTTGTTATTGAATTTGCATTTGAGAAATTTTGTTCTACTTGATGGGAACTAAAGTGATTGTGCATACTAACCATGAAATACTTAGATACCTTACAGTAAATAAACATGGAAATACTGGGTTGATTAGATGGGTACTTCATTGTAGGAATTTGTCTTTAAGGTCAAGGATTAAAAAGGGACTAAAAATCACATAGCTAACCATATGTCATGCCTTGAAGAGGAGGCAATTCAAAAAATAGGGAATAAGATTGAAATTGATCATATATTTCTAGATGAACAAGTTTTGACAGCATCATAAGACTTCATCCCTTAGTTTGCAAATTGTTTCATCTATCTAGTAAGTGATCTATTTCCAAAAGATATGTTATTTTAGCCGCAAAAGTTGTTCATGCATGAGGTGAGAAACATCTTTTAGGATGAGCTTTACTTAATTTAGGTTTTTACAAATGTAGTAATATGAAGATGTGTCCATGTGGTTGAAAATATGAGTATCTTATAGGCATGTAACTCCTTACAAGTTTGGGGTCACTATGGAGGTGCGTTCACCGTGCATAGGATCTTTCAATGTGGTTACTATTAGCCTACTTTTACAAAGATTCTCATTATTATGCTAGGGCGATTGACCAATATCAAAGACAAGGGAATATCTAGCACAAAATGAACTTCGAATGATGACTATTTTTTAGCTTAAATTGTTTGATGTTTGTGGTATCGATTTTATTGGTCTATTTATATGCTTTATACATCTTGGTTGTTTTTAACAGTGTTTCCAAGTGGGTGGAAGTCATTGCAATTCCAAATAATGAAGGTAAGAGGATCACAACCTTCTTGAAAAAGAACATTTTCTCTAGTTTTTTTACACCTCAATCTATAATTAGTGATGCAGGATCGTACTTCTAAAATTGTCTTTTCAAGCTTGATAAACATGGTGTAAAACATAATTTGGCACCACATTTCCATCCTCAGATTAGTGGGAAGGTAGAAGTCTCCAATCGAGAGATCACATCTATTTTGGAGAAGATTGTTAAAGCCAATAGACAAACTAGGCTAAAAGGTTAGATGAGGCATCGTGTGCCTATCGGCCAACATTTAAGACCCATAATGGTGCATTCCTATTTCATCTTATGTATGGAAAAGTATCCCACTTACCTATCGAACTTGAGCATAAGTCATTATAGGTGTTGAAGAGACTTAATATGGAACAGAGTGATGCAGTAAAATTGAGATTAGAGCAGATGCATAAGATAGATGAGTTCGATCTACCCATGATGAGAGTTCATCCTTACACTAGGAAAGGGTGAAATTTTAACATAACTTGAATACTGAGTGACGAGAATTCAACCCATGTGATTTAGTCTTTCTCTATAATTTGATACTTCATTTGTTTCCTGGAAAGATGATATCCAAGTTCTCTGGACCATTCACTATGGTGAGAGTATTTTTGCATGATGCAATCGAGCTATAAGGGCATAGTATAGTACCATTAAAGGTAAATATCCAGCGTGTCAAGCACTATATGTCAACCACATATATGAGTTCATGTGGAAAATTTAACCTTAAAAAAGTCTGAGTATTCAAGGAAGCTAGGTTGTACTTCAACATTAAATCAGGTGCTTCATGGGAGGAAACCCATGGTCTAGTTGGTGAAGTCCGCATAACCAAATTTTCCATAGCATGACATTATTTCAAATCAAGCACTTCATGGAAGGCAACCCATTATTAGTATTTTATCTTTTATAGGTTAAGATGTGTTAGAGTATGTAAGGTAGGGCTCAACTGAACATGACAACTGAAATCTTTCTCGTATCCGAGCCAAACGAATCACCTTACTAATCATAGGGATCTCACTATGACTTTTCATTGGACTATTAAGAAAATATAAATAACTAAAGGAGTCACTGGATTCCTAATGACTCTGAAAATAAGTCATCGCCACACATTACGACTCATCACCTTAAATTATTTGGACTGGTGAGTTTAGTTATGTTTGTTAAATCCTTTATCATAATGGAGGGAGAGTACAGCTCGTAGTCATAGACAATGAGTTTTTACCAGTGGTTGTGGTCAATGGGTAAAAAATGGTCAAATTTTTAAATTACCTACCCAACTCGACCCGATTTGCAATCAATTAAACGTGTATCTATCAGAATTAATTTCCTTCCCTTTCAAACTTGCATAACTACTTCCATACACTTCTCTACCCTTTTAAATATACATTGATGACTACAATCAAAGAATTCAAGATTGTACCACTCCTCAAACAAGTACTCTCTCAAGAATCAACTAGGTTTAAGCATCCACATTTTACTTGAAAGTAAGCGCTTATGACTATCTTAAAATTTCTTATTTATGTTATTCATATAATTGTGAAAACATACTTTGAATGTTTTATATGAACTCAAAATAAGGCTAGGGTTAGAAATCTGAAGAACCTAGGTACTTTTTGCTAATAACTATGAGGAGTAGATTTATGGATGGGGGTGGTTGGGTGGTCAATTCTAGTTTGATACTGACCAAGGGTTAATCTTAAGTAGCCCCAAGTATGATTTTAGGAATTCATTATTAGATTGGATATATACAACAACAACAACAACATACCCAATATATTCCAATCAAGTAGGGTCTAGGGAGGGTAAGTGTACACAGTCCATACCACAACCTCAAATGTGAGATAGAGAAGTTGTTTTCGATACACCCTCGGCTCAAAACAAAACATTCTACAATAAGGAATAGTAATATTAGTAATAGTAAAAGAACAAGATACAAGATTGGGTATAGTACTAGTAGGAACAGGAAAAGAACAAGATACAATAGAAATTATCATATCCAATAATACCATAAGAAAGATACTCCAAGAAACACACCAAAAGATACAATATCCTAAACTAAGACTAACCTTCTACCCTAATACTCCTCCTCCACAACTTTCTATCAAGGGTCATGTCCTCGGTAAGTTGGTTGCAACTACAAGTGATAATGGTGAGTCATTGCCAAATATTATGAATTATTACGTGACTCATAGGGGCAAAAAATATGGTTAACATCCTAAAAAATTTCACAATTTCCCCTATGAGATACCTAATAAATTATAGTGTCACTAAACATGTCATTGGGTGAACTCCTACTGAGTAAACCTTCTTGCACAAAAATAAACTCTTACAATGATTTACTTTACGAATTGTCTATTGACCTAATGACTCATAGGGTGTAGTCGTTGTCTAAGAAGAAGAAATCATAGGGAAATCCTCTACCCTGCTATTGTAATAATAACCCATAGCCTTCTGGTGATAATTCATTACCTGACTTGTACAAAAGGGTCAAACTTAGAATTTATTTTTTACTTTCTCTTATTTATTGTATGCATAGTTTGACTAATATAGAAACCCTAGCCTCTACCCCCATTATGATAGAACTAATGAATGACATCAATAAAGGGGTAAATTAGACTCCCAAGATACAAACTTGTTCCACCAAGGAATTAAGAGATGAACCGACGGAGTACGAGCAGAAGTTGAGTGGCTCGATAGAGGATTACCACCTGAAGGGACTAGTCTATCCACATCCTAGTTTTCCTCGGGGTAGCTGATCCAAGCCCTAAATAATAATTCATGCTCGTCCCCTCTTTTTTCACTACTTATCTACAGTCTAAAGAGGGAGAAGTGTTAAGGCCTGATTTTGATAGGGAAGTAAATGGAGGAAGAGTTTTGTTGAAAGTGATTGACATGTTCATCAAAATCAGACCCTTATGTAGTCAAGTTGTACCTTATTGACCCTTCTTCATCAAATTCTACATCCTCATAGGCTTTTGTGGAAAGTGATTGACCCATGGTGGATTGTGTTAATAAAAGGGGCCAATGTAAGTATTTCAATACAGACCATCTCCCATTTCATTTGTGGTGTTGATTATGTGCTTCTAGTTGATACATATGATATTAACGACTACGTTGATGAGATAAAGAAGGTGAAAACAAAAAAAATTACCATTGAAAACAAATTGGGCATTTGAAATGGATTGATCACATCATAGCCACTGCAAAAGAAGATGTGGCCTGGGCTTTGGGCACCTTATCCCAAATCAAAACGGATAGTATGAAATTTGTAGAAAAGTCATGGTGGGCACTAGTTCACCATAGGTTAGTACCAATAGTTGGTAATAATATTTTGAGCCACGACAGGGCTATATAGATAGTAGATATCATGGAATGGTGTGAGATTAAATTGCAAATAGTCTTTTTCTTGAAATTTTTGATAGGGAGGTGAGCATTAATACCATCCCTGTCTTTGTATGTTTAAGGTTCAAGAAAACTCAATTTCAAAAGCAAAGTTTTGTGCTTCTTTACTTCAGGCTACATTTTGGTCAAGTGCTTCCATAGATATTGATACTGTTGGTTTTATCAAACTTGGGGAGACACAGATGGACTTATAAATTGAGAAACAGAGGCTTGATACCCAAACTATAGCTAATGCCACCACTTCTATAGCATCTAGGACACCGTCAGTTCTTATCAAACCCACTTTTACTCCACAACCTTCCAAGCCACGCCCAACAGGTAGTGGGTATACTTTGATTTTGCAAGAATTTTTGAATGGTGTCCTAAAATGATTAGACACACTTGAACAGTGCGTGACTAAGTTGAGGAATGGATGTATCAATGTGTAAAGGACCATAATTGGGAAAAATTCCACTAGATCCAAACGTGCTTTAATAGTTTTGAAATAATAATCTATAAAAAGCTTAGAAAATACAATCTTAAGAGCTAACAATAGTCCCAGTATTCGAAGTACCGACTATGCCTAACATTGAGGAGATTGAGGTAGGCGAAGTATCAAATACCTGGGCAAAACTAGAAAAGAAAATATTGTCGAGGGTAATGGTGAAAAGATGAGAAAGAGAAAAAAGAAAAAGTGGGAGAAAATGAGATAAGAAAAACAACAACAATGAGCAAGCAGTCAGCATAGGACCAGCTATCTGAAATTTATGATTTCGAGCATGAAACCAATAGTTTAAGATTTTTTGAGGGCTCTCCATAGAAGTTGTCCCAGTAGAGGAGAGTAAGGCCAGATATGCAACTCCCAATGGATATTGACCTACGAGTTCATTGGTAAGAGATAGTTCCAACAGTAATTTGAGTTCCATGTCCACTGCCAAGACCATTATTATGGAGATCGAGTTCCTTTTGTGACCCAATCAAAAGATGTAACTTGATCTAGCACCAGATTTTCTACAGTTATGTCCTTACCCTAGTGTTTAAAATTTCAATGATTTCATGAAATAGGGATATTTCATTATTTCCAAGTTGGTGTGGGGTGTACCACAATAAAGTATTTTTTCTATTGTGTCTCTTTTCCCTCTACTACTCTATCTTAGTTAGAATCATTGTGTTTAGGATTATGACTTGGTTTTGTTTAATGAGGTTTTGGTTGTGTTAAATTAGGAGGAAAATAGGGAACCTTAGTGCATTCAAATTTTTAATGTTTGGATTTTAATTTTTGATGTTTAAAGGACTCCCTCCTAAAATTTTGTTTGTGTCCTGTAGTTGTATTAAATTGTTATGTAAGTATTATTATAGGCACAATAACCATAGCTTAGCAATCTAGGAACTAGTTATGTAATAGTTGATAGTTTAACCCAATGCTTTGTGAGTGTGACATTATCTACTGAGTTCACTTTGTTTGTGCTATCAAGACTTACCTAGTTAGTCTTGCCTAGGTTGTAGAATAGTTGGTTAGGAAATTATCATAGGTCATTCTTGAATAATTTATGTTTTGTCATAAATGCCCAAACAAATGAAATAAGTATATCTTGATCTCAAATTTGATCCTTTATTGACCATTTTCTTTCATTAGCCGATTCACCTTTCTATTTCTACATAAGAGTATTTATACATCCTAGTGGAAGTAATGGTTGAAACACGCCTCCATGCCATAGAATTTAAGCTCCACTTTATTGGCATGGGAAGGAGATAGCCAAAAAGTAATGTGCAAAAAAAAATAGCCATATGCGATAGAGGCGTGCCACACCACCTAGCCCTATCAATAAGGGTATGGCATACTACCTAGCCCTCTTGATTTTAAAATTCTATGGCGTTGGGATTTTACAGGTGCAACTTGTTCTACACTATAAATACAACACTTCGATTATATTCTAAACATTCTTGGATTTTTTGGGAGGGAAAAGTACATGACAGAGGCTTCAAATAGTGTTTATTCTTCTATTTCATTGCCTAATTCTTGTATGAACTACATTAATTTGGTTATGGTAAAGTATATTATTAGTGGCTAAAAATCCTCTTTCTCGGGATGAGGCTACGAACATGATTACTTAGCGTTCAATTTAGTTTGTTTAAAGTTTATTATCATATTTGGTTGTTCATATGTTCTTGTTAATACTATTGTATTTATTTGCGACCTTTAAAATATATCTATATTTCTATTGTGAATAAAAAATGAGAAACCTTATATTAGAACGTGGAAAATATGGAATGGGTTCTTTTACTTTAGATGAATTAAAGATAGGATTCATGGTTAGGATAGGAATATACCTAATTCACCCTATTTGGTCCAAATATAGGACGAAATACAAATGCATTTTAATTGGTTCTCACATCCCCGCTCAACTATGTAGCTGTGGGGCTAATTTAGATAGATGATTAGAGGATCAGAACACCATAATCATGTTTTTAACTTCGTGAATCAACAACATAGATAGTTAACTTAACAAACGAGATTTTATATCTATGTAGGATTGTTCAAATTGCCTTGACCCAGGATTTTTCCTTATTATTATTTCAAACTTTTTATATTCTCGTTATTATTTACTGTTACTTTCAAATTTAAAAAACTCAAACTTCTTTTTTTTTACAACTCGGACTTTTTAAGTATCGTTAATAATGCTAGAGTTGGATTGCTTTTGAAACACCGAGTCCCTATGGGAATTCGCCTTGAAAGGGAAATTTTTTTACTCACACAACCACATACATTTGTGTGTGTAAAAGGATACAACAAGTTTTTGGCACCATTGTTGGATACTTTAAAAATTAGAAACACTCTAATTTTAAGTTTCAATACTCTGTTTGATAAGTGTTGGAAAATTGGTCTTAGCCACTGAACTTACAAGTAAAAGTGTGAATCTCAAGTAAGCTGGAAAGGGAAAGGGATTTAGTTGAACCATATCATGAACCTGAACGACGTTTAAACTAATTGAGTAGAGATGCAATACTTATCAATCCCATCCCACAAGATCAACAGGGCTAAGCGATTCCTCAAGTCATGGGTGATGAACAACTAGTGCACAGGATAATGTGCCACATAGTGCAACATGGGATAAGCCATTTCTCAAACCGACTTCAGGAGGTCAATTTAATCTTAAGCATAACATGGTAAAATTGTTTCACAATAGTAGGCAATTCACTGGCCTATGATAGGAGGACCCAGGTGTCCATTTAAAAAAAATTGTAAGATCAGTGACACATTTATTTCCACTAGAGTCACTACGGACTATGTGAGGCTTACTCTCTTCTTATTCTTATTTTTGTGGAATGAAGAAATGGTTGAAGAAAGAACCTTCAAACTCAATCACAACTTGGCAAAGAAGTTCCATAGTTGATACTTTTCTTCTGGAATAACTATAAGGTTATAAAGTAAGATCTTGAGTTTCAATTAAAAGTCAGATAAGAATCTATATCATAATTAGGATAAGTTCATTTCTCTTCTCAGGGATTGTCTACATAACCAACAGACCGATAAGGTAATAGCTCATACTTTTGTTGAAAGACTAGACCATAACATAAATATTTAACTAGACTTAGTTGCAGGTGGTTGGGCTTTGAAAAAACCTATAATGAGTTGTATACTCTCCTTATCCAAATTGCACTGGGTATTCCTGTATGGTAGGGTGATGTGTCCATAAGTGTGCTAAAGAATCCTATAGGTAGGATAAAGGTAGAAAATATCATAACCTTAATTGTATAGTTTTCCTCCTTTCAAAACCAAATGATAATGTACTTCAACAAATTGAGTATGAATCAACCTCAGGAATATGTTAATCCAATTTAGTATGGCCAGACTTGATTAGAAATTTGTAGAGGTAGTGGTCACTGTATAGACTTACATAGAGCAAATCTAGAGTCAACGAATTTCTTAGGCAATGCACAAGAGGGAGATCATAACTATGGTAATGCCTACAACCACAACTGGTAGGGTCACTAATCAAGCTCAACCTCAGTAATTTCCCTAACTGCAAGGTAATCAAAATAATAATCAATTGAGCCAGTTAGCTTAGTCTCAAAACACAAGACATTAAGGGGGTTTGACTATTGATACATAAAATCCAAAAAAAATTATGGAGATCACATTAGGAGTGGTAGAGACTTGGTTGATTTGCTTCTAAGAAAAAGCGTAAGGTTTAACTTAAGTTTGTCATACCAAGGCATATTAAAAAGGAAGTGGCAGCCAATGATGCAAACAAAAATAAGAAGTTTGAGTATCCAATTCGAAGTTAGTTGAGTAACACAATAAAGCCCTACATTCCCTCAAAATATTAAAAATAAAAAGATTATACTAATTTTAAGAAGTTCTTTAACGCAATCAGAGAGCTTCACATTAACCTTCTTTTGTTAGATTTCTTGTATGAAATGCCTAAGTACGCTAAGTACTTGAAAAATATGATAAAAAATAAGATGAAGATTGGTGACATTGAGATGGTAGCACTTAGTGAGAAGTTTTGTTTTGTGGTGATGAGCAATATGCCTAAATAGCTCTAGAACCCTAGGAGTTTCACCTGCCCCATACAAATTTTTAAAAGTGACCTAGTCTATTTTTGAGGGATTTGGTGGGGAGCATCAACTTGATGCCTTCTTTTGTATTTAATACTCTTGGTTTAGGAAAACAAGGGCTCTATTTAGTTGTGCTACAAATGGCGGATATAAATAAAGTGGTCATCAAAGGAATCATAAAGGATGTTCTTATCAATGTTAGTAAGTTCATTATTCGTACTGAATTTATTGTTCTTGATTATGATGTAGATGATAGGGTGTCAATCATATTAAAACATCCATTCTTGGCTATAGGATGAGCATTGATATATGTGAAAAAGAACACTCTTGAAATAAGATTATATGATAAAGAGGTGGTCTTCAGAGTGTACAAAGCCCTTAATACACCCTTACACTACAAAGTTGTATGCATGATCGATCTATGAAAGAATATGAGTGTGAGGTGGAGGAGTGCAAACCTCTATTTACCTATTTACTCTAATTCATACAGTAGCCCAAATTAACAATTAATGTTGAAATTGAGAGACCTGAAGAAGAGCTAGATAGTGTAAGTCTAGAAAGAGCTACAGATGTTAAGAGTAAGCACTTAAAAAGTCAACGAATAATAAGAACAAGGGATCTGAGTAGGAGGAAAAGGGTGAGAGACCATGGTTTAGAGTTGTGAGTTTTGTCGTGCCACGATAATAATTCAGACGCTACTTGGGAGGCAACCCAAATTAAGGTAGTATTTTTATTAATTTTAGGTTTATGTAGTATTACCTTTGGTTTTGGTTTTGTTGTAATTCAATAAGTTGAAAGAAAGTTTGAGTACCTGAGATCTAAGCTAAGGAGCATGGCAAAGTCTAGGTGTCGGGTCTCCTAGACCTTCTTGATGGATGAGATGCTACTAGTCGGGTCTAGAGGACTAAGGGAGTATACCTATTCCTTAATCTTTGGGGACAAAATATGGTTTTAACTGTGGGAGTGGAATCTTCCAATTTGTTTAGGGTGAAGTGCTTTGTAGGATTATCATTTTGATTTATTTTCTAGTTTTTGACAAAATTTAAAAGATTTTATCTTTTTTTATTTTTAATTTTCAGTGTTTGTTGTGTTATCTTTCTAGTAGAAGCATACTTCACCTACCCCTTAATTTTTTTTATTATTTTTCAAGGGGGAGACCTTTGAACCCAGTATTATTTTTTTATTTTTAGAAGTAATTTTAAAATTTATATTAATATGAATAAGTAGAGATGATCTTTTTAGGTGTTATACATGATTCTATGTTACAAGTTGGGTTTGTATGTGGCATGATGTGTAATGAGTTGAATGACTATTTTTGAGACACCTGGGCTCATTTTTGGACTTTTGTGTGATATTGGCTTAATTCTAGAGTCTTGCAATTGCTTGGTTGAGAGTTTATACAGATCCTTCTTGATTTAAGCATGTTCCATATATGTGTAAGGGTTTTGTTATCTGCTATGTGCATATGGATGTCTAGAACTTGCCCAGTGTGTTTGAAAAGTGAAATAAAGAATGTTGAGTTTAGCAGATGATATAAGCATTTCTTTGACAGCCAAGTTTTATTACTTTCTTTATCAACCCTTTTGCATGATCTTAGATAGCCCCATTGAGTCTTTAGTCTATTATTTGATAGTTTTTTACGTAGTGTATTCATTTTCTTCCAATTGATGATAATTTGATCTAAAAATCCTAAGCATTTTAGTTGAAAAATTGAGATATTTGGGAGTGGATAATAAAAAAGGAAGTGAAAGTGACGCCCCAAGGAAATAGTAGCTATTGGTGTGTTTAAAAAATTCATGTGTTGTGGTTGGGAGTAATGTAATTAAAAGAAAAATTGGTCAAAAGTGAATCACTACTAATGAAGTGTTAGATAGCTTAAAGAGATTGAGTAAAACAAAAGAGAGGTAGGAATATAAAAATAGTGGATTATAGGGTGGCTAGAGATGAGTTTAATATGAAATGTGATGTATTAAATCAATTAGGAAAGATAGTCACTACTACTGGCCGAAATAGTACCTACTCATCCCTTAGCCTATATTACAGCCCTTAAAGTCTTGTTTGATCTTGATATTTGACATTCTAATTTTAGTGGAGTACAACTCTAAGGGCATGCTTATGTAACATCATATGTGATAGGTGAGTTCTTTGTGCGAGTTAGAAAAATTTTATTCTTACACCCATTTTTGTAATAAATTGCTTATATTTGAGTGAATATATGTGACTCTCTTATGGTGAGGGCTCAAGTTTAATGATAGATAGGTGACTTATATAATATCCTTATCGAGTAATGTGCAGGTGTTTGCCAACATGGTAGAGTCAATTCTTAAGGATAGGAAGTCTTAAAGTAGCCTTCACAAGCTTTGTAAGTGTAATATGGCATGCTTATAGTGGAAAATTCTATAAATGTAGTCGTTGTGATATCAGAGTCTTACTTGAGTGTTCATAGTGTAAAGAGTTATTCAAGGACGAACAAGTCCTTAAGTATGGGGTGGTGATCTTGGGTTTATTTATATATCAACGTGCTAACTATTGCCTATGATTTTTTCTATTTAGTTAGCCACAATGAGCATATATTCATTTGATTAAGCTTAATTTGTGTTCATAAACTAATGGATATGATTAATGTTTCAAGTCTGGACTGTTACAATAAGTGATCTTAATTTTGATGTCAATACCAAGATTGTGGATAATGGAAGACGTTAGGATCAATATCAGGAAGTAAGAAGAGAATAAAAGGATGTTTAAAGGCAACTACAAGCTATGAGACTCAAAGAAAAGTGGAAGGGTTACACGATAATGGGAAAGTAGAGGTTGAAACATGCCTCCGTGCCATGGAATTTTATTAGTGTCACACTGAGCTAGCAAAAGGGTGAGGTACAAAAAATAATAGCCATGCGCGATAAGGAAGTGGAACACTACCTAGACCTTATGATAAGGGTGTGGCATGATGCCTATCCTTCACGATTTTAAAGTGCTACGACCTTGGTGTTTTATGGGTAAAACTTGTTGTATACTATAAATATGACACTTAGCTTCTATTCTAAACATTCTTGGACGACATGGGAGAGAAAAGTACATAAGAGAGGTTCCAAATAGGGTTTTTATTATTGAATTTTTGTTACATAATTCTTATATGAACAATATTAATTTGGTTATTGTAAAGTAGATGATGAGTGGCTAAAAATCCTTTTTCTGCGGTTGAGGAAATGAACATGATTACTTAGCATTTAGTTAAGTTGGTTTAAAGTTGATTATCATATTTGGTTGTTTATATGTTCTTGTTATTACTATTTGCGACCTTTAGAATCCATTTATGTTTATATTGTGAGCCCAAAAAAAGGAACATTAGATTAGAACATGGAACATATGGAATGGGTTCTTGTGTTTTCGATGAATTAAAGATAGGATTCACGGTTAGGATAGGAATATACCTAATTTTCCCCACATGGTTCAAATATAGGATAAATTACAAATGTGTTTGAATTGGTTCTTACATCCTTGCTCAATGATGTAGTTGTGAGGCTAATTTAGATAGACGATTAGAGGCTCTAAAGATCATAATCATGTTATTAACCCTGTGAATGAACAACAAAGATAGTTAACTTGACCAACGAGATTTTATAACTTTGGAGGATTGTTCAAATTTCCTCAACTCTTGATTAATCCTTATTATTATTTCAAAAACTTTATATTCTCGTTATTATTTTGTTAATTTAAAATTTCCTAAACTCAAACTCTCTTTTGGTTGCAGCTCACACTTATTTAATCTCCTTAAAAATGCTAGAGTTAGATTTCTTTCTAAACACCACGTCCTTCTGGGATCGATATTCTACTCGAAAGAGCTACTTTATTACTTAAACAACCATGCAGAATTGTGTGTGTGGTAGGACTCAATAATTTGGTAAGAAAAAGGGTTTGATTAATAAAGTTTGCAAAAGAAATAAAGTGTAAAGAGAAACCACATCTAAAATCTAAAGAAAAGTGTAGGAGAATAAGGTATAATAAAATGAGTAAGAAATAGATACAAAAAATAGTGTAATGTCAAGAAGGGTTAAGTCACTTTTTCCATATTTACCGTATTGTCCCCAAGCCTATATTACGTGCTGATGAAAGTCCTACAATGATCCTAGTCTAACTGTCCAAAAAAAATCCCAATAGTACTTTATGAACTCTATTTGAACTACTTTAAGGGAGGGAGTGTTTTAATCCAGTCCTGGTGTTGATGTTCATTATTATAATCATAGTGTATGGGATTTTTTTGTTGTGAGAGTCCACTGGTTGCATTGTTAGATGCTATTTTTTGAGTAATGCCATTTGCATATATGATTGGTTGTTTATTCATAATTTAATCCTAGTGCTTGATCCCTTTTGTTTCATGATAATATGTAGCATACATACATACGATGTGTTGTATTTTTGTATAGAAGGGGTTGAAACTTTTTACAAGAAGCAATGATTTGGCTGCTAAAGGTCTCTTTGGTTTTTCTTAGTTAAGCATCGCATGTGTTTATTTTATTTTATTTGCCTGAGGACATACAAATGATATAGGTAAGGGTGTCGATGTGCCATATATTTAAGGAACATGAGACGCTTAAGACAATGGATATTTTTGAATCAGAAGGTACACTTTTTGAATAGATACGATTTGTTTTGTATAGTTTTATAGAAAATAGTGTTGGAATGAATTTATTGGAAAAGAAAGAGAATGTGCACAAGTATAGACAAAACACACTAGTCAATGAGTCGTTAGGTAAAAATACGACTTGTAGCCTAAGATGTTGTGGGTAAAAATAATTTATGGACTGGGACAAGTAATACAACATGTCCAAATGCATAGACTACGACTTGTCGTGTCAATGTATGAGTTGTAGAAAGAAATCATCCAGAGAAAAGAAAGCCAAAGTTGCAAAGATATTAATTTGCTTCTAGTGGTGACGATGGTAGGAAACAAATCATTGTGTCACATGAAAAATCATAGACTGATAACATTAGGAGTGTAGTTCATTTAAGACTGGGAAGAAGTTGAATGATAAGCAAATTATGAGGGGAGGCTATGAGTCGTCGTGTCTCATGATGAGTCGTAGTGAGTATCCATCTTGAGCAATTAAATAAAAGTCCTGAGATCAAGAAAAAATGAACCAATGGAAATGGTTTATCCCATGATTATTTTAGTGAGAAGAACAGTTATTTCCAATAGTAGAAGCAGTAGACAAAGGATAAGGAAGGAAGACTGATAACGAGTCATAGTCACTCTATATGAGTTGTTGTCAAAGACGTACCTATTGCTGAATTTGTTGTCTTATTTTGTTCAGGAAAGGTTTTATGGTTTGTATAAATACTCTAATGTGAGTCCTTGTATGATGTTACACTCTTTTAATTTACAACATTATATTGTATGGTTCTAAAGGGCATAATCATTGAATTGTTACAGACATCTTTGCTAGGATTTTATTCCTTGTTGAGATGTTGGGGTTTAATTCTCATCTTAAGTTCATGATCATGTTTTTATCTATGATTTCTTCTTACTGTAATCATGATTAGTAAAACACCATAACTAGGGTGAGAACCATGACGAATTAACAAAATAGGTTGAGTACAAAGCAATTCTAGACTAGTGTAAGTGCATTTATTTGTATTTTCTTCATTATGATTTCTTTTTGATTAGATGCATGCATTAGGAACTTGCCTAAAAGTAATGCACTCTATTTCTGAGGAGATATAAGTGAAATTTATCTAACCAAGGTTTGAAAAGCGTAGATGAATCTATCTTATTAGATTTTGCATGCAACACATCGTGATAGTTTTCCAACATGAGAAACCTGTGAAGTTATGAAATCATAGGAATCACAATCCTAGTGCTCACATCATATTGATTACAAGTATGAAAACCAACAACTTTTATTGATACTTTCTTGTTTCACAATTTCCCCCATATTTAACATACTGTCAAATTACCTAGACAAACCACTTGATCGAATTTTGTCGTATTCCCTATGGGGTCAATCTCAACCTTGTCGGGTTCTATATTTGATTCAGTGATTGCTTTATACTTTTTAGAAGGTGAAATTTAGGTGACATAAATGATTAGGACTATCAAATAAAAATCTGAGACTTCCTAAGGTACTCTTCAAATTCCATCGACAAAATCCCTTTAAATTCACCAAAGTTTAATTCAAAATCCATTAGCTAATTCTCTAATTCACATTGACCATGTTGGTCTTACAAATTGTTTTTTCTAGCACTTAATTATAGCTAGAGTTACCCAAATATTCACTTAATGGTAAACTCTATTATTTTCAAAAGAACTTTACAAATAAGCCTTGTTAGGAGGTTTATTTGAGAACACCCAATTTCTTTAAAATCACTTTTTTGAATTCGAAGTCCATCAAAATAGTCAAAACTATGATCATTCAGTTACCTTCCCAAAGTGTCATATTCTTTAAATTGTAGGCTAGTGTATTTCAAACCAAATATATGTCATTTGTTTCATATATCAATTTGGTCAATTATTACAATTCATGAACTAACATTTTCACCTTTTGATTGTTTTTCTTTCCTTTTAAAGAGTGGCTGATTTGTGTTGGTAATAAAACTTGCTCATTTAAGAAAAACTAAAAGTAAGCAAATTTCAAATAATCACTGGAAGAACATCAGTATTTCACACAGTCTAAGGTCATAAAAGACACTAAAGACTCATCCGTTTTTACCGGCACTATCAAAAAGACTCGTTCTGGTATGGACCCTAGTTTGATCATCATAACACTTCATCTGAATCAGTTCCCACCTTGTCTATTACAACAAATCCCAGTACCTCAATCGAAATAGAAATAACCCTAGAGGTCGTTGCTAGTTTTAAATAACCCTAGAACTCCTTATTAGACTCCTCTAAACATGACTCTGCCTCCTAATGCTAAGCAAAAATAGCCTATGCTGCTAACATCCAAAGGAGTTGATCGGGGAGGTTATTTTAGCACTTCTAAAAACTCCTATGATTCTTAGAATTCTCCTTTTGTGTCCACCTTTGATCGTCTAAAGGTTCAGAACAGAACATTATCACATCATACTCCACCAGTGTACACATATGCTACCGCACCGCCAACAACACAAATACAAAGGCTATACCATCTAGATACTAATCATTATGTTTAAACTAAGAATGATACAAAGGTGTACACTAATGATACAGTTAATAGAATGCTCAAGGTCTTGCAGATGCAATGAGAAGTCTTCAGGGAATCAAAAGTAACCAAAGTTAGAGGTATAAAGAGTAGTATGCACTTCTTGAGATTGAGTTGCCTCTTGGACACAAGATCCTAAATTTGAGAAGTTTGATTGGTCCAGAAATGCTTTTTTCAATCTAAGAACTTATTGAGAAAAGTTGAATGATTTAGGAAAAAATAAAGGAATAAGGGTCAAAATATTAGTCAAAGCTTGAGTGGAAAGGCTTTAGAATGGTTGCAAAACAAGATGTAACCAAATGATGCACTATGGATGATTTGGAAAATGCCTTTGTGGACCACTACAAGTTTATATCGATATTATTCCTGATAGAATCTCCATCACAAAGATAAGGCAAAAATTAAATAAGGGTTTTAGTGAATATTCCATATGGTGGAGAAATGAGGCAACCAAGGTACATCCTCTTATGGAGGAAATTGAAATGATAAGTTACTTCATCCATTCCTTAAATCAGAAATATTTTGATCGTATGGTGACGATATCTGGAAAATCATTTGCTAAAATTGTCAAGATTGGAGAAATGATTGAGGATGGTCTCAAGACAAGTAGGATAGTTTTCATAGAACTACAACCCACTCATAAGAGCTTTCGGACTAGCTATTTTAAAAATAGAAAGAAAATGGAGAATTAAGTTATTATGGGAGAGATGACTTAAAGAAGTACATCCAACCTCAAATGATCCCCACGATACCAACCCAATGTTTGATATACTCACTATCAAGTCTGCAATGCACAAATATCATATCATGCTCAACCTCCACAACTAAACTACAAAAATAATGAACCTCATGTCAACCATGAAAGAAATCCTCCCAATATCTTCACACCGTTGGCAAAACAACTACTCAACTTTATGACAAATTAAAAGAAGCAAGGATATTTCATCCAGTGGAAGCAAACCCTATGAACAATTTTACCAATTGGTATGATCCAAACAAGCGAGACTCTTACCACTCTAGAGTCATTGGACATGATACTCACAAAGTTAAGGATCTGATTAACTTCAAGGTGATAAGACTTGTAGAAACTCTAGAAAATATGAATAACAATCCATTGCCCAATCATAAAAAATAGTCATTCGTGTGATGAATCATAAAGAAGAGTGAAGTTTCCTCAAAGGCGCACTTTTGTCTTCCTTCTATCTTGCATTTTGAAGTTGTCACTTACTTTCCTTGTAATTGTAATTTCTTATTTTTATTTTCTTGTGACACACTTTGTCACTTTAGTTTCTTCTAATTGCACTTTATTCCTTGTTTTCATTGTAATCACACTTTTTTAGTTGTAATGAACTGTGTTTACCTTAATTTCCTTGGTGGGATATGTAGGTTGCCTGTATTGACTTCAATCACATTATTAAGAATATTAAATATCCTATTTTCTTTGTAGGAATTACGTTTGACCTGAATTCTAACGAATGAAATATGTAGGCGACCTATGTCATCTTTGGTCAACCCCTTAGGATATTCACCTTTCCATTTTATGTTGAAACTACATTGACCTGATTCATACCTCAATAGGATATTAGGCACCACATTAGCTTGGTCATATTCATTGCAATATTTCCATAGAAATTGGGTAGAATTCTCCTCTCAAAAATTCATCAAGAGGATTTCCCCCCTAGTTGAATGGAGATTCCATTGAAGCATGTAACTAGGAAAAAAAATTTGAGAACGTCTCACAAATTTCACAAAATTTGACATTTACTACAAAGTGGAACACCAGACATTGCTAAAGTTTAAACCAACCATAATTTTTTAGAATCTTCTCAAAATTTCAAACTACGCTACGTCAGAAAGAACATAAGTATTTTATGTTCTAGACTGGGGCAAAATTTTTTAAAATCCATACTAAATAATGTCATAATTTACAAATAAGTTCAAGAGTTTTTATTTTATAGACTGGGGAAAATTTTTTGCGGGAAATCTTAAAAAATCTGCACTTTAAGATCAAAAAATTTTGCAAGTCACGTTCTACAAGGAGTATCAGAAAATCAAGGCAAAACTGACTCAATCAGTCTCTCAAGACTAAGAATTTTTCTTTGGATGTAGGAAACGTAAATTCACAATGTTGACAACTTTAAGCATGAAAAGGGGTATTTATAGACCCACTGTGGCCTTTCTATAATAATTTAGACAACTTATCTTTTCCTTTTTTACTCTTAATTTATGTTTCTATTAATTTTTTATGATCTGTAACACTTTCTCAAATTTTGATGGGAAATGATCAGGAATGATGACTAAGATAAAGAGATAGTATCCAAATATCTATCTCCAAATCATCATGAGTCAAATGACTTTATCTTTAAACACTATCATCTATTACACTCTTGACTTAATTAGTTAAAACCAAATGTTATATTCTTTAAGAATATAAAAAATGGTTAGGTTTTTTACTTTAATGAATGTTGTTTGGGATATGCAGGTGACGTTATGCAAGTCTTCCTCTAAGAAATAATGCAAATCCTCTCAAATTTTGAGGATTCAATCCAAAAAATTAGGATATGTATAATTTCTTTCAAGGATTGCTGATGCAAAGGATTAAGTTGAACAAATTTACTTTTACCATTTTTTTATATATTGATGAATCTAATCCTTTATCTTTTTAATCAAATATTACATTCTTCAATTTAGTTTTAGGCCCAAATAATGTCTGACCTAATTCTTGTTTCGGAAAGTTACGTAGGCAATCCTGCATAAGTATTCATTTCTCCTACTATTTCAAACACCATACACTCAAAGGAAACTGAAATATGTCTTTGAAACTATCAATTTTTTTTTCACTCTATTTCAATTAAGTGTCTTTGAAATTGAAAAATGGGCAGCCTTTTCAAAATTTTAAATGATTTCAAAAATCATAGTTTAAATTTCAACTTCATAAACATTCTTGATCAACAGTACCTCTCTTTTCAAGAGATTCTATCTAAAGTAGGGACACATTTTATGAGACATCCTTAATCAAACCTTAGAGTCTCTCTCAACACATATGTCTGGGAAAATAAGTTTTTTATGAATACCAAATCATTATGACTTGTTCAAATGTCTTAGTTATGTTAATCTAATTGTTATTAAAACTAACAAGTTTTGTGAGTGCAGGTAGGTTCACCCATCTTCTAAAGAGATGATTTGGATTTTCACTTCATTTGAAGTTGTCGAATCTTATTTTATTAAGGTTTTCATCCATTTGAAAATATACCAGAACATCACCTTGTTCGAGGTGTCATATCTTATTATATTTGGGTCATCCACCTTTACAAGAGGATATACTATATTTTCATCTCATATAAGATAACATATCTTATTATATTTGGGTCATCCACCCATTTAAGATAACATATCAATTTATTACTTTTTTTGAGGTGACAGATCTTATTATATTTGGGTCATCCACCCTTTCAAGAAGACATATCGAACTGTCACTTTATTTGGGATGACATATATTATTCCATTTAGGTCATCCATCTTTTCAAGAGGATATTCTTATATTATTTGGGTTTTCTGCCATTCAAGAAGATACATCAGACCATTACTTTATTTGCGAGTGATGTGTTATTATGTTATGGATCGTTGCCTCCTTCAGTGTGACATGTTATTATGTTATGGATGTTATTATGTTATGGATCGTCACCTCATTCATCATGATATGTTAATGTGTTATGAATCATCACCTCCTTTAGTGTGACATGTTATTATGGTATGGACATCATCTCCTCAAAAGGAGCATGCTATTATATTACGGTCGTCACCTCCTTTAGTATGGTACATTAAAATAATGTTTTCATAATCTCCACAATGTATTTACTATTAATAAGTTTAGCAGGTGATTATTAGGCACATTGGGAAGTCGCCCCATTCAAAGCGTCATAATCCATTTAATATAGATCGTTCACCTTTCAATGAGACAAGTTGGGTTCTCACCCTATTCAAAGTGGTATGTTAAAATAAACATAGCTCATCCTCCTTTTAATGGAACACAATCGATAGTCTCCATATTCAAAGTGATATATTGCAATTAGAATAGGTCTACCACCTTTTAATGAGACAAGTTGGACTATCACCCATTTCAAAGTGGCATGTACATTCAATAAAGGTTGTCTATATTTCAACGACTTACATTAGTCATCACCTCATTCAAAGTGGAATGATACATTTACAATAGGTCATCCACCTTTTATTGATACATTAATCCCTCACCCCGTTCAAAGTAGCATGATATTTTCAAAATAGTTTGTGCAAACTAGTCTATCAACTATTTCAATATGACATTTTGAAAGAGTTTTGTACCAAATTATGTTTTGGTCATGCTACATTTACAAATAATCATTTTATTTGAGAGTCTTTGAGATCCTCCAATAGGATGAAATTATCAAATCAAAATCAAAGGTGCAGACGACTCCAAGAAGGACACAACTTAACTTGGAAAGTTTTCTTAGCAGCGAACTGGGACTTAGTCTGAAGAGAAATATCAAGCTCTTTGGATGCGAGTTGAAGGAGACTTTCACCGCCACAAAACCACAGATCTTAGGCCAAAATTATGTATTTTTAGTCATTATTTGCCTTATATTTAGTATTTTTATTTGTTCTTTTTGAGCATTAATTTTATGGATTGTGTCTAATGTTATATCTTTATGTGGAGGATTAAAATGACATGCAGGTGAAAAGATTTGGAGCTAAAATAAATTAAATACGGAAGATTATAGAAGAAAATCAAGCAGGAGTGTTAATGGAATAAATTTAATAAAATATTCAAAAGTTACCAATTCAAATTATAATTGAAATTCGCCCAGTGCTTAAGGTGGCATGACATGCATGAGTTTGCTCCATAATAAATTATCCTTTTCCATTTCGGACTCAGTTAGTTCATTTGAGAATTTTTTTTGCACCTATAAATATTTTATAAAATAAGTTTTTACACGAATTTTGACCTAGAGAAAGATGGAATCCATCTTGGAGGCCGGAGAAAATTGTTTCCTCTGTTCTTCTCCTTTATTATTTATTTTTTCATTTTTCTTTGAATGATTTATTGTAATTTTTACCCCATATCTATGTGGAGTTAAACGTATTGTTTTAGTATTATGGTAGTTAATTAACTGACTATTTAGTGCCTCTTGATTTTATTTATTTGACTATCATCATAGTTGCTCTTATAATCTTGTGCTTACTATATTAATGCTTAGCTAGCATTAAAATAAATATATACTCTTATTGTGAAACCAGAAGAAAAATCAATGAGATAGAACGAAGAATATAGGGAGTAAGATCTTTATTTTAGTAAAATAAAAAATTGATTTATGGCTAGGATAGGAATATACCTAGATCACCTTATTTGGTTAGAAAATGAAAAGATATATAAATGCATTCGGATTGAGTTATCACATTCCCTCTCAATGATTTAGTTGTAAGGTCAGTTTAGATAGACAATTAGAGGCTCGAAAGATCATGATTATATAATCAACCCCGTAAATCAATAAATAGATAATCAAATAAGTTGAAGAAATTGATACTAAATATGTTTGTTAGCGAACCCATGATTCTATATTGATTCATTCACTAATTGCGTAAGAATCTGTTCTTTATTTAGTTAATTATTCATTAGTTATTTTTTTATTTTTAGTTTAGTCAATTGTTAAATTTATTTGGAATTTATTACTTGATTAAATAATTAGAATTAGTCTAATTTAGTAAAAATGTAATCAACAAGTCCTTGTGGGTACGATAACTAGACTCTCAAACTTATATTACTGGTACGGTCGTGTACACTTGCGTGTGCGTTTGGACGCGACAAGTTTTTTGTGTAGTTGCTGAGGACTTAGACATTAATTATTTTTCTAGATTAGACTTTTCCTTTTTATTCATTTAAGTTCTTGTATATATTTTATTTTTATTTAAGCATAAATATTTTTTTGGGTAGTATTTTACCGCTCTTATTAAGATAACTTCTAAAAAAGTTTGGAGTGATAGTTACTCATCTTTTATTGATCCTTGTCTTATTTGTGGTGGATCCCACCAATGTGAACATTTCTTAAATCATTTAATTTTAAGGAATGGTTTATGTGACGCTTCTAAATCCTACAATTGAAACTTTTGTAAATGGTGTGGTGGTCAGTGGAAAGATTGTTCTAAGTGTTATACCCCTCCACTGAGTCCTAATTATGATAATTCTAATAATACTTCTGCTTTTGATAGTATGGATCCTTGCAGGATATTGTTATAGAAGTATGAGGGTTTCCTTAAGACAATTATAAATGGGATGACACACTTCATGAGAGAAAGAGTTGGGCTTTTATGAGAGGTTAAAAAATTTGACTTGGACATTCACAACATGAAAGTTGAGTTGAGGGAAAGGGTTGGTACATTTAACGCCCACCAAATTAGTGATGAGTTGTGTGAGGATTAGAAGACACTTGACCATATTTTTATTAATGTTGTTAGTGTTGAGATGAGTACATATGAGGATGTAAATGATAATACAATTCATGAGTTAGGGCATATTGGACCATATTCATATCATTTTTCCACATTGTTCTTAGATAGCGAGATATTAATCAAGTTATCTAAGCCTATGAAAGAGTGTAATAAGGAGAAACAGTGTGTCCATATTCTTGAATTTTTTTGTGTCAACCCCAAAAATTACATTCCTCAATTAAGATCCAAGAAGTGTAGAGATCTATTATTTGGTCCCTTTATATTCGTACCACCACCCTATGAGCGAAGCAAAAAAGAAGGATGCAAATATTGGGAGTTAAATTCATATGCTCAAGGTGGAGGAAAAAGTTGATGAGTCGTGTTGCGACATTAAATTATGAGTTTGTTGGGAGGCAACCCAATGTGTAGTAGTCAAGTAGGTTTTTTATTTATTTTAGTATCACTTGTTTTTATTATTTTTATTTTTGCAAATTTACAGAAAGTTTGAGTTTTCAAAACATGGATATAAGGAGCACGTTTGAGCCTAATGCGAGGTGGGCACAACCCATGATAAAAATTGAGAAAACGTATTTCTAGCTAGGTCCTAGATGGCCTCTAGAAGTATCTTTAATCCTTGTTTTGCTTTCTTTATTGTTTTGGGGACAAAGCATGATTTTAAGTATGGGGTGAGATGTCTTCAGATATTTGTTTAGGGTGAAGTATGCAATAGAATTTTCTATTATTATTATTCTATTAAGTTGTTTGTTTTATGTTTAAGAAAAAATTTAAAAAAAATTCAAAAATTTCAAAAATACAAAAAAAAAATTATTTTATTCTTTAGATTAGATTAATTTTTATTGATTTTTAGTTTTTAGTATTTATTAGAGCATACTTTGTCCACCCCTTGATTTTTTATTTTGGTTGTTTTCCAAGGGGATCCCTTTGAACCGAGTATTTTTCTACTTTTAGGAGTAAATTTTACTATTCATTTATTTTTGGAGAAAAAAGGATGATATTTTCTTTATTTTTGTGATATAAGAAATATAAGGCAGAGCTTGAAGAGTACTTTCTTTTGAGTTCGTGAATGTAAATAAAATAGAAGATTTTTTGACACATGTGTTAACGGTTATGACTCTGTATATAGCTTATTTTATTTTATAGTTCGTTATGATCCTGTATGTCTTAGAAGTGGAATTGATCTGTCTTGATTGATAATTATGCCATGGGGTGAGGTTTTCTCGCATATTCCATATTTTGCATCTCAGTCTAGAACTTGTCCTTTATGTTATTGAAGCGAAATAAAAGTGTTGTTTTGCTTAGAAATGATAATAGATTTTCTTTGATTTGTCTTATTGAATTTTAGCAGTTTGAGATATTATACTACTAGTTAGCCCCTTTGAGCCTATAGCCTTTTGTTGGTAGCCATATTTTTGTCTTGATCCTTTAATCGAGTCCTTAGTTTTTATACCCTGCTCCCTTGAGCACTGTATCATAGACTGATAAATTTGATAAATCCGGAGAAAAAAAGTTGTCGAGTGTTAAAAAGATGACCAATGATACTTGCAAAGTAATGAAAAGATCCTTTTTGAGAGAATGTGACATGAGGAAAAGAAGAGAATAAGAGTTTGAAAAAAAACGTTTAAAGCATTCTTGATAAGATTAGAATACTAGTAAACATAGTAGTTGAAGAGGGCTAAAATAAAGAGGGGAAAATAATGGGTGATGACGTCAAAAAATGCAAAGTTCTTGGAAAAGTGTAAGTCATTATTATATAGTTTTTCTACCTATCACCTAGCCAACAGTACAACCCATTTAAAGTTTTATGTTATTTTATTCGAGCACACTTAATTAGTGGATATGTACATAATGGCAAGCCTATGGTTCTTTGTGTATACATGTGAATTCCTTTTAAGTGTGAGAGTTGTTCTTTGATGCCAAGTCCTTAAATTATATTCAATCTTTTCAATTGAGTGTGTGGACTATTTTTTCTTATGAGGGCACTTGTTTCATGATAGATAGTTAATGTTGTTAGATTTCTTTGATATAAGTGGGTGAGCCGGTATAAATTTGATGAGTTAGAGTCCGTCTTTGAGGTTAGGAGGTTGTAGGTTAGAGATTTGTTGTTTGTTTGTTTTTCTTTCTAAATGATCGAAAAATGTACTTGACATTTTGAATTATGATATGATCTAACTATTTGTATCAACCAATGTGGTGGCATTCTTAGCTTCAATGGTTGAGATGAGCTTTATTATTGCTCGAGGACGAGTAAGATTCTAAGTGTGGGGTGGTGATGTTAGGCAAAAACTATATATTTTTAGTCATTATTTGCCTCATATTTAGTTTTTTTTTGATTAATTTTATGAATTGTATCTAATATTATATTTTGATGTATAGGACTAAAATGACATGAATATGAAAAGATTTGGTACTAAAACAAACTAAAGACGGAAGATTATTGAAGAAATCAAGCAGAAACCTTAATGGAATAAATTTAAAAAAATATTCAAAAGTGACCAATTCAAATTATAATTGAAATTCGCCCATAAAATCAGTTTTTACACAATTATTGACCTAGAGAGAGCTAGAAGCCACCGTGAAGGCCAGAGAAAATTGATTTCAACTTTTCTTCTCCTTTATTATTTATTTTTATGTTTATCTTTGAATGATTTTTTGTAATTGCTTCAAGTCTATTTGTAGTTAAACTTCTCGTTATAGAATTATGGTAGTTAATTAAATGATTGCTTAGTGCCTCTTGATTTTATTTATTTGATTATCGTTATAGTTGTTCTTATATTCTTGTGCTTACTACTTTAATACTTAGCTTGCATTAAAATCAATTTATATTGTTATTCTGAACACGGAAGGAGAATCAATGAAATAGAACAAAAAAGTATAGGGAGTAAGATCGTTACTTTAGTATAGTAAAAAATTAATTTGTGGCTAGGATAAGAATATACCTAGATCACCTTACATGGATACAAAATGGAAAGATATATAAATGCTTTCGAATTGAGTTATCACATCCCCACTCAACGTTGTAGTTTTGAGGTAAATTTGGATAAATTATTAGAGCTCGAAAGACCATGATCACATAATTAACCCCATAAATCAACAAATAGAAAATCGAATAACTTGAAAAAATTAATACTAAACATGATTGTTAACGAACCGATAATTATAGATTAATTCATTCATTGATTGCATAAAAATCTTCTCTTTATTTGGATAATTGTTCATTAGTTATTTTATTTTTATTTTTAACTTAGTAAATTGTTAAATTGATTTTCAGAATTTATCACTTAATTAAATAATAAGAATTGGTCTAGTTTAGTAAATAGTTAATTGACAAGTCTTTATGGGTACAATAGTTGGACTCTCAATCCTATACTACTTTTATGACCGTGTATACTTACATGTGTATTTAGACGCATGTAATACCCCGTACTTCTACCTAGCTTAAAAATCATTCCAAAAATATTAAAGACTTACTTTAAAAGATGAATCCACTTTTATACATGTGGAATTTTCAAGATTTGACTTTTTTTTGTGTGGAAAATTGAATAAGATTTCCATTGATACCAAATTTGCCCAAATCCGATACCCGGATGAAAAGTTAGAGCTATTTTATTAAGACAGTGTGCCACCTGAGTCATTAACGCATCACGGAGCCTGCCAAAATGGCAATTGTCAAATACAGTGAGCCTCCACGATTATGGCACATCGCGCCAAGGCTCAAATTAAGAATTTTCCCTTTCCAGTGTCTCAACGCGATACCACCGCATTGCGGTGAGCTTCCAGGTCCCATCCAGTATTGTAACACGATTTCACCGCATCGCGCCATGATGCAATTTCTCAGTAGTCATTTTCCAAAGAGACGACACGATAGCGCCGCATCGCGCCAGGTGCCCAAGTCGGGTTTTCAGTGATGAAAAATAAAAACTTTCTAAGGGAAATTGGGTATTTTTCCATGACCTAGATCATCCTTTAACCACAAAATTTTTCCCTAAAAACCCTATTATATCATTTTCCTCACTTTCTCTCAAGAACAAAATCCTTCTCTCTCAAGAGGCAAAAACCCTAGCTCAAGAAATCAAGGCCAATTCCAAGAATCTCTCCAAGAACCTCAAGAACTTAGATTTCCAGGTAAGTCAAGCGTTCATCCAAGGGTTCCTTCCACCCTTGGAGTACAAGAAACCTTTTCAAAATACTAAAGATAAAGTTCTGTGAATTTCATGATTTAGTTTGATTGTGTTCATGACTATTATATTAATGGGTTCTCTAGTTCAAGATTTAACTGCAATATCTATGTGAAGTAAAGTGATTTATGTGTAGTATCATGTGAAACCATGTTAAACCCTTGAAATTTGTCAATAGAAATGTGAATTATGATGCCTATTTATTGAATAGCGTTATGTGCATATGTTATGCTCAGTAGATTTTTGATGAATTGCCATGTGAGTTAATAAGAGAATGAAATCATGCCATGCTAGTTTATGTGCAAGTTGTATCATGCAAGTGTTTGATAAATTATCTATGAGAATGAAATAATGACATGCTATAGTATGCTAATGTGTTTTTCTCATCCATGTACAAGTAATGTATCACAAGTGTTTGTTGTAATGTCTTAATAAAACAATAATGAACATGAATCCATTGTTAAGCTTTCAAGATTGTGCCATGATTTTCTTAATATGCTATCATCGAATCCTGGGGGTATTTAATACCCGACAATTTATCTGTCTGCCTAAAGCCAGTGTCAGTTTTCACGATACTCTCAGTCAAGCCATGATCAGTAGAATTCAGTTAGTCACATGTCTCAGGAAAACTCAGTAAATTCAATATCAGTCCAATACTCAGTAATCTCAGTAATCCCAGTAATGTCAGTAATCCAGTAATCTCAGTACTCAAAAATCTCAAAAATCTCAGTCAGTTATCAGATCTCTATAGTATTCCATTAGTCAACGGAATCCAGTGAATTTAGTTCAGTCTAGTTAATCAGTACAAGTAGTAACAGATCAGTCCAGTCCAGTATCTATTCAAATAGGAGTAGGATTCAGCATCGAGTGAACCCAAGGATGGTAAGACATACTGTCAACAGAGGGTGTGATTCTTAGAAGCAATCCTTGCATTCCAGAACTATGTAGCCAGCATAGGTTGAGACATCAACACTGTTAGTTGAGGGTTAATGAGGTAGATTAACGTTGTCAGATGAGGGTCTCACCGTTCTCCTTTGGGGACACTGTCTGATGAGGGTCACTTACTACTTGTCCTCACTAGTGGCGTGGTATTGACACCCTTCTAATTGGGGTTATAGATTGGACCCCAACTCATCTATAATAGCTTATTCGAGGCATGTCGGTTAGATGAATTCTCCCATAGTTTTAGTTACAGAATTAGGATTGTCAGATATAACTTAGTCTCAGTAATAAAACTCAGATAGTTTTTCAGATATCAGGACTGTCAGATATAGTCACTCAGTACCGTACGGAACTCAGCTAGTTTCATTAGAATCTAGACTATCAGATACAGTCACTTAGTATAAGTTATCTTAGATTTCCGTTTCTTATGTTATTAGTATTAATACTCAGTAGTCAGTATTACCACATATTCAGTTTCAATTACTTATCCATGCATGTATTCTCACGTTCATGTTGTACAATCAGTTAGTATTGTTCATACATATGAACCCTTTATATTTAGCCTATCTCACTTGCATACCAGTACATTCAATCGTATTGACGTATTTTCGCTATGGTGGTTTTATACCATAGGTTCAGAAGCACGAGCTCCAGAGCATCAGTAGCATTCCAGTTTTAGTAGTCAGAGTCAGCAGTGAGTCCTCATCATTCGAGGATGTTATTATTTTTTTTATTTTATTCCTTCATTACTTAGTTTATTTCAGTAGCTCAGATTTAGTTGGGGACATTTCCCATCAAATCCACAGTTTTCAGATTGTTTAGAGTCTTTCAGACTACAACAAATTTCAGATAGTTTATTTCAGTTTTGGGCATTGTTATACCCCATTACAGACATTGTTTTATGTTTAGTATTAGTTCAGTTTTGAACCTTATGTCCTTACAGCTTATATTCGGCATAATTACTGTATATTATTCAGTACTCAATTACATATATAAGTCATGGGTTAGCTTGTGGTCCTTCGGGATCATGAACACCGTATAGCATTTCGAGTACCAGATCGGGGTGTTACAATACAACAACCAAACCCCTATCATAAGGAATGTGGGTATTTGGGTACATTTTTGTTTTAGTTTTGCCTCTGGGGCATTTCAATACTTGCACTGGAGGTAACTTTCCACTTCTTTGAAATATGAGTGGCAACACACCAAGACCTTTAGAAATTATGACTATATATCTCTTAGTTATGGGTGGAAGAGGCTCCACACTCATAATTAAGGTAATTACTAGCCTCTTTTCCATAACACAATTTGTTTCTTACTCATCCCAAGTCATTGATCGTCTGAAATAAAAGATTACTTTTTTCTACCAATCTAGTCAAACTTCAAGCAGTTTGATTCCTTAAATATTTAGATAGGTAGGCTTGTTTCAATATTTAAAACTCAACTACAGACCAAACCCCTAACCCACTTCTCTTTTTTTCCTATATCCTTAAAATTCAAAAACAAGATAGCTCGTGAATTCTTTGAGAATCATTCTCCAAAATCAAGCATTATGAACTACAAGTAGCCTGAATTTTCATGTAACCTAAGATATGTAGGAAGCCCAATCTTGTGGTCCAGTTATAACTCCCTAAAATTCATGCAAAAACCAGTCTCTTACAAAGAGATGAATCCAAGCTCCAAAAAATTAGGATCCTCAAATTATTTTCCCCTAGGTTACTTGTATTCACCATATCCCAAGGCAGTGGGAAGTTGCTGACACCTAATTTTTATCCTTCACAATTCAATTTAATTTTTGAACTTCTTCGATTTTAAATAAAATTACCATAATTACTTTATTAGAAATAAAAAAAATCTCAAATAATTTATGGGTTGATTTTGTTATTTGAAATAACATTTTTGTGAATTGGCTACAAACATGTCTATTTCCATTTTGAGTTACTGATAGAAGGATACACTGATTTTGGATTTCAAAAAAGAATTTTTCTTTTTCCCTATATGCGACTTGTCTTCTTCTCTGCCGGCTACTTCTCTTCACACTACTGCCGATGCCGATGCATTTTCGGCTACCCATTTTTGGCTACCACTTTTTTGGTAACTAAAAGAAGAAGAAAAAATTTATCAAATCAATTTATCCACGATTTAATTTCCCACCACCTTTGACGCTGCCATTTGGTCATATATAAGCCGACACAGTTCAAGTATTATCCCCAGTTATCTCTTTATTACTGATCCCATTGCTGGTGATGTATTATAAGCATTGATCTCACTCTAAAAATCTCATTCTTTTCCCTCTAAACTCTTGCAGGTACTAAAAATTTTGATCCGACACACCTTCTTCGGTGGTAACAATATGATTTCGGAAACAAATTTCCACCATAAATTGTATGAATCCAGTGACTCAACTAACTAAATTGACCCAACTTTGATCAGGTGTACCGTTCTATCTCTTCTAGTCATGTGTATAGCTTTCTTGGTTCTAGCAGATGCAACTGTCTATCTTGTTTGTTATTACTATTTTGATCCCTTTTTCTTCATACCTTGGTTAACTATCCTGTCTGAGTGAAAATTTACTTATCTATTTTTATATTTCATATTAGTGGTTACTATTTGGTGTGCTGTTAATTCTATTTTTGTTTTAGATAGTTTTGTTGTTCTTAGTATTTCTATAATGTAGGCTTGATTGTACCTTTTTTTGTTTGCATTGTTATCTAGGTTATGTGCTTTTAGTGTTATTAGCTTATGCAGTCTTTGGTGGTTGTGGTGGATAGTGTTGGTTTAGGGTCATTTCTTTGGGTGGGGATTGGGTCGGGGTCGGGGTTATGGTCTAAGGTGGAGGAAAGGACAGGGGGTAGGAAGGGTAAAAGGGATACGAGAGACTTTAAGTTTAGAGTTGGGTCATTGAACATATGGTCTTTATCATAGAAGTCAACAGAGATAGTGAAAATTCTTTAGAAATAGAGAATTAATATAACTTATCTCTAAGAAACCAAATGGGTAGGTACTAAGGCAAGGGTAGTAGATGGTTATAAGTTGTGGTACTCAGGAAGCATGAGAAATAGTAATGGTGTAGGTATCCTAGTAGATGATGAGCTTATGAAGCAAGTGGTAGAGGTTGAGAGGGTCAACAATAGGATGATGTCGATTAAGCTAGTTATTGAAGGGTCCTCTTGGAATATTATTAGTGTATATTCCCCACATATAGGCTTGGATGAGGAAGAGAAGAAGTGGTTTTGGGAGATTTTGGGTGAGATGGTGGGGGTGTCACTTATGATGAGAAACTATTCATAGGGAGGTTTTGGGAGATTTTGGGTGAGATGGTGGGGGTGTCACTTATGATGAGAAGCTATTCATAGGAGGGAATTTCAATGGGCACATAGGGTTTTCTTCGAGAGGTTATGGTGAGGTGTATGAAGGCTATGGTTTGGTAAAATGAATGATGAAGGAGTGGAAATTTTGGATTTTGCTTGGATATTTGGATTGGTCATAGTTAATTCAAACTTTCCCAAGAAGGAGGTTCACTTAGTTACCTGTAGTTTGGTAGCTAAGACTCAGGTTAACTTTTTACTCCTTAGGAAAGGAGATAGAGGTATTTGTAAGGTCTTACTGAGTTAGAGTCTTTTAACCCAGCATAGGCTTTTAGTGATAAATTCAGAGATCATAAGGGATCAAGAAGGAGAGGTGTAGAGGAACATCCAAGGATTTGATGGGGCATTCTAAATTTGGCCAGTGCATGGGATATAGCGGATAAATTGATGGCGAGAAAGTCTTGGTGGAGTGGAAGGGATGTTGATAGTATGTAGGATAGGACTACCAATTTCATCAGGGAGACAACTAGAGAGGTGTTGTGTGTCTCGATACGCTGCTCGAGAAAGCACCAAGGGGATTGGTGGTGGAACGAAGAGATGAAGGAGAAAATGGAGGTTAAGAAGGGAGCATACGCAAAGTTAGCTGAGAATAAGGATGAAGAGGATAAATAGAAGAATAAGGAGGAGTATAAATTGCTAGGAGAGAGGAAAAATTATTATCCACAATGTCTAAGGATGCTACTTAAAGAGTTTATACACAACATTAGATAGTAAAGGTGGGGATAAAAAGTTGTAAAAGTAAGACAAGGTTTGAGATAGGAAGGTTTGGGACCTTGAATAGGTGAAGTATATCAAGGACGTGGACGACAATGTTTTTGTGTAGAAGGGTCATATTAGACAGAGATGACAGTCTTACTTCCATATATCAAAAAATAAAGGAAGAGATACCAGCATTATGTTGGGGGATTTGGAGTATCCCAAGAGGTTTAACAGCTATGGTTATTATAACCGTGTTAAGATTGAGGAGCTTAAGAAGGATATTTGTATGATGCATAGAGGTAGAGCGATGGGGGCCAGATAAGATTCCATTGGATTTTTGGAAGTACATAGAATTGGTGTGTATAGAGTCATTGACTCTAATATTTAACATTATTTTTAAGACATCAAAGATGCCTGAAGCTTGGAGGTGGAGTATGATGATTTTGTTGTATAAGAATAGGGGTGACATTCCAGATTGCATCAATTATAGGGGTATCAAGTTATTGAGTCACCCTATGAAGGTTTGGGAGATGGTGGTAGAGTTAAGGTTGCGGAGAATTTTTACCATTTCTGAAAATCAATTTGGATTTATGATAGGACACACAACTAATAAAGAATGTTAGCTACCTATATTGACACAATATGTTTTAATAATGACAAACTAATTAGTTTATAATATGCAGGATACAATGAAGGCAAGGAAGAGTATCACAAAACTAAATATGGAAGAGAATCTTGCACAATCCCTAATTACAAGAAAGTCAGAGCCATGTTTGGAACAACATCAAGAGATAATATAATCAGCCCCAAAACTACAAGAAATACAATCACCAAATCCCAGAGCAACATAAAAAAAGATATCATAGATAAACCACTGAAGGAAGGAAGATTACACCCTTTTCATAGACATATCTAACATGGATATGAATGGTTGTGAGTTTGTATCCATGAAAGGCAGGTCATGTCTTAAATACAGACATATATGATATAGACGTATTATAGGATGTGAATCCTCAACAAGGAATCACTTCAAATCCTTGACTGAGAAGAAAACCCTTGGGTTTTCCTTATAGAGAAATGATGTCTGATAAGATGAAGGAAATAAAAATAAGACTGACGATCAAGACTACCTATACAACTTTATAGGAAATTCTCAGTGTGTCTCAATCTTAGTCTCCATAAAGCTTTGTTCTTTAAGTTTACAATAGTTACAAAAAAATAAAGGTTTATTCAAATTAGTGTACCAGTTGAGTCTGTGTCACAAGATTTGAATAACAAAACAAGATTCAGAACTTGTTCACTACATCGGTACTCGCACTCTACTTTGAAAGCTCGAAGGAAACCCTTGTAACCCAAGGGGACTGAAAGTAAGCACCACATTGGTATTCCAAACTAGGATAAATCTCAGTGTTATTCTCTTACTTGTTTATTTGTTTACATGTTTAAGTTTAATTTGTTTTGTTTAGTATACTATTCTGCAAGTGAGTTGACTGTCAGGACTGATCAGTCGACTCAGGAAAAAGTTTCAATTCACCCCTCCTTGAATTTCAATTGGTATCCAAGAAGGTCTCACTAATAGTACAACTTGACCATATAAGAGCAAATATCCAATGAAAGAAAATCATATTTCAGGATGCCTCCTTCAAGACGGTCACTCTTCCACTAGACCACCGTACTTCAATGGATAATACTGCTCTCATTGAAAGAATAGATTCAAGATTTTTATTCAATAAAACTACTTCAAAACCTGGGTTATCATTAAGAAAGGACCAAAAACCATTTTAGGAATCAATGACAATTAGAAGGACAAGGAATCAATTTGTGTTGACTTGGACGAATTTGAAAACTTTGAAGTGACCAAGGAACAACAAGAGGTAATTCAAACTAATGCAAGAGCTATAAGTCTACTCTATTGTGTAGTTAGCGGAGAAAAATATGATAAGATATTAAGGAACCTAGACCACTTGGGTACCTAAACAAAATTAATCCATTTTTTGTAGGAACATATTAGCAAAACTTATAGGAAAGAAATATGGGTCATTGATAGCGGATGTTTCATACACTTAACTAAAAAGAAAGAAGATTTCTATTCTCTAAATAAAATAAATGGAGAATTATTCAAATTTGGGGATAATGTCAAAGGTGACATCATCGAAGTCAGATCAGTGACGCTTAACTCCTTTTGCAAACTATTTGAAGTATATCTCATAGATGGACTCAAACCCAACCCACTGAGTATCGGTACACTAAATGACACAAGATTTGGAGTATCCTTCAAAGATGAGAGTTGTTCTATCAAATATAAAAAAGAAGAGACTTTTCTCTTATTGGTGAACATGTGGACAATATTTACATTTTAAACAATCCTAATTTTGCTACTCTGACATGTGTCACTGTGAAAACCAATGACACATATTTTTGGAAGAGAAAACTTGGACATGCCAGCATGCATGCCAATAAAAAACTACCCAAACTTGAATTGGTGAAAAGTCTACCAAAACTAGAGTTTCAGAAGGATCATAGTTGTGATGTTTTTCAACTTGTTAAACAGACTTGAACATCATTTAAAGTCAAAGATATAGTCAATACCACCAAGACCCTTTAAATAATCCACATGGATTTGTGTGGCCCCATCAAGACCGCAAGTATTGGTGGAAAGAGAAACATATTTGTTATTATTGATGATTATTATCATTTTACTTGGGTAATATTTCTAGCTCACATGCATGAAACATTCACTAATTTGAGATCTTTTGTAGAAGAGTACAAAGAGAAGCAGGATATTTCATATTTCTTATTGTTGATGATTATTATCATTTTACTTGGGTAATATTTCTAGCTTACATGCATGAAGAATTCACTAATTTTGAGATCTTTTGTAGAAGAGTACAGGGAGAAGCATGATATTTCATCACCTATATTCATAGTGATCATGGAGGAGAATTTGAAAATAATTCTTTTGAGGAGTATTGTGCACAGAATGGCACTCTCAAGACTTCTCATCTCCTTGATCTCCCCAACAAAATGGTATGGTGGAACGAAAGAACAAATCTCTTTAAAAGACTGCAAGAACTATTCTCCTGGAACAAAATCTACCAGATCACATTTTGGTAGAGGCAGTAAGAACAATATGTCATATTCTTAATAGATGTCTCATCAGACCAAATCCAAAGAAAACTTCTTTTGAGTTGTGCAGAGGGAAAAAACCTGATATTAGTTATTTTCAACCTTTTAGATGTAAATGTTTTATCCAAAATAATGGTAAGAATAACTTAGGGAAATTTGACCCATAAAGTAATAAATGTATTTTTCTTGGGTAGTCTCCCCCCAGCCACACTTACAGAGCTTATAATAAACAGACTCTATGTGTTGAAAAATTGATGTATATTGTATTTGATGAAACTAACCACTCCCTTATAAGCTTGAGTTTTGATGAAGAATAGGTAAATAATATACAGTCAAGAGACAAAGTAGACATAACTCCTTAACCAACAAAATTTGAGTCGACTATAGCCTATCCAAAGTCAACTCTCATTAATAAAACAAAGAAACTAACATTCCAAGAGAATGGAGACACAACACAAGCTTTTCGAACGAATTTATCTTGGAAAACCCAAATAATAATATACAGACAATAGTGTCTCTAAGAAAATAGGCGTCTGTTGCTCTTAATCTCAAATAGATCCCAAGAAAGTGATGAGGCCCTAAAAAAAGAGTCGTGGGTTGAGGCCATGAAGGAAGAATTATAAAATTTTGAATGTAATCAAGTCTAGAATCTATTTGAAAGACCCAAGAACTTCTCAGACTTATAGCTCAAGGCTACTCCCAATAGGAAGGTATTAATTATTGATAACGCTCAATCTACAGCTCTCGTTTGAGTGTAAAGCGGTCGTTAGCAAATATAGAACCCAACCTGGGTTGGGTGTCGATCCCACAGGGAATAGCTTGGCCAACAAGTAAGTAAAATTACTAAACTTTTGGTACAAGTCTCGTAAGAAGGGGGGATTCTTGTCTTGCAAGTAATGTAAACAAAAGCTGAAAATAATAAAGTAAAAAGAGAGAGATTGTTACGTTGGTTGTAAACAATGAGAATTGAAGCGTTGGGGTTATGTCCACCTTCTGAGGTATACGTCTCTATTGGCTATGAGTGTGTAGAATTCTGTCATGCAATTGCTTATAGAGGATTGTAGTCGATGGTAAATCCAAGCGTCTCTCGACCTAAACAAGGACTATTTAACTTTAACTCTCTCGAGCTTAAAGCGTATCTAACGGTACGAATTCTCCAAGAGGTTAGTCCAGTTACGACACTAGCTTTTTAATAGGAAAGGGTGTCCTACTACCTTGACATTATCTCTTTTCCAGACAAATAACTTTTCTCTCGAACAAGTTAAATGTTAGACTGGCGTATTCTTGCGTTTGCAACCGCAAAGAATGTAGATTAAGATGAAGAGAATAATGATATAAGCAATATACGTGCCTCAAACTCACAAACTCACAGCAATAGATAGTAACTCATTCGGCTTCCATAACCCCAACAAAGAAGTTTAGTTACCCATGAATGCGAAGGAGATCACGATTGACATTGTTGTTATACCACAAGATTGAGTAATTTCATGTAGCTTAGGTTGTAGGCGTGAGGCGTGAATTCCTAGGCAAAGTAACGATTCTCTTGTTGTGAAATTTAAGAATAGAAGAGTAGAAGAAGAAAAATAGAATTGACTTGTAAGATGAAATGTTGAGAGGGATGGAAGGAAGTATTGTGTTCTCCCTCCTCCCTCCTTCTTTAAAATCTCCAGCATGATAGGGTATTTATAATACCCATATCCTACTCCTACTAGATAAATAAAATATCTAACCAAATCCTACTAGGCTAATGTAATACTTAACCCAATTGTACTAGGTTAATGTAACATTATCATAATCCAAATAAAATAATGAAATACATAACCTAATTGTACTAGGTTAATGTATCATTGTCAAAATCCAGCTTTGTGTCTGTATGTCCCCAAAGTCTTCAGAATTGTTGTTTTAGCCCGGGACAGATTTTTCATGCAGCAGTTTTGGTCCCCCAAAGTCTTCAGAAATGCTGTTTTAGCCCGGGATAGATTTTCCATGCAGCAGTTTTGGTCCTTAGGCGTGTAAACTCCCTTCCCTTCCTTCGTGAGCTTTCTTTAGCGTCAAGTAAGCCATAAAATGCTGAATTATGCATCATTTATACCTGAAACTTTACTAATCATGTTCGTTAGCTCATTTACAGGAAAAAGGACTAAAAGTGCATGAAATGTATAATTTGTTCTCAAAACTAGGCTAAAATATGGGCAAAATATATTGATATAGGTGCGTAAATTCGCCTATCATCAACACCCCACACTTAGAGCTTTGTTCGTCCTCGAACAACATATCATGTCCTTCTAAGCATCAACTTAAGGTTTTTACAGAATCAACACAAAACATTTATTAAGACAAGCACAACGATTATCAACCAAGAGTAGCTTTCCGATTATAAGTAGAAACAATTTAACCTCAAGTATAGACTCGTGATGGTGATCAACTTGCATGCAAACGTTAAGGTACAAGAAATCATATATAACTACCCAAAACTCATCAAACATGTGTGTCTCACCATATAGTACCCATAATCACTCACAAATGTAGCATATTTTTCAAACATGGGTATCAAAATGTCCTTGCTCTCACTCTCACAAAGAATTCATATGTAGCGACTGATGACCATAGGCTTGCCCTTAATGTAATACTCTACTAAATGTCAGAATGCTAAGCTTAGGATCAAGTAGGTCTTTTGATGGTTGTAATGTAGGCTAAGGGACGGGTAGGACTATTTTGGCCAGGAATAGTGACTAAGTTCCTAAGCGCTTTAATACATCACTTTGTATAATTGAAACTTTTTTCTTTCAACCTTTCTTCTTTCTTTTGTTATACCACCCTTGTTCTCCTCTTTTGTTTTTCAATTTTAAGCACAACTCGCTTTTCAGCTTTCTTTTCCTTTTTCTTTTCACAACATACCTCTTATGATAGCACTTTCTTTTTCATAACACATTCAAGCACCATTACAATTTATAGCATCATACTCACCCAATTTCCTTTTATGTTGTCACATGACTTTTTCACTTTAAAGCACTTAGGGATTTTGGGATCAAATTACGGTCTTGAAAGAAATGGATTAGGCTTACATACAAGGTTGTCAAAGAAATAGGCTAAAGGCTCAAAAGGGTTAACTAGGATGATGTCCATGGGTAGGTAAAACCTAAGGTAAACATGTATAGGTTGCCAAAGAAATGCCTAAATCATATCCTAAACTTACACTCCTTATTTTCGCTTTGCATACATACCAGGCAAGTTCTAGCATCAGCCACATACATAGAATATACTATTACCTCACACACACAAGGCACATGGTCGACTTTATTGGAAGTAATATAGACTCTCGACCCAACAAGTGAAGGAATTGAATCACACAATATCACATATTGAGTCACAACTAGAGCCTAAATGTCTCAATAGTCACAATTTTAGCACATACTCTTGTTATAATCTCATGCTGCCTATCAAAATAATTTCATGCGAAGCTAAAAAAAAAATTTACTACTAAAAAAATGAAACAAAAACAAAGCAAACAAACATAGATGCGACTAGAGAAGTATAGCATGCAATACCACCACCCCACACTTAGTCGGGACACTGTCCTCAGTGGAGAATAAATATGAAGAACCTGGTCAGTCGGACTCGTCCTCAATGTCGGGGGTCATACCCTTTGCATCGGAATCATCATTAGAGTCGTCATTCTCAAAAGTTCCTCATAAGTATCCCACTTAATTCCAAGAGTGAGTCGAGGTATTTGTAGTGAGGAGGGTTCTCCTTGCTCTTTTCGGCCTCTTTTCTTGCCTTTTTGTGAAGTGGTCTTGCTTTGGGTGCCATTGTACCTGAGACTTAAAAAAATATTTATGTTAGCATCATCTCGATGGATACAATCTATAAACAAGCAGTAGTGGCACCACCCCACACTTAGTTTGTTGGTACAGACTAGTGAAGTGAAAGTGGTCGATTACTCAGACTTCATCGACATACGTTTTAGGGGCTATATTCCAACAAGAAATTCAGATATGTAACACTTCTTGCAATCTTTGCAATACTTTCATGTTATGTATATCAAGACTTCTTCATAGGGATTACATCATGGTATAGTTTCTATCAATAATCACAATCTCCTATGTCGGTAGGCAACTATAAGTCTTATTCCGATGAGCGAGACATCCCAACATGTAAGTATTCAAGTGACAAGAGCATGCAATGTTCATGACTATAGCAATTCCGCAAGTAGTATAACAATGCATCAAAATCAATTTCTAGTTGGAAACAAGTTAAGATTATCCTAACGTTCATGTTCACTCACTTGGTTTTGTATCAACAATTCAAACACATTAACATCACCAATATTTCTTCAAGATGTAGCAATTTGTAATAGACATAGCAACGTAGCACTTACAAAAAATAGATGAAGAACAAAAGAGTACTTACGTGATTGAAGCCTTTGGAGATGTTCTTGTGAAGTGGGAGAGCAAAAAGAAAAGTTTTGAGATGATTTGGAGAGTATATGCGGCGCCTAGGTCAAGTTTTCAACGTGTTTGTGTTTCAAGACTAAGTCTCCTTTATATAGGAAGAGAATGGGTCGGGTTTTGACCCATTTACAATCGGTTTTGGAGACAAAAATGCTACATATGCGGCGCATAATGCTTGGCATAGTCATGGTATATGCGGCGCATTGTCTATGGCATAATGGGACATATGCGCCGCATAGTCTATGGCATATGAGATACTGAGACCAAATGCCATAGCATAGGCGGTGCATAGTCAAAAGCATACCTAGGAATAGGCGGCGCATAGTGTATAGCACACTAGATTACGAGACCTTAGGCTATAGGATAGGTTGTGCATCGTTCGTGGCCTAGTTTTACCAAGGCCTAGCCTTCCTCGAAGCCTATTTTGGCGTGAGAAAGGCTCAATCCATAGCCTTATGCATCACCCTTCCTAACTTACCAACTTTACCATACAATGCGTCCAAATCGTCAATTGAAATCAATCTCCTCGTTGACTACTTCTTGCACCTATATTCGCTCAAACAAATGAAAATGATTAGTACGATGGGTTGCCTCCCACCAAGCGCCTTAGTTTTGGTCGTGGCACGACTCTTATTTTTGGATTTTTCATTTATCAAAATCAAAACAAGTACTAAAAGAAACGATAAAATGATAAAACGATGGGTTGCCTCCCATCTAGCGCCTTATTTATTGTCGCAGCACGACATAGTTACCTCGAGTACTCAGACTTCGTCAGGATAGATGGTGGATCGTTTTCTGAATGGATTCAGATGACAATGAGGCTTACTTGTAGGAGGGGTACCAATTATATCATCAATAGTCCAACCCATAGCTCTCATGTATCTCTTCAGAGTAGAGATGGGAGCATCTACGTTCTGTTTACTTAAATCATCCGCACTCACCGGAAGTATCTTTATACTTTCCAAGAACACATACCTTAGATAATTGGGGAGCTCTTTCGATTCTAGCATTGGTGGCTCTTCAAGGGAAGTCTTCGCTGTTGGTGACGGTTGATTCTTAAGATCACGGTCCGGTTGCTTAGGAGTATGGGAATAGGACTCTATTTTTGTTAGAGCACCCATAAGTTCTTCATATTCTTTAGCATCCTCATGCTCAACATTCAGCAGCGCAGCAGACAATGGCTCAACAGTAGGCTGTTTCTCTACAGATAATGCTTTCTTACCTTCATAATGAACATCAGCTACAGAGAACACATCCATATCTCTTGGCTGCTTCATCGCTTTGCACAAATCAAAACGAATCACTTCGTCATTCATTCGAAATAAAAGCTCATTATCTCTCATGTCAATAAGCACACTTCCTGTTGCAAGGAAAGGACGTCCCAAGATTATGGGAACTTCAGAATCCACCTCGCAATCCAAAATCACAAAGTCTGCAGGAAAGATGAAGGAAGAAACCTTCACCAACACATCATTCAAGATACCCACAGGTCATTTTACCGACCTATCAGCCATCACGAGCCTCATATTGGTTGGTGTCGGATCGCCTAACCCCAGCTTCTTGTAGACGGATAGTGGCATCAAATTGATGCTAGCACCCAGATCGCACAATGCCTTAGCAAAATTCATAGATCCAACCGTGCAAGGAATAGTGAAAGCACCAGGGTCTGCCTTCTTCTGTACTAAGGACCTTGTGGCAATTGCACTGCAATGATGAATATTATCTGCTGGCTCATAGCTTACTGCCCGTTTTTTTGTCAACAGGTCCTTCATGAATTTAGCGTACCCAGGCATCTTTTCTAGCGCCTCTACCAACGGAACATTAATGGTCAGCTGCTTCAACATGGTCATGAATTTGCTGAACTTTGTATCATCCGCCACCTTCTCCAATCTTTGGGGAAAAGGTGGTGGTGAGTATGGCATTGTTCTCTCCACGGATTTCTTCTCCTCTTGCTTCTGTTTTTCAGCTTTTCCAGGCTGCACGTCGTGAGGAGTGACGTTAAGGACATTAGGATCGGCTGCTGCGGCATCTTCCCCTTTCGCCTTATCATCAATTTTCGCCTCTTCGTCAGCCACTTGCTTGCCTTTTCCTGAAGTTTCCAGCACCTTACCACTTCTGGTAGTAATGGCCATGCATGACCCATCATTCCTTGGGTTTTGCACGGTGTCGCTAGGTAAAGTGCCAACCTTTCTTTGATTGAGTGCTGCTGAAAGTTGGCTCAATTGCTGCTCTATTTTCTTGATTGAAGTGGAATGTGAATCAACTAATTGCTTCATAGAGGACAAATCATTTATTACCTCTGTTACTCCCGCGCTATTTGCTTCCACTCCTTTCAGTAATTTAGCCATCATGTCTTCCATACATCCAGGACTAGATGTGGTGGTGTCACGTCTTCCAGGGGGAACATACACATCACTATTGTCATTCTTCTTCTTCCAACTACCTTGGTCCTTGTTTCCAGATTTCTCATAGTAGTTCCGACCTTGGTTTCCTTGGGCATTGCCTCGGAAACCCCCCTGATTGTTCAAGTAGTTGGCCTCCTCTTCCGAATAAGATTCGTCTCTTCCTTTTAGCGCCACAGCTTTCACTTTTTCGGTCTTCCCTGATAATAAATGCTTTGTCAGAAGATCCACTTGCATTTTCATGTGCGCTAAATCTTGATCACGTTCTTCTTGTCTTCTTCTTTGGTCTGCAGTCATGCCTATAGATAAAGTGGGGCTTGCTACCTCAGAATCTCTGGTATGCCAAGCTCTACTTTGCTTCGTCATACGATCTAGCATATTGCTTGCTTGACCAAAGGTGAGGTCCATGAATGATCCTCCAGCTGCGTTATCCACCACTGGTTTAGTTATTGAATTCAGGGCTCTGTATAGTATCTCCATTAGGTGAACATTAGTCATATGATGGTTTGGACACCTCGCTAGCTTTGTCTTGAACCTCTCCCATGTTTCATGAAGAGCTTCAGTGAGAAGCTGACGAAAGTTGCTGATTTCATCTCTCAATTGTGCTCTTTTGGATGGCGGAAAGAATCTTTCTAGGAAAGCGTCTCTCAATTGCCTCCAATTTGTAATAGAATCAGGAGTCAGCCCATTCAACCATAGGGTTGCCTCCCCAGACAGATACAATGGAAATAGACGTAATCGAATTGCATTCTGACCAACACCAGGATTGTCAAAAGACTTGCATGTAGAAATAAAGTTGATGAGATGCATATTCGGATCATCGCCTGCTAGTCCACCAAATAATCCCTTGAGTTGCAATAACTGAATCATGGTGCTTGTGATGTTGAACTTGGCTCCGGGCGCTAATGGTGGAAGAATAATGGCTCCTGTGGCTCCGGCTCCATCAAGATCATCATCATCATCATCGAACGGTATCTCACATTGTGCATCCATTGATGCACTGAACAAAAACCTGCAGTAAACAAAAACAAAAACTAAAAGTAAAAGTACGAGAGTCTTCGACCAAAGGGTCTAGTAATTATTACGAACTTAATTGACACTTGTATTCCCCGGCAACGGCGCCAATTTTTGATAACGCTCAATCTACAGCTCTCGTTTGAGTGTAAAGCGGTCGTTAGCAAATATAGAACCCAACCTGGGTTGGGTGTCGATCCCACAGGGAATAGCTTGGCCAACAAGTAAGTAAAATTACTAAACTTTTGGTGCAAGTCTCGTAAGAAGGGGGGATTCTTGTCTTGCAAGTAATGTAAACAAAAGCTGAAAATAATAAAGTAAAAAGAGAGAGATTGTTACGTTGGTTGTAAACAATGAGAATTGAAGCGTTGGGGTTATGTCCACCTTCTGAGGTATACGTCTCTATTGGCTATGAGTGTGTAGAATTCTGTCATGCAATTGCTTATAGAGGATTGTAGTCGATGGTAAATCCAAGCGTCTCTCGACCTAAACAAGGACTATTTCACTTTAACTCTCTCGAGCTTAAAGCGTATCTAAAGGTACGAATTCTCCAAGAGGTTAGTCCAGTTACGGCACTAGCTTTTTAATAGGAAAGGGTGTCCTACTACCTTGACATTATCTCTTTTCCAGACAAATAACTTTTCTCTCGAACAAGTTAAATGTTAGACTGGCGTATTCTTGCGTTTGCAACCGCAAAGAATGTAGATTAAGATGAAGAGAATAATGATATAAGCAATATACGTGCCTCGAACTCACAAACTCACAGCAATAGATAGTAACTCATTCGGCTTCCATAACCCCAACAAAGAAGTTTAGTTACCCATGAATGCGAAGGAGATCACGATTGACATTGTTGTTATACCACAAGATTGAGTAATTTCATGTAGCTTAGGTGGTAGGCGTGAGGCGTGAATTCCTAGGCAAAGTAACGATTCTCTTGTTGTGAAATTTAAGAATAGAAGAGTAGAAGAAGAAAAATAGAATTGACTTGTAAGATGAAATGTTGAGAGGGATGGAAGGAAGTATTGTGTTCTCCCTCCTCCCTCCTTCTTTAAAATCTCTAGCATGATAGGGTATTTATAATACCCATATCCTACTCCTACTAGATAAATAAAATATCTAACCAAATCCTACTAGGCTAATGTAATACTTAACCCAATTGTACTAGGTTAATGTAACATTATCATAATCCAAATAAAATAATGAAATACATAACCTAATTGTACTAGGTTAATGTATCATTGTCAAAATCCAGCTTTGTGTCTGTAAGTCCCCAAAGTCTTCAGAATTGTTGTTTTAGCCCGCGACAGATTTTTCATGCAGCAGTTTTGGTCCCCCAAAGTCTTCAGAAATGCTGTTTTAGCCCGGGACAGATTTTCCATGCAGCAGTTTTGGTCCTTAGGCGTGTAAACTCCCTTCCCTTCCTTCGTGAGCTTTCTTTAGCGTCAAGTAAGCCATAAAATTCTGAATTATGCATCATTTATACCTGAAACTTTACTAATCATGATCGTTAGCTCATTTACAGGAAAAAGGACTAAAAGTGCATGAAATGTATAATTTGTTCTCAAAACTAGGCTAAAATATGGGGAAAATATATTGATATAGGTGCGTAAATTCGCCTATCATCAATTATGATAAAATGGTTGATCTTGTGAAAAAGAAGAAGTGATTGTAAAAAAGAACCGCACCCATCCATATTAAGTGTGATCAAGAATAGAGAAGAATAGAAAAAGTCTAATGAGTGAAACCCCAAAAGCTAGTGTAGTGTTAAGGAGACTTAGTCACTTTAAATATCTTCGAGTATCATACCAGTCCCTAGCCTACATTACAAGCCTAAGAGAAGACCTATAGTGATCGTAGCTAACCTGTCTGAAGATCTTGGTAATGAAAATAAGGTCAAGCCTATGGTATTCGGTATACATTGATTGGTACTTCATACTGAGAGTGAGTTTCTGGTGATTGTCCCCATGGTTACATATTTAATGTCTGATATAAGTGAAGTGGGACTTCTTTTTAGTGAGGGAACACTGGTTACGTTGCTAGTTGCTAACTTATTTTGATAGTGTAAGCTTGATACATGCATGGTTGTTGTTTCTGAATTGATGCCATATCTTGATTCCTGTGTGTCCCATTGTTGTTCTTTAGTAGCATACCCAATTGATTTGTAATTAATTGACCTTGGAGAAGGTAAAGAATGGTTTTGAGATAATACAGATGATTGACTGTCAAATGTACTTTGTATCCTCTTGGTTGTGTTTTAGTTACTTGAGGATAAAAAATTGTTTTAAGTTAAGGGTGTTGATGTGTGGGACGATTCTAACACATTTGAGGCTTTTAACTGAGAATAATTGCAAAGTCTTAAGCAACTTTTGTCGTTTTTGATTGTTTTATCTTGATTTTGCAGTGGAAGTCAAAAAGCAAGAGAACCAACAATGATGGAAGTAAAAGAGTTGAAATCTAAAGCAAATAGAAGAGAAGTGTGGCTAAACACATTCCTAATAAGTCGTCAGTACTCTGATAAGTTATCATCTCCGTCGTCAACCTTAAACAGAGAATAAGATTTAGCTGAAAAAAGTGACGATGTCATATGATAAGTCGTTAGAGTTGTGATAAGCCATTAAGATCGTCGTTAGCCTAAGGCAGAATATGAGTGCTGAAGTAAATCATCGACGACATCTCTGATAAGTCGTCAAAGATCTGATAAGTTGTCATGCTTCATCATCATCCTAAGGCAACAAATATCAAAAGTGAAGAGGAGCTGACGACATCTATGATAAGTCATCAGACTCCTCATAAGGCATCACAAAATGTCGTCACCTGCCCGAGAAATTACTGAACTCTGTGATTTTATTTCCTTAATTAAGATGAAGTATTTAAAACATATGCTAGGGTTTTCTAATTATAAAAGGAGGATGAACATATCGTCTGGTACTCGACATTCTGGAATTGAACATCGCGTGTTTTCTCTCTAGTTTTGGATACAAGTTTACAATTAACTTTGAAGAGATTATCATCAATATTTAGGGATTTCTTCTTTAATCTAATATGACAAAAACTCATTACTATTCATCTTGCTGTAAGTTAATCTTTAAAATTATGAATTCAACTTGTTGTATCGATTATTACATTATGAGTGGCTAAATCCCTTTAACCCGAATTATGGGATCTATGGTTTATGTCTTGGTAAGCTGCTAAGTGTTCAAGATTCTAAAGGTAATAGGATTCCTTCATAATTCTGAGATTTTAATTATTGTCTATTGGTTAAAAATGATAGATAGCACCTGTTTTGATTTGCTTGAGATAAGAAATCAACTATAGTAGGAAGTGAATTATTGATAGGAACTTGGAAGCTACCAACCTTCCATTTAATAATTGACGCTGTAACAAGGTTAATTAACCTGAGGTGAAGTCTGGTCAGTGAAAATAAATTCCCTAAGTTCGAGAGGATTAGGTAATTAAATGATTAAGTAGGTCGAGAAACATTTAGGCATAACTTTGATAAAGAAAATCTGTTGTTCCTACCTATCATGAGAATCTTGAATCACTATTTGCATCTGTCAAGTACCAAAACCATAGTGAACATAATTCTGGTTTTCCATAAACTCTTGATTACAAACACTGAAACTAAAGTAACCAACAATTATTTGCTAATCTCCAAAACCCCCATTTTAACTTTTCGTGCCAGTTGTTTGAATTCAACTTGTAGCTATAGTTTCAAATTAGTTTAATTGCCAATCACATTATTCCCTGTGGATGCAACCCCGACTCCAAAAGTTGGGTAAATATATTGACGTCGACCACCTTGCACTAGATTGACGTATAAGTTGAGTGTTATTAATACCCTAATTTGATTTGATTGGGGTCTAACCTATAATACCTATTGGAAGGGTGTTGTAACGCCCTGAATCTAGTACCTAAAATGATACACGGTACTCATGACCCCAAAGGATTACAAGCTAACTCATGACTGATATATGTACCTGAACCCTGCATAATATACTATATAAATGCAAAAACAGTAGGCTGAACTGCCATAAGTTTCAAAATTGATAAACACCTGTAAAAACCATATTTGAATAATGTGGTACGACAATATCAAAATTGAAACAATATTTGAAAACATCTAGTCTGAAAACACTGTAGTCTGAAAGCCTCTAAACTATCTAAATAAGGAGTTGATGGGACATGTCCCCAACTAACTCCAACTACTGAAATAAACTAAGTAATGAAGAAATAAAGTAATGATAAAGCCCTCGAAGGATGAGGACTCATTGAAAACTCTGACTACTGAAACTGGAATGCTACTGATGTTATGGAACTCATGCTTCTGAACCTATGGTATAAAACTCTATAGCGCAAATATTTCAGTACGATTGAATGTACTGGTATGCAAGTGAGGTAGGCTGAATGCAAAGGGTTCAAATGCATGAACAATGCTACCTAACTGTATAACATATACGTGAGAATACATGCATGAATAAGTGACTGTGACTAAATTTGTGATGATAGACTACTGAGTCTAATTACTGATAACATGAGTCACTGATAACTGATATAACTAATACTGAGTAAATGTATATGACAGTCTAGGTTCTGATGGAACTAACTGAGTTCTGTACTATTCTAAGTTGACTGTATATGGTAGTTTTGAAGTTCTGAAAGACTATCTGAGTTCGATTACTGAGACTACATTTGAAACTATAACTGTGGGATTGTCATCTAACCGACATGCCCCAATAACACAATATAGCTGAGTTGGGGTCCAATCTGTAACCCCAATTGGAAGGGTGTCAATACTTCACCACTAGTAAGGACAAGTTGTGGGTAAACCTCATCTCATAGTCTCCCTAAAAGAGAATGGTGGGACTCTCATCTAACAGTGTTTATCCACCTCATCAACCCTCATCTTTTAGTGTTGATGTCTCAACCTATGTTGGCTACATAGTTCTGGAACACAAGGATTTGTTCTAAGGATCACACCCTCAATTGTCACTGTGTGTCCTCATCCTTGGGTTCAATTAGTGCTAAATCCTACTCCCATCTAAATAAACACTGAACATGATTAACTGAACTTAACATGACTGATTTCATTGAGTTCTCTTGACTAACGGAATACTACTTAGATTACTGAAGTACTGAGCTTTATAAGATTTCTAGGATTACTAAGTTTTCCTGAGTGACATGACTGACTGAATTCTACTGAACATGGCTTGACTGAGGATATAATGAAAACATGACACTGGCTCTAGGCACACAACTAACTTTTTGGTACAAGTACCCCAAGGACTCGATAGATGGAAACTGACAAGGCGTGATATCCTTGAATACATGACCAACAACAACTATCCATAATACAATAAGTTGGGGATTTCATGAAGTAAATGGTTATCACAAACTTATACATGAATAGGATTGCATGTAAACATGGTATAATTTCATAAGGCTAATTCATCAGTAATCCAAAAAACATTTACTAGGCACATTTATAGCATAGGAGTTCTTTGAACATAAGGGTAAAACATGAATCCTTCACTTAAGTCATAGTTAAACTATATTACATGATTTCTAGTCTTCTAGGCATTTTATCAAACGCCTTACATGGACCACTTAGGGCATAGGTTTAATCATCAATTAACACATAATTAACCACTCAATACATGGATTTAAACTTATATACTAACATATTTTCATAAAAACACATACAGATTCTAACTTGTTAATCATACAACAACAACCACATGAACATAATCAACACATAGCATGGATATAAAATTCATAGTTTAAAACTTGATAATTGGGCTTCATGGACAAAAGGAATCCATGAATGAACATTATGCATACCTCAGTTAATGAATTTGGAAGGATTGATGGAGAGTTCTTGTGATTTGGCCCTTGAATTTCAGAGCTAGGGTTCTTATTCTTGAGTAGAGTTGGTTTTAATTTGAGAGACTAATGCAAAAGTGACAAATAATGCACTCTTAGGGTAAAATCTCGTGATTGGGCGAAATTGTAGTCATGGGAAAAGAACAAAAGGCCCCTGGGATTTAATATCACAAAAATTGGAAAATTCTCAATTTTTATCCTTGGCACGACGCACCACAATCGCTCCAAGCCACTGGAACTAGATAATTAAGAATCTGCATGGTGGCGCGATGCAGAGCTATCACGTTGCCACTTTATTTGCGACCTGGAAGTATGGTGAGACTCAGAGACATCGCGAAGATTTACTGGAAAAAGGACATTTGGGATATAGAAAACTGACAAACGTCATTTTGTTTTATGGCACGACGCGCCACTGGCTGAAATGACGATGTTGAAACTTTAAATCGCCATAACTTCTTACTCAGTTATCGGATTTAGGTGAATTTCATATCGATGGAAAGCTTATTCAATTTCTCACGTGACAAAAAATGAAAATTTTGAAAATTCCACATGTATGAAAGTGTATTCATCTTTAAAACAAGTATTTGACATCTTTGGGACGAATTTAAGTTAGGTAGAAGTATGGGGTATTACAATATCTCCCCCTTGGGAACATTCATCCTTTAATGAAACTGACTGAGATGGGAGAAATGATCGACTGAAGTACAAGCTGAACATAAACAATTGAAACACAATTTCATGAATGATATAACATATAAGCTGAATGTATTATGTTGACCATGCATATCTGATGCATTAATAACAGATTTATGACAGCATGACTGAATTACTGATAAGATGAGTTTTTTTATAAAAATGAATATGCATATCTGATGAATGAATACATGATTGAACTGGCACATGAATTCATGACTAACTATGCAATGGTAATTTATACTAAGTTTATAATGGAATTTTGACAATAAACTGGACACTAAGTTGTAACTGAAATCCGAACATGAAACTGAAAGGCTTAGGAAAAGTTGTTACCTTGAGACGAGTCTGAATTAGCGGAGAAGAGTTGAGGATACTTGGTACGCATGTCTGTTTCTACTTCCCAAGTAGCTCCCTCAATGGAATGATTTCACCAAAGAACTTTGACAAGTTGGACTTCTTTGTTCCTTAGTCTACGAGTCTGGTAGTCAAGGATTTCGATTAAAATTTCTTCAAATCAGAGATCGTTCTGAACATCTATGCTCTAAATAGGGACTACAACTGTTGGCTCGCCTATGTACTTCTTGAGCAAAGAGACATGGAAGACTGGATGAACTGAGGCTAGATTTGAAGGCAATTCAAGCTCATAAGCTACTTTACCGAAGCGATTGAGAATTTTTATGGGACCAACATAACAGGGACTAATCTTTCCCTTCTTGCAAAATCTCTTCACTCCCTTCATGGGAGATATCTTAAGATAAACATAGTAACCAATCTCAAACTTGAGATCCTTTCTGCGCACATCTGCATAGGACTTTTATCGGCTCTGAGTAGCCCGGAGTCTTTCTCTAATCAACTGGACTTTATCTAAGGCATCGAATACTAAGTTAGGCCCTATAACTAAGGCCTCACTATCTTTAAACCAACCGACTGGAGATCTACATCTTCTACCATAGAGATCTTCGAATGGAGTCATCTAAATACTATAATGATAGTTGTTGTTGTATGAAAACTCAATCAAAGACAAGTTTTCATCCCAACTTCCCTTGAAATCAATTACATACGCTCGAAACATATCTTCTAGAGTCTGAATGGTCCTTTCTGCTTGATCATCTGTCTGAGGTTGGAAGGTTGTACTGAGATGAATTTGGGTACCAAGACTATTTTGGAATGCTTTCCAGAAATGAGAGGTGAAATGGGTACCTCTGTCTAAGATAATAGATAATGGAACACCGTGCAATCTGACCAACTCTCTAATATAGAGTTTTGTGTAATCTTCATCTAGATAGGAGGTATGGACTTGAAGGAAAAAAGCTAACTTGGTCATTCTGTCTACAATTACCCAAACTAAATCATGTTGATGATGAGCACGAGGCAAACCCATCACAACGTACATGTTCATTTCATCTCACTTCCAAGTAGGAATATTAAACTTTTGCATGGACCCACTAGGATTCTGATGCTCTATCTTAACCTGCTGACATATAAAACACATAACCATAAACTCTGTAACATCTCTCTTCATCCCACTCTCAACTAATAGATCTCCCACAAGTCGCGGTACATCTTTGTGGCCCCCAGATGAATAGAGTAGCGCGCACCATGCGCTTCTGCAAGAATTTGTTGCCTCAAGTCATCTACACCTGGAAAACATAGACGACCCTAACAATGCAATACACTATCTTCCCATTGAGATAAAACCTCAACCTTGTGATCCTTGACTGACTATTTCAACTTGACTAGACTGTGATCTCTATCTTGCTTTTTTTCACCTCAGAAACTAGAGATGATTTTGAACTACTCTGAACCCATATATCCACCTCCTCTGTATCGACTAAGTAAACACCTAGTTTGGTAAGCTGATGGACTTCCGGAGCCAACTTCTTCTTATTGTCCTCAACATAAGCAATACTACCTATAGACAGTCTACTGAGAGCATCATCCACTACGTTGGCCTTGCTCGAATGATAAAGGACACTCATGTCATAATCTTTCACAATCTCTAACCACCATATCTGATGAATATTGAGATATTTCTTAGAAAAGACATACTGAAGGCTCTTATGATTTGTGAACACATCTACATGAACTCCGTATTGATAATGCCTCCAAATCTTTAAGGCAAATAATACGGTTGTTAACTCAAGATCATGAGTATGATAATTTTTCTCATGGGATTTAAGTTGTTTGGAGGTGTAGGCTATGACCTTAATATCCAAAATGATAAAAAAAACCTAAACCTACTATGGATGCATTACAATACACTACGAAACTATCTGAACCATCTGGAAGAGCCAAAACTGAAGTTGAGGTAAGTCAAGCTTTCAACTCTTGAAAAATCTTCTCGCAAGGATCTTACCACTGAAACTTGACTTTCTTCTAAGTAAATCTGGATATAGGGGATGCAATAGAAGAAAATCCCTCAAAAAATCATCTATAATAGCCAGCCAAACCCAAAAAACTCCTGATATCTGATGGAGAGATCCTAATATCTGATGGAGAGATAGGTCTGGGCTAGTTTCTTACTGTTTTAGTCTTTTGAGGATCTACTCTAATGCCATCATTGGAAATTATATGACCAAGGAATGCTACTGACCTTATACAAAATTCACACTTACTAAATATGGCAAATAAATGATGATCTCTAAGAGTTTGAAGTATGATTCTGAGATGGTCTGCATGTCACGGTCACTGCTTGATTAGACAAAAATATCATCTATGAAGACTATAACGAATATTTCCAAGTACTACTTGAACATACAGTTCATCAAGTCCACGAAAGCCACAGGGGCATTTGTAAGACCAAAGGACATGACTAGGAATTCAAAGTGACCATACCGAGTTTGAAAAGCTATTTTTGGAACATCATATTCCCTGACTCTGAGATGATGATATCTTGATCTAAGGATTATCTTGAGAAATAGCTGGCACCCTGAAGTTGGTAAAATAAGTCATCAATTCGGGAAAGTGGATACTTGTTCTTGACCGTGAATTTATTGAGTTGGCGGTAATTAATCCACATTCTGAGAGAACCGTCTTTCTAGTGCATGAATAAGACTTGTGCGCCCCACAAGGACATACTGGGTCTGATGAATCCCTTATATAAGAGATCCTTCAAATTCTCTTTCAGTTCTTTGAGTTTTGTTGGTGCCATTCTGTATGGTGGAATAGATATAAGCTGAGTATCTGGAAGAAGATCAATGCCGAAGTCTATTTACCTTTCAGGAGAAATTTCTAGAAGATCTTCTGAAAAAAAATCTAAATATTCACTCATGATGGAACTGATTAAAGACTTGGTGTCTCAGAAATAGAATCCTTAACATGAACAAGATGATAGACATATCCCTTAGATATTATTTTCTATGCCCGAAGGTAGGAAACAAGTTGACCTATGAAAGTTGAAGTACTACCCCTACACTCTTGGAAAGGTTCATTTGGAAACTGGAACTGGACTTTTTGTTTCGGCAATCGACTGTGGCATACAGGAATGAAGCCAATCCATGCCAAGAATGATATCAAAATCAGTTATCTCTAATTTGACTAAGTCTGCTGAGGTGACTTTCTATAATATCATAACCGGTAAAGTTCCTATATACCCACCGGTCTATGATGGTTTTACCTACTAGGGTAGATACTGAGAATGGCTCTGCTAGAATTTTGGGACTGACTCCGAAATCAACTGCTATATAAGGAGTAACAAAAGACAAGGAAGCTCCTGGATCTAGAAAAGCATAGACATTCAAGTGAAAGATCTTTAACGTACTAGTAACTACATCAGGAAAAATTTTCTAATCTTGCTGGGACTAGAGAGCATAAAGTTTGTTTAGGCATTTCCCACTAGTAGTACTGGAAGTGGCACTCTGCTGATTTGGGCGACTGAACTTGGCTGAGGAACGGTTCTTCTAACCCTGATTACCTAACTGGGGACAATCTCTAACTCTGTGGATTGGCTTGACACATCCAAAATAGACATCACTGCCAGCTCTGCAAGTACCCTTGTGGTTCTTACCATAAATCTGACAAAGGGGATTAGTTCGGGCATTGTTGACACTGCCCCGGGTATTAGAGCCTAGTGCCCTATCTCTATTACCATCCCTGAACTTAGGAGTTGGATCACTATCTGAAGAAGGAGCTTGAATAGATGACTTAGGATGGAACAGAGAACGGTTTTCTCTCTCTGACTTAGGTTGAACAAAGTTGAAACTACCTGTCCTTACTCTCTTATTCTGCCTCTTTCTTACCTTAATCTTTTGATCTTCTATCTGTTAAGCATGGGTCTTAAGCCTAGCTATGTTCATGTCACTATTAAACATTGTGGACCTGTACTCATTAACCACACTATCATTTACCCTAAAAACAAACTTACTCAACTTGGCTCTGCTATCTGCAACCACGTGAGGAGCATATCTGGGTACTTGAGTAAACTTAAGAGAATACTCTTTCACCATCATGCTGCCCTTCCTAAGGATGACAAATTCTAACACATTGGCTTCCCTCACCTCTTGGGGAAAGAATCTATCTAAGAATGCAGTGACAAACTCCTCCCACTCAATAGGCCCTGCATCATCTGACCTCTTTGACTTCCACTGTTTAAACCAACTGTGAGCAACATCCTACAACTGATATATAGAAAGATCAACACTCTCATTATAAGTAACCCCCATTATGTCCATAACCTTCTGAAACTGGTCTAGGAACTCCTGAGGATCCTCTTCTGACTTAGACCCAAAAAAGGATGGAGGATTTATTCAGGTAAAGTCTTAAATCCTGGCTGCAGTTGAATTAGCCACTGTATTGGCCAGAATGACAACTGGTTATTTATTTGGAGAAGAAACTAAATTAGCAAGAGTGGTTAATGCAGCTCTAAACTCTTTATGAGAAATATGTCCATCCAAGGTATCTGCTTGGATGGGCTGAGGGGCTGACTAATTTCTATTTCTTCTTTTGGGAGGCATGTTCTGTAGAAGAAAGGGAGAAATGGATTAGACTGGGAGTTAAATTTGAGCTCACGCTCATTGGCACAACATGAATACTAAAAGAAGGGAAACTATTCCTAAAATATCTCATAGCCTCGTGCACATAAATTTGGCGTGCAACACACTCATGTACAAGACTCTACTAGATATGGCTTTCAGGCTTCCAAGGAGTCTATTGAACCTTAGTCTCTGATACCAAGTTTGTACCACCCCAAATCTGGTACCCGAAATGCTACATGGTGCTCATGACTCTGAACGAACCACAAGTGAACCCATCGCTGATATTCGTACCTGAATACTGCATAATATATTGTATAGATGCAAAAATAGTAGGCTAACACATGCCATAAGTTTCAAAATAGATAAACACCTGATAAAACCATTTTTGAATAATGTGGTACGACAATACCAAAAGTGAAATAATGTCAGAAAATATCTAGTCTGAAAAACTGTAGTCTGAAAGCCTCTAAACTGTCTGAATAAGAAGTTGATGGGACATGTCCCCAACTAACTCCAACTACTGAAATAAACTAAGTAATGAAAAAATAAATTAATGATCAAGACCTCAAAGGATGAGGACTTACTGCTAACTCTGACTGCTGAAATGGGAATGCTACTGATGATCTGGAGCTCGTTCTTCTGAACCTATGGTATAAAACACCATAGCACAAATGTGTTAGTATTATTAAATATACTGGTATGCAAGTGAGGTAGGTTGAATACAAAAGGTTCAAATGCATGAGCAATGCTAACTGACTGTATAACATGAATGTGAGAATACATGCATGAATAAGTGACTGTGACTGAATTCGTGATGGTAATGACTACTGAGTATGATTACCGATAACATGATTCATTGATAAATTATATAATTGATATTGAAAAACTGTATCTGACAGTCTAGGTTCTGATGGAACTAACTGAGTTCTGTACAATTCTGAGTTGATTGTATATGACAATTTTGAAATTTTGAAGAACTATTTTAGTTCTATTATTGAGACTGATTCTAAAACTGTAACTGGGGAAAGTAGTCACCTAACCGACATGCCCCAATAATGCTATATAGCTGAGTTGGGTCCAATTTGTAACCCAAATTGGAAGGGTGTTAATACTGTGCCACTGGTAAGGACAAGCTATGGGTAACCCTCATCTAGCAGTGTCCCTAAAAGAGAATGGTGGGACCCTCATCTAACAGTGTTTATCCACCTCATCAACCCTCATCTGTCAGTGTTGATGTCTCAACCTATATTGGCTACATAGTTTTGGAACGCAAGGATTGCTTCTATGGATCACACCCTCAACTGTCAATATGTGTCCTCATCCTTGGGTTTACTCGGTGCTAAATCCTACTCCTATCTAAACAAACACTGAACATGATTAACTGAACTTAACTGGAATGAGTTCATTGAGTTTTGTTGACTGACGGAATACTACAGAGATTACAGAAGTACTGAGCTTTCTGAGATTTCTAGGATTACTGAGTTAACTGAGTTTTTTTGAGTCACATAACTAACTGAATTCTACTGAACATGGCTTGACTGAGGATATCGGGAAAACATGATACTAGCTTTAGGAATACAGATAACTTGTCAGGTACAAGTACCCCCAGGGCTCGACAGATGAAACTAACAAGGCGTGATATCCTTGAATACATGACCAACATCAATAATCCATAATACAATATGTTCGGGATTTCATGAAGTACATGGTTATTACAGACTTATACATAAATAGGATTTTATGTAAACATGGTATTATTTCATAAGGCTAATTCATGAGCAATCCAACAAACATTTACAAGGCACATTTATAGCATAGAAGTTCTTTGAACATAAGGGTAAAACATGAATCCTTCATTTAAGTCAAAATTGAACTATATTACATGATTTCTAGTCTTCTAGGCATTTTATCAAACACCTTACATGGACCACTTATGGCATAGGTATAATCATTATTTAACACATCATAAACCACTCAATTAATGGATTTAAACTTATATACTAACAGATTTTAATAAAAAAATATAAAGATTCCAACGTGGGAATCATACAACAACAACAACCACATGAACATAATCAACACATGGCATGAATATCAAATTCATAGTTTAAAACTTGATTCTTAGGTGTCATGGATGAAAGGAACCCATGAATGAAAACTATGCATACCTGAGTTAATGAATTCAGAAGGATTGATGGAGAGTTCTTCTGATTTGGCCCTTCAATTTGAGAGTTAGGGTTCTTGTTCTTGAGTAGAGTTGATTTTAATTTAGGAGACTAGTCCAAAAGTGATAAAATAGTGCACTCTTAGGGTTAAATCCCATGATTGGGTGGAATTGAAGTCATGGGAAAAGGCCAAAAGGCCCCTGAGATTTAATATCGCAAATATAGGAAAATTCCCAATTTTCATCCTTGGCGCGACGCACCACTATTGCGCCAAACCACTAGAACTGGAAAATTGGGAATCTTCATGGTGGCGCGATATGGAGCTATCATGTTGCCACTTTGTTTGCGAACTGGAAGTTTGGCGCGATGCAGAGACATTGCGGATATTCACTGGAAAAAGGACAATTGGGAGTTAGGAGCCCTACGCGACTCTGTGTAATCGTGGAGTCTTCCTGGAAACTGAAAAACGTCATTTTTTCTTATGGCGCGATGCGTCACTAGCTGAAATGACGGTGTTTTACTACTGAAACTTTAAATCGCCATAACTTCTTACCTAATTATCTGATTTAGGCGAATTTGGTATCGATGGAAAGCTTATTCAATTTTCCACATGATAATATTGAAATTCCTGATAAAATAGGAATTATAACTCAATGAAACCAAGGAACAGAGATATCAAAGAATTTACCAATATCCAAAAACCTTAAATTACGTAGAAAGAACTAAATTAGAGAATTAGGTTAACATTGGTAATCAATGGTTGAATGGGAACCCATTTATGAAATCCCACACACCTCGATATGATAACCCTAAAGAATTCTTTGGAATTAGTTTCCTGAAGAAAATGAACCCTAGCTCTACCTTGGGGAAAGAAATTGCCTTTTTTCTCTATTTAGAACTAAGAGCCAGATTTTTTTAAAGTAATGGGTCTTAGGGTAATATTAACCGCAATAATGATTATGTAAATAACTCAATGATGTAGTTTAGATTCTAAAAGAGTGGGAAATTACTGATATACCCCTTTTAGATTTTAAACTGGAAACTGCTGGGAGGGACGTATGGGACCTTCCCATGATTGTGAGATAAACCTATGATTGTAGGTTGAACTTGTTATTCGAAGCTGGATGAAAATTCTCTAAACATTATCATATGAGACTTTGTATGATAGTGGGATCTACCTACAATCATACCTTGGTTTGTAAGTTTAAAGGTTAAATAAAGAGCATTTGTGGGACTCAGGATCGTGCCTAAGATCGAGGATTCAAAGAATAATAGTGGTTCCCTCTCATGGTAAGAAGGTACATTTGTCAAATTTCAAATATTGGGGTTGCCTCTATCAGAAGAGACCATTGTATGGCCATAAAATGTAACCACGGTCATGGTTTCGCTAGTGGTATCTCACTATAGAGCAATGTTTTACTAAAAAGGTAAGAATGTTTCATCCCGATGTCAGATTAAGGTAAAAATGGATTCTTTGGAAATATAATTCAAATATCTGTCAGTTTATGGGTATGTATCTCAAAGATGCATTAGAATCTAGAAATTATTCTCATTTGAATTTGATTATATTTTGAGGAATGAATTTGGCCCTATCAAAGAAGCTTCACCAACTTCAAACCAACAAATAGAAGATCTACACCTATTATCATAAAATGCCTCAAATGAGGTCATCTAAATACTAGAATGATAGTTGTTATTATACAAAAACATGATCAAAGGTAGATCATCATCCCAACTACTATTGAAATCAATTACACATGCTCTCAAGATATCCTCTAAGCTATCAATGGTCCTTTCTTCCTGACCATCTGTCTGTGAATGAAAAGTTTTTCTAAGATGAAATTGAGTACCAAGACCCTTATGAAACGCCTTCCAAAACCAAAAGGTAAACTGAGTACCTCTACCTTAAATGATAGTTGAATGGAATCCATGAAATTTCTCTATCTCCTTAAGATAGAGTTTAGCATAGTCCTCAATCGAATTTGAAGTGTTAACTGGCAAAAAATAGGCCAACTTAGTGATTGGGTCCTCAATAACCCAAATAGAATAATGATGTCGATAAGTATAAGCTATCCCTATAATGAAGTCTATATGAACTACCTTCCACTTCGAAGTAGGAATACTAATTTCCTAGAGCATGCTACTAGATCTCTGGTACTCAACCTTAAGTTGCTAGAAATTTGGACACTTAGCCACAAATTTTGCGATATCTTTCTTCATACCATTCCACCAAGATTTTTCCCATAAATCACGTTACATCTTAGTGACTCCTAGGTAAATAGAATACTGAGAACGATGAGCCTCCACTGGTATCCAAAGTTTCAAGTTATCTAAAACTGAAATACGTAGTCTGCCCTAATAGTGAAGAACACATCTCCCCCTTTGGAAAAAAATTCAACCATCTGGCTCTGGACCGCTGCTTTTAATACAAGAAAAATAGGATCATTATCTTGCATTTCCTTAACCTCGGTAGCCAAAGAGGATTCTAAACCATTTTAAACTAAAATACTACCTTTGGTTGAGTCAATCAGTCAAACACCAAATTTTTCCAGTCTATGAACCGCACGAGCTAGTTTTTTATTCTCATCCTCTACATGAGAAACATTTTCGATAATAATTATCTAAGGGAATCAGCCACAAAATTGGATTTACCTGGAAGATACAAAACACTCATATTATAATCCATCAGCAACTCTACCATCTCTTCTGATGGAGAATTAGATCCTTCGGAATAAACACATACTGAAGACTCTTGTAATCAGTGAACATGTCAACATGAACCCCATAGTGGTATTTCCTCCGAACCATTAAGCCATAAACAAATGCTTTCAACTCAAGATCATGAGTTGGGTCTCATAAGGCTTGAGTTGTCTAGAGTCATAGGTTATAACTTTTCCCCACTGCATCAATACACAACCAAGTCCAATCATGGAAGAATCAGTATAAACCAAAAAACCATCTAAGCCCTCGGGCAGAGGTAAAACTGGAGTGGTAGTGAGTCAATTTTTCAACTCCTAAAAGCTCTTCCCACCATAATCAAACCACTGAATTTTACTTTTTTCTAACTCAACCGAGACATAGGATAAGAAATAGAGAAAAATCCTTCAACAAACCATCTGTAGTAACTGGCTAAGCCCAAGAAACTCTTGATATCTGCTGGAGAGATGGGTCTAGCATAGTTTCTCGCTACTTTGATCTTTTTGAGAATCAACACGAATGCCTTTTCAAAAATAATATGACCAAGAAATGTTACTATTTTAAAAAGAATCCTCACTTGCTAAATTTAGTGAATAACATGCGATCTTTAATAGCCTGTAAGACAATCCTTGGATGATTTGCATATTCATCCTCACTCTGAGAATAAATAAGGATGTCATCAATGAAGCCTATAATGAGCATGTCCAAGTACTATTAGAACACCATGTTTATCAAATCCAAAAAAGTTGTAAAAATATTCGTTATTCTACAGTCCGAAAGACATAGCAACAAATTCAAAGTGATTGTATCGAGTTCTAAAGAATGTCAACAAAATGACACACACTCTGACTCTGAGTTGATGATAGCTTGATCTGAGGTTTATCTTAGAGAAATAATTTGCACCCTAAAGTTGGTCAAGCAAGTGATTGCCACGACCCAACTTCTTAGGTCATAGTGGCGCCTACCATAACCTACCAGTAGGCAAGTCAACCCGTAGTCCAAAATGGCTAGTAACGGACTACTCAATAATATAAGAAAAAGAATGCGGAACATATGAAATAAAGATCAACATAATGAAGAATCCCAAAACAAAGTTGTATCTGTACAAGAGCTTCTAATATAAAAAGAGTACAAAAGTGAAATAACAAGAGAAATACAATGATACAACTTATCTCTAAATACAACTAAGAGACTAGATTAATACATAAGAGAGAGATAAGTAATGCTCTGAACGTCAGGAGCTTACTTTAAGTTTCTAAACTAGGGCTGCTCCACACGATGCATACATCAAGGAAGGATAAACCCGTACTGTGATCTGCAGGCTACAGAAGTGTAGTATGAGTACCAAATGAATGGTACTCAGTAGGCTACTGTCAACTGATCTCCAAAGATAAAGAAGATATATACAACATATAAAAAAATAGAAACTACACCCAAGAGTCCAGAAATCATATGACAAGTAAATAAGATAATAAGGAACAACTATCTTATTCATGTCCAAGAGTCTGACAAAATAAGACTAAGGAAGTATCAGGGTGAACTATCCTATTCCATCTATATTTAATATATGGCAATGCTACACTGTATATCTCAGGTCAATATACTAATAAAGAGAGAAAAAAAGATATCTAGTAATATGGAAGACAAAGATACGAGTATATAATATGAACAACGAAGGATGGGATATGCGGCAGTATCATAGGTTCATATAGCTTGATATATTTATATAACAACATGAGGTCATCTCAAAGCATAACCTATATCATCATATACTCATTTTATGACCTCATTATAGTACTACCAAGATGAAATAATATCATGCTTGAGGTTCCTAATCCACATGGATTGACATGAAATAATTGTACATAATAATGAAATCATAAGATAGGAGAGGCCAAAGACGTACCTCAAATCCTGATATCGGATCAATGACCAATCTATCATAATCTAGAAATAATAATAATAATTATATCAATTATAATAATAATATCTATAACATCGCGAATAATCGGCTACTATGGACAACCAAATACTGAGCTGAGACTATGCTACCCCCCACCACCCCAGGCTCAGAAGGTTCAATCAATATACAATAACACAAGGCATATTCTTTACCCATATATATGCAACCTTCCCATACCGGCTGATAAATATAGATGCATACTGGTGATAGGCGATGCATATGCAGGAATGAATCCAAACTATACAATTAATATCACAACTCATAATAATTGTCCTCATCACGACTATCATCATCGTAATCAACCTCCGGCCTTGACGGGTATCATCACATCATTATTAGTATCGTTCGACCTTGTCGGGTATCGATATATCCTCCGGCCTTACCGGGTATCAACATATCATCAATATTTCATTCAGCCTTGCCGGGTATCAACATATCATCAATATATCCTCTGGCCATGTCGGGTATCAACATCATCACAATAGTATCCTGCGGCCTTGCTGAGTATCAATATTATCACACTAGTATCCTCCAGCCTTGGTGGGTTTAAATATCATCAAAATAGTATTCTGCAGCCTTATCGGGTATCAATATCATCATATAGTATCCTCTAGCTTTGCCGGGTATCAATATCATCACAATACTTTCCTCAGGTCTTATCGAGGATCAATATCATCATAATAGTATCCTTCGACTTTGCCGAGTATCAATGACATCATAATAGGCATTGCCGAATAATATACACTAAAATACTCATAAACACAATCATAATACCATAGAATATCTATCTAGTCAATATTTCCCAACTACTTATTATTAGCTAACCAACACTTATTATTAGTAAAATCACTAGTTCGCTAGTCATCGCATAACCTTTAGTTATTAGCCTAAACATTATCCTTCACATAATCCTTATTCAAAGAAAAGCAACTAACCACTATTTATTTAATAGCCAACATCTAACACCTAGTCAAAGTTCATCACTAGACCAAAACTTCCATTTATCCACCATTCATTATTATCAACTAATCATCCTACATCCGTTAATCATTACTAGACAACACATTACTACTTGTCACCTAATCATCTTTTATTAACTGACACCATTCATTAACTAACCATCATTAGCTACCATGTTTCAGCTAAGAAAGATTCAATAACAAATACATTAGATTCCTAGCCATCAAGTGCTATAGTCCCTTAATAGATAATTAGTTACTACATAGCTTAACCGTCTAACTAGAAGAGCAGTCATCAAATCATATATCAGCTATAATCATATCATTTATTATGGTAAATAATCATGACGTACCAAATCTATGCATGCCATCACAATATTCAATCAGTGGAATAATAAGCATTTTATTTCATCTTCCTCTTTCCCATACCAAAGAGATGTGTGTGTATACAAACATACACATATTCATATACATAAACTGTAATCATATCATCTATAATGATACATACTTCTCGGCTATTCAATTAATATCATAACACGGCCCTTGGCCCATTAATTTAACAAAAATAATCAAAACATCATAATCACGGCCTTGAGCCCATACACATATCCAGGACTCATATCAATAATCATATTTGTAATCCATAGCATATCTCTAATCATCACACATATAGGAGGCATCTCACATCTATGAGGCATAATATATATAAACATGTAATCATTTATGAGATATCTTATATCAATGGTCATACATAAGGAATATCACTTCTCTAGGCTAATTTACATATCCAAAAGGAATATTGTCTATATAGGTCCAACAATCATGACTAAAGGAAATAGCAACTCTATAGGCCATTCATCAAGTCTAAGAGGAAATAGCATCTCTATAGGACAATCATCGTCTAAGAGAAAATAGCATCTCTATAGACCACATAATGTATCTAGGAGGAATATCAGCTTTAAATTCCCAATATCACTTCCACAAAGAATACCATAACCATAATTGAAAAGCCACAATCTTGAAACATCAATACAAGTTACCAAGTTATGAAGTAACCTTATTCTAAGGTTTAATAGCCTCATCTATATCTAATATCCGCACTAAGTCCACAAGACTTAACACAAGCTTAGGCTAAAGTGTGCCGAACGATCTCGCTTCTGATCCATAATTTCCATAATTTGGCATGATATGCCCCAAACTAGGCTAAGGTATCTTGTTCATCTTCTAGATGCAAAGTAAGTTGTATTCAAGCCTAAAAAATCAACTTCTACTCAAGTCAAATCTACACAACTTATGGTTGTAAGACTACCATACTAGCCCAATGAGGCTAAATATACAAATCATGCTTCAAATACTAAAACTATATTCTAAATATAGAATTATATCATATCCATGCTATAACTAATCTAAACTAAAGAGGAAAGGCAATCGGATATAAAAGGTTTATAAATATGTCATCTTACAGGTCCAAAACCTTCATCTAATCCCAAAACATCAATATATCATTGCCAAGCTATCCTACTTATAATCAAGCCTAACATCCATATTCACACATAACATATATCACACATCATCTGTGAAGAAAAGTAGGAAGAAGCCTACCTAAAAGCCAAACCGCAAAACCTCACTTCATGCACCACATGCTCGTCTTCACTTTACAATCCTCAAAATTCCATTCCACTATCAAAACCATAATCTACTCATCAATATAAGTCTAATGATACCGATATTGCACTATAGTGCTTCGGGTCCAAAAATGACACCAAAACCCCAAGTGGGTCCCACATGCAGAAAATGAGTTTTTGAGACCAACCCAATGTTCACACAAAAAATAAGGAATCATAACCCTCAAAGAATGGGTGAAAATTAAGCATAATTTGGGCTAAAATCAAAACCTAAGCTAAATTGGGTGTTTTGGGTCCAAACTATGAAATTCAAGCATGAATTGCAGAAATTCTTACCTTAATATTAAGCTCTCAAGTCACCCCCATGACCAATTTTGAGTTATTACACTCATTTTGGGGTTTCTAGGTCTAAATGGTAAAGGGGAAATTCCCTAAACACTTCTTGGGGCCTTTATATAGCCCCTATCGCTAAAGATATGCCACTATCATAGTCATGCAGGTTGGAATCATGCTACCCACAATCACTACACTCTTGGCCGCTATCGCAGTTGCACTAGATGACAACAAACTCAAAAATAAATTTTTGACCCTCCAAACTATACGAAAACCAAAGAATATGATCCAATAGTGAATTTTATGTTTAAATGACATTTTAAATCCACTGGAACCATCAAAACTTTCATCAGAGATCATTTAGGCAAAAAAGTGGGGCCCACACCTATAGTTTCATCACTTCTTAGAAAATCTGCTCAATAGCCCAAAATAAGTCTGGGAGCCTTGGGACCTGAACCAAGGGTCTTTCTAGCCTAAATTCGATATTTTGGATATGATGGAAAAGTCAAATTTTTAATCTAAGGTTTTTTCAATAAAATATGGGTCCACACCCATTTTTTCCAACTTTTAACTTCCAACCAATAGGTCAAAATGAGCTGGGGTGCATTGGGACCCAAACCAAAGGTCTAACCAGACTTAAATAGATATTCTAGATCTGCTACCGCAGTTGAAATTTGCATCCGAGATTGTTTCACTAAACTTTTTTCTCAGGAGCCATTTGAGCAAGCGAAGATTTCTAAACATAGAATTGCCTCTAAAAATCAAATGAAATGCCTAGTAACTGAACTGTCAGTCCTAACAAGTCATAAATAACTTAGGGAAGCTATGGAGAAGATCAAATGGTAAAGATAAACATAATTATAGTAAATGACCTGAAGAGTCATTACAGTCATGTATTCTGGGAAATGAGATACTTATTTTTGATTGGGATATTTTTCAATTAATGACACTTGATATAAATTCTAAGAGAACCATATTTATTTGTGCATGAAAAGAGGTTGAGCACCCCATGAAGAGAAGTAGGTCCTAATAAAACCCTTGTGTGTGCGGTCCTTCAATTTCTCCTTTAACTCTTTAAGTTTGGTTGAAGTCATTCTATAGGGTGGATTAAAATTTGTTGGGTATCTGATAGGAGATCTATTGCAAAGTTAATTTTCCTATTGGGAAGAACACAGTGTAGATCATTGAGAAATTCATTTACCCTTCAAACTAACCAAAGAGTTGGGGCTTTAGATTTTGAATCCTTAACTCGAACAAGAAGATAGATAAATCATTTGGAGATCAATTTTCTATACTTAAGGTAAGAAATTATTTGTACTATAGGCCCTAAAGTACTACCCTTCCACTCTAAAACTGATTTATGTGGAATTTGGTATATTACTACTCTCTTCCTATAATCAATCATGGCATAGCAATAATATAGCTAATCCGTGCCAAGAATTACATCAAAATACACCTCATCTAACTCTATAAAATCAATTAAAGTGACTTTCTAGGAATTTGTAACTTTGCATTTTTGGTATACTCGTCTAGCTATGACTAAGTCACAAACTACAGTAGAGACTGTGAAAGGTTTTAAAAGAATTTTGGGACTGACATCGAATTCAGCTATGTATGTAGATACAATAAAAATGTGGCTCCAGGATCTAATAATGCATTGACATGAATATGGAAGATCTATAATATACTCGTGACTATGTCAAGAGAACCCTTGTGGTCATATCGTGTTTGAAGGGCATAGAACTTCTTCTGATGTTGTCCACCAGCTGCATTAGATGAGGTACCCTATTGATTCGTGTGACCTACGAGAGTTGCTAAAGAGTTAGACTGACTTTGATGATGGGAATCTCTACCTTTATGAGAATAACTAGGAATTCTCAAAGTCGGTGGCCTAGTTTTCCATAACCCAAAGAAACCATCACTATTGTAACACTCCGCATTCTTGAACTAGAAATTAAACCATTATTTTCATGTGTGTAAACTCTATCCCATGAGTTATCTTTGAATACATATTTCATGATATTTATCCAAGTGTGTGAAGTGCTTTCGAAGTGAAAATGTAATAAGAATCACTTAGAGCAAAGTTGAGCTAAGAGCCTTTGTTTCGACCAAATTTTTGTATTTGATTTTACAAGGGTCAACTTTAAACTTGTATAACTTTTGAAATATATGGAGTTTTGCAGATCAAGACATACCAAATTATACATAATTGAATTAGCTTTCGAACAATACCATTCTCAACTTAATTTGATAGCTGAGAAAAAAGTTATGATAATTTTTGTTATAACCTGTAAGTTGTTGGGATAACACCACGATGCGGGACTAAGTTACCCTGTCTTGCTCCAAGATGGGGAGTAATATTTTCTTGCAACCATAAATACTATCCCAAAGGATATTTTAGTCATTTCCCTTTGCCCCCAAGCACCCTAGTGACGGATTAAAATGCCAAAAGGGCATTATTTGCCCACTTTTAATCATCAAATCCATATGTAAACCATTCCCTTCCCAAGAAAAAAGAACCAAACCCTTTTCCCCAAGAATCCAAGAATTCAATCTTCCAAGTTTAAGAATCTTCAAGAAAAAATCAAGAATAGGGCTTTTTTTAAAAGTTCATCATTTAAATCTTAAGATTTAAGATTTTTTCCATAAGAATTCAAGGGTTCAAGTTCCAATTTTAAGTTTCTTCAAGAATTTGTTCAATTAAAGTCTGTGGGAGTTCATTAATGGGTACCTTTCACCTATTGAGCCCAAAACCCTCCTTTTTGAGTAATGTATGAGTTTATCCTTTAATATGAAGTTTATTATGTTCAAGATGAGTTAAATTCATATTTTATTTAGTAGTTTGAACTCAATTCATGTCCATGTAAGATTTCATGAAGGGTTAGGGCATATCATGCTTAAAGTTTAAATTTCCCATGTCATATTCAAGTGAATTTCATGTTTAAACCCCTAATTTATGAATTTAACCGTGTAATCATGTAGATTTCTCATGTTTAACACATTCCCAAGTTAAAGTTCATGATTATAATGTGTTTGGTTGAATGTTAATGTTTTGGGTCTTTGAACCATGATTTCCATCGTACAGTTTTAAGTGTTGACATAGTGCTTTATGGTCATTCAGTGTTGGTGGGTTATAAACACTTGATACCTATGTTTTTTACATGATTTTCATTTTTAAGTAACAAGTTAGTCAGATAATGGGTTTAATGTCATATTCTGAACACCATGATTATGTTGAGAATTATCAGTTTATAAGTTTATAATTACCTCAAAATTTTTATGTACTGTTATTTTTAGAATACCACGACCTAAGCTTATCAGTTATTAGTTATCAGTGCATGCACCAGTTAGTTCCAGTGTCAGCTCAGTTGGGAGTAGGATTTATCATCGATCAAACCTAGGGATGGTGGATCACCCACAAGTTAGGATAGGGTCCTTAGTAGCAGTCCCTAAGTTCAAAAACTACATAGCCAGCGTAGGATTATGAGATGTCACCCGCCAATTTAGGACTTAAACTTTCTTAAGAGTAACCCTCCAGTTTAGGACAGACTCCCTAGTCATTTGGGACATCAGATTAGTGGATCCACACCGCCAGTGTTAGTACCTGTGGTATGGTACTGACACCCTTCCAACTGGGGTTAAAGGTTGGACCCTGATTAGCTCAGATTGGGGCATGTAAGTTACATGATACCTCCCACAATTTTATTCGATATTCAGTATGTCTCAGCTCAGGTTTGCTTGATCAAAGCAAATAGATTTTTCAGTTAATTAGTTATACAAAATTTAATCTTTCATATTACAGATTATCTCAGAAACATGTTTATTCTTGGTCTTGGATTCTTAGATATTACATGTTTGTGTTTTTCATGTTAATTATTAGTACATGATCCTTAGTTTAGTTTTATAGCATATTCAACTTTACATGAGATGTACATATAGTATTTATGTTTTACAGCTTCCTAGCTTCAGTTCTACTTATTTTACAAAAGTAAAGATTTTAAGTAACTAAGTGTAGTGATTCACCAGCTTATCAGATTATGTTTGTTACTCATGCTTTATGATACTTTAGCTTTAAGTTTATTTTAGTCTCTTGGTGAGTCTACTTGCACTTAGCATGTATGTTTTAAGGTTATATATGAATTTCGTTTTACTTATTGTATTTACCCCCACTTACTCTAAATATTCCACAAGTACTGATCCACATATATGTCTATGTGCTATATTGTCATATAATGTAGGTACTAGTTGTAGCCTACACGTCATAATCAGACAGTTTGCAGCTTCTAGCCAGTATATAATGAGTTTTCTTATTTTTGGGACTTCAGTCAGTAGTAGTTCATATACTTTTCTTTGATTATTCATATGTATTTATTTGTGGCAGTTGGAGGCATGTCCTAGCTATTTACAGTTTGTATAGTAGAGGCTTCATAGATAGTCAATCACAGTGATGAAATGTAAATTCCAGTTCTCTCTTCAATTTTATCTAGATGTAAACTATATTAGTATCATAATTATCCAAACTATGCCATGATTATATTTTTCTACAATAAACTTAGCTATTTTATATATTCTAAATTAGTTGCTAAAGCAGTATGCCAGTTCATGGGTTAGCTTAGGATAACTTCTGGTTCCAAGTACTATGTTATGACTAGGGGGCAGTCTCGGGTCATGAAAAATATAGTATCAGAGAACAAAACTCAATTATCCTAGAGTGTCTATGAAGTCGTGTCTAGTAGAGTCTTACAGAATGGTATAGATACATCTGTACTTTTCTTCGAGGGGATACAGGGCATTTAATAAGAGTTTTCCTTTTTTCATATCCCAGATCGTATTGTAGAGATATTTTTTAAGAAACTTATATAGATTCTCATCTTGATCTATTTATGCTAAACCTGCCTTATTATTGAGGTAATAGAAATAGTCAAGATTAAAATCAAATGAAAAAGTTTTCTTAGACATTCCCCATAAATAATTATGGGATTACTTGTTATCTTAAATAATATCCCACCAGTTCCTTTCTTTTCCCAAAGTATGAAAGATTTTATTCATGTTCACTAAAATCATGCACTAATCCAAAGTCATATGTGCCCTCAGATCCCTTCTCAGAATACTATGACAGTATATGATCTAGAGTTAGAATCATGAACCCAGAAGTTTAGAAGTAGTAGAGTAGGGATAGTTTTATCTGGGTTTAGTAGATTTTATGTCCATGGGGATAGTTGTCTATAAAGTTAACTAGAAGGCTTGAAATAGTGTATACAAGAATTTAAGTTTGTTGATTCAAAATTCTATGCTATTGATGTTGGATAAGTTGGTATACTATTAATTCTCATTTTTTAGGGAAAATATAAGTTTAGAGATGTGATATTAGTAAGCTGTGAAGGAAAAGAAGCAGATTATGTATTTAGTGAGGCAAGTATGTTTTCATGAAGGAAGTAAGTATATGATGATTGTTGAAGCTAAATAAAGTTAAGGATAGTGTATGTTAAGAGAGTGTTCAAGAATGAAGTTAGTATAGTTCATTAAACATTTGGGGATATTTATTTTAATTGTTAGAATCTAAGTTTGAATCTTTGAAGATCAAGCTAATAGAACGAAGAGTTGAAGCTCTAGATAGCGTAAACTCTTGGTATGGTGATACTTCTTAAGATTCTAAGTTAGTTAGTGTTTGAGTTATTATATGATGACTATTGGGGCTATAGAAAGATAAGAGTTGTATCTCAGAAAAAGTACTAGTGGCGGGTTTTACTCTTTCAGGTGTAGTCTTTCAAGTTGAGTTTATTATTTATGTGTATTATTATATCTCGAACTATACAGTTAAGTTATTGTAGTTTAGTTTAGGTTTTATTAAAGTGTTCACAGACTTAGGATGATGGTTTAAAGCTAAGGGGAAGATGATAGAAAAAGGAACTAAGTCAGGCTCTCAGATTCTAGTAGTAAAGTTGGTGTGTCATAGAGAAACAGTAGGGGAGGATGATGTCTGACTCATTCTTATCTCGGTACAGAGTTTTGTACTTCAGTCTTCAAGATACCTACTCATCCATTACATGTTAGCTTCGTAATCATAGCTCATATTTCTGCACTTTCCATAGAATTATGTACATTCCTAGTTCCAAGTATAAGGAGTTCCAGTTCACTCAGCAGTACAAATCATATTCCCTAAAATTATAAACTCCAAACTCAGGTCATGCAGCTCATGACTCATGTACTTATGCTTTATAGAATGTTCAGTTCCAGGTACTCATGGTACACCCAAAATGACTTTCTATGGCTTGTAATGAGTTTTCGATGCTAGGTAAGGACTAATTTTAGGAAAGTGACTTTAAATTTAGATTTCACACTCTTTGCTTTTGCTAGCTACTCACTTTGACTACCACTTTTCTACTTTATTTACAATACATACTATTCATCCATAATTTCATAATAACCCTAGTTTTTTTTATCTACATTATGCACCCTCAAGTTATATTGATGCTTTCAGTTGAGGTGCATATTATCTAACTAGATCAGGGACGGTTGAGATATTTTCTTTTAACTCCAAACTACCTATATCAGAGATTAACTTCCCAGCAGTAGACACCCTCAACTTAGGCATTTTGCCTAAGTTAAGGTGCACAATATCCAATACTGGACCAGGGACAAAACTAGGTTCTAGCATCCTACTATGAATGAATTAGAATTATTGGGGCTGAATAAATAATAACTAATGGTAAAAGAGGGTGCAAAGAAAAAAAATTACATATTTTTGGTGGGATTTTTATGGCCAAATGGACTACAACTGAAGTAGACCTGCTATCCTATCTTATTAAATCAACCACAAGGTAACACAAATAAACCAGGAGCATTCTAATTATACACACGATACAAGAACTATATCAAAATACTCACACACACGGACAATGAGCTCATACTTATCCTACAAACTCTTGGGTTCACATTACATGATCATGCTTACTTTATCTTTGTATCCTAATTCCAATCATAGATTCAAGATGGTTGGTCAACATATATTAAGTAAAAAGAAAGCAGACTCATAAACGAGCATATTCAGAGTATTCTTCCATAATTCATCATTCATCCATACATACAAAAGGTGCTAAAAGAAAAAAATATAAAACATCTATAATCACTGAATGATATATACATCACAATGCATAAGAGAATTAAAGAACTTAATCATGCCAGTTCTACTAGATAGTACACAAAGGAAAAGAACACATGCAACAAAAACCTCCATGGTGACCAACAACACAACAAGAACCCCATCCCCACTAAACAAAAAATGTATTGTCCTAAAATGCATTAACAATAAGGTACAAGGGAGTGAAATACTTGCAAATCCTCTTAGGCTTAAGGGTCGGTCGAATTTGGTGAGGCTTCTTTGGCCTCAAGTGCAACATCAATGACCCCAATGGTAGTAAAGGTGCTCAAAATAGTTCCCTCTTAAATTGGAGGTATCTCGAATGGGACTGGATCATGTGTGGTCCCCCTCAGTGGGGATGAACTAGTTGAGAATCCCGCTTCTTTATCTACAACCTTTTTATTCCTTCTTTCTTTGTCTCTCTTTGATCTCTTTGCATCTTTTCTCATGTCCCTAGCTTTTATTTCCTAAAGTTTCATATCTTCGTGCCTCCTTCTCTTGGAAGTCTTTCTATTAGCACTTTCATTAACCTGCTTACCTTTATCTTTCAGCGGCTTACTGTAATGCCCCGTACTTCTACATAGCTTAATATCATCCCAAAAATTTTAAAGACTTGCTTTGAAGATGAATACATTGTTGTACATATGAATTTTTCAAGATTTTGACATTTTTTTGTGTGGAAAATTGAATAAGATTTCCATCGATATAAAATTTGCCTAAATATGATAATCGGGTAATAAGTTACGGCGATTTAAAGTTTTAGTCATTAAATACAGTCATTAAGGTGTGTAGTGCGTCGAGAAGAGTGTCAAATTAGCAATTGTCGATTTCCAGTGTTTCTTCGTGATAGTGGCGCATTGAGCCAAAGACCCAATTCATAATTATCTAATTTTATTAAGGTAACGCGATCCTAGCGTGTCGCTCCATGGATGAAATTCGCATACAGTGACGATCCATGATTCCACCGCATTGCTCCATCCGCCCAGTTCCCAGTTGACAATTCCTAGTGACACGACGCGATAGAGTCGGTCGTGCCAGCCTGCCAAATCAAGAAATTTTGATGAAAAATAAATATTTTGTCTAGGGATAAATTGGTCTTTTCCCAAGGTTTTAACATGTCCAGTTACAGGATTTAATCCCTAAAAATATTTTAAATTATTATTTATTCACTTTTTCCCCCAAACCAAGAATATTCTCTCCCAACAATCAAAACCCTAGTTGTCAAGAATCAAGGTCATGCTCAAGAATTTCTCCAAGAACCTTTAAGGAATTACATTCTAAGGTATGTTAAGTTTTGATTCTTGGGTCCCTTTCACCGGTGAAGCTCAAAAATCTCTTTACAAAATCTAAAGATTTTGTATTTATGAATGTTCATAATTTATTTAAATTGAAATTCATGTTCATGTTGTTGTTGGATTTTGATTCATGTTTTAAATTACATGTTCCAATGATTGAGCCTGGTATGTGATGTTTTGCATAATATTCATGATAAACCATTTAAATTGAAAATTGATTTATGCAACCATGATAATTAGATGCATTGATGATTCTATAACAAAAATATACTCCCCATGTGTTTGATAAAATGCCTATGTGAAGGAAAAAGTGTCATTATAGCATGTTAATGTGAAATCCCCATTCATGTACAAGTTAATGCATGTCAAGTGTTTGATGAAATGTCTTAGTCAATGAATTATGGATATATATATATATATCCGTTGTTGTGCTTTCTAACTTGTGCCATGATTTACTTTTATGCCATCGAATCCTGGGGGTATTTATACCCGACAATTTAGTTGTGTGCCTAGAGCCAGTGTCAGTTTCATGATAATCTCAGTCACACCATGATCAGTAGAATTTAGTCAGTTACATGACTAAGGAAAACTCAGTAATCTCATGAATTCAGTCAGTGAACAAAATTCATTAATAATCCATCAGTCCAAGAAACTCAGTGAACTCAGTCTTGTTCATCCCAGTATAATTGGTTCAGTGTCTATTCAGTTGGGAGTAGGATTTAGCACCGACTGAACCCAAGGATGAGGGCACACACTGAAGGTAGTGGGTGTGACACTTAGAAGAAATCTTTGCATTCCAAAACTATATAGCAAGCATAAGTTGAGATATCAACACTGATAGTTGAGGGTTAACAAGGTGGATTAACACTTCCAGACGAGGGTTCCACCATTCACCTTTGGGGATACTGCCAGATGAGGGTCACTCACAGCTTCACTTTACCAGTGGCGCGGTATTAACACCCTTCTAATTGGGGTTACAGATTAGACCCCAACTCAGCTATAACAGCTTATTAAGGGTATGGCGGTTAGATTACTACCTCCCACAATCATAGTCTTAGTCTCAGTAATGGAACTCAGATAGTTCTACAGATTTCAAGACTGTCAGATACAATCATTCAGCTCATTACGAAACTCAGCTAGTTTCATCAGAATCAAGACTGTCAGCAATAGTCACCCAGTATCAGTTATATTAGCTATTAGTAATCCATGTTATCAGTATATTCAGTATTTAGAATCCCCATGTTTCAGTTGCAGTTATGTTTTCATGCATGTATCCTCACGCAGTCATGTTCATGTTTATGTTATCAGTCAGCTATAGTTCATGCAAATGAACCCCATGCATTCATCTTACCTCACTTGCATACCAGTACATTCTCACATGCTGATGCATACTTTTATTTTGTGCTATGGTGTTTTATACCATACGTTCAGATGCTCATGTTCCCGATCGCACTTCGCTGCTCAGGTTTTAGTCAGCAGCAGTAGATTAACAGTTAGTCCTCATCATTCAAGGATGATTTATCTTTTTCGTATTTTAGTACATAGTTTACTACAGCAGTTGGAGTTAGTTGGGGACATGTCCCATCAACTCCTTATTCAGAAAGTTTAGACACTTTCAAACTAAATATTCAAACTTTAGTATTTTCAGTTATTTCAGTTGTTTTGGTATTGTTATACCACATTTAGTATTATTATTAGTTTTCAGTTTTGAACCTTATGTCCTTTCGAACTTTTATTCTGCATTTATACGTATATTTTACAATTCTCAGTTACAGATATTAGTCATGGGTTAGCTTATGGTCTTTCGGGGTCATGAGCACCTTGTAGTATTTAGGGTACCTGATTTAGGGCATTATACCTACCCATAAGATTAATGAGGCCCTCATCTTCATCACTAATTATCAATGCAGGATCAAAAAAAGGTTGTGTTGGTTTCCTTTTTAGCTCAGCAATGTCAGCCTATGCTTGCCAAAACTCTGCCACAAACCTCGCAAAATCTAGAATTGATAACCCATCTAACCATTTTTTCACACGCTCCTCCATATCATCCATCCCAGTATGGATATTATGATAAGGTCTGAGGGTTTCCTCAATAATGTGGTCAACAAATGGCTTGAACTAATTTATCCATGCATTCATCTATTTCTCAAACTTTTTTAGGGATCTCACAATTTCGCGAAGTTCTCTTATGTCAGCAAGTATTCAGAATAGTGAGGTAGGACAGATGAAGTGTCTATAGTTTATCCAACTGCGGGGCATAAAAGATGACCCTACAAAAGCATCGGTTGGCACATAATCTGGTGTTACATAAGTTGTAATCGTAATGGCAAGCCTATGGAGATTTTAAACATTCTTGGGGCTGGAGCTAACTTTGACTGATAGGCAGGTGACTTATTGGATCGCATCTCATATTTTGAATCATCCTTCATTCTCTCAATATCTTGCCTATAACTTACTCGAACCTCATTGTCAACCCCTCTGATTAAAGGCATATTTGCTTATTAGCATAGTTTAGTGATCAAACACGGGAATGTTAAAGCACTCGCTACTTTGTGCGCATGAACGAACAACTCATCTATAATAATATGACTGAAATCAATCTTTAGACAGTCAACCAGACTAGAAACCAACACTACCCTGTGACTGTCCAAGTTTGCATCTCCCCTTACAGGCATCAATCGCAGTCTGACAATAGGCCACCAAGACTTAGCCCAAAAGCCAAGCGATGATTTAGCAATCCTTTTTTTGGTATTATGCTCCCATGATAGGTTACCATCGTTACTGAGAAGCCTAGTTAAATAAGTCCTTTGGCAATAGGCCATCGTCAGGCGATACTCAAGTTCTATTATGGCCACCGGTGCCTCATAATCAGGCCTAAATAGCATCCTGTTCAGTGTGCAGGCAAAGATATCAATGGTGACCTCTCTTACAGGAACTGATTCCATGTTTGGCAAGTCTAAAATCTTTGTACCCTTTGGACAGTCATTTTCTACTAGTGTAAAATAGTTGTCAACAAACTCCTATACGATATTAGGATAGTATGTCCCTAGAGGTTTGCCCATCCACCCCAACTCCTACTCATTAAATCGTTGCTCAAGCTTCGGGTATTCATGCAGCTCGAAAGTGAATTTGGTTCTCCTTTGAGAAAGGCCTCTTTATTTGTTTGTTTGTTGTTGGTTCTAGCCCATCAAGGTAGTTCTCCCGTGGTCCTTCAATCTTTCACCGAATTGATTTCAGTATCTAAGGTTCTTTACTTTTAATCACATTAGTGTCCTCAGTTTTTAATGCCTCAACATGGTTAGGGTTTGATATGTTAACCCCTTTCTTATCGGGGATAGAAGTAGTACTACTGCTACTATCACTCTCAGACTGGGAGATTACTTGAGTCACTCACTGACGAGTTTTAAAGGAAGGTGCTTATTCACTGCATGTCGGTTCACCTCTACCCCTTGCTTGTTGAGATTGCCACCGCCTCTATGTGGGGGTAATTTCCTCACTATTTTTCCTGAACAGAGAACAAACCATCAATGTTGTATCATAATCAAAAATAAATAAGGCTCAGAGTTTTGTTGACGGATAGTCTAATGGTCCGTCAGGGGTATGATGGTATGTCAAGGTATCCATAATGGCTTAACCAATGAAATTTTTATTCAGGAGCCTTTTGATGGTCAAGTTGATGGTCCATCAAGGGTATGACGGTTCATCAAGATGTCCATCAAGGCTAAACCAGAGGGGCAGTTGTTCAAAATGCAGTTGACAAACAGTCTGACAGTCCATCAGGGGTCTAACGGTCCGTCAGCATGGCCTTCAACTAAAATTTTCAATTTACTCTCTCTTTAGCAATTTTCCAAACATCAAGTATGCATATTATCATTAAGCAATATAATCACCATATCAATTCAACCTTTAAACACTAGTTTCACCATTTTTGCCCGTGGGTTACTTAGACTTCATCCAGAATAGTATTTACTAGAGTTTGATTGAAACCACAAGAAAAACATCAAAAACAAGAAAATAAGAATTTCTTTCAAACATTATCAAACTCACATTATTCATGTTCTTCATTTAGAAAAGAGAAGTAGAGTTTTTATTATACCTTATCCTTAAAGTACTCTTCAATACTCTGAACTTGGAAAACATAGAACAAACTATACTATTCAATTTCTCAGTCAATGATCTAACTTTAAATCTGATGAGAAGAACAGTAGAGGGTGATAGTTTAAATAGGAGAAGGGAGGACTTGAAAAGTCCTAAGATGGGATGTATTTTAATTCCACGATGAATGTACAGGCATTTAATGGTTTTGTGAGTTAAATAAGTAGAAACGTGTGCATAAATTGCTCCCATTATCCATTAAATATTATTTGGATCAAATCAAAATGACTAAACAACCCTTTGATGACCCGACCCGCTCTTTTAAAAAACTAGGGTTTGTCTAATAGAAAACCTGACGGTCCGTCTGGTTTCTGATGGTCCATTAGTTCCACCTATAAGCCTTACCAAACTTGATTTATTTTGCCTTACTGCGATAGTGAAGATGACGGTTGGTCAAATGGTTGATGATCCTTCGTGGTGTCCATCAGCTCTTATCCAGAACCTCAATTTTTTTAGCTCCATGTTGATGGTAACTTTGACAGTCCATCGAGCATGTTACGGTCCATTGGCTTAGCCGTCAAGCCTTATCCAAAATTTCCTATTTTTTTCCATGGCTTTCACGGTCTGTTAGGCTATTGAGAGTCCATCAACATTCCCGTCAACCTCTCTCAACTTGATTAGATTCTGTTTTCCTGCATTTTTGTTCCTGCACACTTCAACAAACATATCAAATTGCACCAAAAGAAACAAATAACTTTAACTACACTTACAACAACACATTATGTGTTTCCTCTCACTAACGCTTGATTTATTATTATGGTACGACTTAGTTATCTCGATTACGCAGACTTAATCAAGATAAATTGTACTTAAGCAGTTAACTAGATCTATTGGACAAATATATATCTTGACTCATTGCTCATTGACTTTGAAGACACTTCCATCTTTATTTTCAAATTCGAATACTCCATATGAGTAGACCTATGTAACTTTAAACGGGCCAGACCACTTAGACCTAAGTTTACCTGGGAAAAGCTTCAGTCTGGAGTTGAAGAGTAATACCCAATCATCTTTCTAAAAATATTATTTTTCAATCCTCCAATCATGGTATTTCTTCATTATTTCCTTGTACAGGTCCGCTATTTCATAAGCCCTGAGACGGAATTTATCCATCTCATTTAGCTGCCCTGGTCTTAGTTCCGTTGCCTTCTTCCAATTTAGATTTAACCTCTTGAGTGCCCACAAAGCCTTGTGCTCTAGGTCAATTAGGAAATGACATGATTTTCCATAGACCAGCAGATACGGAGACATCCCAATAGGTTTCTAGAAAGCTATATGATATGCCCACAAGGCATCATCGAGCTTCCGAGACCAATCCTGTCTACTTGCGTTCACTGTTTTTGCTAGAATTTCCTTTATATACTAGTTTAAAATCTCCACTTGGCCACATGTCTGTGGGTGGTATGGGGTTTCTACCTTATGCTGTTTTACCCCATATTTTGCCGATGCAGCCCGAAATACTTTATTGCAGAAATGGGATCCTCCGTTGCTTATAATAGTATGCGGTACTCCGAAGCGATAGAATATATTCTTCTTGAGAAAGAAAACCACTTTATTTCCTTCTTTTTCAGCCAACATGATGGATTCTACCCATTTGCACACATATTCCACAACAACCAGGATATACTTCAGCCCATAGGATCTTACAAAGGGCCCCATGAAATTATACCCCAGGCGTTAAACAATTCAACCTCCATCATTTTTGTCATAGGCATCTCATGGTGTTTCGAGATTGACCCTTGTCTTTGGCATTGGTTGCATTTTCTTACAAAACTCATATGCATCCTTGAACAAGGTTGGACAATAATAACCACTCTGCAGCACTTCGCTTGCAGTACGATTGCCTGCATGGTGTCCCCCAACTGGGGAAGCATAGCAAGCTTCCAGAATATTCAGCATGTCAACTTTTGGGATACATCTTCTGATGATATTATTTGCACAACGCTTGAATAGATATGGCTCATCCCTGAAGTACCTTTTAGCATCATGGAGCAATTTTCTTTTCTAATGGAAGGAAAGATCTTTCGCAATAAGATCGCTTGCCACATAGTTGGAAAAGTACGCGTACCAAGGTACCCTTTCAAGTATAGCAGCAAGGATTCATTAAATAGGGAATACATCATCAATTTCAAGTTTATCTGTGCCTTCCTAATTTCCCTCAAGCCTGGATAGGTGGTTTGCGACTTGATTTTTGAATCCTTTCTTGTCTTTGACTTCAAAGTCAAATTCTTAAAGAAACAGCACCCATCTGATTAGCCTTAGCGTAGCATCCTTCTTCTCCATAAAATATCTCAAGGAAGTATGGTCTATATGAACCACCACCTTGGTTCACAATAAGTTGGCACGAAACATCTCAAATGCATAAACAACCATGAGAAGTTCTTGCTCAGTAATAGTGTAATTCTTCTGCGCCCCATTCAATGCCTTGCTCGCATAGTAAATGGGGTAAAACAATTTTTCTTTCTTCTGGCCAAGCACAGCCCCAAGTTACATTCCACTTGCATCACATATGATTTCGAATGGCCTAGACCAATCTGGAGCTATAATAACTGGGAAACCACCAGTTTCTCTGTAAGGCATTCAAATGCCTTCCTACAATCATCATCAAATACAAACTTAGGCACCTTTTCCAATAACTTGCACAGTGCATTTGTAATTTTGGTGAAGTCTTTAATAAACCGACAGTAGAATCCAGCATGCCCCAGGAAACTATGAACTCCCTTCACTGAGATAGTAGGGGGTAATTTCTCTATCACCTCTACCTTTGCCCAATCAACCTCAATCCCCTTGGCTGAAATTTGATGTCCAAGCATAATGCCCTCCTTCAACATGAAGTGGTATTTCTCCCAGTTGAGAACAAGATTTAAATCATTGCATCTCTTTAGCGCTCTACATAAATTCACCAGACATAACTCAAACAAATCACACACTACATAAATATCATCCATGAACACCTGTAAGGTATCCTCCACCATGTCAGAGAAGATAGACATCGTACAACATTGGAATGTAGCGGGTACATTACATAAACTGAATGACATTTTCTTGAATATAAACGTTCCATATGGACATATAAATTTAGTTTTCTCCTAATCTTTCGGGGCAATCGAAATCTGATTGTATCCCAAAGACCCATCCAAGAAGCGATACCAGCCCTTTTCTACCAAGCGATCAAACATCTGATCCATGAAAGGCATTGGGAAGTGATCCTTCAATGTCCACGAGTTTAACTTCTAATAGTTCATACAAACCACCGCTCATTCGCTTGCAAGTCAATCAACAGACTTCCAGTTGCGAGGAAAGGTTTACCTAAGATTATTGGTACCTCAAAGTCCACCTCACAATCTAGGATCACAAAGTCGTCAGGGAAAATAAAACTGGCCACTTTCATAAGCACATCATATAATATACCAACTGGCCACTTCACTGATCATTTTGCCATCACAAGCCTATTGTAGGTAGGCATGGGATCTCCCGAACCCAACTTTTTATAAACTTCCAGTGGCATCAGATTAATAATTTCCCCAAGATCACACAGGGCCTTCGCAAAATCTAGTGATCCAATAGTACATGGGATAGTAAATGCTCCAGGATCTTCTTTCTTTTGCACTAAGGATCTGGTAGAAATGGCACTACAATGGTGAAGATTGTCCACCGGTTCATAGCTCACCGTGTTCTTCTTTGTAACAAGATCCTTGATGAATTTAGCGTAGCCAGGCATTTGTTCCAATGCCTCCACAAAATGTACATTTACAGTCAACTATTTTAACATTGCCATGAACTTGCTAAATTTCATATCATCCATCTTTTTCTTTAATCGATAAGGAAATGAAGGGAGTGGTTTTGGTATTACTTTAACCGTTACTTCTCCATCTTTTCCCTTATATTTATCTAACTCATTAGGCTGTTGATGGATAGATAGAATGTCATCATTATCCATCTTCTCAGACTCTACTGGAGGGTTTTCTTCTACTTCCTCATCCAAATCCACCACATAATTAATTATAGGTTTTCCCACAGAAGAACCCGATAATACTTTACCACTACGGGTAGTAATCTCCAAACAAAAACCATCATTCCAAGGTTTTTGCACTATGTCACTCGATAATGTACCGCTCTTTATCTGATTAAATGGTGCCAAAAGCTGGTTCATCTGCTGCTCCAACTGTTTTATAGAGGTTGAATGTGAGTTAACTAACTGACTTATAGGTTATAAGTCACTCTTCATCGTTGTTACACTGACATTAGTCGACTCCACCCCTTTCAATAAATTTTCCATCATGTCCTCCATGGACATCTTACCCAAACTAGTAGCAGTAGTATCATGGTTTCTAGGAGGTATATACAATCCACTCCTTTTGTTCTTATTTTTCCAGCCCCCTTGGTTGGGATCTCTATAACTATATTTGTCATAGTAGTTCCGACCTTGATTCCTTTGGTTATTGCCTTGGAAATACCCCTAATTATTCAAATAGTTAGCCTCTTCCTTAGAATCGAACTCAGCTCCCCTACTTTGTGACCCATGGCCTTCTCCTTTTCTATCTTTCCCGATAGCAAATTCTTAGTAAGCAAGTCCATCTAGGTCTTCATATGGTCTATGTATTGATCTCATTCTTCCTCTATCCTACGTTGTTCAACTATCATACCTCTAAACATAGTGGGGCTTGCTACCAAGAAATCCCTGGTATGCCAAACTCTACTTATGTTAGTCAATCTCTCCAACATCTCTGCAGCCTCAGTGAAATTAAGCTCCAGGAATGCTCCCCCAAAGCATTGTCCACGATTGGCTTAGTGATAAAGTTTAAAGATCTGTAGAATGACTCTATCAAATGCTCGTCGGTTATCTTGTGATTATGGCACTGCATCAACTTCCTCTTAAATCTCATCCAACTCTCATTGAGAGCTTTATTCGATAACTGCCTTAAGTTGCTAATCTTGTCCCTCAACTGTAACATCCTGGAAGACAGAAAGAATCTTTCTAGGAAAGCTCCTTTCAATTGCCTTTAGTTTGTTATAGAATCAGGAGCTAACTCATTCAACTATATTATTTCCTCCCCAGATAAAGACAATGGGAATAAAAGTAGATGAATTGTGTTCTTTCCAACTCCATGGTTGTCAAAGGACTTGCAGATGTTGACAAAGTTCACCAGATGCATATTTGGGTCATCCCCTGGAAGTCCAACAAACAACCCTTTGAGGTTTAGTAGTTGTATCATGGTGCTTGTGATGTTGAACTTTACTCCTAGTGTTAATGATGGTGGAATAATTGCTCCTATAGCACCAGCCTCATCTAAATTAGTGCCATCTTCTTCATCAATTGCAAACTGCATAGTACGTTGGCAGTTTACTCTTTCGCTAACTGGCTGATTCCTATTTATTGGTGCAGCTACATTCTCAGCATGCCTCATATTTGCAGGCTTAATCAGATCATCATCTCCCAAGTCCTCATCAACTTGGTTAGGATCAAGATTTGGTTGACTATCAGTTGTTGATTCAATTGAGCTCTTGCCAAAGAGGCTAGTCTATCTGCTTCTTGTTGATCTTCCATTCTGCCAATTAATTAAGGTTACGGATGAAATGGTAATAATGGTTCTCCGAATCTCCTCGTACGTGGAATTCAAAATAAAGATCCTTTCATGAACAAAAACAACAAAAAAAAGTAAAATTAGGAAACTTGACCAAATATCAATTAACACCCATAAACTTAATTGACAACTGTATTCCCCGGCAATGACACTAAAATAAGATACGCCCAAATTATAACTATAGTTATAAAGGGTAAGTGGTCATTATCAAATATAGAACTAAACTAGTTTGCGGCCGTATCCTATAGGGAATACTTTTCAAACTAAGTGTTATGATTATTAACGGAAGGTTGGTCGAAGGTTCCGGAATTAAAAGGAGTTTGTTTGTTAATAGTGAAGTATGTTTGTGGCAAATCGTGTTCCAAATAATGAGTATGCTTGTAAGTTTTTATGCAATGAGAATAAGTAAACTAGAATTATGTTTACCAAGATGCTACAGCAGTCAAGGTTGTGAGTTATCTCGAATTCATACGTAACAAATTCCAAATGCAAGAATATTGAACTCTAAAGTTCATCTATTCATTTCTCAACCTTAATAGATGATTACCCTTTAATTCTCTCAAAATTAAAGAATATATTGATATTTTCAATTTATTTCTCAAGTGGGTTAATCCTGTTAAGGTATCAACCCTTAACCCAAATATTAAAGCCTTTGAGATTGGTGTAAATCTCCTATTTTCCTAACACACACATTTCTACTCAAACAAGTGGTGTTATTGGGCTCACCCTTCAAGTTTGAAATCAAGAAATATCATATTAATGAAGAGGAGTTTATACAATTGTAATTAGTAACAAACTCAGGCAATCTTACAACCCTAAACAACTAATCAAATCAAAGCTCCCATAACCCTAGTGATGGAAGATTTAGCCACACATCATAGAAGGAGAAGAAGATTCCATTGTGTTTCTCATAGATAATTTAGAAAACTACTTTAAAAAATATCCAAATGAGTGTTCTTTATCTTTAAAGAAGAATAGCGAATAAAATTTTCAGATCCACAATATCAGTTATTTCTTAGAGAATAATAGGTTACAAATTTCTTAAAAGTTGAAAATAAAATAAAAGATAGTTCAAAAATACCTAATCTAAACCTATAGAAGGTATTTATATGTTTCCAGGTACTAGGATTTAACATTCAAACTTCAGTATTGCCACATCATGGTTGATGGGCTGTCAGTTTCCTGATGGTTCATCATTTATACCGTCACTTCATCACTTGAGGGACCACTATTTATTTTATACTGACATCTTGGTTGATGTCCTATCATAGGTATGGCGATCTGTCACTTGGATCGTTACTTGGATACCCAGAAGGCCTTGTTTTGTTTCAAGTCTGACGGGTATGTTGACGGCCCGTCAGACCTCTGAAGGTCCGTCACTTGGACCGTCGCTTGGAACCTCAGTTTCTTCCACTCTATTTAGGGTTGACGGACATCTTGATTTTCCGTCACACAGTTGACATCCTATCAGTTTGACCGTCAAAAGTTGTTGGCTTCTATTTTTCCAAGTTATTTCTTTTGCTGAGTCCTTTTCTCAAAAATAGTAAAACCCAACATCAAATACACTAATAGTTTCTTAAAGACAAATAATTACCCTTGTAAACATATAAAATAGTCCATCAAAAGTCGGAACATCTTAACCTTGAAAGCCAGTTCTGAGGAAATTACTACCTCCCAAACTAGGTGCAGGTTCCAAAATCCCACTACAAGGTGCTAAATAAACCTCGTGGGGTCCTAATATAAAAATTCAACCTAAGAAATTCTTAGCTAGGTCAGATCTTCCTAAAGATGGATAATTAATTAGCTAAATAGTTTAAATTTTTCTAAACATTCAACCAAGTTGTAATTCCCAACTTTGGGCTAGCATAATTTCATATTGATACTACAATTAAGCTCAATCTAAGAGAAGAGTAAGCCTAGCCTACCTGGACATCGAAGAATGGTTGATTAAGTTTTCTAAGTTAGACATTTCCCCTTTCAAGAAGCCTCTGCATGATGTCACACTATCAAAATAGTGATCTTTACAATAATACAAGAATAATGATACCCATATTGTATTTTTATTCTTAGGGTCCAAAATCCCATATGGGGCCTACTTATGAAATTGCACTATCAAAATAGTTAACACGATCCTCTATGCATAAGGATCATTTACCCTCAAGAATAACTAAATTTCAATATCTAACGATACACAATTCATTATATCAAAGAACTAGGAATTCATGAATAAATAAGGGAATTAAAACAAGTATTAGATGGAAATTTACAACGATTACAATGAAAAAATGACTTTCTCGATCTCACCAACACCCCATGATCACCCAATAGTAAATCTCTTAATTCTCCTAGCTCTATAGAGTTTTAATGCTCTTGGGACTTGGATAAAAATGGATGGGGCTGAATAAATGCCCCTATGATTACCGATTAAGAGGTAAATTTACAACTTAAGCATCCATATCTAAAGAGGCATAAGGTCATTAAATCAATATCTACCTCTAGCCTGCCTCCTCTTTAGCGGACAATATGTCACTTAAGTGATGCCCTCTAAAGTGGTAGTGCTCGGGACCAACCTTGGTCACTAAATCAACAAATTGGACACTAAATCAACCACCACTTAAGTGACCACAGGTTTTCTTAAGTAGTTTCACCAACTAAGACCATGCACCAGCTAAACAAGGATTTTTCAAAGTTTACACCGAGCTCGCGAGATTAATTTGGAATCCTGTGAATGCAAATGAACTATGCTTCCCTATCAAATCCGATATTTGGGACTCAATAAGTCCATTTAAATTTCTATCTAGAGTCATTTTGATGAAATGTGAGCCCTACTCCTAAGGGCTATTTTTACCAAAATCCATCCAACAACCCAAAATAAGTTTGAAAGCCTTGGGACCCAAATCAAAGATGCCTGTACCCTAAAATTGATGATTCAGATTTGATTGAACTATCAGAATTGGAATATGAGGTTATTAATTTGAAGTTTACCCCCGATAACCAATCCTTACTAAGAAAAACTTCAAAATTAGGAATTGGCTCTAAAAATCAAATAAACTGCCTAGTAGCCAAATTTTTTGCTCCAGTAAGGCATAAATGACTTAGTTTAGCTATAAGAAAGCTCTAAATAGAAAAAATGAATGGAAAAGAAGGAAATAACCTGGAGGGTCATTACACAAAGCCTAGAAAGACACTAAGAATACCAAAAATAATAGATAAAAACAATTATTTTATTGTTTAAATAAATAATGGAATCAATATTCAGAAAAAAATGAATCAACAATAACAAAATTTGAGAATACAAGTTTAACATATAACTATAAGTGTGAAAAGACTCTACAAAGATGAGTTGTGGGAACAAGCCCCAGCTAACTTTAACTGTCTAAACTGGGAACGATAATGAAAAAATAAAATTTTGACACTGTCCCTAACATGATGAGGACTCATCAAAATCTTACTAATGATATGGTAAGAGATCATACTTATGCGTGATCCGGATGTTGAGCATCACAATCTATATTATAACATTGTATAGCGCAAAGAAAGTATGCAACTAGTATTTTGAATGTACTGAGTATGTAAGATAGGAAATAATAGATTTAAGATGAACATGGTAAACAAATATTATAACTAATGCAACATCAAGTAAGAAGCATGTGTTGTATAATGAATTGAATAAATAAATACTACTTCATGCAAGAATCTGGATATGAATTATGAACTATAAATTGAGGATTGTGGGAGCTAACAATAACTAAAATACCCCAATCTAAGCTAAATAAGGTCCAACCTATAAACCCAGATAGAAGGGTGATCAGTACCATGAAAAGGGTAAGAATACTAATTGACGTGGATCTACTAAACTAATGTACAAAAGGACTAAGGTGTCAAGCCTTGTCTGATGGGTGAAACTTTAGAACCTATCGTGCTACCATAGTTCTAGGACTTAGGGACTTCTACTAAAGGTATCATCGTAATTGGTGGATAAACCTTCATCCATGCATCAGTCCAGTACTAAGTACTACTCCTAGTTGAATGCCATTAGTAACTGCAATGTTTAATGTTAATAATAATCTAAATACTAAAAATAAATACATTATCTAAAAGCATTCAAAGCATGTAAAATAGAGGATATCTTAATCAAAATTATATGCATGAAATCTTAGGTCATCGGGTGTTCATAACCTACCATCTCTGAAGAATGCAACTATTATGCCAGTTCATAAACTAAATTAATTCAAAGAATTTAATAACTTAAGTCCAACACTTATTGATTTCACAATATAACTAGGTTTTCTGATCATGGTTATTTAATATTACTAAAATTCATGATAAAATGGGAATTACAACACTGACACCAAGGGACTAAGATACCAATTATTTATAAATATCCATAAACCTTAAATTGTGAAAAGGAATGAAACTGGAGAATTGGGTTAAATTTAGGACTCAATGGATGAAATGGGACCATTAATAAAATCCTGCATACCTAGAGATGAAAACCCTAAAGAATTTTTTAGAATTGGTAGCTTGAATAATAAAAACTCTAGCTCTACCTTGGAGAAACAAATCATCCCTTTTCTTAGTTTAAAACTAAGTATCAGATATTTTTTGGAGTAATAAGGGATTAGGGTAACATTAAACCCAATATTCATACTTAAAATAACCAAAATGATGTAGTTTAGATATTAAAAGAGTGGGAAAAGGATGATATGCCCCTTTAAAATTTGTAACTAGAAGCTATTGGGAGGGACTTGTGAGACCGTCCTACGATCGTGGGACTAACCTATGATCATGGATTTGACTCATAGTTGGAAGATGGATGAGAAATCATTGAACATTATCAGAGAAGACTTGGTACAATCATGGGCTCTTCTTACCATTATAATTTAGTTTGAAGGCTAAATTAGAACCATCCGAGGGACTCACAGTTGTGCCTAGGATCGTGGTTTTATGGAATGATTGAGGATTCCTATCATGGTAAGAATGTACAGTTGTCAACTTTTAGATATTGGGGTTGTCTCTATTAGATAAGAAAAATTTATAGTTGTATAATGTAACCACGATTGTTTTTTGGCTTGTGGTATCTCACTGTAAAGAAGTCCATTACTAAAAAGGCCATAAATTCTACGTTTAATTGAAGCATAGTTCTAGCCTTGGGATGGATTTGTGTTACAATTCTAACTAGAAATGGGCTATTTCTTAAATAGCCTAATATAACATCTCACCAGTAATTGATATACAAAAAACCTAGGTCCAAAACCCATGAATTTCTCCAACCCAATACACTACAACCTTATATCCCGTTTTCCTTCATAATACAATATCAACAACAACAATAAAAACCCGACCCTTTCTATCCCAAGAATTCTAGTCCTTTATTTTTCAAGTCAACATCAAAATTCCCCTTCACCCCTAAAGATTTTGATTCGAAAGTCAGCAAATTTGAATCCTTTAGGAGTTATCATTAACAAATTTTATGCTAGATGAATGTCCATAGGTATCCCTCAACCCTCAAGAATTTCATATTTTTATCCTAATTTTTACTAATTTCATATAAATGTGACCTGTGAAATCCTATCCCTGATTTTAATTTCAAATTTTTTAAAGAATTTTCCCCAATAAATCCTCAAATCTTCTAGACATTTTCCACTCCCTCACCTTTTATTCACTCAATGTACGAGTAAGGACAGAGACGCAGCAATATCCATCCATTTCCTCAAAATCAATCACTATCGCACGATTTGGGAAATTCCACTCTTCCCACATTGATTCTTCTCTTAATAAATCTCAAAATCTATTTCCTATATAAGCCCAACCCCTCCACCATTTATCTTATAGATTTTCAACCCTAAAAAGGTTTAAATTCTCTTTTATCATCTAGGATTTTGGACTTCATCCCCCAACCCTAGTGTTGCGAGAATTTTGGTTTAGTTTATATTTTTCCTTATTATCTTGTGCTGAGGAAAGTGGGTCATCATCGTTGAGTTATTGTCCCATTTTTCTTCTTGAAAAAAGGCTAACTCATTTTCTTTAACTTTTTTAAATTTTTAGTTGTTGAATGGTTGAAATTGGTTGTTTGTTGAGCTAGTAATTCATTTCTTGAATGCTTTCTTATGTGATTTTTTATCGGATTTTATTATTAAAGTTATGTCAATCCACTAATTTTATGGTATTAGGTGTTAAATGGCCTCTTCTTTTAGTGGTATTCTTGTTCAGTTTACCTCTGTTAATTGTTCTAATCTAGCTTTTAAAATCTCTTCATGGTTGTTTAATTACAGCGGTCGATTGGATATCATTTTAATGGCAATGTGTCTATGTTAAAAGTTTATTTTGTATGCTACCTAGCCTAATTTTCATTATGATCTAATCTTTTCTTTATATTTTACCCAGATGTGTAAGTTTTGGTTAGTTATGTAAGTGTAAAATCATTGATGGGTCATAAAGATGTAAGCTTTTGAAATCATACTTGTCTTATTGTATTTGTTTAGAGACCATATTCCAAAGATTTAGTAATGTGGATATATCTATGTGCTTCTTTGGTCTTCTAAAAATATCTTGGAAAAATTCTAAGTCTGTGAACAAGTTATCCCCTTTTGGATCTTATTGAGGGCTAGAATAAATGAGTACAATGTCAAGTATTGTTTGGATGTTCCTCTACGTTTGTTTAAGTTATCTGTAACCTCAATGGTAGAGATTATAAAAGAACTCCCTTTTGTTAGTCTATAGATCGCATATGATCATGTATTCACTAAACTTGGTATTATTTAATATTACAAATAGTTTGGTTCATTTACTAATTCTCTCCCCCCCTGGAGCATAACTCACCCGAGATGAGTCTAATTGGACTCCAATCCCCACTCTCATGTATTCGATCTTCTTCGAGTCAAACCTTGTCCAAGTCACTTGAAGGAAAGATAAAATTAAGGCCCAAAGGCCTGAAACATCCAGCAACATTACAATATTGTCATAAAAATGGGCCAAAATCTAGAAGAAATGGAAAGTGGTCCAATTCCTAGTAAACAGAAGAGAGAGAGGGAATAGGGCTTGATTTTCAACAGTACCAGATTGTGGAAGAGACCCATAATCTTGTCTTAATTTATGTTACCTTCTTTAATGTTAGTTATTCCCTATTTGGATTGCTAATTTAATTTCATCTAGATGAACCCTGGAGAAGGAATATTATTAAGATGGTTTGCTTTATTTTTGATCACTTGAATTTTCAAAACATTTATTTTAGGTGAACTTAAGCTTATAGAATAACATGAGGATTTTTTAATATCCGTTCATAGTTATTAATTTCTCAAAATCCACGATAAAGATGTTGGGTCAACTATTTAACTCAAATTCTTAATCCAGACAAAGATTTGTAAGTTCAAATTGTTTTGAGACATCGACGTTTAATTCATTCATTATTTAGAGTTTGTTGGATGTTTTAGTAACAATAAATTCTATTTGTTTTAAATAGGTTTTTACAAACAAGTTATAAGATTTTTCCAAATAGACACAAATTTTTTCAAAATTAGTCAAATAAATTTAATCCGTCAGGAGCAATATTTTGTGAATTTTCAAAAGTGCGTAGCACCTTGTTTCGAATTTAACATGAACACTTACCGAGACTCGGGTTTTCAATAAAAGGTTATAAAATTACTTTTTTTAAATAGTTTCTTAATTTTCAAAAAAATAAGTGACAACTCTAAATTATTTTTTTCAAATCAAATAGACTTTTTTCACCATGAACTTATGATTTTTTTGACTTTTATAAAATAATCATAACACCTTCTTACCTCAAATGTAAATAGTAGGGAGAGGAACCGACTAGTCCACCATTGAGAGATTTGCATAAAACTCTTGAACAATCTTCATATTATATAGTGGGACTGGCTTAGTCAGCATTTCCCACCTTAAGACTTTCCATTGGTCGTTAAACTATTGCAACTCCTCCTCTACATCCTTTATTAGCATACCTCACTCATAAATAAAATCCCTACTATGCATTCCTTTCTCATAACAGTCATGACATTCAATGCTGGAAAATCATCGATAGTGGTGTTGTTGGTATATGATAATCCTGTAAACACCACAAAACTAGGTTAGAAAAAAAATAGGGATGCCACAGGGAGAGGGATGAATTTGAAATTGCAAGAAAATAAAATGTTGGGGAAGATACTACAAGGTATCTCCATAATATTTAATTAACCACTGGAGCGGTACCACTATAGTGGAAAAGTTACTCCTGTAAGGGTCCATTATCCTCATCTCGCCAACTATCCCTCCCATGAAAGAATTTTTATTTTTCTATGTATTTTTTAGAGTTAAGGGTAGTTCGGGCTTAGTAAAGTTTACATGAACCTTTATACACTAAAATGGGAGTGTATTCACCCCCAATTCACCCAAACTTATGGGAAAGATAACCCTCTGTCTTTCACCACTTCTATGGCTAAAGTTCTTCATGAACTATACTAATCTTGCATCTCGAATATTGTTGGAGCATTGAATACATAAGAGAACCTAACACTTTCATTATTTCATTCGAGAACACCACAAAATTTAAGTTTCAAAATTCACACCCAAAAACCAATCATAAATCCTTCATTCTAACAAGGTTAATACAATCCTACAATGAGAAATGCGTAAAGTAAGTAATACAGATGAAGCAATTACCTTAAGTTTATCATCGGAGAGAGATTACACAGAGGGGGACGAGAGAATATGAGAGTGGCACAAAATAGGGAAACTAGAACTTCTCCTTATATTTGAACTATTGCAAATTGTTGTTGCAGTAAATTTACCACTATATTGATAACTAACTTTTATAGTGTTAACCTTTTAAGATATTAGTTTCTCATCCCAACTTTCATGTGATGTGGTATTGTGCGACATATAGATATTTGAAATAATTGTCACGTAAATATTTTTCACAATTCCTATCGTGGTCTTTGTAGGTCAAGTAAATAACAAGTGAACCTATATGAATGACAAATAAAATGATGAAATAGATAGCAGACTAGTCCCATTGTGGTTGGAATAGGGTTGGTCTAATCCGACTAGCAGATAATTAAATCTCCTCTTCTTCCATATAACATAGCTTTAATATCCTTGTATAGTCATGCCAAAAGCTCATGATCCTTACCCATGTCCATTCAAGGACAAACGATAGGTAAATTTATATCTAATATAATCATCCAAAATATTGTTACATTTAAAAATATCTCAAAAATATTTTATGACAAATCAAATGCTCCAAATGGATCTAGGTAATTATTTCAAAGCTAGGTTAACCACTGTAGTAGTAAAATAACCACTGAAGCATAAAAACCCCAGTAACTAGCTGGGATATTTTAAATATTCTTTTTTATTTTAAACCTCTTCTGTTTCCCTTTGCCAAGAAAAACACCCAAAATAAATCCCATCTCCATAGTTATAAGATTCCAAAGTCCAAGCTCCATGATGGAAATTTTGAGGCATACCCGATAGGAACCTGACATAGGAAGACTCTTAGAACTAGAGGGATAATTCTCTTCTCTCAATTGCATCATATTTTGTCTAAGAGAAAGGTTATAGTTTTATTTATCATAGCAATTAGACTTGGATTAAATTAACATAAAATGGATAGTAATTTTGTGAGTTCTCATGCACTAGGCCTTCGAACATGGTGTTTGGCAGGACGAAAATAATAGAAACCCGCTTAGGCTTTATTAATGAGGTAAATTATGATTTGTACCCTATTAATATGAAATTCATGGCATAGAATGAGTCAAACTCTGTGTGAATCTTAACTAATTAAATTGTTACCATGGCTCATAAGTTAGGAGGGATTTAGGTATGATAAAAAATAGGGTGTAGTAATCTAGGGTATGATAAAGCGTGCTCTTAGTAAATTAGATAGTTACATCTTGCTTTGAAGAAGGTTAAGGAAATGTAAATATGGAGTAGGGATTAAACATAGCCTAAGAGTGTTTTAGGAAATCTATGAGCAAAATTAAATGGGTAGGATAGTTTAAGACATGTCCTAGTAGTAGAGCATGTGGCAAAATAGGTAAGTGTATAAGAGTCATCGAATAATCTGGTTAAGGTTGTAAAGAAAAATATGGGAATTCCAATAGAAGTATTTAGGACTGAAATTGAGTACTATATTGAGAACATGAATAAGAGTTGTGAATAGACAAGATTGGTAATGAAACCTAAGAAGACTATTGCAGTTTGGTAGGAGGTGTAGCGTAAATGATTTTAACAATGTATGCACCTAAGAATATGTATGGAATAAAGATTGATGTCTTATTTATTTTATCTAAAATAGTGATTGTGACTGCTTTCAGCCAATGATTGTGATTATTGGGCATATTCCTATGCTTTGATGTTATGGAGGTGAGATGATAAGGATATTGATGATGTTATTGAAATCAAAATATTTATATTTATGTGTTGCTAATGATGGTTGTGATATTGGTATTGATCGTAATGTTCAAGACGAGGAAATGATGTAAATGAGATTGAAAAGAGAACGAGATGATGCACACATCTTGCATATATGTATTCATTCATATGCCTTGACAGTCTATTATATTTTACATATTTGTTGTTAGTTTCTTGAGTGGATCTATCGATTGGTAGTATTGATGAAATATAGTAGTACACCGTGAATCTAAGGTATGTCCTAATTCAAGTTTAATGTTTAACTTTCTAAGTGTATAGTTATGGGACCATATTATACAATATTGTGCATCCACACACGATTATGAGAATTCTAAGCCTTGGTAATGGTAAATCTCGTAGTGCATTAGAATAGTGAATTACTGAGAAGATCTGATCTGGTGTGGGTTAGGAGTTGTGGGAAATCAAGATAATAAGTTAATGAAGGATAAAGAGGTATAAGTTATAGTGGGTGGTAAAAGGACAAAGATATAAAAAAACATTAAATAGCGGGTAGGTCAAAGAGATGTTAAAAGTGTGGTGTTAATGAATTCATAACTTGGGATTCAGAAATTGAGGCTTTACTTAATGTGATGATTACTTCAAATTTGTTATTAATGTTATTTGTTTATTTTCATGGTCGGATGAAGATGCCTACCAGTACGCATGGTTTTACTGATGCTACACTTACTTTATCTCAATTGGAGATATAGCCATAGTGTAGGTCAGTTGAAGTTTCTATAGTAGTGTTGACGATCACTCAGCAGTACCTCCTGCTCTCTCTATTCAGCATGGATGTTGTGTCATGAATTCTTCTATTCCTTATCTAGTGCTTTTGTACTGGTTTAGGCTAGTTTTTGATAATTCACTATTGATTATATCCCATACTACTTTTACATATCAAATGTATTAAACCAGAACTATATATGTATCAGATAATAGGATTAAATCATTGGACATGAATTTTTTAACTTCCAATTAAAATTAATGGTTGGATAATATGGGCTCTCATATTGGGGTAGGTGTTAGGTAGGTTCCCCCACAATCCATAGGTTGGATCATGGCATGATAATAATAATAGAATTATTTTTGCAATCTTAATAGGTTTTGGTATTAATTGTTTGTAATGAATATTTACATAGTGTTTAGTAAGCTAAATGGTAGTTAAATTGGAAATAAAGTTAATGTGAGTTCTATGGTAATTGGCTAAGGGGTGGGTTAGATGGTTCTCTCACTATAGTGTTAGGGTGGGTAACACTCATGACCATATGGTTCCTAACACTATTCAATGTTGCATAGAAAATGAAAATCAAAATAAAGATAAAAATGTCTTTGTGACCCTTTCCTAAAAAGTAAGAAACCAACTTTACAACATCAAACCAAAGATGACATGGAAGGTATATCTCAGGTTATAGGAAGTAATAGAAGGGACCTTATTCTTGATTTAAATTTTTAGATTTATATGTGTTTGTACTTTTAATCTACGCAACTTACACTTCTATTATTTTAATAAAGTACTCTATTGAACAAAATACTACTTTATTCATCAAATAAATCAAAGTTTATATCTGTTATGCCAAAATTAAATTAGTTGAAAGTCTTAAGAGTGAAAAGTTATAGGTAATCAAGAAGCAAGTAAAATGTAAAACTGTAGAATTCAAAGAAGAAATCAAAGAGAAGAGATTATAGTAGAGGTATTGAAAGAATAAATGATACAATGCTTGTTAAGGTGTTATATATAGTTTATTTCTTGGAGTTAGTTATAACTTACTCAACTATTTGTGACTAATATATATCTCTAACTACTAACATTACACTTGTTAACTAAGTATCTTAACACTCCCCTTCAATCTAGGAGCGATAAAGATGTTTAGTGCTCCAATCTTGGACAAGAGATACTCATGTTGATATCTAGACAAGCCTTTAGTTAGAAAATTTGCAAGTTGCTCCTATGTAGGTACATAATTCATATTGATCAAACCTTGTTGTAGACTTTCTCTAATGAAGTGACAGTCTATCTTAATATGTTTTGTTCTTTCATGGTAAACTGGATTAGCAGTAATTTGAATGGTTGCTTTGTTGTCACTATATATTTGTACTGGTAATTGCACCTTGCTATTTGTGTCTATCTTAATATGTTTTGTTCTTTCATGGTAAACTGGATTAGCAGTGCCTCTTTTGTGTCTTGAATCATTTTCAAACAGCTCCCAGTAGTGAGCATATCATCTACATATTCAATTATAATAATCATTCCTTCACTAGACTTCCTGATAAACAAAGAGTAATCATGCTTGCTTTGTTAAAAATTCAGATCAATAAAAGCTTCTATAAATTTGTTATTCCATTGCCTTGGATCCTGTTTCAATCCATACGAGGATTTGACAAGTCTGTACACCTTCTCCCTTATCTTGAAAATCCTTGAGGCAGAGTCATGTATATCTCATTCTTTAAATCTCCATGTAAAAAGGAATTAAAGATATACATCTGATGTACATGCCAGTTCTTTGAGGCAGCAATAACTAAAAGTGTTCTAACAGTCACCATTTTTACCACTGGAGAGCATGTTTCCTTGTAATCTATACCCTATTTTTTACTATAGACCTTTGCAACCAATCTTACTTTAAACCTCTCAACTTCACCTATGGACTTATACTTTATCTTGTATATCCACCTACATCCAATTATCTTCTTACAAGTAGGAAGATCAGTAATCTCCTAAGTTTTATTTTCTTCAAGGGCATGGATCTCTGCATGTATGGCATTTACACATTTCTTATCTTTCACAGCCAATGAGTAAGTAGTAGATTCTACCACTGTTGATAAAGCCATAATATGAGCTTGATAGGTTGGTGACAAGTGAGTATAACTGATGTATTTACATATAGGATACTGAACATTATCCAGTCTTTCATCCACTTAGGTGCATGTCTTTCCCTATCAAACCTTCTCTATATCATATTCTCATTGTCAACAATTACTTTAGGAACCACAACTTTTTCATATGCATCATGATCAGCTTGATCATTTAGATCAACTTTATCTAGTTCAAGGACTTTAATATGATCACTAATAACTAGAACTTCATCTATAGTTAGTTGTATATCTGCAACCTATTGAGGAACATATGTAAAATGACGAACACTTGTACTATCTACTGGATAAGTAGACACGATGTTATGCATCAAATTATCAAAGTTGAAAAACAGATCAACAAAACCACTATTGTTGACTGTGGTATCTATTTTAACAAAGGGAAACACATCCTCTCTAAACAATACATCTCAATTGATAAATAATGACCTAGTAATGCGATCATATAGCACATAGACTTTTAGAGTGTCTGAGAACCCTATATGTACAACCTTTCTTGATATAGGCATTAACTTGTAATACCCCATACTTTTATTAAGTCATTTCATCTCCTAGTGTGTGAAGTGTTTAGTAGGTGAAGAATGTTCATAGAAATCACCAAGAGCCAAGTTGAACTAAGAACCTTGGATTTGTCCAAAGTTTGGTGTTTAATTCTATAAGGGTCAACTTTGAAAGGGAATAACTATTGATGTATGCATAATTCTCTAGCTTAAGACCCACCAAATTATAGATAATTGAGTCAGATTTCCAACAATACTAGTTTTTCCTAAATTCAATACCTGGGTAAAAAGTTAAGGCACTTTTTGTGAGAGGCAGTAGCCTACCACAATTATGCCGCATCACGATGATCCCTAAAATCACACTCAACCCTTTCTAGTAGCTCATCACGATTGGCAAATGTCACACCAGAAATCACAGCAGAACAGGTATCGCGTCGTGTTGGAGTGCAAGTTTGCACTCATCCATTTCCAGTGACGCAGTGCAATAGCACCGCGTCGTGGTGGAGTGAAAATTTGCACTCATCCATTTCCAGTGACGCAACACAATAGCACCACATAACAGAGGAGTGCAAATTCGTACTTGTCTATTTTCCAGTGACACAATATGATAGCACCAAATCATGCCAAGGTGTAAAATTGACATTCCAATAGCGAGTTTAACTTTAGAAGGGTATTTAAGTCAATTACTCTCACCATAATTCATGAAAACATAGGATTTAAACCTATTCTAAGAATATTACGCTCCTTATTCACCAATTTTCTCTCCAATAAAACCATAGAACTTCAACTTTAAGTCCAAGAAATGCAAAGTTTCACCATTTCTTTTTCAAGATAATCAAGAATTCAAGTTTCCGGGTTCAAGAACTTTAAGAAGAAGCTTCAATAACATCGTTAGGAATTCAAAGTTCAAGCTTTTGCATTCAAAAAAAAAAGGTATGTGGGGTTAAGAACAAGGATACTCCTTTCATCCTTGTACCCAAAACTAGTCCTTAATGTTTAATTTACATGATTTGCAATTTAGGGTTCATACACAATTATGATTATTTTAAGATTATGATGTTACAAATGATTTAAATGTTGAATTGCATCTCCATTTTGTATGTTTATGCGTGTGATGTGATTATATATACATTGAGAATTGAATTTTACTATTTTGACTAGAATTATTACAGAATTTCAAGATTTTTATTATTGAGCATGACTTGGTGTTAATTCCACATGAGTTTAAAGCATGGGTTATTAAGCCATAGTTTAAGTATTGATATTTCAAGAAAATAAGGCTTTTAAGCACCTATATTAGTTCATATTCAGATTTTGAGAAAAGATTTGATCTTTTGATCTCAGCTAACATATGGAATCCACTTCACAGTTTTGAGTACAGTTTAAAGTAAACAGAAACACAACTGGTTTTCATTATAAACCCTTATGGAAATTTTAAAGTGGATATCCTATAGAATGAGGATACAGATTAATGGGAGTATTATTTAGCATCGAGTTGGGTATGTTCACATGCCCCAGAACTACAAGCCAACATAGGAACAAATTTAAATTAGTCCCATTTATATGGATGACAGATATAGATTGTGATCAGTTAGCTTATGTTATATTCCTTGACAAGAGTATGACACCTCTCCCCAATGTGAGGTTTTCCCTTAAGGGAACTAGACGTTGGACACTATGATAGCTCACATAGTGTATGTCGGTTAGAAGAACCTCCCTAAAACCTATGTCCTAAAATATAATAATTGAACAACTTTTAGAAACTATGTGAAAAGGTTCACAAATTTACTCAAATATGGTCCTACATAAGACATTAATTATAGAATTTCAGTTTTTTGTTTTCATATGATAAAAGTGAGTCCTTCCTACACTTAGTATGCATAATTTGAAAACAGATTTCAAGTACAAATTTAGAACTAAGTGTGGTGGCTCACAGTATTCATATAGTATGTTTTACCATTCATGATTTATGAAATCAACTTTCAGTTACTCAAGACAATGTGATCCATTTATACTTAGCATGTATTGTTCATGAGAAATATATACATTTTATCACTGTTTTACTTATGTATTCACCCTCATATGCTCAGTACATTCCAAAAGTACTGATCCGTATATATGTATATGTGTTATATTGTTTAATAATTTATGTTCAGGTGCTCAGTTACAGCAGTGTGTTTGATTGAGAGCATCTTTATCTATATCCTGACAATTCATAAATCCTCATAGTTTGTGGACCCAATCATTCAGATTTCCAGTTTATTAAAGCAGATTGTTCAGTTGTTTTTAGTTCATTCTGAGTCAGCTTGGGGTCTATCCCAGTGACTCTTTAGTTATTAGTAGCAGAGGCTTGTCAGGATACTAGAAATAATTTAGATTTTAAGTGTTGGTTGTCTAGACATTTAAGTCAAATACTTTTAGATGTTATGTTCAGTTAATTCTAGAATTAGTTCAGAAAGCATTTAGTAATTTAGTATTATTTAGCATTCTTAGATTCCTTTATTATAAGTTTGAGATGCAGTAGAAGGCTTACAGGGTTAGCTTGAGACTACTCATAATCTTGAGTACTATGTGACATCTCGAGACCCATTTTTGGGGCGTTACAAACTTGGTATTAGATCCTAACATTATAAGAGTCCTAGCGAGTCAGACAAGTTGCATTGCGTAGAGTCTTGATCATGGGTGTGAAGTGCACCACATTTAAGAGCAATAGGCTATGGGATGTTTTAGGAAACCATCATTTTCTTTCATGTTCTATCATGCTTATAGTGTCACAAGCTTCTTTTAACTAGTGTTCTTACGTGACATTTGAATATGCCTCCTCGCTAAGCTAATGAACGCAAAAATTATAACCACCCACCCTCTAAATGAGAATATGTCCTATGTTAAATTTCGAGCTTCCTTTCAGGCATTGGCCCAAGATGTAACTACCAATGTTTAGGGCAACCATTATGCGGTATTCCCACTTTAGCAGAATGGTGATTTAGCAGTAGCTAGAATTAATGAATTCATGAGAATGAATTCGCCTGAGTTCTTTGGGTCAAAAGCAAGTAACGATCCACAACTTTACTTAGATGAGGTGAGAAAGATCATCCAAATTATGTATATAAATAAGGAGAAGAGTGTAAATTTGAAATCCTATAGGCTGAAGGATGCGCCGTATGATTGGATGGTTATGTGGAAGAATGGTAGATGTAAGAATACATCTCCTATGAGTTAGCAGGTGTTTCAAGATACATTTCTAGATAGCTTCTTTCCACGTGAATTGAGAGAAGCTAAGGTAGTAGATTTTATGAACCTGAGGTAGGGCTCGATGATAGTGAAGGAGTACTACCTTAAGTTCAATCATTTTTCTAAGTATTCATCTAACTTGATGGTTGAACCAAGGTTGAGTATGTGTAAGTTCATTATTGGAGTATCTAGTTTAGTGGTCAAGGAGTGTAGGACTGCCATGCTTATTGGGGATATAGATCTTTCTAGGTTGATGCTTCATGCTCAATAGATTGAGGCCAAAAAGTTGAAGGGGAGATAAAAGGGAAATAAGAAGGCTAGAACTGTGCAGTTTAACTATGGCCAGACAAGGTCTGGAAGGGGTAGTCATTTGCCATTTCAAGTTCACTAAACTTTGCTAGTGCCATCTTCAGCCAGTGCTCCCTTTCCTAGAGCTAGGCAGGAGCAGTGGGGTAAATCTTCTATGCATAGGACTCGGAATAGTATGAGTGGAAAACTCAGTTATCCTTCATGTGCTAAGTGTGGTAAGAATCATCTTGGTGAGTGATTGTTGGGACAGAAAGGTTGATATGGTTGTGGTATGTTGGGTCATAGAATCAAAGAGAGTCTGCATGCTAAGAAGGTATGCAGGGATGTCCATCCCCAAACTCAGGCTACTAGCGCACCAGCTCCTCTAGGTCGCCTAGTCCTTCCTCAGGGTGTATCATGCAATACCGGTGATGATTAATTCCTGAATCGGTTCTATGCTTTACCATCTCGATAGGAGCAGGAGGTTTCACCAGATGTTGTTACCTGTAAGACCCCGCAAAATTCTAGTCATTTCAGTCCTATTTAGCATGAAAAAAGAGGTCCCAGACTTAGAAAATTTTAGTTAAATGTTGGCACTTAATCTCATTTTTTGTCCTCGATATTTCAGTGGCATCATTTATGATCTTTCTTACCTTAGAATGTCGGTTTTTAAATTGATTCATGATGAGGGATGTCAATAGCTCATATTGGGTGAGTTTCAGAATTTTTGAACTTCATTTGAGTCGCGTTTGGATGACCAAAACAACAAGCCAACGCAATCTTAACATGTCACATTTTCTATCATGTTGCACCCATTGATGTTGTGCATCGATGATCGCGTTGACCCCATTGATATAGTGCATTGGGTATCGCATCGCTGGGATATTTTTTGTGTTAAGTTATGGGTTTTTAATGGCATGTAGGTCCCTATTCCCTAACCCAATTCAGCTAAAACAAAAAATTTAATATCCAAAAGGGAAAATTACATTCTCTCATTCACAAAATCCTCTCAAGAAATTAACCCTAGTTCATCAAGCTCAAGATCAAGTTCTAAGAAATCACCAACAATCTTTACAAATTCTGTCCCTCAGGTTTGTTAGGTGTTCATCCTTGGATTTCCTCCCACCCTTGGAGTTCAAGAAACCTTTTCAAAAACTTGAATTATGATTTTCATTTTATGAATTGAATTATTCCCATGTTTGAGTTGTTGTATAGATTTCAAGTTGAGATCTTTTATGGGTTCTATGAAACTATGTTAGCATGTATGTTGAATTATGAATTTTTCATGTCAAAATCCTTGAATTTGAAAGTTTAAGTTGTAGTCATGATGCTTGTGTGTTTTTCATTATCATGTGTATTAATTATTCTCCCCAAGTGTTTGATAGAATGTCCATGTGAATTAAATAGTGAAATCATGACATGTCATCATGTGTTCTCAATCATGTACAAGTTCATGACCTCCAAGTGTTTGACTAAATGCCACAATGAATGAAATGTGAACAATTGACTATTGTTATGCTTTCAAGATTTTCTATGTTTTATCCATTATGCTATCAAGTCTTGGGGGTATTTATTACCCAAAATATAGTTGTTTACTTAGTTGCAGTAGTTATAGAATCATCCCAGTAAAGGTCAAGAACCGTAGTACTCAATCAGTTAACAAAACTCAGTAAACTCAGTCCAGTTCATTCAATCAACAAGATCAATGTCAGTTCAGTCAAGCCTAGTACAGTCTAGTAATAAGTTCAGTGTCAATGCAGTTAGGAGTAGGATTCAGAACCAAGAAAACCCATGGATAGGGGCATTCCAACAAGCAGAGGGTTTTAGCCTTAGTAGCAATCCTTGAGTTATTGAACTACGTAGCCAGCATAGGTTGAGATATCTTCCTTCCAGATATGGGTTGACATATCTCGTATGAGTTTTCTACCAGTGAGGGTTGAAAAAATGTATTCCTACCAGTTAGGGTGACTCACAACTATTGTTAGTACCCATGGTACGGTACTAGCAGCTACCAACTGGGGTTATAGGTTGGACCCCAATCAGTTTTTAGTGGGGCATGTCAGTTAGATGATAGCTCCCACAGTTATAGCTTCAGTCTCAGTATTCTGTAAAGAACTCAGACAGTTCAACAGAACCATGGCTATCAGTTATTAGTTACTTAGCCATCAGAACTCAGTACTTCAGTTTCAGTTTAACTCAGACATACATTATATGCGTAATATTGCATATTTAGCATTTTCAGTGGTTACAGCTTTTCATATACTCTAATCCAGTGACTTCACGATGTTCATTCAGTTAGTTGTTATCTCATGCATATTAACCTGTGTATATCAGCCTACCTCACTTATCATACCAGTATATTCAAAGTACTGATGTGTACTCTTTCTTTATGCTATGATGTCTTTTATCATATGTTCAGATGTTCAGGGTCCTAACTGTACTTAGCAGCTCAGGCTATCAGCAGTAAATACAGTGGTAAGTCCTCATATTTTAAGGATAGAGTTTATCTATTTTAGTAGTTAAGCAATTCAGTAGTTATTTCAGTCAGAGTTTATTGGGGGTTTATTCCATCAACTCTATATGCAGATAGTTAGAGGTTTTCAGACTAGCACAGTCAGATATTCAGTTTTTTCAGATGTTATTATTAGTACATTCAGTTATTCTTTCGATATTTTGAGAACCTTATGGCATATTCAATTATACTTCTGCATATATTTTTAGTATTATTATTCTGTGCTCACAGGAGGTACCAGTCATGGGTTAGCTTGTTATCCTTCAGGGTCATAATCACCGTGTGATGCCCAGGGTGCAGTCCTGAGGCATTACATTACTGGTATGCTTCGTGTCTTTATTCTTGACATTTATGTATTATTGGACCCTAGGTCGAATCTCTCTTATGTGACCTCATTAGTTGCAGTAAATTTTGGGGTAGGTCCTGAAAAATTCCCTAAGCCCTTCTTAGTTCCACCATAGTGGGTGAGTTAGTTGTTTCCAAATGAGTCAATATAAAGTATTATATCATTTTTATTCACAAGATCATATTGACAGACTTAATAGAGTTAGACATGGTCGATTTCGACATTATTCTTAGTATGGATTGGCTTCATTCCTGTTATGCATCTATAGATTATCGGACTCGAGTAATGAAGTTTCAGTTTCCTAATGAGCCATCCTTTGAATGGGAGGTAATTCAAAGTCTCTCAAGAGTCATTTAATATCCTATCTTAAATCCAGAAAGTTAATATCAAAAGGGTGCATCTATCATCTAGTTTGAGTCAAAGACACTAAGTCTGAGGCTCGAACAGTTCAATCAGTCTGCGTAGTTAATGAGTTTTTTGAAGTTTTTCATGAAGATTTGCCAAGGGTACCTCCCGATAGGGAAATAGAATTCAATATTGACACTACCAGAAATTTGGTCTATGGCAACACAGTCAAAACCATTGCAGTAGATGAGTAAACCATTGCTATAGAGGTATTCCAACGGTTAACAAACCATTTCATCAGGTCACGTGGCGATAGGTCTACTGCTACAGTTTTTGTAACAGTTTCATAAACCGTTGCTATATATGGATGTAGCAACGTTTTTTACCATCACTATCGCAACACTTATTTGACATCAATTGCAATAAAATAAACTATTGACCATGAGTTTTATGCAACAATTATTATATCTATTGCAACAGTTAAATAAATATATTACACAACTCAGTTGACACTATTGCAATAGTTTTGTCATTAATGCTAAAGTTTTTTTTTGTAACATAAAATCTATAGCAATGGTTTGAAAGTTGTTGCCATAGGGTCTTATGCAACGGTTATTTTTATCAATTTCAACAATTAATCATATTATTGCAACAATTTTATGGTTAATGCTACACTATTTAGTGACTTTAAATGAGCTATCACAACATTTATAGGTTGTTGCTATAGCCTTAATAGTTTAATTGAATTTTCTATAACAACGGTTCTAAGTTGCTATTGCAACAATTTAATATGCTACAAAAATATGTAACCCTGCAATGACAAACTAATAATAAATACCAACAAACAAAAATACATGAAAAGATATAGAATTACAAAACAGTAGGTTATCAATGTTCATCAATAAAATTGTATATCCAAAATATAAGCTTTCCATATTAGTTAATATCCATAAACTATCGACATAAGTTTCAATCTGCTATCGATTTAAAAAATGTCCTAGAACAAGTTATAAAAAATATCTAAAATCTTCTTAACGTTCTTCAATGTTCTCCTCATTTTCTTCTTCATTTTCTCCACCTACAAAAAAAAACGTGCCATTAATCTTTGTCAATGTTGTCCTCAATGTAAAATTGTTGTCACAGTGAATACGACCTTTTTCAAATGCAACTACCTCAAAAAGACAAACAATAAGCAATAAATCCACTTCAGAAAACTTTATCAAAATAAAATTGCAAGTAGTTACACCAAATCCACCATATAGTTAGACTAAGTTGCCTAAAACTTTCCTAAAAATCCATTCATTTCACTACATTCTACTTTTGCTAATGCAGAATTTCACAACTATGAATTTATTGTAAGTATCCATTTACAATTTTATCTTATAATTTAGAAAAAAATTCCAAAATTATCATGGAATATAATTTTTTTAAAAACAGGTTCAAGAAAAAAGTGTAACAAGGCTTTATAGAACCAAGAATATAATTACAATCAATGGGCAATTTCCAGGACCAACCTTGACAGTTCGAAACGGAGATACACTGGCTATTACTGTCGTTAATCGAGCTCGTTACAACGTTACCATCCACTGGTAACTACCTTTTAAATGACCTTTTATGTATACATATATATATATATATTTACACTGTCCATGTAAAAATTTGAGAAGTCTTTAGTAGCTCTACATATCCCTTTACTTCACATAAAATCAGTTGTATGTAACTATACAACAAGGACTACATGTCTCCTCTATTCTTTTTTTCCAATTGCCTTTGATACTTAAAAACATCTTTAGCTTTAGCTAGCTATAATAGGGGTATTTTTGAAAATATGGAGGTACAAATACACCTCTCTTTGTCTCTCTGCAGGTACAATAACATGACTTCTTTATCTCCCTCTCTTTTTTTCTTTGTCAACAACAACATATATACACCACTATGGTTGTCTTAATTACATATTCCACCTTACTAACTTACATACATTAATAATGCTTACACTCGCACGAACACAAAAAGTTAGCCACTACCTATAACATAGTTAATATTACTATCATGTATAATTAAGAACATAACAAGCAACATACATGTAAAACCACACATTCACCTGTCCTTATCAACCATAAAGCTATGCTATCATCAACATATTTTAAAGAAAACATCACATTTCTTTTCCCACTTTCTCTTTGTCTCTCTTATAATTAAAAATTAATATAAATACAAGAGAATTATACATGACAAGTCTCACTTAAATAAAAGAATCTCAATTAATACAACTTTGTTTTCCTTTTGTTGATGCAGCTAGCTAGCTTATTAAAATTGACATACACAAGAAAGAAGAAGAGCTTACTTGTCCTTCTTAAGATCCAGTCCCACCATATAGACACCTTATCAAGCTTTTTTAAGATGCAAACTTCTGAGAATTACAGCCCCAATATTACCCGTTCCTCTTCTTACTTCATCATAGATATTCCATCTCCTTAAATACAACACGAACCCAAATTTTTCCAATATTTCCATGACCTTCATTTCTCCTAACCCCCTTATGATCAGTATAATCTCGATACCAGTATTATAGTAGAAGAAGATTCCAACAAATTATAAAAACGGGAAGAAGAAGATCATAAAGAATTAGTACTAAAAAGCATCAAGAACAAGAAGGATGAGATGACCAATACCACTACTAGTACTATGCGTAGGAAAAATAACAAGTGTGCTTCTGGTGCTGGTGTTGGTGCTTCAAAGAAATATTGACACAACAAGATTAACACAACTCACGGCCCTAGAGATCGAAGAATGAGACTCACTCGAAAGAGCTCGCAAATTCTTCAATTTGTAAGACTTGCTCCGGTTCGATAAGGCCAGTAAAATAGTGGAGTAGATACGAGTGGATACTCACAAAGTCAAAATCAGCAATCAAAGAGCTCGTTCAAAAAATAAACAAAGAAAACTATAATGGGACTATATCAATTAGTGCATCATCTCCTTCAGAGTCGTGTGAAGTTATATTCGGTGTAATTAATGAATCAGCAACTAATAATACTAATAATGTTGTTCATAAGCAATAGAAGAAGAAGTTTAAGTCGATTCATAGGACAATATTCCATCCAATTGTTCCACAGGAATCGAGGAATCAAGCTAGAGCAAGGGCAAGGGATAGAAAAAAATAAAGAAAAGCCTAAATAATAAGAATAATTTTGGTAAATCCATGAACAAGCAGTAGCAGAACAACAAGATGAACAACAATTTGTTAGTGAATCAAAATAGGCCTCACACGGCTTCACTAGACTTTGAGTTTGTGTTTTGAAAAGGAAAATGAGATGAATAACAAGGCAACAATGCTAGTGAATAGAAAGATCCCCACACGGCTTTACTAGACTTTAGATTCAAGAACATAATATTAACAAGATTACTAATGCTCTCAAATTTTAACAAAAATATAATGTGTAAGTACCTGAACAACACAGATTAAGAATGAATATAAACTTCTTGAGAAGTTCTGACAGACTTGTACATCCCATTGTGACTGAATGGCTGTTTTAAAGACGAGCAAAAGACGTTATCAAATATGTTCAGATCAGAAAAACTGAAGCGAGAAAAGATAATAGAAATGGAAAGAAAGTGTGCCTTTCAACAATAACAACAACATACTCAGTATATTCCCACCAAGTGGGGTTTGGGAAAGGTAAGTGTACGTAATCCATACCACTACCTCAAATATGAGATAGAGAGGCTATTTTCGATAGACCCCCGACTCAATATAAAGCAATCTAAGATAAGATAAGATATAAATGAGAAATAAAGAATCAGAAAATAGTATGCTCCCTCCCAAAGATAAGGGACATTTACACCTCATAATTATGTCCATTATCATATTTTTCCTTTATATAATTGGAAGCCTGATTGTGGAGTGAAACAAGAAAGAGCCATAGGGATTATGGAAAAAAAGTTTTACCAACTATGAGAAAAGATATATATCTACTAGCATTAATGCCAGTCAATGTAATATCACATTACTTCATCCGTAGACAAAGATAGAAGATAGGAATACCAATTGAGATTCTTATGAGCAAGAAATAAATTCATATCACACTGATCATATTAGCGAACATCTTAACTAAAACTCACATGTAATGTACATATTTAATTTTCCTGCACGGTAACTACTCATTATGGAACTGCCACACAAAAGATCTAGAAGCTAGAGAACCAGAATAAAACGAAATCTAGAAGTAGGACAAATTGCTCTAACCCAAATCAAACTAATACGTAGTACAATGCCACCCAAATGATTATACTAGGTGGTCAAGGATCCACCTACAACAAGTAAGAGTGCACCAATGCTAAGAAATAATTACATTCGATCTAAATATTTATATTTTTTTAAAAATCGTATATTTATAATTCATCTGCACTCATTATCACAAAGAAATGGTTAGCGCAGACATAATCAAGCCTACTAAATTAAAACAATAAAGCCACCTCTACATACTGGATAAACTATTTTGACAGTTAAAAGATCAAGAAACAACTACATATTACACAGATCGCATTACCGAACAACCTAGTAGCAGCTCAAATGGGTGATTCCATAGAACATCAAAGGTGCTGCTGACTGCTGAAACCTTTGGAAAGATGATAGACCCATCAAGAACACCTAGTTTTTCTTTTTTCTGCTATTTGGATAGCTCCCCAACCCTTGCAATGATGTTAATAGGGTCAAACATGTATTGGTGGCTAAAGGCCCCTAGTGGGATAAAAGGTAAAGCTTGACCTAACTACCATTAATGTAATGGTCATAGAAGAAATGAAAGAAGTGTGGTGATTTATCTTGAAATACAAGACGTGTGGTAATTTTACATGGCCGCCTTTGTTTAACTTGGTCACCAACCATAGCAATGTTAACTTTGGGAACTCCTTTTATCACCACTAACTCCAAGTAACCATCTAAAAACTGCAAAATCACTAAGTTATAATGCACGTATTGGAGGTTAAAATAGTTACAGCTTAGTGCTTCTATGAAATTACAATAAGAATGTATTAGCTAGGATTATATAGATAGGCTAGTGTGTTTTCTATGCAAAACAGGACCACAATATCACTTGTGCTGAACGAAATTCGATTTAACTTCACTAATGGTTTCACCTTCTAGTTCAGCTGGTTCACCAAATGATTCATAACCTGGTGCAGCCATAAATTTTATACAACTATCGTACCTCCTAAGTCGGAATGTTCATTGCATTCCCTGGCCAAATAGCATCGGACTAAAGTTAACGAGCCTAATGATGATGCTTTAAAGGAACCACGTGTACTCAAAGTACCCAGTATTACGGCCATAAATGCACTGTGAGCTACTCAAAGGAAACAGATAGTAAAACGTACATAAAAATCTATTAGAGCACTACCCATCCATCTATGCTTCTTATAATGGATATCAATATCATTTATTACACCTTGAACACAAGAAAACTTCAGCATCAATATAATATCAATATCAGCTATAATTGTCTATTCTAATTCGTTAAATACTTAATTATAGGAAAAAACACAAAGTTGAAGATGTAATACCCTAGGCGAGTATCAGCACACTGAAAAATCAGTTCTGCCCCTGTAAAATAGTAGCTACATCTAGTGATTGCTTATGACCTGCAAGAAACCACCAAGCGTGTTGCATTAGACGCACACAAGATAGACCAACAGCGAGTACAACCCACCAAAAAACCCTAAAAATATGAAGCCAAATATTTCTAATTTCAGATCGAAAGCTTTGCCGCCAGTGGTGACTTTTAATGACAATGGTGCCACCTCGTCGGAGCTCCAAACCAAAAATTGGCAACGCAATTTGATGGGAAATTATCCTAGTAACCTAAATTTGTCATAGATTATTTAGCAGCAGCTATGACTGGAGAGAAGATGATCATAAAAGTTGAAGCTCCCTTCAAAAATTTCCTTCAACAGATGAGTTCTCAATGGCAATTTCATCTTCAGCGCAATAATTAGAGGTCAAAATGTATATTCTAATTTGTTTTTGGTTTAGTGAGAGAAAATTGGAGAAAGAGGGAAAATGGATTAGATTTTTTCGCTTTTGCGGGTTATGAAAATTAGAGGTGGAAATACAGGGATTTAATAACTGTTGTAATTGATAAATATACGTGTTTCCATAGATTATTTTGTAGCTACTATTCATAAACTATTGTTATAGGGATGCCTATTGAAATGGTTATAAATTAGTGGCAACGATTGTGTTATTAAATCGTGGTATTAGAATCAAACTTTTTAGCAACGGTTGTAACTGTTGCAATAGACTATCTACAGCAATGGTTTATGAACCGTTGCTTAAAAACTTGGTTCCATAGACCCAATTTTTGGTAGTGTGACCTTCTTCCAAATACTCAGCCTATCTTTATTCCTCCATATTGTTGGCTTCAGCCAAGCTTAAGGAGTTAAAAGAGAAGCTTAAAGACCTCTTAGATAAGGGTTTCATAAGGCCTAGTTTCTCTCCATGGGTCACTCCCATCTTATTCGTGCAAAAGAAATATGGCTCTTTGCGAATGTGCATTGACTATCGTCAGCTGAATAAAGTCATAATCAAAAACAAATATCCTCTTCCTAGGATTGATAAATTATTCAACCAAATTGAAAGTGCAAGTTACGTCTCTAAGATAGACCTTAGATCCGGCTATCATCAACTTAGAGTAAGAGAATGTGATATTCCAAAGACAACTTTCATAACTTACTATGGTAATTTTGAGTTTCTAGTAATGTCCTTCGGGCTGACAAATGCCCCAGCAGCCTTCATGGACTTAATGAATAAGTGTTCAAATAGTATTTAGACATATTTGTCATAATCTTTATCGATGATATTCTTCTCTATTCTTGTAGTGAGGATGACCAAGCAGACCATCTTAGAATTATGTTGCAAACTCTTAGAGATTACCAGTTGTTTGTCAAATTCAGCAAATATGAATTTTGACTAAGATCAGTAGCTTTTCTCAATCATATTGTTTCTAGTGGTTTCATTAGATTTGATCCCCAAAAGACAGAAGTATTAAGAAATTGGCCTAAACCTATCTCTCCATAAAAAATTAGTAGTTTCTTGGGTTTAGCTGTCTATTACAGATATTTTGATAAAGGGTTTGTGTCCCCCATGTCTATATTGACCTAGAAGAAAGTTAAGTTTCAGTGGTTAGATTCCTAAGATAAGAGTTTTCAGGAGTTGAAGGCTCGACTCACTTTAACCCTAATTTTAGCACTACCCGATGGTACAGATGGATTCATTGTCTATTGTGATATTTCTAGAGTCTTTATGGGTTGTGTTTTGATGCAGAGAGGGAAGATTATAGACTATGCCTCTAGATAGCTTAAGCCTCACAAAAAAACTACCCGATCCATGATCTTAAGCTAGTGATTGTCTTATTTGCATTGAAAATTTGGAGGCACTATCTTTATGGAATGTATGTTGATGTTTTCAAGGACCACAAAAGCTTCTAATATGTGTTTATTCAGAGGGATCTAAATCTTCATCAAAGAAGGTGGTTAGAATTGTTGAAAAATTATAACATGAGTGTGTTGTATCATCCGGGCAAGGCCAATGTGATGGAAGACATCCTTAGTAGACTGTCTATGGGCAGTGTTTCTCATAAAGAGAATGATAAGAGAGAATAATTTGAGAAGTTCACCAGTTTTCTAGATTGGGTGTGAGGTTGGTTGACTCAGATAAGGGGAATGTTTGGGTTCAGAGTAGTTCAGAATCTTCTCTAGTTTCTGAAGTGAAAAAGAAGCAAGATAAGGACTCTAGTTTGGTCAAATTAAAGGGGTCAGTTAAAAAACAAAAGGTAGAGTTTTTCTCCCAAGGGGGAGATGGTATGTTGAATACTATAGTAGATTGTGTGTGCCATACGTTGACGATTTGAGGCAGTGTATTATGGAAGAAGTGCTTGGTACGCGTTAATCCATTCATATAAGAGACACCAAGATGTACTGCAATTTGCAAAAAGTCTATTGGTGGAGTGGTATGAAAAGAGATATCAAAGAATTTAAGGCCAAGTGTGCAACTTGCCAACAGGTTAAGGTAGAGAACTAAAGACTTGGTGGCATATTATAGGAGTTTGGTATCCCCACTTAGAAGTAGGAAGAGGTGAACATAGACTCTGTGATAGGGTTACCCCATTTGCGTCGACAACATGATTCAATTTGGGTTATTGTAGGAAAATTGACCAAATCAGCCCACTTCTTGCCAATTTACACACCCTACACAACTAAAGATTATTCTAAGCTATATATTAGAGAGTTGGTTAGATTACACAGAGTTACCTTATCCATTATTTTAGATAAGGGTACTTTAATTTACCTCTTAATTTTGGAAAGCCTTTCAGAAGGGTCTTGGTACCCAAGTTAATCTCAATTCAGATTTTCACCCGTAGACAGATAGTCAGGTAGAGAGGACCATTCAGACCGTAGAGGACATGTTGAGGGCATGTGTTCTTAACTTCTAAGGAATTTTGTATGACCACTTGTCGTTGATCGTTTTTTCCTCCAATAACAGTTACCATTCTAGTATTCAGATGGCCTCATTTGTGAATCTTTTTGGGCAGAAATGTAGGTCACCAGTCGGTCAGTTCCAAGTAGGTGAGGCCGCTTTGATTGGGCCAGATATTGTATTTGAAGTGATGGAGAAAGTCCAGTTGATTCGACAGATATTGAAAATAGCTCAGAGTCATCATAACTATATGTAGACGTAAGAAGGAGAGATCTTGAGTTTAAAGTTAATGATTTAGTTTATTTGAAGATTTCACCCATGAAGGGGTGAAGACATTTTGTAAAAAGAGGAAGCTTATTCCCCCGATATATGGTTCCCTACAGGATATTGAGTCATGTGGGGAAGGTAGCATATGAGCTTGAGCTACCTGCAGACTTATCATCAGTTCACCCAGTGTTCCATGTAACCTTATTAAAGAAGTGTATGGATGATTTACCTATTCTAGTCCCTCGAGAAAGCACGGATATTCATAATAGAATTTCATACGAAGAACTTTCAGTAGAGATTCTTGATCACCATATTCGTAGACTAAGGAACAAAGAAGTTCCCTTGGACAAAGTTCTTTGGCACAATCAGTCTGTTGAGGGTGCCACTTAGGAAGAAGAAGCAGACATGCGAACCAATTATCCTCACCTCTTGTCTACAAACTCAGCTTCAGCCTAAGGTAACAGTTTTTCTTAACTTATTTCTTTCCCAATCTCAGTTTCATCCATGTGATTATCTTCATGTCAATTCATGCATTTGCAGATTAGTTCATCCGTTCATTATGTTTTTTAGATTTAGCTAAGCAGTTTTATTTTAGTGGTGCATGCCAGTATATAGTCTCAGTTCCTTAGTACCCCCTTCTTAACTAGTCTCATTCGAGGATGAATGTTCCCAAGTGGGAGATATTGTAATATGCCATACTTTTTTAATTCAGTTCAGCTCCTAGTGTGTGAAGTGTTTAGCAGGTAAAGAATGTTCATAAAAATCACCTAGAACCATGTTGAACCAAGAACCTTAGATTCTTCTAAAGGTTGGTGTTTAATTATAAAACGGTCAACTTTGAAAGGGTTTAACTATTGATGTATGTAGAATTTTCCAGCTTAACACCCACCAAATTATAGATAATTGAGTCATCTTTCCAACGATACCATTTTGGCTAAATCTAATACTCGAGTAAGAAGTTATGACACTTTTTGTGAGAGACAGTAGCTCACAGCGATTATATCGCGTCGCGGTGATCCCCAAAGTCACACTCGTCCCATTCTAGTAGCTCACCATGATTGGATAGTGTCGCGTAAGAAATTGTGGTATAACAGGTGCTGCGTCATGTTGGAGTACAAATTTGCACTCATTATTTCCAGTGATGCAACGCGATGGCACCGCATCGCAATGGAGTGCAAATTCGCACTCGTCCATTTACAGTGATGCAATGTGATAGCACTTCATCACGGAGGAGTGTAAATTTGCACTCTTCCATTTTTGATAGATGCAATACAATAGCACTGCGTTGTGCAAAGGTGTAAAATCAGGATTCTAGTCGCGAGTTTAAGTTTCAGAAGGGCATTTAAGTCAATAACTCTCACCCTAATTTGTGAGAACAGAGGATTTAACCCTATTCTAAGCATATTGCGCTCCTTATTCACCAATTTTCTCTCCAAGAAAACCCTAGAACTTCAACTTTAAGTTTAAGAAATCCTATGTTTCACTATTCCTTTTTCAAGATAATCAACAATTTAAGTTTTCGGGTTCAAAAACTTCAAGAAGAATCTTCAAGAATATCATTAGAAATTCAAAGTTCAGGCTTTTGCATTAAAATAATCAAATAAGGTATGTGGAGTTATGAACAAGGATACTTCTTTCATCTTTGTACCCAAAACTAATCTTTAAAGTTGAATTTACATGATTTGCAATTTAGGGTTCATACCTAATTATAATTATTTGAAGATTATGATGTTACAAGTGATTTAAATGTTGAATTGTATCTCTATTTTGTATGTTTATGTGTGTGACGTGATTATATATACATTGAGAATTAAGTTTCACTATTTTGACTAAAATTATTACAGAATTTCAAGATTTTGATTATTTAGCATGACTCGGTGTTAATTCCACATAAGTTTAAAGCATGGGTTATTAAGACCTAGTTTGAGTATTGATATTTCAATAAAATAAGGCTTTTAAGAACCTACTATTAGTTCATATTCAAATTTTGAGAAAAGATTGATCTTTTGTCTTAGCTAAGATATGGAATCCATTTCACAATTTTGAGTACAATTTAAAGTAAACAGATACAAAACTGGTTTTCATTATAAATCATTATGAAAATTATAAAGTGGATATCCTACAGAATTAACATACAGATTAAGGGGAGTAGTATTTAGCACCGAGTTGGGTATGTTCATATGCCTAAGAAATACGAGCCAAAATAGGTCTAGATTCAAATTATTCCCATTTATATGGATGAAAGATACATATTGCGATCACTTAGCTCATGTTATACTCCTTGGCAAAAGTTTGACACCTCTCTCCAATGTGAGGTTTCCCCTTAAAAGAACTAGACGTTGGATACTATGATAGCTCACATAGTGTATCTCGATTAGAAGAACATCCTTAAAACCTAAGTACTAAAATAGAATAATTGAACAACTTTTAGAAACTAAGTGTAAAGGCTCACGAATTTACTCAGATATGGTCCTACTTAAGACATTACTTATAGAATTTCATCTTTTAGTTTTCTTATGATAAAAGTGAGTCCTTCCTACACTTAGTGTGCATGATTTGAAAATAGATTTCAAGTACGGATTTAGAACTAAGTATGGTGGCTCACAATATTCATATAACATGTTTTACCATTCATGAATTATGACATCAGATTTTAGTTACTCAAGCCCATGTGAGCCATTTATACTTAGCATGCATTGTTTATGAGAAATATTTACATTTCTTCACAATTTTACTTATGCATTCACCCCTATATGCTCAGTAATTCCAAATGTACTAATCCACATATATGTCTATGAGCTATATTATCTAATAATGTAGGTTCAGGTGCTCAATTCCAGCAGCGTGATTGACCAAGTTCATCTCTATCTACATTCCGATAGTTGGTGAGTCCTCATAGTTCAGGGACCCAGTCATTCAGATTTCCATTTTATTAATGTATATTGTTTAGTTATTTTCAGTTCATTCTGAGTCAGATTGGGGTCTATCCCAGTGACTCTATAGTTATTAGTAGTAGAGTCTTGTCAGGCAACTAGCTATAATTAAGATTTTAAGTGTTGGTTGTCTAGACTTTTAGGTCAAATACTTTTAGAAATTAAGTTCAGTTAACTCCAGAATAAGTTCAGACAACATTTAGTAATTAGTTTTGTTTAGCATGCTTAGATTTAATTATTATAAGTCTCAGATATAGTAGATGCCTTACAGGGTTAGCTTAAGACTACTCATAGTTTTGAGTACCGTGTGATGTCTCGGGACCAATTTTCAAGGGTTACATAACTTATCATGATCATTCAGAACCTTTGCAAAGCATAAAAAAAACTAGTACTCTCAGATGAGTAAACATAGGTTTTACACCATATAACCTTTCACAAGGAATCTGATTTGAGAGAACGCTACTAGGAATTTTATTAATTAGGTAAATAGCATCTAAAATATAGTGACCCCAAGAAATTCAAAGGTATTTTATCCTAAAATCTCAAAGCTCTAGTTACTTCAAAGATATGTCTATGTTTCCTCTCAACCACTATATTTTTTTGGTTTAAATTGTATTTTATTAATAATCAACCGCTATATTTTGCTGAGGGGTATATGGATAAGATGTTTGATGAATGATTCCCATCTCTTTACACATAGCATCACAAACTGAGTTTGTACACTCAGTACCTTTTTCTATTCTTATTACTTTGATAGTTTTTTCAAATTGTGTATAAACATATTGTAAAAATAACTTGATAGACACACACACTTTAATTTATGCTTAAGTAAAAATAACCAAGACATTCTTGAACAATCATCCTCCACTATAATAAAATATTTGTTTCTATCAATGTAGTTGTATTATAGGGAGCCCAAAGGTCAGTATTGATCAACTCAAAATTGGAAAGAGTCTCAACAGAACTAGAAGGAAAAACTAATCTTCTTTGATTTGCATAAGGACAAATAGTGCATTTAGACACTTTACATATATCTTCTCTATTCATATGATACAATTTATTAAGAACTATTGATGAAGAATGTCCTAATCTTCTATGCCAAAGCTCCATATCCTCTTTCTTCGCACCTGTTTCCGTAGATTTCACAGATAAAGAAACTTGTGATTCATTTATAATTAAAATATGTTTTAGCAGTAAGTAGAGACCTCATTCCTCTTTACAAATTTCCTTCACCTTCCCACTGTAAAGCTCCTAGAATACATAAAAATGGGGAAATAATATGACTAAGCAACCTAGGTCCTTGGTTATCTTGATCATAGATAGTAGATTGTACTTGAATTCAAGAATATGAAATACATTTGTGACAATACTTCTAGTAGATAAAGCTAGGATCCCATGTTTATCACATATGATACCACTCCATTAGGTGGAGACACATTCTTTAACTCCTTACACTTAGACACATAATCATGCAAAAACATATCTGGCATGTACACCATATGATTAGTAGTTCCAGTATCAATTATCCATACTTTATTATTCACATAAATAAACAATACTTTACCTATATATTTAAATGTACCAAATTCATCAACATTTCTTTTGAAGGGACATTATGAAGCATTAAGAGAATTTGATCATACTGGTCTTTGGTAAAGTGGATCCCTGCAGCAGCTCTTCACATTTATTTTAGAATTTGTAATTGTGTTAGGCTTTAAAGACTACAATTCTTCGGCACTATGAGAAAAACCTAAATTTTGATTGATCCAACTTCCTTTTAGACTAGTACCATTCAACCAATACAAAATTTTCCTGAGATTTCTGCATTCGTTTCTCCAGACCAGCAACATGATCAGTATTGACCATATGCACACCACTATAGTTTCTAGAACCAGTCTTCTTCTTGGATTTGAAATCAGGAAGAAATCTTACCAGTTTATAGAAATACTCTTTGTTGTGTCCCTTGCATTAACAATAGTCACACATTAAGCCTACATTCATTTTAAACATCAAATTCCCATAAGAACTACCACCAGTTGAACCAAAGTTATTACCTGTTTTAGTGTATATAGAAATAGACTCCAAATTTTTGGATGGCATAATATTCTTTCCCATATTTTTAGTAGTGATAGTGGATGATTTTTGTGCTTCATCACCCATTATCATGGCATACGCTTAATTGATATTAGGCAAAGGATTCATTAGTAGAATTTGACTTCTAGCATGATGTTACACTTTACTTATTCACATAAGAAATTGATAGAGCTTTTGTCTATTCATTTGAGCAATGAATCCTCTGTACTTTTAACAATCCCACATAGATGGAGGTACAAGAGCCTTAAACTTATCCCAAAGATTCTTCAATTTAGTGTAATAAGCAGAAATAGATGTAGTTATTTGTTGCAATGTTGTGATTTCCTTATGTATGCTATAAGTTCTTGATCCATCTACACGATAAAACCTTTCTTTCAAATCATCCCATACAGTAAGCATTAGAGGCAAAAACAATTCCACTCAATAGACTACTTGAAACTGAATACATGAGACAAGAAAGGAAACTTGCATTGACCCTCTCCCATTGACTCCATAATTTTTCTATAAATGCATCTTTCCTACATGTTCCATCTATCAATCCTATCTTCTTTCAACCAAGTAGAGCATGTTTGATTCAACGACTCCACAGTGAATAATTTTTAGTACCAATCAATTGAAAAAATATTATGCCAAGACTATTAACATCTATAGGGCTCAAGAAAAGAGAATGATTATAGTCAATACTTTGACTTGATATTAGAAACCAGAATTGACACAATTTTAAGCAAATAAACTAGAAGACTATCTATTCTACATGTTTTACCCATTTCTCTATTCACTAATCATCTTAAATAGTAACAAACAAACATGAATTTCTCGAAGAAGAAGAGTAGCTTTGTTCTGTGAAAAAAAACTTTGTTTTGTGGAATCTAATATTGATTAGCAGCTGTGAAATTACTCTACCCCAAAGATGAACAATTCTAGTGTTGATTCTCATAAATCAACTCAATCTGCACTTAAGAAATCTACAACCAAATCCACTCTTAGAGTTGAATTTGTTCAAGAAATATCAAAGAAGATAAATTAGAATTTGAGTTGTGATCCTACTTCAGATGATCAAGATCTGATACCATGAAGGTAATCAAGAAGAAACTAAACTGTGAAACTAGAGAATTCAAAGAAGAAATCAAAGAGGAGATCATAGTAGTAATATTGAAAGAATGAATTATACAATATTTGTTAAGGTGTTATATATAGTATAAGTCTTAGAGTTAATTATAAGTAATTCAACTACTTGTGAACCAATCTATATCTCTAACTATGACCTAATATTACACGTGTAAGCTAAATATCTTAAAACAAGTGTTATGGGGGTATTATAATCAGAGACAAGAAAGGACACATGATTGTTGTATACTTTGAGTCTATGTACATGTACTAGAAAGTAGGCAAATGCAGTTATCTATATTTTGGTATGAAGTTGCGCATAATTAATGTCTATGAATATATTATTATAGAAAATAACTCAAAGTTACTAATAGACTATTTAAATAACGTCAGTTCTATATCATAATGATTATCCAAAAAATGAACTAAGGAAGTAAATATAAGAACTAGCTTTTATTAATAAGCATTGTTGTAGAAAAGGAAATACAGTTAATATTCCTTCTAAAGTCGAAAAACTTATGACAATAAACAGATGGAGCTTGTCACCATTTCAAACATTTAGAAAGAAATGGATCGATTTAAATTTTGATCCTCCTTAAATTAAATATTATGTTGTTTGATCCACATATCCTGTATTTTTATATGGGATTCTAAAGCCATTAAGATAATGCATATTTTTAGTTAGACTTTATAGTCTAGTCTATGTTCTTGGTAAAGGTTTGATTATTATCTCCAAGTCTTGTTTTAATCACAAAAAAGTGAACTTTGTGAAAAAATTGCTTATTTGGTTAGAAAGAATAGGACTTCTTCTCAAAATATACCCTGCACTCATAAATTGATATAGCCTCTTGTCGATAATACTAGACTTCTCGTAATCTATCAGAAATCTTTTTTTATTGTGGATAATCTTATTATCTTGCAAACGTAACCAGAGAGTAGGTTCTATGCAAATTCTCTCAACTCAATGGTCAAAGCGTATGACTGGAATTTTTTCATGTTATGTGTACACAACTTAAACTTTTACCATAGACAAATATAGAAGACATCAATGATGACCCAACTTTTTTGTGAGTACACTTAATATGTTCTTGTTTGTTGTTGTTATGACAACTTGATCCAGGAGCATCACTATAGTAAGGTAAGTGAAACCTTTTCCTTAGGCCTCAAAACATGTAAGATCCCACAAACATGAAACACAATATTATTATGATTTTAAGTAATTGAGACTCATTTCATTCTGTTTTATGTTAAGGTGTTACTATTTGGGGAGTTAATCAAATTTTTTTATTATACAATTCTTGACTTTAAAAATATTTTTGAATTATTAGTTACATTAATTGTAGTACTTTTCATATAGTTATCAAATATTTTGAAGAATCAATACCAAAATTCATATACAGACAAAATTAAGTAATTTTTGTCTCATACTCCAAATTTCTTCACATAAATTGAGATAGGGGAGTAATAAGAAACATCAAATTGTAAGATTTTTTTTTAATTTACTAGTAGTTGAATGATATGGTAAATAACCATAAACCTTCTTTAATTAAGTTAAAAAGTATATTTACTTTTTCTTAAATTCAAATATTTCATCCTATTTATGGTCTTTTCATGTTTATGACGATTTCACTTTCTAATTCTACTCAATCTCTTTAAGTTAGATATTTCTTTATCATATTTGATTGATCTATACATCACAATGAAAATTATTTTAGATCTCATATTTTGAACTAAAAAATTTCCAAGATAAGTGTCACAAGATTCAAAACACAATGGGGAATGGGCTCACTCCTTATCATCTTTTTACTGAAATATCATTTTTTGAATAGGTGATCGGAGTTTAATCTTGTGGCATGTGTCTAATCCACACATTACATATTTCTATTTCCACACTATCTCAATGCTATGTGGGCTTATTTTGTGTATCATTATAATATAAATTTCTTTATGAAAAAATGGCGTGCACACATATATATGATGTATAAAGTTTGTCTAAAGTTAGGCTTTTATAAAGAGTCACCCTTCATATCTGCTTAGTATTTCGAATCTAGTTAACGGTTTCATGTATAAAACCTATATAATTTTTTTATAATGTTTATGTTAGGTTTCTCAAAGAATTTCATGTAATGTTTATTTATAAAATATGTATATAAGTTGTATGTATATTTTGATTCCGATAAAGAATATATAAATTGTATAAAATTCGATAATATGTGGGTATATACAAATTATATTAAATTTGTATTCTTCAAGCATGTTACCTATTATAGTTTGTCATCCATGTTTCAACTAATATTATACCACTTAGATAAAATTTACATATATACAAATTGCATACAATTTGGTGAAGGATCGAGTGAGATTTAACTGGAAAAAATGCTCCCTCCATTCCTAGTGCCCTAGAATGGACGTTTGCTACTCCACCATCGAACATGGATAAGATTGGAGGTACCGTTCGGCATCTTCATTACCATTTTAAGCAGTTTTTGGTACTCTCTGTTACTACAGAAACCTGGAAACTAGAGCATATTTTCACACTACATTTGGTGGATTCCCACTCCATATACACACACACTCGTTAGATATAGGAGGTGATATAGATAGACAATGAGAAAATAACATTGAGAGCACCTAGAACAGAGTCAAAAATAGTGAATGGCGTAGATAGAGATAATATAGTGGGGATTTCACATAAAAAATAGCGGACTAAAATGGCATAGATTGAGATTTGGAGGAAAATAGAGCATCACATCATTGTTTGCTTTTTCCACCATAGAACCACCAAATTCAATTTGTTTATTTATCGAAAATAGCCATGAAACTACCACCATTAACTATACTTTTGAATTTTTTGTTGAAGTTTTGGAGTTTCCGTCAAATAGATTCCTGGATTGTGATCGAGTTTCTTTTGATTTTCTATTGTCACATTTGAAAACTTGAAATGTGATAGAACCTATATTATCCCACCATGATAGGTAAGCCAACTCAATACACATACCATGAAAAAATAACTGAAAATGCAAAAGGAGTAAAATAACAATAATTCTTTAACTGAAATTCATAATCAATGGGTAAAGAAGTTATAAAGACATCAACTATCTCCAAAACCCAGAAGTCGCAAGTCAAACCCCTAGAAAATGATGTACAACCGACGTATTTGTAACATATGATACAACGAAAAACATAAGGATAAAAGAAGAAATTTCCAGAAGCCACAAAGCCATTATAGCTACCTTTAGGACTCGGAAGTTTAAAAATTCTCGCACAAAGAGGGGCTAAAAGCAAAGCCCTAGAACGTTTACCAAGAAAAATTGTCAACTAATTTATAATCAAAGTGGTGGTGAGAACCACCCAATACAAACCTTACAAAACAACCATAGAACCTACACTTAGGAATGAATCACCTAGTCTGACAGTCAATATCAACATCAAAATAACATTTCATATATCAACAACCATCTCTCATAACTGTCCAAGACAAGGCATAAGTATTTACCTTCACAATTAATCTACCAAATGCCATACCAAGATAACATAATCATATAAATAAGATATGAAAGATGTATCCCATATAATAAAATAAGATAATGTTGATAATAATTATGGTGCATGTCTGTCCTACTGGTATACACCTGGTTCTCTAAGGATAACTGAGATCCATGGGAGACTCACAAGGTGTATATACCCCTCACCCTTGTGTACTACTATATTAGGCCATCCAAAGAACTAAATTTAGTTCCTACCTAAAGGCTATCTTGCCAAAATCCATAAAAGAATAATAAAAGAAAGTCATGTGTCTCTATATTCTCGGGTCCTACCCAAATATCATTAGTCAAGAACCATATAATTCAATAAATACCATGAATGTGAACTCATATGAAGATAAGGATAAATTCTTCAAGAACGGAAGAATAAATAGAACATTGACTGAATGTAGGAATGTAGTCAACTCACCATTTTTCCCGAAAGTAGAAGGCAAACATCTTGCCTATCGATAAATCACACTATCAAGAAATAGTTAGTCAATTAATACCATGTAATCAGCATATACAAAGCCCATAATTGAGAGACACTTTTTATCTATTTATGGTTCTTCCTAATAACATAGACTAGCTTTGAGGAATCAGTCTAATTAGACAATTAATTTCATCGACTTTCACAATTACATAAACTCCCTTGTTCCTTAAATACCTATATTCTTAGTTCCATTTTATGAAATATTATATACATAAATTTAAGTCCTCTTAATATGAGTACGAATATCAATTAGCATGCTCAATAAATCACTTTTGATTATATTACATAAATTCATGCTAGCAAGTAGAAGAAATAGTTCAAACAAGTCAGTTAATTAGTTTTTAACCCTTTATAACATTGGTACCCGCATAAATATTTATCACCTTAACTTTTCTGGATCCTTATATCCCCATTACTCCCTTTACAAGTAAATAGCCCATAAACACTTCGAATAAGAGTCTAAGAAAGTCTAAATTTGACTTGAAGATGCCCAAAGAATCAAATAGAAGTCGTTCCCTTCTAAATCATCTCTGAAAAAGTCCAATCTATTCAAATACAAAAGCTACATAAGATTATGGAACTAAGAACGCCCATATTTCTAAACTTTGAATTAAAGTTCAAAAAGACAACTCAAAATTCAACCTCAAGATCGCAATGTTAGACTGGATTTTATTGGCATGTAATCCATAGTTTATGACATTAAAATATGAAGTTCCATTGAAAATGGAGTTGAAATCAACCTTGAAATCATTGTTTTGGTAAACTTTACCTTAACCAAAAAAAACCTAAATTTTCAAGTTGAAAAATTAAGATTTAAAGGTGAATCATGAATTAATTAGTGTATAATGATGAAAACGTAGATTAGAATCTTACTCAAAGTTGAAATCATTAAAATCCTCTTTGGAAATATTCTAAACAAAGATCTCAATCTTTAAAAACGGAAAAAATAATGGGGCTGTAGATCAAAATAGGCCACTCAAAATTGTCCAAGTCTATTGCCTTACGTGATATTGAGGTCCATCGTTCTATCACAATCAACCTGATCTAGGTCCATTGTTAATGTGATGTCCAACCTTGCAAATATGAAAGACACACGTGTAACCCAAATTTGGCTCACAAATGCAAATGAGGTAAAAAGATTGTACTTTGCAATCGTGATAGGAAGGTTACAAACATGAAGAAAATCACCTTATACTAGAAGAAATAATCAAGCATAAACCAAATTTGTTGAAAGGACCCTCAAAATGCATTTGTAATCCTGTGAAAATAATTCAAATATTCTACTGCACCAAATTTGACCTTTTAGACTAAACAAAATGGTCATATTTTCTAATGGAGGTCATTGGCAATAGATGATAATCAAATTCAATTATAAGCCTTAATGTAAGACCCTGCAAAATTTCTAAGCTTAATTCATCCTTTTAGGCTTGTCAAGGGTTCTAAGACTTAGAAAATTCTACCAAGTTCCCAGACTTAGTTTATTTTGGCCTTTAAAAGTTGGAAATCTGATTTTGTGACCTTAATGTCCCTTAATGGTCCATATTTTTGTTGATACATGATCAGAGAGGTCGATAGGTGTTCCCGGATAAGTTTTAGATTTTTTAGAACTCGTTTAGACCTCATTTGGTGTCCCAAAATAGTGGACCAACACGATCTTGGCGTGATGTGTCACCTATTGGGTTGGTTAAAATTTTTGTAGGTTGCCAGAGCCAAAAGTATTGAGGCTTGACGCGATCATGTCACGACGCGTTGAGTATTGCGTCGGTGCCATTGACGCGCCGCTTCGCCTATCGCGTCGATGCCTAGTTTTTAGTGATTAAATGTCCGCGTCTTTAAGGGAAAAGGGCTCAATTTCCCACCCCTATATAATCCTATAACAAGAGATTCAACTAGGTTTTCACAAAAATATAGTTGTTTCTCTCAAATTCCCTCAAGAATAAGTCTAGGATTTTCAAGTGAAGGTTCTAATCCAGGAGATTCCACCGTTAATCTTCAAGGAACATCCATCTAAGTTATGTAAAGTGTTAATTCATGGGTTCATTTCTCCCATGAAGATCAATAAATCCTTTAAAAAATATACATTTTCAATTCCATGTTATAAATTGAATCATATCCATGTTTATGTTATTGTATGATTACCGAGTTGAAATCTTTAATACATATAATGAAATTATGTTAGCATGTGGTTGGAATTCTTATATTTGAAGTAAAAAAAGTTTCCATGATGTATTATTTTAATGTTTATGTCTACGCCTCAAGTTATGCATGCAAGGTGTTTGTTAAAATGCCTAAGAGAATAAGAATTATGCTTTATGACTCAATTGTGATCAAATTGATAAATCCATGCTTTACCCTTATGTTTACAATGACCTCCATGTTATTGTTATGCATTGAAATGGTTTGGTGGAATGCTTATGAGATTAGACTTATGAAAGTATAACATGTTTATATGTATTCCTTTTCATGTGTAAGCTTATGACATACAAATACTTCATGAAAATCCCCAACGTTTGTACTATGAATTATTGACTTTAGTTATGTGGTCAAAGAGTATCATGTATTGTCAGTATCATGATATCGAGTCCTGGGGGTACTTGTACCCAACAATTTAGCTATGTACCTAGACCTAGTGTCAATTTCAAGATAATCTCAGTCACGCCATGATTAGTAGTATTCTCAATCAGTTTCAGAACTCAGTAGAATTCAGTCAGTTACATGACTCAGGAAAACTCAGTAATCTCATGAACTCAGTCAGCTAACTGAATTTAGTAACATTCCCTCAGCCCACGGAACTCAGTGAACTCAGTCCAGTTCATCTCACTATAATTAGTTCAATGTCTATTCAGTTGGGAGTAGGATTCATCATCGAGCGAACCAAAGGATGAGGGAACACACTAACAGTAGAGGGTGTGACCCTTAGATGTAATCCTTGTATTCCAAAACTATGTATCCAGCATAGGTTGAGACATCAACACTGATAGTTGAGGGTTTATGGGGTGGATTAACACTGTTTGATGAGGGTCCCATCGTTCTTCTTTGGGGACACTGCCAGATGAGGGTCACTCACAGCTTGTCCTTACCAACGGTCCAGTATTAACACCCTTCCAATTGGGGTTACATATTGGACCCCAACTCTATACAAAAAAGGGGTATGTCAGTTAGATGACTATTTCCCACAGTCTCAGTCTTAGTCTCAGTAAAAATGAACTCAAATAGTTCTTCATATTCAGGACTGTCAGATACTATAACTCAGTTCAGTACGGAACTCAGCTAGTTTCATCAAAATTAGGACTGTCAGACACAATCACTCAGTTAATAGTACATCAATTTTACAAAACTCATGTTATCAGCATTCAGACTCAATAGTCAGTATAATCATGATCTTATTTATAGTTACGTATTCATGCATGTATTCTCACGTTCTTATTATTCGATTAGTTAGTATTGTTCATACATATAAACCCCATACATTCAGCCTACCTCACTTTGCATACCAGTACATTCAAACGTACTGACACATACTTTTCTTCTGTGCTATAGTATTTTATACCATAGGTTTAGATACACAAGTTCCCGATCTCACTTAGCTTCAGATTCAACCAGCAGCTGTAGATTTGCAGTGAGTCCTCATCATTCAAGGAGAGCATGATTATTTCATTACTTCATTATTTCAGTTTTAGTAGACAGAGTTAGTTAGGGACATGTCCCATCAACTCTATAGTTTTTAGATAGTTTAGAGGATTTCAGACTAGCATGTTCAGATAGTTTATGTCAGTTTTTGTATTGGTATGCCGTATTTTCAGATGTTATGTTTTATCAGATATTTGAACCTTATGGCTTTTCAGCCTTTTTATAAAGTATATTATGTAGTGCTAAGTTCCAGATATTTGTCATGGGTTAGTTTGTGGTCCTTCGAGATTGCTAGAACTGTGTAGCATTATGGGTATCATATTTGGGGTGTTACAAACTTGGTATCAGAGACTAAGGTTCAACAGTTTCCTAGGAAGTATGAAAAGCCATATCTATTTTAGTCTTATACATGGGTGTGTTGTGCACCACATTTATGTACAGGAGGCTATAAGATGTTTTAGGAATAGTTTCTTTTCTTTCAGTATTCATGTTGTACCAGTGAGCATGAGCTCAAATTTAACTCTTAGTCTAATCTGTTTCTCCCTTTATGTTTACAGAACATGCCTCCCCAAAAAAGAAATGAAAATCAGTAAGACCCTCGGCACGTTCAGGCAGATCCCTTGGACGAGCATGTCTCCCATACAAAATTCATGACTGCATTCACTACTTTATCCAAGTCATTCATAGCTCAGAATGAATGGCCAGCTGCTATTTCGGCCAACTCAGTGGCCAACACTGTTACAGCTAGGATTTGGGACTTTGCCCCAATGAATCCTCCCCTATTATCAGGTTCTAAATCCAAAAAGGATCCACAGGAGTTCCTCGACCAAGTTCATAAAGTCACAGATATCATGGGAGTGACTTCCAGTGAGAGTACTGAGTTAGACACTTATCAGCTACAAGATGTAGCTCATACATGGTTTAAGCAGTGGAAAGTAGACAGGGGTACAGATGCAGAGCCCATAGAATGGGAAGAGTTTGCTACTGCCTTCCTAGACCGATTCTTTCCCCTAAAGATGAAAAAAGCCAAAGTGTTAGAGTTCATCAATCTCACATAAGGTAGCATGAGCGTAAAAAAATACTCTCTCAAGTTTACTCAATTATCTAGGAATGCTCCCTATGTAGAAGTAGACAGTAGATCCAGAATGAGTAAGTTTTAGTCTGGGGTATTAGGTCGAGTGGTTAAGAAGTGCAGGACTGCGATCACCCAAACTTAGATTATGTCACGTATACTCTTAGTTTTGATCACTCGGTGAATCTGTGGATTTGATACTCTATGACTCAGGCCTCAGTTACAGTGTAAGTTCAGTAATCAATATTAAGTAAAGTTCTCAGATAGTCCTACAGGACCATGGCTTTCAGTTATTAGTTACATAGCCATCAGAATTCAGTACTTCTGTACCAATATAAACCTCGATTATCAGAAACTATCATTCAGTTTTAGTTATAGTCTTAGTTATAGTTACAGTCTCAATTACTATCTTAACTACAATGTTAGTCCTAGTCCTAGCCCAGTAATCAGTTCAGTAACTTAGTTTAGTTTCAGGATTTCTCGACCATAGCATATGGCCATCAGTTACTTAGTTATTGGTATTTCAATACCCTAGTTTACTAAATGTTTCCGAAACATGTTAGACACCTAATCCTGCATTCTAAAGGTAATACAGTTTTCACTCACTCATGCTCAGTTACCTCAAGTTACCCAGTTAGTCATTACCTTCAATGCATTATACTCTACAATTTTAGTCCAGTTATTCAGACTAAGTTTAGTTAAGTCTTACAGACCCAGTATTCAGTTTCAATCCTTTAGTTAATTAGATAAGCAGTATATTTAAGTAGTCATGCTCAATACCCATGTGAATGTTTTTGGTAGTCTCGAGTGACGTGTTGTACTAAGGTGGAGAGTATAGTTGAAAGAGTGTCGAAAAAGTAAGTACTTCAGTTAAGTATAAGTTTTTAGTATGAGTTAGTTTAAGAAGCTAGTAATTCAATTTAGCAGTCAGGCAAACAAGTTCGGATGGTATGGTTTCCTTTCATTCCATCTAGTTGCACAATCCAGAGTCCCACGAATGTGATCATTATAATATGTACCAACCAGGTATTTGCATGCTCAGCTTAGTTGATATATCACATCTTAGTTTCAAATCCAAGATATTCAGTCACAATTCAGTTTGTAGGTGACTTGTGCATCGCCCTAGTTTTCCATAATATCTCAGCAAAATTATTATTCTTCGAGGGACCTAGTGTCTCAAGGGGGAGATACACTATAATACCCCAAACATTCATGACATAAACATGCCACTCTCTCTTCATAATAAATACAGTTAGGAGTAAAGGGTACTCATAAGTTGATCCTCAAAATCTGACCTCAGCCGCAAGCCACATTTCAATGTGCTTAGTTTAGATCACAATATTCCGTTTATATACCACGTTTCAGTATCAGATATGTTCCTATGTTCCTATTCACACGTTCCCAGTAAGTGATCTTGGGTTCATCACTATTTTCAGTTTAAGGTAACAATCTTCCATGAATTCACTCAGTTATATGTTTAGATTCCATTACAAACTTGGTATTCAGTTTTATTCTCAGATTCCCATTATAAACTTGGTATAAATTACCATTGCATATTCCGTCATATGTTCATATTTCAGTTCAGTAATGTATTCACGCATCAGATATACATGCTCAGCTTAATAAATTTATCTTACCAGTAATCCCAGTTATGCATTCATTGAGTTAGATATTCATGCAACAGATATACATGTTCAGTATAATACATTCAGCTTATCAGTCATGTCAGTTATGTACTCATGTTTCAGTTGTTCATGTTCAGTATCTACTTTAGCTTATCATTTCTCCTATCTCTGTCAATCCTATTAATGGATGAATGTTCCTAAGGGGGAGATATTGAAAGACCCCGTAAAATTTTTAAGCTTAATTCATACTTTTAGGCTTTTCAAGGGGTCTCAGACATAGAAAATTCTAGCTAAGTTCTCAGACTTAGTTTATTTTTGGACTTTGAAAGTTGGAAATCTCATTTCGTGACCTTAATGTCCCTTAATGGTCAATATTTTTTTTGATTCATGATCAGAGATGTTGATAGGTTTTCCCGAACAAGTTTCAGATTTTTTGGAACTCGTTTAGACCTCATTTGGTGTCCCAAAATAGTGGACCAACACGATGTTGTCACACCACATCGCCTATCGCGTTGGATAACATTGCTGCAAGTTGCCAGAGCCAAACATACTGAGGCTTGGTACGATTATGGTGCGATGCATCGAGTATCGTGTTGGTGCCATTGACGCACCGCGTCGCCAATCGCGTCGATACCCAGTTTTCAGTCATTACATGTCCGTGTCTTTAAGGGAAAAAAGGTCAATTTTCCACCCCTATATAAGCCTATAACACGAGATTCAACTAAATTTTCACAAAAATATAGTTGTTTCTCTCAAATTCACTCAAGAACAAGTCTAAGGTTTTCAATTAAAGGTTCTAATCCAGGAGATTCCACCGTTAATCTTTAAGGAACTTCCATCTAAGGTATGTAAAGTGTTGATTCATGGGTTCCTTTCACCCATGAAGCTCAAGAAACCCTTTCAAAAATATAAATTTTGAATTCCATGTAACGAATTGAATCATATCCATGGTTATGTTATTTTATGATTACCGAGTTTAAATCTTTAATACATATAATGAAATTATGTTAGCATGTAGTTGGAATTCTTGTATTTGAAGTGAAAAATGTTGCCATGATGTATCATTTTTATGTTCATGCCTAAGCTCAAGTTATGCATGTAAGGTGTTTGCAAAAATGCCTAAGGGAATAAGAATTTTGCTTTATGACTCAATTGTGGCCAAATTGATGAATTCATGCTTTACGCTTATGTTCACAATGACCTCCATGTTGTTATTCTGCATTGAAATAGTTTGGTGGAATGATCATAAGATTAGACCTATGAAATTATGACATGTTTATATTTATTCCTATTCATGTGTAAGCTTATGACATACAAATAAATCATAAAAATCCCCAACGTTTGTACTATGAATTGTTTATAATGGTCATGTGTTAAAAAAATATCATGTATTGTCAGTATCATGCTATCATGTCCTGGGGGTACTTGTATCCAACAATTTAGCTATGTGCCTAGAGCCAGTATTAGTTTCAAGATAATCTCAGTCACTTCATGATCAGTAGTATTCTCAGTCAGTTTCAGAACTCAGTAGAATTTAGTCAGTTACATGACACAGAAAAACTCAATAATCTCATGAACTCAGTCAACTAACAGGATTCAGTAACATTTTGTCAGTCCATAGAACTCAGTGAACTCATTCTAGTTCATCTCAATATAATTAGTTCAGTGTCTATTCAGTTGGAAGTAGGATCCAACACCGAGCAAACCCAGGGATGAGGGCACACACAAATAGTAGAGGGTGTGACCCTTAGAAGCAATCCTTGCATTCCAGAACTATGTATCCAACATAGATTGAGACATCAACACTAATAGTTGAGGGTTGATGACGTGGATTAACACTGCCATATGAGGGTCCCACCATTCTCCTGTAGGGACACTGCCAAATCAGGGTCACTCACAGTTTGTCCTTACCAGTGGCGCGATATTGATACCCTTCTAATTGGGGTTATAGATTGGACCCTAACTCTATTAAAAAAAGGGGCATGTCGGTTAGATGACTACTTCCTACAGTCTCAGTCTTAATCTCAGTAAAAGAACTCAGATATTTTTTCAGATTCAGTACTGTTTGATAAAGTCACTCAGTTCAGTACAAAACTCAGCTAGTTGCATCAGAATCAGGACTGTCAGATACGATCACTCAGTTAATAGTATATTAGTTACATAAAACTCATGTTATCAGTATTTAGACTCAGTAGTTATTATTATCATGATCTCACTTATAGTTTTGTATTAATGCATGTATTATCACGTTCATGTTATTCAGTCAGTTAGTATTGTTCATGCATATGAACCCCATGCATTCATCCTACCTCACTTTGCATACAAGTACATTCAGATGTACTGACATATACTTTTCTTCTGTGCTATGGTGCTTTATACCATAGGTTCGGACACTCAAGTTCCAGATCGCACTTAGCTTCAAATTCACCCAGTAGTAGTAGATTTGCAGTGAGTCCTCATCATTCTAGGATAGCATGATTATTTTATTACTTCATTATTTCAGTTTTAGTAGATGGAGTTAGTTAGGGACATGTCCCTTCAACTCCACAGTTTTCAGACAGTTTAGAGGCTTTCAGACTAGCATGTTCAGACAGTTTATTTCAGTTTTGGTATTGATATACCATATTTTTAGATGTTATGTTTTATCATATATTTGGACCTTATTTACTTTAATCCCTTTTATTCCACATTTATATAGTATATTATGCAGTGCTAAGTTACAGATATCAGTCATGGGTTAGCTTGTGGTCCTTCGAGATTGCTAGAACTGTGTAGCGTTCCGGGTATCAGATTCGGGGCGTTACACTTAACTTTCTAACATTTCATCTTAAAACTCAAAATCACACTAAAATCCTGATGTCTCCCAAATTATACATCTAAGAAATTACAATGCAGTCATTGTCAAATATAGTAACCCAATAGAGGTTAGGGTCGAAGCCATAGGGAATAAGCCGAATCTTTCTCTCAAACTTGTTAAAGTAGATGGAAGATGTAGAAAGTAAATAGGGAATATTATGCAAAAAGTATTAGTAGTAACAATTCTTTATCTCTTTAGGTTGAAATCAATATGAGATGAATACAAGAACTGTGTTCCCCCTAACTTCCCAACTTTGTAGATTTGTCGCACTTCGTCAACTATCCTAATGCTTTGCATAAAGAATCTAACTAGATATGTATCACCAACCATCTTTTGTACTCACTTGGTAATTTTTACTCTTCACCTTGTGAGTCTCAAAGTGTCTCCCTCCTAACCCTTATCCTGGATCCCAGATTAACTATTACCTTTTGATTATCAAATTACTTAGATGGTTGGTAGCCTCAAATTACTTTTATGATCTTTTTTTCCTAATATCAACCTCTCTTATGAAGTAAGTAACAAATACAAGTAGGATCTTAACTTCTGCAGTTGTTAAAAAAGAAATTAAATCAAACAAGATCACAATACATGCATAAACATTGATCAAGAATGACTTTTCACTTCCTCTACTTTGTTATTCAGCCAGGGTTCCCACAACCCTAGTTAGGTGGTTTATCCTCTCATGTTTGCAAGAAAATCTATTCAATTCATAAAATAAAGCATAACAATAATCTCACAATAATCTAAGAACAAAATAAATTAATAATCAACCATAAAACTCAAGAACAATGGATTTTAAGATCAAAAGTCAAATCTCAGAATCAATATAGAGCTGTGAATGTGAAGAGTGCGTAATAGTGCATCAAAGTGTATAAACTAATAAAAAAACATCAGTAATTTATTTATAGAGTACATTAGAACCCTAAAAATCCTAACCAAAACAAATAAGGTAAAGTAGGTCGGTGACCACTTACAGACCAACTTACGGGCCATAAGTAGTACTTATGGACCCCTAGGTGGGTTGTAAGTGTCAAATCAAACCTCAAATATATAAAGAAATACCTATGATGGTACTTACAAGGGGCATAAAAGGTATTTACTCTCCCTAAGTAACACTTTCATGAGTGTCAGACCGATTTCAGACTTCAGATTCTCAAGACTTGTTTACTCTGATACTTACGATGCCACTTACGGTGGTCGTAAGTGCCACTTACAGCCTATAAGTGGGATTGTAAGTGTGGTATTCTACACATTATAACTCTTTTTCTTCTTTTTAGCTCCAAAACCTAGTTTCCTATAAAATAAACATAGAAACACATCATATCTAACAAAACGGACCTAAGTCTTGCATATTTTTCAATTTTAAGAACTAAAAGTGCCATGATACCATGGCACATCAAAAAACCACTAATTATAATGTTTTCATGTCCTCAAGAAACAAACACATAACAAAACACAACACGATGCTTAACCAAGAGAAACCTAAGGTACCTACGGTAGTCGAGTTAATTTCAACTCAAAATTTTCACCCCTCTTATCTCCAACTTTTCAAAACTATTATGTGGATGTAGAACAAAAATGCAACAAAAATAAAAAAATCTGTGTCATTATATTAGCAGCAAACAATCATGTGAATGTACAAGTTACACTACACGAATAGATAAACGGCTAGTAACACAACCCATGTACCCTCACAATAAAGAAGTCCTACTCTAAAAGTATAATCATCCTGTTCAATGCAGCAATGATATCGACACACTCACACTCATAAAAGAAATTCCAATCAATGTGCATAGAATACCATAGGCTTGCCCTTATTTTCTTTACCTTTGTTTTTAAGACAAACGGACTAGGATCACAATTGGACTTTATTTGGCTTGTGTAGTCTTGGGGGATGGTATGGTACATTAGATATTTAGTGAATAATCCTCCTTGATAATACAATTAAATTTTGGGTCCATTTCTCAACTATTTTTTTCTCTTTTATTTCTCCCTTAGTTCTCCATTTTTCTTTATTGCTTATTTCGGTTGGGTGCGGTTTCTTTTATTTACTCTTTTTCTTTTTCTTTTCATTCCTTTTTTTTTCTATATTTTTTTCATTTTTAACCACACCCAATCCTACTTTCTTTTCTTTTATTCCAACCCATCTTTATACCTAATTTCAACTACGCACCCCTACGATAGCCGCCATCAACTCAAATAATTTGCCTTAGTTGAGGTGCATAATATCCAAGGAGGGACCAGGTCCAAAATAGGTTTGTTGTAATCAATGGGAAGGTGAAAGGTGAAAATAAAAAAATAGGTTTATGTAGACTCAAATTAGGGATCAAGGGATACTTTTCATATTTAAACTATTGTTTAGGATAAGAGTGGACTAAATTAAGAACAGTTTATGATTCTGTCCTAACTTACTAGCCTACAACTGGTCAAAACTAATTGGAAATTTTTTGGATTAAATACAGAAAGACAACTACATAAGTATCTCACGCTCATGGTCATGGTACAAGGTTATATTACCAACTACTACTATAATGACCCTTTAGGTTATTTTCTGTATTTCCACTCATTTTTGCCATTTAGAGTTTTTTTATTACTGTCCCAACTCATTTATGACTTGATGAAACTGATAGTTCCTTTAATTTTTAGAGTCAACTCTTATTTTGTAGGCTTTGCTGGTTTAAATTGGCTATCAGGCAAAAGTTTTAGTCATTGAATCTCTTAAGCTAAATCTAACTTTACCATTAGCTCCGAAATATTAATTTTTGGATAGCTGGACCCTTGGTTTGGGTTTCAAGGAACTCAATCTCATTTCAATCAAGTGGTCGGAAGTTAGGAAAAATGACAAGTGCATGTGGGACCTTTTTTAATCAAAATGACATTGGATGGAAATTTTGAATAAGCTATTATGTCTGGAACATCAAATTTGATAGGGTAGCATATTTTTTTTGCATATATAGAATTCTGAATAAATCTCGAGGGGTTGGCAAAGACTTGGAAATTGGCTTCAAGTCTCAGTTGGTGATGGTACATCACATCCACAATTCCTTTGATCACTTAATTAATCTACCAAAAATCAGTTAGTATCACGTAAGTGACACTTATATCATGTAAGTGACACTTATGTCCATAAGTGATTCCCTTTGCAGCGTAGAAGGTATCGCATAAGCGATACTATTACGCTTAAGTGACATCTTCTCAGATAGCTAGATATTTTAAAAGCTATAGGCTTATTGCATAAGCAATTTTTATGCCAGGGCACAGGTATAGCGTATCGACCCAAAGTTTGCATAAGAGATACCCCTGCACATGGAAAGGGTATAAATATCCTATTTAGCCTATTTTTCAACATATCCATTCTTTAGAATCTTAAACCCTAAAAATGAGGGTTCTTGAGAGAATCAATTGTGGATTATTATGGATCTTTAGCATCATTAATTTATGCAATTTCCCATTAAATTTGTGGTAAGATTTCATTATTTTCATGGTTGATTCCCCCCTCCCCCTCATTCTTATCCAAAATTTCTAAAAGCTTGGTGACTTGAGTTTAACACCATTATATGATGGAATTCACCCATTTTTAAGGATAAATATGCCTTGAGTATAGAGGGACATTGAGAAGGCTTTGGAAATGTAATATTCGTAACGAGCCCCACATGGGATGTTATGTAATTTTAGACCTAGAGCACAATAGTACAGTATGGGTATCATTATTTTTATTTTGATAAGTAAATTGTGATTTTGATAGTGTGGAATCTTGAAGAAGCTTCTCAGAAGGAAAAATCAGTGATTTAGCGAAGTCTTCAGGCTTCCTTTGATTCACAGGTAGGCTAGGTTCTCCTTCTTCATAGATTAAGTTATCTCATAGTATGATTATGACATTATTCTAGATATAGGGTGGGATTTAGGTGTTAGAAGTATGTATGAGAATATTTGGTTTAATTGGACCGTTAGGCTATCTTGAAACCATAGACTTGGAGTAGTTAGTGTACTTATTCATGGCTTAGGTGAGTTGATCTAATGGTATAGATTTAGAATGGAAATGCTTAAATTATTCAAGGTAGGTGAAATCACCCTCGTCATTCATGTTAGGGTTGTATTTTCCTTAGCTACTTAGGTTAAGGGAATTGTCTTACATACTACTGTTTTAGGTAGGATTACCCTAATAGTTCATATTTGGGAAGGATTACTATCTTAGGAATAATTATGACTTAATTGACATCTAAAAATAAACTTAGATACATTAGCCTAATCTGGGTTAGATCTTGCTTAAATGGATTCTTAGGGATTAGAATTGGGCCCCTCCGGCCAACCTTAGGCAAATACTTTTGATAGCCTTATAGATTCACCTACATATGATATACTCTTATTAATGGTATGTTTGACACATGAGGAGGTTGAATATATTATTGAGTATGTTAGTTGATATAGAATGATTGATGTTAATTTTGAGTATCACTAATGATATTGGTCATATGCATGATTAAGGATATAATTTATATGAGTGATTAATGGTATGACTTTTGGATATGATTAATGACGTATACATATGATTATTGGTATGTCTCCAAAATATGATTAATGACATGGTCTATTGATATGCTTAGTGCTATATATATTGGCATGATATAGTTAATGACTTATGAATAGGATAGAGCCTATATATATGATATGGATCATAAAGGTTATATGGCTTATAAATATGATACAACTTAAAGATAGGATATGGCTTATAGATATGATATGGCTTATATATATATGATATGTCTTATGTATATATACATATAATTTGGCTTATGGATATGATATGGCTCATAGATATGATGTGGCTTATAGATACGATTAATGGATTATAGATATGAGGGGTGGACTATAGATATAATTATTGATATGAATTTAGGATATGCAGAATAATATTGCTTATGAATATTAGTATTGATATGGATTTCGGATATGGCTAATAATATGGCTTATAGATGTGATTATGGATGAGACTTTGGCTTATAATTCATGGTTCTATGTACAAATATAAGTAATGGGATGGTTTATAGTTATCATTTATCGGTATAAGTATTTGGCTATTCAGTACTCAATTCTTTTGTAGTAGGTCTTGTATCGACATTATTTAGTCTTGGGATGTTTTTTGTGTTTCTATCTATCTATTAGATCTTTATGACTCTGTCATTATTATTTGAGTCGTTAATTGTTAATTCTCGATTAAAGGATATTTTCCACAAAGTTAGCCTATTGCATCTATCTCCAGGGTACGATTTCGCTTTCATACAGGTGAGATATAGTAGGTCACATCATGACTCATAAATTAGGTCATGGCAATTTGGTATCAGAGCCTAGGTTTGATCGATATTGGTGGTACAAGATCAAGTGTCTAGTAGAGTCTCGCGGCTCCAAATGATGACATATATTTCTTATCTTTGAGAGGCTATAGGACACTCTTAGGAGTTCTTTACTTTTTTCACTCATTTCGTGCTAAGAGTCTAAGTTGATTTCTAAAACATTCATTTGGTTTCACTCTTTTGCATATGACTAGGACACGTTCTACCAATACATGAGATGAGGGTCTTGAGACCTAGCTTAGGAATCCTGTCGCTATTTATCGTTGACCTAGAGGTCGTGGATAGCCTCGAGATGTGTCCCAGTTTGGGACAATGATTGTGGTCCTTCCCTAGACCCTATTCCTACCCCTGAGGCATAGATCTTTTCTCCCCAACTAGTGATGGGCCAAAGACCAGCCCAGGATCCACCACATTTAATTTTTTCTTCCCTACTTAAAGATACATTGGATCAAATTTAGTATTAGTTGGTGGTGCACCGTTTGATGGTGCATAGTCAAAAGATCAAAGTAGTATTGAGTCGAGGTGCAACCCATAGTTGTGGATCCCAGAGTTGAGGTCCCTCCTACACTGGTGGTTGCTTAGTCGGTATTTTCTCAGCTAGTGATTGCTCGGCCTGCTATGTCTGCTGAGAAGTAGTAGATATTAGGTAGATTTTGGAGATTAGCTCTGCCTAGGATTTCTGGTATACCGAGTAAGAATGCTTATGAGTTTCTGATTGCTTGTAATGATATGCTCCATAATGTGGGCCTAGCTAAGACTCGTGGTGTGGATTAAATTTCTCTTCAGTTAGACTTGGCATCTCAATATTGTTGCATAGTTCATCTTGATTCTAATCCAGCTAGATCTTGTCCTTTGAAATGGACTCAGTTCTCTGAGATCTTATTAGAGAAGTACATGCTTTGTAGTCATATGGATTATTTAAGGGATCAGTTCTTGAGGTTAGAGTAGGGATCAACTTTTGTTGTGGAGTATAAGGCTCAATTTCATGAGTTGGATAGACATACTACTTCTATTTTGACTTTCTAGTATAAGAGGATTCATTTCTTTGTCTAAGGATTGAGACTTTCTCTTCACTTATTTTTATAGAGTTTGGTTATTGTTGGTAGGTCTTTTGTTGAGGTTTCTGATCAGGCTCATCTTATGAAGGAGATACATTGTAAGGACAAAGGGGGTAGCGATAAGTGGTCGATATATTAGGGTAGATTTAGTGGGAGCCTTAGTATCTCACAATTTAGAGATAGTCCACATCATTCATTTCAGCATTAGGAGATTATCAATGGAGGCTAGTCTAGCTATAGTGACCGTTCTAGATAGGGTAATGGTTAGTCTTTGAGGGGTTCATCTTTTGGATATCTAGTCATAGTTGTTATTCTAATTCAATTGAATCTTCTGGTTTTAGGCCAGTGCCTGGGGCATGTTATGGTTGTAGAGCTTTTGGTCACTTTTTGAGCGAGTTCCCCAGTTGTGGAGTGATTTTTCCTTCATCTCAGAGTTTTCAACCTATTAGGGAAGTTTATCCCTCAATTACATATGGTGTGCATAGTCATTAGTGTAGTCCCTAAGGTGCTTGAGGAGGTTCTAAGGTAGGTAGGAAAAGAGGTCAGTCAGGAGCCCAGCCAGTGGAGGGCATGGTCAGTTGTACGCAGTAACTGCTGGACCCGAGGGTTAGTCTTCAAATGTTGGTATCATAGGTATGATCTTGAGGTATCGTCAGTTGGCTTTTGATTTATTTGATCCGGGATTCACATATTCTTATCTGTCTGCTTATTTTGTTCCATCGTTAGAATTATCTTGAGATTTATTATCTATGACATTACGTGTATTTATTCTCGTAGGTGATTCTTTGGTAGTGGATTAGGTGTTCAAATCATGTGTTATGACTTTTGGTGACGTCTAAGATATACCTCCTCTCAAAAAATGATACAGTTGCTTCCAAATTTAGAAACTCAACAAAGGTTAGGGTCAAATCCCAAGGAAATTTGTGGTATCGTGGCTCTCAACTGTTGTAATCAACTGGCAAAACTAGAAAAGTAAATGGGGGGATTTAAGTATCAATTTCAAACTAGTAGCAAATATCAACTTCTATTTTAATTGGTCATAAGTGAACTCTAGGATTGTGTTCCCCCTGGATTATCAATTCCATAGGTTTATCGTGCTATGTTGAACCAACTTGATACCTTGCATGCAGAATCGATAAGTTATGTACCATCAACAATGTTTTGGAAGAGAAAACAGATTTCACCCTTTACCTTTTGAGTCTAAGGATGTCACCTTACTAACCCTTATCTTGATCCCAGATAACTATTACCTTTAGAGTCTTTAGTTATTAGATGAAATCTAACCATCCTACTTAGATAATTCCTAGTAGCGTGGATCATTTGCAACTTCTAGAATAACTATTAAAGTGAAGATAATACAATGCATGCATTGGTATCGGTTTCGAACAACAATAGAACTTCCCCTACTTTGTCAATCCGCCAAGATTTCCACAATCCTAGCTATGGATTTTTAGCCACTCATGTTTGTGATGTAACCAACAACATTCATGACTGAAAGCATAAGATGAAATCACAATAAAAAGAAGTAAAAACCCAAAACTCTAACTAAATTAATCAACCAAAATCAATATAAGAGAATTCCAAGATTAAAATCGAATCTTGTAATTAAAATATGTTTCTGAGTATCAAAAGTGTGTAACTTCTACTAAAAACACATTAGGGGTATTTATAATACATTAGGAAACCCTAAAATAAAAGCCTGAACGAAATAGGAAAAAAAAGGTTGGTGGCCACTTATGGTCTCTACTTGTGCCCTAACCCTGGTTAGCTCTCGGGATTTTGGACTTCTGGCGCTTGTTTTAGCCCACATGCGGTCCACATGTACAACTTGTGGTCCATATGTTGACTTACCAACTGTCGGGAGTCATCTTTTTAGCTCTTCTTCAATTTCCGCACATGGTTTGATCACGAACAAGTCAGAAAGTGTCCCGAACATCCGTTATTGCTCCCATAAGTAGCCAAAAATACCTTTTTTATCCTTTTCATGAACTTAGCATCCAAAACATGATTTCCTGTATAACATACCCAAAATGCATCATATCTAACAAAACAACCTCAGATACTTGTCTATTTTCATAATTTTAAGCGTAGAAAGTACTATATTTCTGTGGCAAATCAACACCCTCAACTTAGAACATTTACATGTCCTCATACATAAAAAGACAATAAAACAAAAATGACACTTAACTAAGAGAATCTAAGCTATTCAAGGAAGTCAATCAACACTTTAAGCTCAAAACACAACACCCCCTCCAATTTCACATTTCAAAACCAACTGCATATAAATATGAAGCACAACAATGTGACACAATGTGATCAAGGTATGACATTATATTAGAAATAAACAACCACTCATATATACATGTTACACTTCCCAAAATAAGCAAATAGCAAGCAATATGACTCATGTTCCCTCACAACAAAGAAGTCCCACTCATTCATATGAAATAATGCATGTCAATGCAGATACAGTCAAGAAACACTCATACTTAGAAGAGAAGTTCCAATCAATGTGCATCAAATACCATAGGCTTGCCCTTATTTTCTTTACCTTAGTTTTAAGACAGTCAAGTTAGGATCACTATAGGACTTTTCTCGGTTTGTAATGTAGGCTTGGGGGTTGGTATGGTACATATGGACATATCAAGCTATTAAGAATCCTTGGCACTACAATAACCTAGGGGTCTCACTAACTAGACAAATTCCTTTTATTTTATCCCTTATTTCTCCCCTTTTCATTCTTTATTGCATAATCAGGTTGGGTGTGGTCTTTTATTCTTTCTTTTTCAATTTTTTCATAGTTTTTGTTTTTCTATTATTTTTTAATTTTTCAATCACACACATCCCTAATAACTTTTTTCACTTATTTTAGCCTTCTACATACCTACTTTACACTACGCACCCCTATGATAGCCACCCTCAACTTAAGCATTTTGCCTAAATTGAGGTGCACAATGTCCAAGGAGGACCAGGGCCAAAATAGGTTCATTTTAATATAAATGGGAAGGTGAATAGGTGAAGACAAAGAAAAATAGGCTATACGGCTCAAAACAGGGATCAAGGAATACTATTTCACATAGGGAAAGACATTTAGGCTAATAGTGAACTAAAATAAAAAAAATGGCCTATGATCCTTTCCTAATCGACTATCCTACAACCTACGCAAGACTAACTAGGTAAGTTTTGAGTTTAAAACACAAAGGGAACTAAGTACCATCTCACACACACATGGAACAGAGTCAATATCACAAGCCTCTACCTATCCGGTTTATGCAATTGTTAGCAAGTAATAATCAAATTTCTAATCCTAATGCCATAACAAGATCCACAATGTTCACATATATATACATTCACACAGTACTAAAACATAATTTTCGTAGGAGTATTATTTTTCTCAAAAATTAATAAAGCATGATTACTTCCCTAAATACTTTTAAGAATCCTAATTATACAAAAATACAACACAATGCAAAACAAAACACAATATGATACAAATTTACCTACGCATGCCAATTCTATATTCATACTACGATCGACAGGAAAAGAAGCATGACAACAAAAATCCATGGTGGATATGGTACATCCAACCCTAACTAAAAACTGCACACTGTCACCAATTCACAAAAATAAAGTAAAATAGAGGGAAGTGAGAACATAACTGGGATGCATTAGGCATCTGTGTACCTTGTGTTGACTCCTAAGAAGCTGCTGATTTACTGTGGTGGTACAACTCAGCTCCCTTGGCTACTCAGACTTCGTCAAGGTTCATGTCACCATAGACTCTAACTTCCTCTAGATTTCCCATGTAGTGTTTCACTCGTTTCTTGTTTACCTTGAATGGTATATCACCGTCACACTTTATTTCTATATAACCATGAGGGAATACCTTAACCATAGTGAATGGGCCAGTCCACAAAGATTTCAACTTGTCGAGAAATGAGCGGAGTCTTGAATTGTACAACAAGACCAAATCACTGAGTATACATACTATTTTCTCAATCTTTCTATCATGCTACAACTTCATTCTTTCTTTCTATATAGTTGAGCTCTCATAAGCATGGAGTCAAAATTCATCCAACTCATTCACCTTGCTTAACCTTAATTTTGCAACATCACACTTGTCAGAATTTAGACTTTTCAATGCCCATAGTGCCTTATGCTCAAGCTCAACTGATAAATGGCATGCTTTTCTGTATACAAGATGATATAGAGAGGAACCTATGGGGGTATTATAGGCTTTCCGATAGGCCCACAATGCATCGTCTAACTTTCTAGACTAGTCAGTCCTGTGGCATTCACAATCTTTGCCAATATGGACTTTATATCTCTATTGGAGACCTCCACTTGTCCAATAGTCTAAGGGTGGTAAGGTGTTACCACCTTATTCCTTTCACCATATCTATCAATCAGTGCCTTAAACAAGTGGTTGAAGAAGTGAGACCCATCATCGCTGATAATTACACGTGAAGTGCCAAATCTAAATAAGATACTTTTCTTTAAAAAGATGGTGACCCTTCTACCTTCATTATCTGGAAGCACAAATGCCTCCACTCATTTTGAAACATATTCAACCACTACTAGAAAGTAACTCATGACATAAGAGCTCAGAAATGATCCCATGAAATTAATCCCCCACACATCAAACAACTCTAACTCCAATATAGGTGTCATGGAGAGTTTATGGCGCCGTGAAATATTTCCTTGACACTGCTATTTCTCATAGGCTAAATTAAAATCATGAGAATTCTTATAAATTGAAGGCCTGTAAAACCCACACTGTTGAATTTTGTGTATTGTGCGTGTACCACTATGATAACCCCCTAACTAGTAATGAATGACAACCTTCTAGAACGCCATCATCTCCACCTCTGAGAAATACCTCCCAATCACACAATCAGCATAAATCTTAAAAAGGTATGGCTCATCCCAAAAGAACTTTCTCTCCTTATGCATAAATCTCCTTCGTTGTTGGAAAGAAAGATCTTTGGGGACCACATCACTTGCCAAAAAGCTGGCAAAATTAGCAAACCAGGGTATTAGGTCTTAAGATTTTACTAAAACCTGCTCATCTAAAAATTTATCATCTATCTCAATATTATCCCCTCATCTCTTCATTGCCTCATCCTCAAGACTGGACAAGTGATCTACAACCTAATTTTTCTATCCCCTTCTGGTCTTTTACTTCAAAATCAAACTACTACAGAAACAAAACCGAATGAATCAATCTTGGTTTGGAATCTTTTTTTTCCATCAGGTATCTCAAGGTTGTATGGTCAGTGAGAACTATGACCTTTGTTTTAATCAAATAACACAAAAATTTCTCGAAAGCAAAAACCACCGCAGGAAGCTCTTATTCTGTAATTGTGTAATTTTTCTTTGTGGGGTTTAAAGATTTTCTTGCCTACTAGATGGGATGTAGTATGTTTTCTCTTCATTGGCCAACAACATCTCCTAAGGACACTCCGATCGCATCACACATAACCTCAAAAGGTGCAGACTAGTCAGGAGACACAATAATAGGTGTCGAAATCAATTTTTCTTTTAGGCATATGAAATCTTTGAGACATGTATCATCAAACTCAAATTTCACCTCCTTCTATAAATGATTGCATAGAGGACTTGTAATTTTAGAGAATTCCTAGATGAACCTCCTATAAAAGCATGTATGAGCAAAAGAGCTTTGTATTCCTCTAACTGACACTGGCGGTGGTATTTTATCAAGAACCTCAATCTTTGCTCTTTCTACCTCAATACCATGTTTAAAGATCTTATGCCCTGGAACGATACCTTCTTTCACCATGAAGTGGTATTTTTTTAAGTTTAACACCAAATTGTACTTTTTACATCTCTACAGTGCACTAGCAAGATTGGCCAAATAGTTATTAAATGAGTCCCCAACCACTGAAAACTAATCCATGAATACTTTGATAATGTCTTCCACCATAGCTGAAAATATAGACATCAAACATCTCTGAAAAGTGGAAGGCACATTCCATAACCTGAACGGCATCCTCTTGAACACAAAAGTCCTATAGAGGCAAGTGAAAGTAGTGTTTTCTTGGTCTTTGAGAGAAATCATGATTTTATTGTAATCCAAATATCCATCAAAAAAATTGTACCAACCCCTTCCTGCTAGTTTGTCCATCATTTGATCCATGAACGGCGTAGAGAAGTGGGCCTTTTATGTCTACTTATTTAGCTTTCTATAATCCATGCATACTATCCAATCAATTACTAGACTCAATGGTAATAATTCATTCTTTTCATTTGGAACCACTGTGATTCCGCCTTTATTTGGCACGCATTAAATCGAGCTCACCCACTTATTGTCTATAATGGGAACAACCACCCCATCATCTAACCACTTGATTATCTCTTTTTTACCACCTCTTGCACAAGAGGATTTAGTTATCTCTGATGCTCAATACTGGGAATGTTGTCTGGCTCAATATGTATTTGTGTGTGCATAAACCTAGTGGGATCCCCATAATACCAGTAATAGTCCACCCAATATCTCTCTTGAATTTTTGCAATTCGAATGTTTAATCTTCTGCATGTGCTACTCCAAATCTTCTGCAAAAATTACCGATAAGATTTTGTTGGCCCCCAAGAATGCATATTGTAGATGAGATGGAAAGGTATACAATTACAATACCAATGGCTTCTCAATAGATGGTTTTGCAATAGAGGTGGTTCTTTTCTTCAAATTAAGATCCAACTTCTTAGGGTAATACTTTTAAGAACATATGCCATGCAGTGCATGCACCAGCTCATCATATTCATCTATCCCATCACTCTCAAAGTTCATGATCACTCCTGTTAATGTTTCTACTCCTAATATTTCCTTAATAGGCACGTCCACTACAACCACATTACTATCCACAATATCTATCACTGCTACCACTCTTATATTATTAGGTTGTTGAACTGTCATGCATATATTCAACACTATTTGCTCATTATTCCATTTGAAGATGATCTCTTCTAGATCTATATCAATCAATACCCGAGCAGTGGACAAGAAGGGTCTACCCAAGATAATCAGAGAGTGGGCATCTATTTGACAATATAAAATCATGAAATCTATCGGATAAGTAAGTAACACCACCCTTACCTCTATATTGCATGCAATACTCACTGGCTCTTTTATAGATTAATCAACCATCAATGGCCTTGAAGATGTAGGTTTGAGTTCTCCTAACCCCAACACGTTGTATATCACTAATGGCATTATATTTATTCCTGCTCCAGAATCAGATAGATCCTGATTAATATCATAAGGACCAATGGAACATAGGATGGTGACTGCTCCTGGGTTCCCCTTATTTTCTATTGATGGTGCATGAAAATTTGTACTAAATTAATGCACTATATCTTGGAGCTCTTTTGTAACATAGTCATCACCATCATTACTATAAGTCAGCTTCTCAAATTTAGCTTTAGGTACCTCATCTATAATAATATTATCATTCTTTGGCTCATTAGTAGAAGGAAAATGATGCTCAACAAATGGGGAATCACCCCTAGTGTTAATAGCTAGACAATAAATAAGTGTTGGAGGATTCTAGACAGTATCACTAGGAAGGGAACCTATCTATCGTTGGGCTAAAGTGGTAGAGATTTTCCCATACAACTGCTCCAACTGCTTGATAGAAGTTGAATGTGACTCAACATTCTAGGTCAATACTGTAATATCAACCTTAAGTTCTTTAAGGCAAGTTTATTGGCTCTCTTGACCTTTCATCAGCTTAGTCAACATTTTGTCTATTCTTAATTCTGCATCTTATCTTCCAAGTGAAATGTATTTGTCTTTATCATCATAATAGTCGAGACCTTAATTCCCTTGCCCTTGGGCTCGAAAATCCACCAACTAACAATCTATATGTTTTTGCTTCTCCTCTTAGATTCATGTAACCTACAAGATGCACCACGTGCCTCTACTGCATTAACCTTTGAAGAATTTATCATTGCAAATTTTTTGGACAACTTGCTAATATCAGTCCTTAATAATTAAATATCCTGAGCTACAGCATCCTAAGTTACTCCCTACTCCCAAGAAACTCTAATGGTATACAAGTCAGAACCACTCTCAACCTCCTGAGTTTGCCACCTTCAGTTAGTTAATGAGATCTGATCAATATTAGACGAAGTAATATCCTATCATAATCTCATAAAGTCTCCTCCTGAGATAGTGTCTGCTATTGCTCTAGAACTGATTGTCGAGGCTGTATATAATATATTTAATAAGCTTATCTCTGAAATTTAGTTGTTGGGTACCATGTAAGCTTCTTCTTTAACCTGAACCATGCCTCATATATAGATTCTGACTACAGCTACCTAAAATTATAAATTTTATCCTTGATCTACAATACCCTAGATAGAGGAAAGAACCTATTTAAGAATTGTCTTTGTAGCTCATTCCATTTAGTGATAGATCCTTTTAAAAGTTCCCCTAGCCATAAAAATGCTTCTCCGATAAGTAAGAAGGGGAACAACCTCAGACTTAATTCCTACCGATCTACCCCAGGTATGATATAGGAAGTGAAAATCTAAGTAAAATTTTCCAGGTGTATATTTGTGTCATCTGTAGGCAACCCCGCAAACACACCCTTCAAGTATAAGAGTTAAATTATAGCACTAGAGATATTAAACTTGACATTCGAGGGAAAAAAAGGAGGAATGATGGCTCCAGTATCTACCAGATCAACGTATCCCAAATCTGCTTCATCATCTTCCTACGACTGAATACACTGATATCCCGAGATCACTTGAGGTCGGCCTACTCTAACTCTACTTTGACTTACACTGAGTGTTACTCGGTGGACTGTTGCTTATCTCTACTAAACTAACTCTACCTCTGAAGCTATACATTGAGATTTTTCTACTTCCCTTCTCTCATTTTCATCTTGAGCTAAAATCTCACTAGTCTATCGATCAACAATGTCCTGAACTCTTTCAAGAGGATGGGGAGGCAAATTATCTTTTTTCGGCTCCATCATCCTTTTAGATGTTTGTAGAATCCTCTCTGGATTTGGATTCAGTCGGAGTAAGGGATTGGCTCTAATTATTTTGCTAGTCATACACAGGTGTATATTCAACTAATAATAAAACAAAAAGAAAATCCAAAAATCATAACAACTTTAATAAACAAATCAACACCGTATTCCTCAAAAAAGATGCCAAATATTGGTGACGTCCAAGCTACACCTTCTCTCAAAAGAGGATATAGTCGCTGCCAAATATAGTAACCTAAAAAAGTTTAGGGTTAAATCCTAAGGGAATACATAGAATTGTGGCTCTCAACTATTGTAATCAATGAGCAGAACTGGAAAAAAAATAGAGGATATGAGTATCAATGTCGAACTAGTAGAAAATATCAACTTTGGTTATAGTCATTCATAAGTGAACACAAGTATTATGTTCCCCCTGGCTTATCAGCTCCGTATATTTACCGTGCCAGTTGAACCAACCCGATACCTTGCATGCAGAATCAATAAGTTATGTACCATCTATAGTTTTTTGGATGAGCAGACAAATTTCACCCTTTACCTTTTAAGTCTCAGTATCTCTCCTTACTAACCCTTATCTTGATCCCAGTTAACTATTACCTTTTGAGTCTCTAGTTATTATATAAAAGCTAACTATCTTACTTAGATAACACCTAGTAGTGTGGATCAACAGTTAAACCTTAAATTATTATTTTCATTATCTTTTGTTAGTCACTACATCTCTTTTGGAGTAAGTAGAAACAATCTAGGAAGGATCCTAATGTTTGCAACCGCCAGAATAACTATTAAAGTAAAGATAAGACAATGCATGCATGGGTATTAGTTTTGAACAACAATATCACTTCCCCTACATCGTCAATTTTCCAGGGTTTTCACAACCCTAGTTATGGGTTTATAGCCGCTTATGTTTGTGAAGTAACCAACAACATTCATGATTGAAAGCATAAAATGAAATCACGATAGTAAGAAGTAAAAACCAACAACCGTAATTGAATTGATCAACCAAAGTCAATACATGAGAATTCTAAGAGTAAAAATAAATCTTGGAATAATATGTTTGTGAGTATCAAGAGTGTGTTACTTCTACTAAAAAACACATAAGAGGGATTTTTAGTACATGAGGAAACCCTAAAATATAAGCCTGGATGAAATAGAAGAAATAGAGACTTATGGTCCCTACTTGTGCCCTGACCCTGGGCGCAGGTAGTACTAGCGGCCTGCAGGGTAGGTGCAAGTGGTGATCGCAAGTGCAAGTATTAAAAAATCATGTAGGTTAGCTCTTGGAATTTCGGAATTTTGACACTTGCTTTGCCCACATGCGGTCCACATGTTGACTTAGCAAGTGTCGAGAGTCATCTTTTCAGCTCTTCATCGTTTCCCGCACATGGATTGATCACAATTAAGCCAAAAAGTGTCCCAAAACATCCATAATTTCTCCCATAAGTATCCAAAAACATTTTTTTATCTTTTTCACGAACGTAGCATCAAAAATGTGATTTTCTACAAAACATATCCAAAACACATTATATATTACTAAACAACCTCATAAACTTTCATATTTTCATAGTTTTAAGCATCAAAAGTTCTATATTTTTATAGCACATCAACTATTTGAGATCTTGATACTCATGTTGATCTTATCATTTTAGAAATTGTGGATTTAGTATGATTTTGTGCATGAACTGGTTATCCCACTATCATGCGGTCCTGGATTTTTCGGCTAAGACATTACCTTATCCATGACCGACATACCCCTAACCGTGTGGCTTAGATTTTTTAGTCTTGAGCTACCAGATATTATTTTTTATGTTCGTCCAAGGAGGCTTATTTTAATATGTGTTCACTTCTAGCTTTTAGAGAACTTTTCAAGAGGAGTTGGGTACTTAGGTGGATCTTAGTACAGCCTTCCACACTTAAATCATTGGTCAGTTGGAGCAGACTATTCAGGTTCTCGAGAATATGTTTCAATCCTATGTTGTGGATTTTAGAGGTCAGCGGGAGCAACACTTATCCTTGGTAGAGTTTGTATATAATAACATTTACCATTAGAGTATTGAGATGGTTCTATTTTAGGATTTATAAGGTAGGTGATATAGTTTCTTAATTGGATGGTTTGAGACTTTCAAGGTTAGACCTCATGATATTGGCGTGCTTTAAGAGTTGTTGGATAGAGTCAGGGTAATTTAGGATAGTTTGAGGGTAGCTCAGAGTAGGAAGAAGGCTTATACAGATCGTAGTCTTTATTTTTTGAGATTTGGAGTTTGTGATTAGGTATTCCTTCGTGTATATCCTATGGAGGGTATGATGAGGATCAGAAGGAAAGGCAAGCTCAGCCCCAGATATATTGGACCCATTGAGATCTTTCGCATAGTTGGTATGGTGGCTTATGAGTTACACTTACCTATAAATTTTGTTGTTGTCCATACGGTTTTCCATGTTCCCATGTTGTTGCGATAAATTCTTAATCCATCTCATATGCTTAGATGGGACTTTGTCCAGTTAGATGAGCGGTTGACCTTCACAGAAGATCCTATGCTCATTTTTGCTAGTCATGTCAGACGATTATGTACTATGGAGATTCATGTAGTTAAGGTTCTATAGAAGCACCATAATAAAGGAGGATACTTGAGAGATTGATATCAATATGTGTACCCAGTATCCTCAAATGTCGAGGCTTCAGGTACATGCTAATCCCTTACTTTCACAGATAAAAAATCTTTTACTAGTGGAATTGAATGAAACTTCACGTCATTTTCTATATTTCCGATCATTTTTGTTGTTTAGAGCTTTCCTATAGATTCCCTAAGTCATTTATGGCTTGCTGGGACTATGAGTTTTGTTACCGGGTAGTTTATTTGGTTTTTAAAGCCAATTCCCTATTTAGTGGTCTTTGATGGTTTGAATTGGCTACCGGGTAAAAGTTTTAGTCAAACGATCTTGTATGCTAAATGATCACGTATGCTAAATCTGAATTTTCCATTTTGATGGTTTTTGAAAATGATATTTTTTAAAAATTTGATATTGCCATTGTGTCTAAATCATCAAATTTGATAGGGTAGCATATTTCATTTGTGTTCATAATTTTCTAGATGAATCTTGAGGGGTCCATAGAGACTCAAAATTAATCCAAGTCTTAGTTAGTGCACTACTAAGCTGGTGTACTTAGTTACGCGAGTCGAGTGTCGCTTATGCAACTTGTCAAATTAGATACAAGTGTCGTACATGCGGTATCTTGTCCACGATCATGAGTCTCGCGTATACAAGTACCAAGTAACAAGTGCGATACATTCCCTAAGGATAGGTACCACATACGCAACCCAATGGTCGCGTATACGGTGCCTCAGTTCTATATATACCCAATTTTCAGCATTTTTTACACTTGAGGCTTTGGTTTTTATGATTTTGAATAACTTATTCCAATTTTAAGCTTGGGTAAGCTCTTAAACACCTATTTCAACCTTTTTCACCAATTCTTATTGCGTAATTCTTGTTTAAACACGAGTTAAATGGGTGGAATTTGGGGATTTTGGCCTAGAAGGCCTACAAATTGTATTCTTTGATTTAAACCATATTACAAAAATATTTTCTCTTGGGTGAGTTTCTGGTCATATAATTATCATTCTTTCTAGATTTCATCTTCAAAACAACTTCAATTCTCAATTTTAAAATTGATTTAAAAGGTTTTTGCTGGTAAAACTTGAATATGGATTTTGGATGATTTAGATCTTGGTTTTAACTCATTTTTACTTATTTTTTTAGATGTATACTCCTAAAACTATGGGGAATATGTTTCAAAAAATAAAATTATGATTTTGCCATTCTTTTTCAAAACCTGGGGGGTCTATTTTGACACCAACTTAAAATTAGGTAATATGGGTATTGTTGGCTTTTTTTTTATGTATAGATTATATATTTACATGTTTTAGTCATTTTTGAATCCATTCGTGAGGAGTGGGACTTCAGATTGAAGGTTTGCAAACTAGTCTTTGGTATTCAAAGAAGGTTATGGCATAACTTTCTTCAAATAAGGTCGGGTAGTTAATGTGGATACAAAATCATGTTGAGAGTGTGGGAACTAATCATTAAAATTGATATAATTATTGTGTTGAGCCCGTGTGGCACCTATATGTTGATGTATTTGGTAGTTGTGGAACATTATTTTCTATGTGTGACCATGTGGGTCCTATATGATATTAATGGCTATGTATATGTGAAATTAATTGTATCTTGTTTAGTGAAAATCCTAATGTGGTATCAATACTGTGTTTAATATATTGTACTTTATTGGCATATGGTTTATATTTGACTTCATGGTTGGTTAGATACATTGAGTAGATTATTAGCTCACTTGGTTGGTAGATTGATTGAATATGGAAATTCTCATTCTGGTTGGTTGTGAGCAATACATATTCATATCATATACACTCATAAAACATTGGTACCACCATGGAAAATACTAGAAATACTAAAAACACTTATTTTCCTAATAGAAAATATGATATCTTTAAACCCTCAACCAAAGGATGTGTCAGAAAGGAGATATGAATAAGGTATTAGACATGGATTGTATACGGGTTGACGAACTCATTATGGGTCCTACATTGGTACTCTTTACATTCATAGGTGTATATGGAGGTTGTGCGACAACATCCTGCATAACATCATCATCTTCATTGCATCTATATTTACATTGTACCTTTACTTGTGTTGTATTATCTCTTTTGATACCTTCCTTTATACTTGTATGTGGATATTTGTATACTTGTATTCTTCTCTCATTATACTCTAATATATGTTAATATTATAAAACTGTTAGTAGAGACAGTTTGGGCTATTATTTAGGATATTTTTTGGTTATCGGTGACGTGTCCTTAGTATGTGTTTTGTATTCTTTATTTTCTACGTTTCATATTTAGCATATAATACCTACTGAGTGCAAGTGGACCATACTCACCCCTACTGCGTCCTTTTGGTCAAGATCCTGGTTCAAGTGCGCCTCACGGTAATTGACTTTGGGCGATACTTTAGAGCTATTCAAGGTAGCGGTTGGATTCTTACCTATGGAGTTCTTTACTAACTTTCTTTATTTATACTATGTCCTTATTTATATTTAGAGATAGATTTATTTATGCATTGGATATCTTACGTATTTTAATTTTGAGTCGTACTAGTGATGTTCTTACACTGTGACATTAGGTTTTGGGATTATGGTAAGATATCTTTGGTTATGTATTTCCTCTTTCATTTTAATTATATGGTTCAACTACATTCTAAGAGCCCTACCTTGGGTATTGGTATTATTTTCCTTTTTGTAGCAGTTCTAGTGATATGCTTATTTATCAAGGCTCGCGCCGAAAAATGCCACCATGAATCTTGAATTCTTGGGTCATGACAAATTCTTATCAGAGCATCTAGGTTTATTGGTCTCAATGATGTAAGAACGGGATGTCTAATAGAGTCTCATGGATCATTATATGCAAGTCTATATCTATATTTAAGAGGCTATAAGATGTCTCTAGGAAACTTCTCCTATTTTTTTCCTTATCATATGGATTTCCTTCATACCTTGTATTCTAAGTCATATTTCACTCTTTTCTATGCAAATGGTGATGACTAGATCTTATGAGATTAGAGATGTGGAGCCTTTATTCTAGGAGAGAGCACAACTTAGAGAACGAGTTGTGAGTCATGGGCAGGCTCGAGGTCGTAGAAGATCATGTGGATCTTCTCCATCTAGGAGTAGTGCTAGGGGACTATTCCTTAAGAATCATTTTTAGCATATTTATGGTATGGGTCCTACTTTAATTATATCGAGTTCTTCTATCCTGGTCTTGGAGGGGTTGTTAGATTTTTTGTTGACCCATTTGGAGGGTGCTCCCTTGATTGTCTTTGGTGTTTCACCAGCTCTGAGTATTATACCTCTATCTGTGCCAGAGTTTGCTTATATTATTCCTCTAGCCCCGAGTGTGGATCCTTCTATGGTACCTACTTTAATTTTTGGTACTCCATAGACTTCGAGTGTTACTTCTCCTTCTGCGCCTGCATCTAAGTATGGTATTTTGAGATTAGAAGTTTAACCTTCATCTACATTATCTCCTCTGGTGGTATCTCAACAAGTTAGATTCATCATGTCTCTTTTTATTATGAGTACATTTATGTCTTATAAGTATGAGAAGTGGATTAGAAGGTTCACGTATTTGGGTCATCCAAGATTTAGTAGTGTTATGGGCGAGGATGCCTATGAGTTCTTGATTGGCTATTATAAGAAGTTGCATAACCTGGGTTCACTTGAGTCGTATGTTATTTCATATACTACCTATCAGTTGAGAGATACTACTAGAGATTGGTGGAGGTCACTTTTTAGTTATAGGCCTCTTGATTCTCCTGATATGAATGGGACCAATTTGTTAAGGCCTTTTTGGAGAGGTTTATGACTTATAGTCTTAGAGATAAAATAAGAGATGAGTTTGATCAACTAGAGAAGGGCTATATGACTATTCCAAAGTATGATGCATGCTTTTATTTCTTTTCTAGATATTTCAATGCCAGCATTGCAATCAAATCTGAGAAGATGTAGAAGTTTGTAAAGGGGTTGGATGTTTCTCTTCAGTTAGCTACATCTCAGATGGTAGTGTTTGGAGAATCTTTTCAGAGTATAGTGGACCATGAAGGCGTGAAGAAAGTGCATCATATGGGAGAGTTAAGTGGTCACACTTCTCAAGGTAGGGATTTTAGAAGTTTTTATGGGTATGATGGAAGACCCGTACAAGAAGCCTTGTAGAGTTTAGGTAGTGGGTCTTCTGGTTCAGTAGTTTAGGGTGGTTATTTCGGTCAAGTCATACCTTCTCCTATTGAGTCGGGTCATAGAGCTCGCTATATGTGTGATGAGATTGGCTATTTATCCAAAAACTGTCCCCTATCATATGTTCAGTGCTACTCCTATTTCAGTAGTAAGAAGTAGAGGTTCTACTAGAGATGCATAAGGCAGAGATAGTGGAGTCTGTGGTGGTGGTCGCGGGGCTACTAAAGTAGTTAATGGTGTGGATAGTGCTATGCTATACCCACCAAACTAGAGGCAGAGGCTTTTGACATTGTTATTACATATATTGTCCCTGTTTGTTTTAGATATACATCTATGTTATTTGATTTGGGATCAACTTTTATCTATGTGTCTGCATATTTTCTTTCGATCTTGATTCAGTTAGTGAACCTCTTGCCAGGCCTATTTGTGTATCTACCCCTGTAGGAGACTCTTTAGTGGTGGATCGAGTGTACCGATCCTGTGTTGTAACCTTTTTTGGGTATAAGATTTAGGTAGATTTTCTCTTCTTCAATTGGTTGACCTCGATATCATTTTGGGAATAGATCAGTTGTCTCCTTACCATGTTGTCCTAAACTTTTATCCTAAGATCATGACTTGAGCTCCGCCAGGTCTGCCAAGGATAGCTTCGAAGAGTGAACTTCATTCAGGTCCCAAGAGGGATATATATCCTATGTTCATGCTCATCGGTTGGTTGAAAGGGGATATTTTTCCTATTTTACTATTATTCGTGATACTAGTGTTGCTTTACCTCTATTTTTAGATTTGGTTTGTGTGGTTCGTGAGTTCACGGATGTGTTTCTGACGGATTCACCTGGTATTCCTCTGAATTGTGATATTGACTTTTTTCTATAGATGTTGAGTCAGGCACCAAGCCTATTTCTATTTCTCCTTATAGAATGGCCCCAGCCAAGTTGAAGAAATTAAAGGATCAGTTGAACTAGTTATTGGATAATGGGTTTATCTAACCTAGTGTATCACCCTGGAGTGTGCCTATTTTGTTTGTGAAGAAAAATGATGAGTCTATGCATTTGTGTACTGATTATCGATTGTTGAACAAGGAGACATTTAATAATAAGTATTATCTTCTTCATATTGATGATTTGTTTGACCAACTTCAGGGGGCTTCAATGTTTTTGAAGATTGATTTGAGCTCCGAATATCACCAATTGAGGATTAGAGCTTCGAATATTTCAAAGATAGCTTTTTGTACTTGGTACAATCATTACGAGTTCTTGATCATGTCCTTTGGGTTTGCCAATGCCCCAGTCGCATTCATAGAGTTGACGGAGATGGTTTTTTATCGTATCTCAACTCCTTTGCTATTTGTATTTATAGATGATATTTTTGTTTTAATCCAAGAGTGAGGACAATCATGAGGAGCATTTATGGATTGTGCTATAGAGATTGAGGGATGAGAGGTTCTATGTTAAGTTCTCTAAGTGCAAGTTTTGGCCAGTGTCTGTCTCTTTCTTAGTTCATATGGTGACTAAAGAGGGTATTATGGTTTATCGAGCCAAGATTTCAGCGGTTCGTGATTGCGCTAGGCCTATTTTGCCCACTGAGATTTGGAGTTATGTTTGCTTGGCATGTTACTATCAATATTTTCTTGAGGGTTTTTACAACATCCCAAATTTTGGCCCTCGAAAATTACTGAGTTTTGAACTCACTGCCTAACCTACAACTTATCTTATGAGTCATAAGGTATCACTATGGGATGTAGGACCTCAATTGTAAGGCGACCAGTATGGTTGCCTAAGATGTCTGTTCAGAGTAGGACTAGACTAAATAAGTCATCAAGAATTTATATGGGTCGTGTAGTGCAAGTCATAGGGTCACTAATAAGGGGGTCCTTGAGTTACTATCTAGACTACGATTGGATCTAATGAGTTGTAAAGTCTGAATACGAGTTTCAGTGTAAGACTCCTAGTCAGACCAGTATGGGTGCCCTAAGATTCTGGTTCTACCATGAGTCGTGGTGATGACACGTAAGGAGTCATCACGAGTCATCAAGTGACCCATGATGACTGGACATACTTTTCAACTTTTATTTAAAGGGCACTTGGTACATTTACCTTTTTCCCCACTTAAGACCCACAACTTAAAATCATAATGGGGACTCTATTCTCAACATTTAGCAATTCAGAACATATTCTTTGCTCTCTAAAATCCCTAAGTCAAGAACGCTAGGGTTTCTCAATGAAATAGCAATTAGAGTTTCTATAGGTTGATTTCTCTTTGTAATTCTTGATATCTCAGGCATCTCACTATTCTTTTAAACTTGTATTACTTAGAGCATGTATTTAAATGATTGCTCATATGGATTTGAATATAAGTTTTAATATGATTGAGGGTTTTGGAATGAATGTTATTTGAATTGAATTTCCAAGATTTTATATGCATTATTGATGCTTTATCAGGAGTTTTTGAACTAATTGGGTGCGTGGGTATGGGAATTTGAAAGTGGGTTGAGGTATTCCCTCAATTTGATGATTTTGGTTTGGAATTTGGTTTTGTAAATTTTGTTCCCTCAACCCACTTGTGCAATTGGCTCCAAATATGATTTTTCTCATAGTTTGACTTACTCACCCATATTATTGCATTGCCTAAAAGGGTAAACGGATGAAAAATGGTTTTGAAAGCCTTGTTGGCTATGGTTTTTTATATTAAATTGGAAGCTCAAGGGTCAAGGCATTCCCCTGAGCTAATTTGATAACTAAAAAGGGATCGAGTCATTCCCCAAATTTGATTTAATGAACAAAAGGGGTTGAGCATTCCCTAAATTTAAGTTAATAAATAAAAGTGGTCGAATAATTCCCCAAATTTGATTTAATGAATGAAAGGGGTCGAGGTATTCCAAAATTTTTATTTAATGAGTAGGGGGGTCGTGGCATTCCCCTATATTGATTTAAAAAACAAAGAGGGTCGAGGCATTCCCCTAAATTTATGAAATTGTGATGGAAAAATTTATAAGCTTGCAAGTGTAAGGGTATGAAGATAACTATGGTATGCCTTAATGGTCAATTCCTTGGTTAAATTAATGGTTTATGTGAAACGTGTTTTAATATAGGCTTAAAGGGGGTCGGGTAGCTAAGCCGTAAATGTGGATGTTCCGAAAGGACTGATACTAGAAACTCACGTTTGCGGGTGTGATGGTTGATCCTGAAAATCGTGTACATATGATATACTTTATATATATATTTTTATCCTATATTGACATGGGGTCGAGGCATTCCCTGTTCATCCTTGATACCTCTGGTTCATGTGGCTAACATGCACTAGGGCCCTTTTAGTACGGAAAGACTTATCTTGTTATATGTTCGAAAGTTATCTTATCTTGTTTTTTATTTGAAATTCATCCCCTGCTAGTTGTGTTGTGTTATATTTAGTTAGGTAAAAGGGTTGGTCTTCGGTCCTCGATGGACTTGTGATACCCATCACGACCAGGCCCTGGTTTGGGTCATGGCAAGTTGGTATCAGAGCCCTAGGTTTATGGTCATTTAGGTGTCCACAAAGCCATGTCGAGTAGAGTCTCTTTTAACAAGACAAGCCGTATTGAGTAGAGTCTCTTTCCCATTTTTGTGTTCTACTTTTGAGTTATACAGTCTAGAAGGTTAAAATCCTCTCTAATTTCTTTTTTTCACATTTAAGTCTAGAAGGTTGAAATCTCCTCTAATTTTATTTGGTTGCATTTTAGATCATGCCTCCTAGAAGGTCTGACGCTCATGGAAAATCCTCCGTCCCACCCAAGGACAACATGGATGAAGCTTATCCTACTTATAGGATATAGACCCGGTCCAGGCTCCCTACTTTGAATTGCCCCTATGGAGTTCCATCGATTTCTACAAGTCCTCCTTAGGCTCCTTGGGTTAATAGTGTGTCTACCCCAATGCCTCAGGGTGATGTTTCTAATGTTGAGTTTCACTAGTTGATTCAGTTTTTTACTGAGTTAGTGGCTTCCCAGTAGCGCCAGTCTGAGTGTGTTACTTCTGTCACTCCTTCTTCTGTGGCTATAAGGGTTGGTTAGTTTATGAGGTTGAGTCCTCAGACTTTCACTGGTTCCAAGGTTGAGAAAAATCCTTAATGATTCATATATGAGGTAGAAAAGATTTTCCAAGTGATGCATGCTACTGACTCTGAGGGTGTTGAGTTCATTGTATATCAGTTAATGAATTTGGCATATCAGTGGTATGAGGAGTGGGAGTAGTCGAGGGGTTAAAATGATGAGCCAGCTATGTGGGATGACTTCTCTTGTGCCTTCCTTGATCACTTTTTTCCTCAAGAGTTTAGAGGGGCAAAGGTTGAGGAGTTTGTGAATTTGAAGCAAGGCATAGTGAACCTTAAGGAATACACTTTAAAATTTCATCAATTGTCTTGCTATGCTCTAAAGTTGGTTTTGCTTTGAGTTTGTCTAGGGACTTGATGTTAGAGTGCATGGCTGCCTTGCTAAATAATGACATAGATATCTCTAGGCTTATGGTGTATATACAACAGGTGGACGGCGAAAATAAGAAATAACCTAAAATAGGGGAGAGGCGGAATAAGAAATTTAAGTATTCTAAGCAGGGCAGAGGCTAGTAGAATACTAGTAGAGATGGCAGACAATGGTCTAATAAAAAGTGAGGGAAATCTGGTTCTAATTCTATGGCTAGTGCTACAAATACTAGGCCATCTGGTGATAGTTATTTTCAGAGCAACTGTGGGTTTAAGGCATAAAAAGCCCAATATTAGGCCATTGGGGGCTAGTCAGGTCCATTATATCCTTCTTGAAGATTTTGTGGACTGTTGCATCATGGTTTTTGTGATGAAGAGAGAAATAAGTGTTTCAAATATGTCCAGGCTAGCCATATTCAAAGAAAATGTCCTACAGGCTATGTCCCTACTAGAGCTAATAAGGTTTCGATTGTTACGTCTTTAGCTTCAATACCAAAGGTGTTATTTCAGGTACCTACACTAGTCAAAATTATTTTATGCTCTTGACACCCATCAAGAATCTGAGGCTTCTCCTGATGTTGTCACTGGAACATTACAACTCTTTTTACGTGATGTGTATTGATTACTCGATTCGGGGTCTACTCTTTCTTATGTGACCCCTTATGTGGATATTCATTTCGGTCTTGCTCCTTAATGTATTTTGGATCTCTTTTTTGTGTCTGCCTCAATGGGTGACTCTGGCATGATAGAAGGGTCTATAGGGGTTTCATGGTATCTATCTATGGTAGGGAGACGTTGGTGGATCTGATAAAGTTGGGTATGTTAGATTTTGATATGATATTAGGGTTGGATTGGCTCCATTCGTGCTATGCATCTCTTAATTATTTGACCCGAAGGGTCAGTTTCCAATTCTCCAATGAACTAGTAGTTGAGTGGGAAAGGAGTTCCCCGGTGCTTAAGGGAAGGTTTATTTCTTATCTTAGATCCCAAAAATTGATTTCAAAGAAGGGTTTATATAATATAGTTTGGCTAAAGGATTTTAATTTTGAGGGACCTTCCTTGCAATCTGTCCCCTATTGTCAATGAGTTTCCTAAAGTGTTTACCAATGATCTTTCTAGTATTCCTTTTGATAAGGAAATAGACTTTGGGATTGATCTCCTTCCGAATACCCATCCTATCTCTATCCCTTCTTATAGAATGGCTCTGACTAAGTAAAAGAACTCAGGAAGCAGTTGAAAGATCTTGATAAGGGTTTTATTATCTTTAATATTTCTCTGTAGGGTGCTCCTATTCTTTTCGTGCTTAAGAAAGATGGTTCCCTTCGGATGTGTATAGACTATCGGCAGTTGAATAAAGTGACTGCAAAGAATATGTATCCTCTCCCTAGGATTGATTACCTGTTAGACCAACTTCAAGGTGCTAAGTACTTTTATATGATTGATCTTTGGTTGGGTTATCATTAGTTGAAGATCAGGGAGGTGGACATCCCTAAGATTATTTTCCAAAGCCGGTACGACCACTATGAGTTCTTGGTTATGCCCTTCGCTTTGACTAATGGCCTAGCAGTGTTTATGGATCTTATGAACATCGATTTTATTGATGATATCTTAGTATACACCAAGAGTGATGAGGATCATGCCAATCGCCTCCATATAGTATTGCAAATTCTTTAGGATCAATGGGCGTATGCCAAGTTTTAGAAGTGTGAATTTTGATTGAATGTCGTTACTTTTCTGGGTCATGTTATTTCTAGTGAGGGGATGATGGTGGATCCATAGAAAGTTGATATGGTTAAAATGTGGCCTAGACCTACGACTTTAACCAATATTTAGAACTTCTTGGGTTTGGATGGGTATTATAGGAGGTTTGTGGAGAATTTCTCTTCGATCGATGCTTCATTGACTAGGTTGACTCAAAAGAAGGTGAATTTTTTGTGGTCTGATACTTGTGATAGTAGCTTTGAAAAGTTGAAGGATAAGTTGACTTCAGCATCGATTTTGACCCTACCCAATGGTACTGAAGGTTTTGATGTTTATTGTGATGTGTCCTGTGTGGGACTGGGATGTGTGTTGATATAGTATGTTAAGGTTGTGTCATATGCTTCTAGGAAGCTTAAGGTGCATGAGAAGAATTATCAGACTCATGATTTGGAGTTGCTGGTTGTGGTCTTTTCTTTGAAGATGTGCCTTCATTACTTATATGGAGTTTATGTTGACATATTTCATACCATAGAGCTGACATTATGTGTTCACCCAGAAGGAGTTAATTCTCAGGAAAAAAAATGGCTTGAGTTACTCAAGGATTATGACATAAGTCTTTATTATCATTCAGGTAAAGCTAATGTAGTTGTTGATGCTCTTAGGAAGTTGCCCATGGGGAGATTATCTCATGTTAATGAGTAGAAGTAAGGTTTGGTAAAGTATATTCACCGTTTGGTTAATCTTGGAATTTGTCTTTTGGACTTTAAGGATGGATGTTGATTGTGCAAGAGGTGGTGAAGTTATCTCTTGGTGCAGAGGTGAAGGAGAAGCGAGCTCGGGATCCTATCTTAATGAAAATCAGTTATCATGTGGGCCAGTAGAAAGTCATGGCTTTTATGATTGGTGGTGATGGTATCCTAAGATACCAAGGTAAATTGTATATTCCCGATGTTGATGTGCTGCGGGAAAGAATCTTGGTTGAGGCTCATGAATCGACATACATTGTCCATCCTGATTCGAAGAAGATGTACCATGATTTGAAGGAGATTTATTGGTGGAACAACATGAAGAGGGATGTGGTAAATTTTATGGCCAAATGTATGATTTGTCAACAAGTAAAGGTAAATCACTTGAGGCCTGGTGTCTTGTCTAAAGAGATCGAGTTTTCCGTATAGATATGGGAAGTAATTAACATGGACTTTATTACTGGCCTTCATCTATCTCAAAATCAGTTTGATATTACCTGGGTCATCGTGGATAGGATGACTAGGTACGCTCATTTCTTGCCAGTAAAAACTACTTATTTTGCGGAGGATTATGCTAAACTTTTCATTCAGGAGATCATCACGTTGCATAGTTCTCCTATTTCTATTATATCAGATCGAGGTACACAGTTCTCATCACACTTTTAGGGGTCATTTCAGAGAGCTTAGAGAACTTAGGTGAACCTTAGAACTGTTTTCCACCCTCAAATGGATGGACAAGAGAAAAGGAGCATTCATACGTTGGAGGATATTCTAAGGGCTTGCGTGATTGACTTTGGTGGCAATTGGGTTGAACATATGCCTCTCATATAGTTTGCGTATAATAACAGTTATCATTTTAGTATTCTGATGGCTCCGTTTGAGCCTTTATATGGTAGGAGATGTCATTCTCCTATTGGGTGGTTCAAGGTTGGTGAGACTACATTGTTTGGTACGAACTTAGTTCATCACCCTTGGAAAAGGTGAAGGTGATTCGAGATAGACTTAAGACTTCTCAGAGTCACCAAAAGTCCTATGTAGATGTGAGGCATAGGGAATTGGAGTTTGATATTGGTGATTGGGTGTTCTTAAAGGTGTCTCCCGTGAAAGGGGTGATGAGGTTTGGAAAAAAAGGAAAAGCTCAGTCCATGATAAGTTGGCCCACATTGATTATGAGAAAATTAGATAATGTGGATTATGAGTTGGAGTTGCATTCAAATTTTGGTTCTATCCATCTGGTATTCCATGTTTCAATGTTGAAGAAGAGTGTGGTTGATCCTTCCTTGGTTGTTCGCTTGGAGAATGCTGGTGTTTCAGATTATTTGTCTTAAGAGAAAGTCCAGATTGAGATTTTTAATAGGAATGTTTGTCCTTTAAGGACTAAGGATATGGCTCTGGGGATGGTACTATGGAGGAAGCATAAGGTTAAGGAAGCTACTTGGGAAGCTGAAGAGGGCATGAAGTCCAAATATCAATTCTTGTTTCCCAATTTGGATAATCGTGCTTAAGGTATGTGTATTCCTAAGTATCCTTGCGTTTTGTCTTGGTTAAAGGTAATTGTGGTTGCATTTTTGTATCAAATCATCCTAATAAATGCCTCGACATATCATTTGGGAATGAATTATCCTAGGGGGAGAATGCAACACCCCAGAATTTGGACCTGGAAAACTCTTGAGTTTTGAAATCACTGCCCAACCTATGACTTACCATATGAGTTGTAAGGTGTCACTATGGGTCATAGGACGCCAATTTTAAGGTGACCATTGAGGTTACCCAAGATGTCTATTTTACATACGACTATACTCAACGAGTTATCAAGACTCAATAAAAACTTTATCGTATCAGTCGTAGGGCCACTAGTGAGGGGGTCCCTGAGTTACTGTCTAGACTACAATCAGATCTAATAAGTCGTAAGGTCTGAATATGAGTCATAGGGTATGACTCGTAGTCTGACCAGCGTGGGTGACCTAAGATTCTGGTTCCACCACAAGTCATGGTGATAACTCATAAGGAGTAACCACGAGTCATAAGGTGACCCACTATTACTGGCGACACCTTTTAGCTTTTATTTAAAGGGAACTTTGGACAATTCCTTCTTCCCCCAACTTATGAACTACTACTTAAGAGCATAATGCGGACTTTATTCTCAACACTTAGCAATTCAAAACTTACTCTTTTCCCTCTCAAATCCCTAAGTCAAGAATGGTAGGGTTTCTCAAGGAATTAATAATTAGAGCTTCAAAGGGTTGATTTCTCTATGTAATTCTTGATATCTTGGGCATGTTACTCTTTCCTTAAACTTGATTTACTTAAAGCATGTATTTAAACGGTTATTCATGTGGATTTGAATATGGGTTTTGATATGGTTGAGGTTTTGGGATAAATGTTATTTGAAATTAATTCCCATTATTTCATATGAATTGTTCATACTTTATCAATGGTTTTAAACTAATTAGGTGCATGGGTATGGGTATTGGAAAAGGGGTCGAGGAATTCCCCCAATATGATGATTTTGATTTGTAATTTAGTTTTGAAAATTATCTTCCCTCAACCCACTTGTGTAATTGTCTTCGAATATGATTTGTCACATGGTTTGACTTACTCACCCCTATTTTATTGCTTTGCATAAAAGGGTAAACGGATGAGAAAGTGTTTTGAAAAACTTGTTGGACATTTTTTTATATTAAATTAGAAGCTCATGGGTCGAGGCATTCGCCCGAGTTGATTTGATAACAATAAAGGGGTTGAGGCATTCCCCAAATTTGATTTAATGAACAGAAAGGGTCGAGGCATTCCCCAAATTTGATTTAACGAACAAAGGGAGTCGAGTCATTACCCAAATTTCATTTAATGAACAAAAAGGGTCGAGGCATTCCTCAAATTTGATTTAATGAACAAAGGGGGTCATGGCATTCCCCCATATTGATTTAATGAAAAAAAGAGGTTGAGGCATTCCCCTAATTTAATGGAATTGTGATGGAAAAAATTATAAGCTTGCAAGCATAAGGGTATGGTGATGCCTATGGTATGCCTTAATGGACAATTCCTTGGTTAAATGGATGGGTTATATGAAACTTTTTTAATATGGGATTAAATAGGGTTGTGTAGATTAGCCGTAAAGGTGGATATCCTGAGGGGACTGGTATTAGAAACTCATGTTTCTCAGTGTAAGGGCTAGTCTTAATGACCATATGTATATGACACACTCTGTAAGAATATATATTTGTATCCTAGATTGACGTCAGGTCAGGGCATTCCCTTGTCTCCCTTGATACCTCTAGTTCATGTGTCTAACACGCACAATGGCCCTTTTAATAGGGGATTTGAACCCACATAGCCTGTGGGGTTCTTTTTATGATAGTTAAGCTACACAGTCCAGGCTAATATTTTACTTTTATGACAAACCTTATTCCCTATCCCAGCATGTTATATATATATATATATATGTGTGAAATGTTTGCATGTAGATTTTACTGTGGTTTTGAATTGGCATTATTTTATCCCTTACCTTAGTTACATGCTAGCGCTCACCCCGCTAACCATCTCTGAATGTTGTATCCCCATGTGATGTAGGAACCAAAGATACTTCTTATTTTCATACGCAGTGATAGGTGATATTGGATCATTCCTGAGTTAGCTTAAAGTGGCGATTCTCCTTCTTCTAAAAATCTATTACTTCTTGGTTTATTTTGTGTCATAGAATATTTTTCATGGTTTCTCCTAGCTATTATCGAGGGAATATCCCGACTTAAATTATTTTCAAATAATAGAGGCTTTGTGGATTACTGTGGATTGGGATGTTGTTAATATTTTGAAGTTTATTTTTCTGAGTTACCTATCTTGTGTTATGTTTGGAACTCAACTGATCTTGTTGTATGTTCACAATTCATCCACTTATAGTTGTGTTGTGTTCTATTTGGTTAGGTAAAGGGGTTGGCCTTCGGTCTTTGGCAGACTTGAGATTCTCTTAATGGTAAAGCCCTAGTTTGGGTCATGACATTTTCTCATCTATTACAGCTCCGTTGACCAAGTTGACTTAGACGAAGGTTCCTTTTAGTGGTTCGATGCTTGTAAGGAAAGATTTTTTAAGCTCAAGGATTTGTTGACTTTAGCTCCTATCTTGACTTTGTCGTAGGAGGATGTAGGTTTTACTATTTTTTATGATGCTTCAGGTGTTGGGTTAGGTGTTGTGCTGATGCATGAAGGTAAGGTGATTTCGTATGCTTCTCATCAGTTGAATCCCCATGAGAAGAATTACCCTACCCATGATTTGGAGTTTTGTGGTTGTTTTTTCTTTGAAGTTGTGGAGGCACTAATTGTATGGAGTCTGTGGTGATATCTTCTCAAATCATTGTAGCCTTTAGTATTTCTTCACCAAGTTAGATCTTAATATGAGGCAGCGTCATTGACTTGAGTTTTTTAAGGATTATGACTTACTATTCTATATCATTCGGGTAAGGATAATGTGGTTACAGATGCCTTGATCCAAAATTTGACTAGCATGGATAGATTGGTGTATCTTTTGACATAGGAGAGGCCTTTGGCCTTAGAGTTTTTGTCATTAGCTAACCAAATGCTTAGGCTTAATAATTTGACACATGGGTGTGTTTTGGCATTCGTGGAGGCTAGGTCTTCTTTGATGAAAAAGATTTAAGCTCACCAGTTTGATGATATCAGATTGAGATTGATTTAGGATAAGGTGTTGAGTGGGGATCTAAGGAAGCTTCACTTGATTCGGATGGTGTTTTGAGGATTGAAGTCCAGGTTTATGTGTCGAGACTGGATGGTTGGATTAGATTGCTTTTGGAGGAGACTCATTGTTCTACGTATTTCATTCATTCTGGAGTGAATAAGATGTATCATGATTTGAAGAACATTAGTGGTGGGGTGGTATAAGGATATAGTAAACTTTGTAGCTCGTTGCCTTTGTTGCCAGCAGGTGAAGGCTGAGCATTTAAGGCCTGGTGGAATATTTCAAAGGTTACCCATTCCTGAGTGGAAGTGCAAATGTATCACTATGGACTTTGTAACTAGATTACCTCGAACTTCACATAGTTCTAATAATGTTTGGGTCATTATGGATAGATTGACAAAATTTGCTTATTTCATTCCAATTCAGGGCTCTTTCAGTTCCAAGAAGTTGGCCCATCTCTATATTCATGACATTGTGTTTCTTCATGGTGTGCCAGTGTCTATTACCTCAGATTGAGGTTCAGTGCTTATATCTCACTTTTGGAAGACCTTTCTGGACAAATTGGGGACTCGGGTTGATCTTAGTATGGATTTCCACTCCAGACTGGCGGTCAATAAGGGTAGACTATTTAGGTCTTGGAGGATATGCTTTATGCTTATGTGATAGATTTCGGTGGTCAATAGGAGTTGTATCTAGCCTTGCCAGAGTTTCCATATAATAATAGTTACCATTCCATTATTGATATGGCTCATTTTAAGGCCTTGTATGGTAGGCTTTGTCACTCTCCCATTGATTGGTTTGAGGTTTTAAAGATTAGACCTCGAGATACGTACCTACTTCGTGAGTCTTTGGATAGAGTTTCCATCATTCAGGATAGACTTTGTGCGGCTTAAAGTAGAGAGAAGTGTTTTACAGATCGTAGACTTTGTGCCTTGAGGTTTGGTGTTGGTGATCATATTTTTCTTTAAGTTTCTCCCATGAAGGGTGTGATGAGGTTTGGGAAGTTGGGCATTCTTAGACCTAGGTATATTGGTCAATTTAAAATTCTTCGGACTATTGGTGATGTGGATTATGAGTTAGCTTTTCCCCTAGATTTATTAGTTGTTCATCCATCTTTTCAGGTTTCCATGCTTCGGTGTTATATTTTGGATAAGTCTCATGTCATTTTTTGGGACTCGGTTCAGTAAGATGAGAGGTTGTCTTTCGTAGAGGAGTATGACTTCATGTTGGCTAGAAATATTTGATGGTTGCATTTTAGAGTTATCCGAGAGGTTAAGGTCCAGTAGAGACATTGACTAGTAGATGAGGATACTTGGGAGGTCGAGTCTGATGTGCATAGTTCTTATCCCCAGCACTTTATTGATTCAAGTATTTTCCCTTGCCTTTAGTTCTAGGACAAACTAGATTTTTAGTGGCAGATGATGTGACACTTGATTTTTGGTGATTTTTGTGAAATATTCATTTCTGTGTGATTTGCCCATTTTACCCCTCCCCATCGTTGCTATATGGTATTTCTGGGACGTGTGGATTCTTGGCGCGATTCACAATGTATTTCAGTGGGTTTTATGTGAGTTTGTACTTATTAGTGGCTTGAAAGGCCTTATAGTTGACTTTGGTGAATATTTATTGATCTGAGTCTTGGATGGAAAAATAGACTGCACCAGCAAATCCGGAACATCAATTCTTGGTTGGTAACATGATTGGTGTGATTTTATGGATTTTATATCTCATTTCGTCCATCGGTTTAGAAAGTTGTAAAATTAGGTTTTGGGGCTCAACTTTGTGAAAATAATATTTTTTCAAAAATTTGATATCGCCATTGAGTTTGGAGTGTCAAATTTGAATGGATATCTCATTTGTGTTCACGGGATTCTGATATATCTTGAGGGTACCGCGGAGATTCAAAAAATTTTCGAGTCTCAACTGGTGCATGGGTTTACATGAGTCGAGTGTCTCTTATGCAACTCGTCAGATCAGACGCAAGTGTCTCACATGTGACATATTGGCCGCGATCGTGAGTCTCACATACTCAAGTACCAGGTCTCAAACATGATGCCTGACCTGAGACCAAGTACCGCATACGTAACCCGGTGGTCGCATTTTTTATAACGCTCAGCTTACACATCAATTTAAGTGCAAGGCGGTCGTTGTCAATATATTTATCCAACTTTGGAGTCGGGGTCGAATCCACGAGGAACAATGTGAGTGGAAATCAAGTTGATTTGAAATAATGGATACTTGTTAAATTTAAACCAATCATACACAGATAAAAATGAGGGAGATAAGTATCAACACTAATGTTTCTTCTTGGGTTTTTTTCTAGTATAAATTCGGAGCTATGAGTAATTAGAGTTTCATCAATGAGGCACGAATCTTGGGATTATGTATTACTAAGGGAAGTGACACGTGGATACTAATAGTTAACTTCATTATTAGTAGGTCAAATGTGGGTAGGTTTGGTTATAGGTTTTGATGCTAGTCTTTCAACAAAACACCAAACTTTCACTCATTGATTCTTTCGAATACGTAATGGGTGTGTTCAACAATTGGTAACCAAACATCAATTTAGGCATCCCTATTTCTAGGATAATACCTATGGTATAGTTAACTTCACAACCACCCATATGTCTAAGATAGTGATAGATTAGTAAACTATACACATAATTGCCTACCATTATTTTGGTCTCCACATCTCTCTTTCAAGGATGATATAGATTCCTAAAGTTCACCAAAACCCTTCTTTCGAAGATGGATTTTAGGTTTCTAGAGTTTGGAGCCTTCACCAATCAAACCCATATGAGTATTGGGGGATATCACCCACAAATCCCAACAAAATTGGTCAAGCAATGATAAAACCCATCAACATGAACTACTAAATAGAAGCTAATAATAAGTAACCACACACACTTTAATCCCGATTCATACATAACCCCAAGAGGGAGATTGTAACGACCCCAGACTACCCCCTAGTCGTCACACAGTGCTTGTGGCCCCGAAGGATAATAAGCTAACCCATGAATTATATCTTTTGTGAGAACTGAATAATAATATTGAAATTAATAAAGAAAAATGGGTTGAAATACCATAAGGTTCAAAACATCTGAAACACTGATAAAATATGACATCTCTAAAATTAAATACTGTATGAAAAGCCTCTAACTGAATCTTTCTGAAAGTAGAGTTGAATGGACAATTCCATAACTAACTCTATCTACTGAACAACTACATCTACTGAAATACTGAAGTACAAGAACATCCTCAATAGATGAGGACTCACTACTGGATTTGCTACTGTTGGCTGAATCTGGCTAAACGAGGTCAGGAACCTGAGCATTTGAACCTATGATATGAAACATCATAGTGCAGGAAAGTATGCGTCAGTACGAGGGAATATGCTAGTATGCTAGATAAGGTAAGGCTAAATTCAAGGGTTCATATGCATGAACAATAACTGACTAATGATATAGAGTAACTGAATACAAGAGTATGTGTATACTACAACTAAGCTTTTCTGAATCTAAGTATTGAGTTTTGATAACTGTATAAATGATAGATGAAATTACTAATAACTAAATTACTAATAATGATTGACTGTGTCTGACAGTCCTAATTCTGTAAAACTGAGCTGAGTTCTAAACTGAAGACTAAAACTGAAACTGTGGGAGGTAATCATATAACCGACATGCCTAAATAAGAGAAGATAACTGAGCTGGGGTCTAATCTTTAACCCCTATTAGAAGGGTGTCAGTACCGTGCCACAGGTAAAGACAACTGCTATGGAGTCAGTCCTAACTAATGGATGACCCCTTAGATCAGTCCTAATCTAGCGGGTGATCCCTGAGTATGTCAGTCCTATCTAATGTGTGGCATCTCATAACCTACTCTGGCTACGTAGTTTTGAAACTTAGGGATTGCTTATAGCAACCCAATCCTAACTATAGGGTATGCCCTCATCCCTAGGCTCACTCAGTCCTGAATCTTACTCCCAACTGAAAGGCACTGAACTGAGTATACTGAACAGGACTGGAATGAAACTGAGATTACTGAGTATTCCTAAGTTCTGGAACTGACTGAATTCTATTGAGTTCTGTCATAGACTAAGAGTACTACTGATCATGAAATGACTGATACTACTCTAAAACTAACACTGGCTCTAAGTAACAGCTAGATTGTCGGGTATTAAAAAATACCTCCAGGACTCGATAGCATGAAAAGTAAAGAAAAGAATCATCTTGGATAACATAACAATGTTCACTTGGTTATAATTCATTCATAGGGACATTTTATCAAAAACTTATAGGTCATAAGTTTGTTCATATACTAACATGTCATGATTTCATCACTTTATTCACATGGACAATCTATCAAACACTTGGGGAGCACAACTTTATGCACATAATCATGGATAACATATAAACATGGCAACTACAATGCCCAAATTACAATTTTGTGGGTTTAGCATGCAAGTTATATAATTCCTCATAAAAATACTAATCTAATTTCATGAATCATTTAATAATAATGGATTAAAACCCAATTTGCATCATAGACACATTAATAACTTTGTAAATTCAAGGGTTTATCAAGATAATCACATATTCATCACACATGTTATTCAATTTCATGAAACTTACACTTAAATCATGGATTGAAACCCAACTACTATCATGAACATGAATTCAATCTAATTCAAACATGGAAATCATAAATCTGAGATCTTGTATATTTAAAAAGGGATTCTTGGACTCTATGGGTGAAAGGTACCAATAGATGAACACCTAATATACCTGAGAAGAAGAGTTCTTGAAGGTTCTTGGAGAGATTCTTGAGGATTGACATTGATTCTTGAACTAGGGTTTGTTTTCTTAAGAGAGAAATACCTTTTGATTTTGGAGGAAAAGTGAATAATGAAGGGTTTAAACATTTTTAGGGATTAAATCCCACATTTGGGCAGAATAAAATCATAGGAAAAGACTTTTTTAACCCTGGGAGCAACTTTAATTTTTCGTTAAATTTTCCCGGTCCGGACCCCTGGCGTGACGCGCCACTATCGCGATAGGACACTAGAAAATGACGACAGAGAAATTGCATGGTGGCACGATGCGGTACAATCACGTTGTCACCTTGGACGCGGCCTAAAAGTTCACTACAACGCGGTGGTATCACGTCGGAACAATGGAAAAGGACAATTCTAAGATTGAGCCTTGGATGGAAGTGCCAATATCACGGAGGGACACTGGGTTTTGACAATTGCAATTTTGGCTGGCTCCGCGATGCTCTTATGGCTCAGGTGGTACACTGTCTTACTAAAATGGATATAACTCTTCGCTCGGGTGTTGGATTTGAGAGAATTTGGTATCGATGGAAGGCTTATTCAATTTCCCACACAACAAAATTTCAAAATTTTTAAGATTCCATATTTATAAAAGTGTATTCATCCTTAAATCAAGTGTTTGACATTTTTTGGGATGAATTAAAGCTAGGTAAAAGTACGGGGTGTTACAATATCTTCTCCTTGGGAACATTCTTTCTCGAATGAGACTGTTTAAGATGAGGAATATTTATAGACTAAGTTTATATGCTGGACATGCATATCTAATGCATGGAATACATGACTGAACTGATTAATGAATGCGGAACTGAATATGCAATGATAACTGATTCTAAGATTATAGTTGTAACTGAACGTGGAACTGAGTAGGTCTAAGGAAGACTGTTACCTTAAGCTAAGAACACTGATAAGACTAAGATCATTTATTGAACATGTATGAACAGGAACATAAGGACATGAATGAATCTAAAACGTGATACACGAACTGAATATCGTGAACTAAACTGAGCACTTGAGTACATAGCTTACTGCTGAGATTCGAACTAGAGGGTAAACTATGAGGACCCATTACTCCAACTGGATTCGTTACGTAAACAGAAAATGAAAGTTTTAGACCATGATAGCTTGGAGGTTATAGTGCATCTTTCCTTTGGGACACTATGTCTCCCAAGAATGTCAACTTAGTTGAGATACTATGAAAAAGCATAAGACAATGCAGGGGGAACCTACGAACTAAATCATTACTGAATATATGGGATCTTAAACTGAGTCATGATACATAAACTGGGATTAACTCGTAGCTTGGCTAAAATTCTGTAATATGAGATGAGGCCTACGAAATACCCTTTTAAAATAGAGTGAATAAGACATATGCACTGTAACTACAAATTTTCAAACTTACACATTCCTCGAATACCCTCTCAAAAATACACTACACCTCAGTATGGCACTTCATTTGCAACTACTGAAAATATTCATATGGGTGCTGAGCACGAATGTATAAGCATACTAAATTATTTGATTAACTTAATAGCTAATAGCAAAATACAAGGCATGTAAGACTGAATAGTACATAGTCTGGATAACTGGTCTGAAGTTGTATAATATTATGAATATAAGGAAGAGATGAACTGAGTAACATGATATAACTGAGCATAAATTCATGAGAACGATATTATTTAAGAATGCAAGACTAAGAGTATAACATGATTTTGAAATAGTCTGTAAACGGAGGTACTGATCTGATTACTGGTCTAAGACCATGACTGAGACTGTAGCTGAGACTATACTGGAACTGAGTACTAAGTGAATTGGGACTCCTTATACTAGGAACTATAAGCATGTATGGTTTTTGATAATTTGCACGAATATGATCTGTGATTATAGAACTGACATGTAAAGCATGAGTACTGATATTACTGACATCACTACTAAAATTTGAAAGCCTAACTTGGTTACTTGTTCTACCATCTTCCCCTTAGCTTAAAACCTTTATTCTAAGTCTGTGAACCCCTTTATAAACTCTAAATCAAGATGAGACCACTTTACTCTAGAGTCTGAGATATGACAATGGTCATAAACACTGAACTCATCCTGAAGGACTACACCTGATAATATAAGGTCCACTACTAGTACTTCCTTCTGATACATGACTATTAGCTTTCGATAGCCCCAACAATCATAATATAGCAACCTCAACACTGACTAACTTAGAATTCTCAACTTCTCTTTCTACTAATTTAATCTAGAGATTCAAACTTAAATCAACTAAAACTGAGGTACTACCCCTTCATTCAAGGACTAGTTCATCAAGAAACTGAAATGGAACGACTCTATTACTAAAATTAACTGAAGGAATTTTCTAAAATACTGTATCCAAGAAATTTTTGTATACTCGTCTGGATGGAATAGATTTACCTACTGAGGTAAACACTAAGAAAGATTTTGTAACCGAAAGGAAGAAAAGGATTAGATTGAGATTTTAACTTGAGGTTATGCTCACTCACATGACATGAATACTGAAAGAAGGGAAACTTTTCCTAAAATATCTTATAGCCTCTTGTCCATAAGTGTGGCGCGCTACACACACATGCACAAGATGATACACAATGCGGCTTTCAGACTCCCTAGGACTCTATTGAACCTGGCTCTGAAACCAAGTTTGTAATGACCCGGGACTACCCTTTAGTCCCCACACGATGCTTGCGCCCCCAAAGAACCACAATCTAACCCATGAATGATACTTGTTGTGAGCACTAAATAATAATACTGAAATTAATGCAGAAAAATGGGTTGAAATGACATAAGGTTCAAAATATCTGAAACATTGATAAAATATGACATCTGTAAAAGTAAATACTGTCTGAAAAGCCTCTAACTGAATTTTTCTGAAAGTGGAGTTGATGGGACAATCCCCCAACTAACTCCATCTACTGAACTACTACATCTACTAAAATACTAAAGTAAAAGAACATCCTCAATAGATGAGGACTCACTACTGGATTTTCTACTGCCAGATGAATCTGGCTAAATGAGGTCAGGAACCTGAGTGTCTGAACCTATGATATGAAATATCATAGCGCAAAAAAGTATGCGTCAGTACGTAGAAATGTACTGGTATACTAGATGAGGTAAGGATGAATGCAAGGGTTCATATACAGGAACAATAACTGACTAATGAAATAGAGTAACTGAATATAAGAGAACGTGTATACTATAACTGAGCTTTTATGAAGCTAAGTACTAAGTTCGGATAACTATATAATTGATACCTAAAATTACTGATAACTAAATTACTAATAATGATTGACTGTGTCTGCCAGTCCTGATTCTGTAAAATAGAGCTGAGTTTTAAAGTGAAGACTAAAACTGAAACTGTGGGAGGTAATCATCTAACCGATATACCCAAAATGAGAGAAGATAATTGAGCTGGGGTCCAATCTGTAACCCCAATTAGAAGGGTGTCAGTACCGTGCCACGGGTAAATATAACTGTTGTGGAGTTAGTCCTAACTAACGGGTGACCCTTAAGATCGATCCTAATCTAGCGGGTGATCCCTGAGTATGTTAGTCCTATCTAACGGGTGACATCTTATAACCTACGATGGCTACGTAGTTCTGGATATTAGGGATTGTTTCTACGGATACCCCAAGCAAACATAATAATGAATAACTTGTAGGTACATGGGAATCCCCTAAGCAACTAAATAAATTAATCTATGGGTACATGGGAATCCCTTTCTCTCTAAAAGGATGACTAAGGCTATTACTTACAATATATAGTTGGTATGATGATACCACTTCTAATAGTCTTGGTTAATAATAAATGGAGTGGTGGTTATAGTTATGTGGTAATGGTTTGAATTGGACAATAATGGTGGGTGTCATAGCTAATCATGAATATGTGAGTCCAATGGACAGACACAAGAAACTCATATTTGCCGACATGAGAATTGGGCGTGGAGACCATATATGATACTTACGAGGTACACGAGAATCGTCTAATACACTTGTACATATGTATCATGGAGGGTGAAAGGTACAAAGGAATCCCCTACCCCTATGGTATCTCTGGTTTGTGCGGCTACACACATCGAGGCTTGTTCAGGGGGTTACACTAGACCCATATAGCCCGTGGGTAGTTCTAGGATGGTTAAGCTACACATACACAGGTTAATGGTTTTAAAGGCATACTAAACCCGATTTTTTTCTCGATATGGATACATATATATATGGTTGTGTATATGGTGGTTTACTTGGTTTTAAAGATTGGCATTATTTTATCCTTATCCTGGGCTCCTTCTAAAGTTCACCCACGAACCTGTCATCGGGTAGTTGTATCCCCATGCGATACAGGAAACGGCCATTCTACTCCTCTTGCTTAGTTATTAGATTTAGGATCAGCTGTTGGATTGAAGTAGTTATCTTCCATACTTTGGAAGGATCCATTTCATATCATGTATGTATTTACATACTTTGGTTAATTCATGGACATTGTTTTTGGCTATGGTTAGGGGCATGTCAAAATTGGATATTGTTTTACTTTTGTTTAGAGACTTTATGAAGCTACTATGGGTTGGTATGGGCGGTGTCGGTAGTGGTGTCAGCCTTAGTATTGGCATTGGTATTGGGGCTGATACCGTTTGATTGTATTTATGATTGTTCCATCCTATTATGTTATGTTATGGACATGAACTTGTTTGTTATATCAGTTTGGTTGTGGTTGTTGGTTAACATTGGATGGTTGGACTTTCTTAGGTTGTTCATGGTCACGAACCTATCCCAATGTATGGTGTTATATGCTTGGAACTCATCCGACTCAGTGTATGCATTTGGAGGTTGGGTTGGGTAAGGGGGTGGTATCCGATCCTGGTTGGACTTAAGATGCCTATTACAAGGCCTTGGTTTAGGTCATGTCAATTTTTATCCAAACCTATGTAAATTTACGATGGAATAAGTTAAAATATCTAACAGAGTATTGCTACCCTTGAACATATTAACTAAGATTTCAGACTTAACGAAGCAGTCAACCAATAACAACTTAACTGCAATAAAAATTACAAAAATCTCAAACATTCAAATTGAAGTAGACAAAAAGTGTAACAATAAAGCATACAAAAATTGCAGAATGTTGAAAAGGAAAAGATCCAAAAAGAAAGTCAACCGAAACAACAATTATGAAGGAAGCTAGAGCAACAGGAAACAATTTCAAAATTTATTGTTCCAAGATACAAGTGTAATGCAGCTGACTAGATAGGAAGTTCAGGAGAGGTTAAGGAATCACAAGTGTACGAATAGAGTTCATAGTTATAGACAGTTAATTCAAAAGATAGCAAGATAGGGTTCAGGCTATAGGTATAAATATCTAATGCATCTGACCAAACACATTCTATGGAGCAGTCTATGTTTGTCTTCTAGGACCTTTTCACTTCTAAACCTATTTATGTAAAGAACTATCAAGATACAGAATAATGAGGGAAAACATATAGACCTTTACATCCCTAGAAAGTGCTCTGCCATAAATAGGCTTATCACTTCCAAGGGCCATGCATCTTTCAACCTCAATGTTAGGCATTTGGATAAGTTAGGTCGATACATTGGCTAGTTCATCACTTATGCTCTTTGTAGATTTTTTCGTGCCTAGGAAGATGCTGATAGTGATATTGATATTGATAGACTCTAGTAGAAGTACAAATTTGAAATCAGACAACAATGAGAGAGTTATCTTAATTGTAACCATTCTCTAAAGATGAGAGTTTTCTATTTCTGAGATTTTAGGTTTTCACCCATCAAATTCCAATTAGTAAGCTCAAGCAATGGTGAAATCCATGATCAACAACTAAAAATCATGCAAAAACAACAACACCCACACATAATTACACTTTAGTTCAACATAATCCCTAGACTAAATTACTTAGATACACATGAAGAAAATAAAGAGAAATATACCATGGGGATTTCCCAAAACATCCATTCTTCACAAAAATGCTAAGAAAATAAGCCTCCAAGAGTAGTTACACACTTTCCCAATTAGGGTTTCCTTCTTTCAAATCAAAAATGGTTATGAGGTAGGCAATACCAAAAAATGAAAGGGTTTTTTGGATTTTATATGGTTTGGGATTTTTCTATATACTTTTACAGATCTACCCCTGGACATATTCTAGCTTAATTACGATCGCGCGTGACTGTCCATGATCGAGTCCATGACACCGCGGTTGTGTACCATGAAAACATTGTGTTGATCGTCTTGACTGATTGCGACCATTGATTGAGGACCTCGATCATGGTAACTGAGGCTGATGTAGCCTATGTCTTCAGTTGCACTCTTTTTTATCCTTTTTTATCATTTTTGGCTCCAATCCACATCTTTCGATCTCCTCACCTCTATGCCTACAAAAAGTGGATATTAATGCATTTTATCACCAATATGTCTCATTCATTTATTTAAAGCAATGTAATATGCACATATGTTTAGTGAGAATGAGTGGAAAAATCACCCCTCATCAACACCCCAACTTAAGACCTTATTTGTCATCAAGCAACACTACCCTTTATTATGAGACAACTCATATGTATGCCCTTATCTATCACTCAATGATCATGATGACTCAAAATTGATTGCTACCACCAAAAGCTTTTCAAAGATGGGCAAATAGGCTTTTAACGACTCCTTCATCATAAGATGAAATAGAGAAGGATGCAATAGACTTTGGGGGAAACAATGTAACAACCACTAACACTCTAGAAATGAATCACATGTTGACTACATTCATGCAATACTTTCGTTTATCTAATTATGCATAAGATGACAAAATCACCCACCCCAACTAGTTCACATGTCTCCTCACAAGAAAGGAAAAATTCACGCACTTAGTTACCAAGCATACAACAAGGAATTTTAAGTGCAAACACTCACTCTATTAAGAAATTCTCCATGTTGACAAGTACCATCCCATAGGATTGTCCCTATTTTCAATCACCACTGTAATGGACACACTTGGTTGGGAATCACAAAGGGATTTTTTACTTATAATGTCGGTTTAGGGGTGGGATAGGATATCATTTGGGAATAACATGGCTATACCCCTCCTTGAACATTCACATCACACTTTTTCAAATCTCATATTTGGATAAGGGGCACTCTTCTTTAGTTTCTTTATTTTCCCACACCTACTAATAGCTTCCTTTGTACAGCACTATTCTTTGATTTTTTTTCTTGCAACTTACACACACTTTATTCCTTTGATGGACTCATTAATTTTATATTTATTTATTTTCACGGTTCAAGCTCATGAGGAATTTCACTAAAAACTTTGTGGCCTTACACTTTTTTCCATCAACCTTTACCAACCCTAACTTAGGATTTTAGCCTCAAGTTATATTTTTAAGTTCAAGGAGGGTTTGGTTCACAACAGAGATAAAAAGGATGGGCACGGGTTGTAATGAGTTTGACAAAGAAAGGTCCAAAGGATCAAAGTGAGTACTAAGAATAATTATGCATTGGTAGGCTTTTTAGGATAAAGTGAGCTTCCAAAATCATAAGATGGCCTATGATCATTTTACCAACCAAGCACAATTAAAATTTATCTTTGAAAGACTAATGGGGCATGTTCTAGATGGAACAAGTACATATGAGATGAAGACAATTAACCTCACAAACATGGCATACAAATGTTATCAAGGGGTTTAATTATTCCACCCGCTTGAGACAAAGATGGTGTATTCACTATTTTTCCAAAGTCAATTTGCAGAGTCATAGAAAGAGGGAATATTTTAGTCACAAAGTTACTCACGTCCATGTCTTTGAATTTTGCAAGGGGTTGTTTGCTTTTGTCTTCGCACCACACATAATTTGCTCATAATGGAAACCAACCAACCTATCATCTCACATTGCAAATCATAGTATGGGCGACCCAGCTAATAGTTACTCAAATTTCAACAATGGTTAATAATGCAATCCCAAATTATCAATGCTATAGGTACTCCAACTTTCCTTGCATTCTATGGCCTCAGTTCCACGGGGACTCAGACTTCACCTATACCCATGGTTAGAAACCCAACCATAGTAGAACTAAAATAAAGTAACAAACCTATAACAAAATAGCTAATCCATGCAAATATGGGCACCATCTGAGTGCCCAATTATTACAATCCAAATAAAAATAAAGATAAGAATTATCAGAAAGAGCAAAAAAGTATGCATACATATCAATAATACAGACCCAAATTAAATGAATAACAATAAAGAGACACCCCCAAATGAAAAGATAGCAGTGTCCCCACTGCATAAATAATCAAGGGTAAAAGAGATAAGGGTTCTCCCTGAAATTGCATTAAGGGTTTCTATCATTGTTGGACTCTGCATCACCAACTTTTTCCTTAAGATCGGACCATTCAGTTGGGCCTCATCATCACTGTACATCCAAGAAGAAGGAAGTCTATTTTGAGCCCTTAGAAATTTCCATAGGCCCTTCACGCCCTTCTATATCCTGATAAAGAATTCATTCCACTTCTTCTCACTTGTAACCATTTTTTCATGCGCGATCCGAAGGTCTCGATGTCACTCCACCAATGAGGAAAAGGCCTTTTCAAGATTATCAATAGTAACATCATGCTTATTTTAGTCCTCTTTGTAATTCTTATAATCGGTACATGTCACATAAAAATGATGAGTAGTGGAAGTCTCTCGCGGTCCTTGGGGCAAACTAGACACAAGATCTTTAATGTTTACAATATTTACTCCAATCTCCTCCAGAGGTCTCGTGGTGGTTGGCCTTTGAGACTCAGGCTCATTGCATGTCATCTTTTCTAAGTCAATCTTTCTTTTCTTGCTTTTGTTGGGTGCACCCTCACCTCTAATCCTCAAGGGGTAAATGGGGGAATTAGGGTGTACCCATGTATCAGTAGAATACTCTTAGACCCCCTTTCTTTTGCAAAACTCTATAATCAAGGAAGGGAAGAATAGATGTATACTTCTTTGGTCCTTGAAATGATCAATCTCATTAACCATGAGTTTACCAACATCTAGAGGGATGTCATCTAGAATACATGCAACCATCCTAGAATGCAATTTGGGCACTACTGTCATGTGGATACAAGGAGAAACTGGGATACAAATGATGTGCAACTATATCTGGGCCTCGTAATTGAAGTCATTCATGGAAATATTTATTTTAGTCTTGGTCTACGAGAATTTATTTTTGGGGCATAGTCATTGTGATAACCAACTCCCTGATTTATGCCCCTTTACTTTGAATTCACTCGTGTTAGTAAGCCTGAACCCATAAACATCATTGATTTGTTTAGCCCCAAATTTCACCGGCTTTCCCTGAATGTTAAAAGTCACATTGAGTTGGTCTGAAAAAGAGACATCACTGATGTTTGAATAAAATTCATGAACCCATTGCTCATTTGCAATGCATGGATCTGGGGAAAAACACCGCCACCCTATCGCTTCAAGTTTTTCATAAAGTGCCAGTAGTTTCTCTGGAACATTTTCCAAGAAAATTCCACTCTCCAGAAGCAGCTGTGTCCTCGAAATATCCATGTATTAATGAGTGTAGCACTCGGGTTCCATGAATCGGATGTGATCATACTTATCCATGATGTTGTCTTGAAAGCACAAAGCACATATTATATCTTTCAATGACATTTTAATCATACAAACTGTGCTATATTGATCACTAGAGTTCATTAGACTAGGTTTTTGGTGTTGTTTGACTAAAAATTAGAAATACAGGATTTTTCACCTGGTAGGAAACTAACCTCAGTTACTGCAATCGTGAGTCAGGACTGTTTTCATATTTCTACAATCGCGGTCTGTGACCGTACTCGCGATACCTAAGGGTAGTTCTATTGTCAGCTCTGCATGCTCAAATTTTATCTAATTTTAGGATAATAGCATGTTCTACCATTTGGGTGCATATAAAAATCATTTGAGCAATGCTAAAAGGTGGATGGATGTGCCCTTTAGAAAACAAACATCATTAGTGAAAGTTCAATTGGGTAAATTACAAACACTTGGTGTGCACATCTCATTTTTCTACATTTCCAAACATCCTTAGGTACTCAAGACTTCCCACTTGTATGCACACCTTGTTCAAGCAGTCAACATCTCACCAATATTAAGTAAGACAACATAGAAAGAATAATAATCAAAACTTTAGGCCTCTCTTAATTATGCATTATAGTCTTATTCATATAAATAATAGAATAGATTCATGACACTTACAGCAGTTATGATGCAAGGGAGATGTAAGGATGAAATTGGAGAGCTCACAAACATATCTAGAAATTAGCGCAAATGACAAAGTAAAATATTGAAAGGGAGTGTAAGGGAAATGAGGGAAACTAGGGGTTAAATGGCAGAAGTGGTCGCGACCATAGTCAAGGGACTACAATTGCAGACACACGCGTGACCGCGATCGCGGTAACTGAGAGCAATACTATTCCCCATGTTTCCCCTATTCAGCATTTTACTCAATTTTGTCACATTTCTCCCCTGTTCAGCTTATCCAATACACTCCATAGTGCCACAAATTCATGGGTTATTCATATGCAAAAGATAACATTTATCCTACAAAAACATAACAAAAAAGGATATGAGCCACTCTTGTGGCATTTATGGGATTTCCTCCCACCTAGAATCTTAGTTATTATCATGGCACAACAACTTTCTTTCCTTATGTTCAAGGTGGGTCTTCGAACTCCTCTTCATTCATCTTCTCATTTTCAATATCCACCACGGATACTACTTGAAACTCTGCGGTTTGTTTCTTTGACTTGCAAATTTGAAAGAGACCTCATTCTTTTGCACTCTAAATTTATCTCCCCCATCTCTAGATCGACAATGGCTCTCTCCATTACCAAGAGAGGACAAACAAAAATGATAGGCACCACTTGGTCAATTTCACAATCCAATACAACAAAATCCATTGGGAGAATGAACTTGTCCACTTTCATAATGTTGTCAAACAATATACCCACTGGCCTCTTTATAGACCGGTCCACTATCAAGAGTCTCGTAGAGGTTGGCATCGGGGTATACAAACGAAGTTTCTTGTATGTGACAAAAGACATTTAGTTAATGCTCGTACCAAGGTCACATATAGCTTTTGCAAATTCATGCATCCAAATTGTACAAGGAATAGTGAATGCTCCTGGGTCATCTTTATTTTCCACAACCTTCCTATCCATGATAGTGCTACACCCATGAGTGACCTCAATAGTATCACCTTTAACATGTTTCTTCTTGGACATCAACTTAGCATATCCCGAGATCTCTTGGATAACTTTAAGCAATGGGATATTTATTGATAGGTTTGCTATTTTTTTCCATGACCTTCCTTTTTTATGAAATCGTTGAGGGAATTGGGGAGGAACTTGGATGGTTGGCCCTACATCACCTTGTGGCTTCTGAACTTCTACCACTTCTTCATCACTTTCCTCGATCTTTTTCTCGTTATTTTCTTCTTTTCTTTGGGGAATCACTTTCTTTGCTTTACCCTTGAGTAAATTCTCACTCAAGTATTCTCTAGAGGGATCATCAAGTACCTTCCCACTCCTTGTGACAATTGCTAGAACTTTGGCATCATTATTTGGATTAGCAATCGTGTCACTAGGGAGTCCACCTCTGGGCCTAGCATTTAGTTGTGTGGAGATTTTCCCAACTTGGGTCTCCAATTTCTTGATAGTGGAGGAGTGAGACACCACTATTTGAGAGACTAGGGAAAAATCACCCTTAAATTTGCAGACCATTTTATTTGTACCCTTTACTCTACTGAAGATTTTTGCCAACAAATCATCGATCTTAAATTTTTTAGGTCGATGATATTTGACTCTTTGGATTTGGCCCGATCATGAGGAGGAAAATAATGGTCACAGTAACATTCCCGATCTCTCCAATCTCAATCCCTCTCGCAGTCTATCTAACCTTGATTCCCACCTTTCCTTTGATAGGTGGGGGAGGGGGGAACCCCCCGAGTAGTTAGCCAAATAGCGTATTTCCTCATCCAACTTCTTGACCTCTTCATCATCTTCATAAGATTTTGATGATGTGGTGTTGACCGCTTTTGCAGGTATGCCCATAACATGCTTAGTCAAGAGTTAGAGTTGGGTCATTATTTTTGCCATGTTCTCCTCCTTTTCTTCATTCCGCTTTCTTTGTTCATTATCGACCATGGAAGTAGTAGAAGTAATCTTTTGAGCTTAGGTTTCTTAGGTATTCCAACCCCAATTTTATTTTCAAACTTATCCAATTAATAGAAAGTTCGCATTGTGGTGAAACTTTACTAGGAAACCACCAGCCGTATTATCTACCACCCTTTTGTTTAATAGATCAGGGGCACGATAGAAGATCTCGAGAAGAATTTTCTCTGGGACTTTATGATTTGAGCATTGATCAAGATTACTGTTAAACCTCTCCAAAGTTTCAAACAACGATTCTTCATTCATTTGCCAAAATTTTACAATCTCATCTTGCTTTTATAACATTTTAGATGGATGGAAATATCTATCAAGAAACACCTTAGTAAGTTAGTCCCAAGATGTAATTGAGTAGGGTGGAAGTGAGCGGAGCCATAAAACCGCCTCACCCGTTAATGAGAAAGGGAAAAGGCAAAGCCGAATGGACTCTTGAGTAATGTGAGCTATATTGAAGGGTGCACACACTTTCACAAAATTCTTCAAATGGACATTTGGGTTCTCAAAGGATTGACCTCCATCAAATACTTTCATTTGCAACATGTGAAGCATAATGCTAGTCACATGGAAGACTCTATTACCATTAGTTGGTGGCATACGGATTGTGCTTGTTTGTCGCATTTAATTTAGCAGGCCCTCATCATCTAGAGGGGCATCAAAGGTTCCCATGTTACATACTCTATCACTCATTTTTCTGTTAACACTCCGATCACCTAAAACAAGAATGAAAAATAACAAATAAAGTAAATGATATCACTCCGAGTATTCCCAAGTAAGAATCCCATCGACAAGTGAAATCTATATTTAACTCCTCGGCAATAGTGCCATTTTGAAAACATTCAAATCACTCCCATGATTAATAGGTGAGGCGGTCATTGTCAAACAACCCAACTAGAGGTGGTGTCGAATCCACAAGGAGCAAATTATAGGCTTCAAATCTTATGGGTGTCCTAGTAACTACACGTTTATCTGTAATGATAATAAAAAAGACATGTAAAATAATATAGGGGGAAATTGATTTGGAGAATAGCTTATCAACTAACAATTCACGGATATACCACTTTTGATTTAAGATTATGATTAGAGAAAGGTCTTGGGATCATGTTTACCTAAAGGTAAAATGTATGGGTTAATGACGGTTTGGCATGAGTTCTAGTTGTTGATCAAAGGATACGCTAGGTCAAAAGTAATTGTAGTCAATCTTTCAATAGAACTACAATGATTTCACCCATTGTCTTTTTCAAGAACCTAATAAGTGTGCAATTCATAATCACCAAAAACCTCAATCAAACATCCCTATTTCGAGGATGATGTTTTTGACATGTCTTACATTCTAATCACACTTATTTCAAAGATTGCAAAAGGCAGTAGACCATAGACTTAATTGTCCATCATTACTATGTCCCTCTATAACCCTCTTTCAAGGATGTTATTGGTTACCCCAAGTTCACCTTAGTCCCTCTTTCAAGGATGAAAAAAGATTTCTAGAGTTTGGGATTTTCACCCATCAAACCCATTAGGATATTTGGGGTTTTCACCCATCAAATTCCAATGAGTAAACTCAAGCTATGGTGGAATCCATGATCAATAACTAAACACCATGCAAATCAAACAACACCTACAAAAAATTACACTTTAGTTCAACATAATTCCAAGACTAAATTACTTAGCTACTCATGAAGAAAATAAATAGAAATATACCATGGGGATTTCCCAAAACATCCATTCTTCACAAAACTGCTAAGAAATTAAGCCTCCAAGAGTAGTTACACACTTACCCAATTAGGGTTTCCTTCTTTCAAATAAAAAATACTTATACGGTAAGCAATACCCAAAGAAGAAAGGTTTTTTTTGCTTATATATGGTTTGCGATTCTTATAAGTACTTTTATAGATTTTCCCCTGGGCATATTCCCGCTTAACCACGTCACGCGTGACTATTCGCGACCACGTCCACACGACCATAGTTGTGTCTGGTGGCCGCATTGTATTGACCGTCTTGACTGACCGTGATCATGGATTGAGGACCACAGTTGCAGTAACTGAGGATGATGTAGTCCAGGTCTTCAACTACACTCTTCTTTTGCTCCCTTTTTATAATTTTCATCTCCAATCCATATCTTTCGATCTCCTTAAATCTATGCTTGCAAAGAGTGGATATTAGTGCATTTTATCACCAATATGTCTCATTTATTTCATTAAAATAAGGTAATGTGCACAAATATTTAGTGAAAATGAGTGGAAAAATCACCCTTCATCAGTGACAAAGAAGTGAACAGTGAGTTTTGAGCCCATGGCAATATGCACCGTTATAGTGCTAGCCTCTAGATATTTGGTTGAGAAAAAGAAATACCTAAGAGCATTCATAATTCCATGCACTATTGGGTTTTTGAAATTTTAGAAAGCCTCATGTAATTTGGGTGCTAGCATTAGTTTGATGCCACTAGAATTTTAGCAGCAATTAGGGTTGGTGTCACCCAAATCGACTTTTATGAAACTTCTCATGGCAGACCATATTGTAAAAAAATCAGCGGGTACTTTTGTGATGTTTTGGTAAAGGTTGTATACTTTATCTTTCAAGATGAATTCATTAGCCTTGATTGTGAGGTGTACTTTAAGGTCCCCATTATATTAGGAATACTTTTCCTTATGATTGGATGTGCGTTGGATGTTATGGAGACTGGGCAGATGAAGTTTGACTTAATAGTGAGTAGGTTACTTTTAATGTATGCTATTTTATAAAGAACAAAATGATATATGTGTGATTTCTTTGATAAATACAGTCGATGAAGATGATTTAGTAGCTCCTAGTAAGGAAATACTTGGTAAGAGGCCCTTGGAACAGTTATTATAAATTTTGAGGCTGATATTTATTGAGGATTATGATGATATGGTAAGTGTACTTGAAGGTTGGGGTTCAAATACTTATGCACTGAAAAAGTTTGATCTTGATATGAAGAACATAGAGACTCTTCCAGCCTTGCCTTCTACTAAAGAGCTTCAGTTTAAGAGCTCAAATCTCTTTATTACCATATTTTTTATGTATTTTTGGAAGTCAAAAATACTTTTGCAGTTATTATTATAACTGATTTGATAAAATGGCAAGTTGAGGCTTTAGTTTCTATTTTGAAGAGGTTTAAGAGGGCCATTCGATGGTCCATTGCTAATATCATTAGGATTTCATAAGGAATTTGCATATCCAAAATCAAACTTATAATGAATTATGTGCCTAGTATTGAGCATCAACAGATATTGAATCCTCCTATGCAAGAGGTAGTAAAGAAAGAAATCATTAAGTGGTTTAATGTTGGTATGGTTTATCTAATTTCTAATGGTAAGTAGGTGATCCCGATCTAATGTATGCCAAAAAAGGTAGAATCAAGATGGTTCCAAATGGGAAGAATGAGCTTAATCAAATAAGGTCGGTCAAAGGTTAGCGTGTGTGCATGGAATACAGGAAGCTAAATTCTTAGATCGAGAAGGATGACTTTTTATGCTCTCCATGGATCAAAAGTCAGACTGACTTGCTGGTAAAGGTTTGTATTGTTTTCATGATAGATAAGTGGTTTGTAATCAGATCTTTATTAGTCCTGAGGATAAAGAGAACACCACTTTCACTTGTCCATATAAGATGTTTGTATTCAATAGGATGTTGTTTGGTTTGTGTAATGCACCCATAACTTTTCAGCATTGTATAATGGCTATATTTTCTAACATGGTAGAGGTCAGCATTAAGGTGTTCATGGAGTATTTTTCATTTATGGGTTATTTATATGAGGATAGTTTGGCACATATTTCCAATGTTTTGTGTAGAAACAAGGAACATAACTTTGTTTTAAATTAGAAGAAGACCCACTTCATGGTTAAAGAAGGGAAAATACTTAATCATAAGATTTTTAAGAAAGGGATTGAAGTTAACAAGGAAATGATTGATGTGATTAAAAAGTTGCCTACCCCAATTTTTGGTATGATATTCATAGATTTTTGGGATATGCAAACTTCTATAGAAGATTCATTAATGAATTCTCAAAGATTGCCAATCTATTGTGCAAACTGTTGTAGAAGGAGGTGAACTTTGTATTTTATCCCCTATTATTGTGTATCCTTATTGTTCTATGTTGTTTGATCTTATGTACAATCCCATTGGTATGGTTCTAGGTGTAGTCCAATGACAAAGGTGAGAGAAGATTTTATATCCCATCTACTATGCTAGAAAAACAATTAATCTCACCTAGAAAAATTATACCGTGTTTGAACAAGATTTTCTTTCTATGGTGTTTGTTTTTAAGAAATTTTTGTCTTACTTGTTTGGAAAAAAAGTCATTGTACATACTAACCATGCAACTCTTAGGTACCTTATAGAAAAGAAAGATGTTAAACCGAGGTTTATTCATTGGGTACTATTATTGCAAGAATTTGACTTATAGGTCAAAGACTGAAAAGGGACTGAAAATCAAGTGGCTGACCACCCATCATAACTAGAGAAAAAGGATATGCTAAAACTAAAAGATGATCTTGAGATATATTACCCTCTTCTAGATGAACATATGTTAGCTGTATGCAAGATTTGATTCCATAGTTTGCGGATTTCGCAAATTACTTAGTGAGTGATGTTGTTCCTAAAGACCCGTCATTTCAGCAATGGAAGAAATTTATGTATGATATGAGAAAGATATTTGGGATGATACATATTTATTTCAAAGTTGTGTTGATCGAGTGGTGCAGATATGTGTTTTTGAGGTCCAGATAATCAGTATGTTAGAAGTATTTCAATATTTCTAGTTTGGGGGCAAGATAATGAGTGCTTTAGAAGCATGATATTATTCTCTAGGTGGGGGTTATCATAGTGGTAGGAATATCATGCACATGGTCTTCCAATGTGGATACTATTTTCCTACTATTTACAAAGATGCACATAACTATGCCAAGGCATGTGACCAATGCCAAAGGCAAGGAGATATCTCGTGGAGGCAAGAGCTTACAATGACAAATATTTTTGAGCTTATGTTGTTTGATGTATGAGGTATTGACTTCACATGTCCTTTTGTGAACTTTCAAATAGTATGAAGTGCATTTTTGTGACTGCTGACTATGTTTTGAAATGGGCAGCGGTAGTTGTACTTCTAAACAATGAAGTGAATAGTATCATAAAATTTTTTAAAAAGAACATATTTTCTAGATTTGGGACTCCGAGGGTTATTATTAGCAATGGATACTTGCATTTTTACAATTGTCTATTCAGAGCCTTACATGAGAAATTTGATATGAAATATAAGATGGCAACGCCTTACTATCCTTAGACAAGAGAGGAGGTTAAAGTCTCCAATCGTGAGATCAAGTCTATCTTTGCAAAGACTATGATTTCCAATAGGACAGATTGGGCAAGAAATTTAGATGACACACTATGGGCATACCAAACAACTTTTAAGACTCCCACTAGTACTTCTCTATACCAACTTGTGTCTAGTAAACCATGCCACTTTTCTGTTGAGCTTGGGCATAAAGTATTATAGGCTTTGAAGAAGCTAAACTTGGAGTGGATGATGAAACCAAATTGAGACAAGAACAACTATATACGATGGATGAATTCCATCCCTTAACTTATGAATAACGAACTTTGTACAAAGAGAGGATTAAGTTTTAAAATACTATAAGACAGATAAAAGATTGTTCACCATCAGTGACTTGGTATTACTTTTCAAGTCTAAGCTAAAGTTATAACTGGGAAAGTCAAGGTCAAAGTGGAGAGGGACGTATAAAGTGACTAGAGTGTTCGCATATGGTGATCTTGAGCTAGAAAATAACTAAGGACTGAAGTTAAGGTGAATGGACAAAGGGTGAAACACTATATAAGATCCATTGATGAATTGAAAGTAGTTTGTGATGTGGATTTTAATCATTTTAAGGTGTCAAGAACAAATGAGTGATGCTATGATGTTAAAGTTGGTGCTTCATGAGAGGCAACCCAAGGGATTGTTGGTGAAGTATGAGTAACCAACATAGCCACATCATGCCACGATGTTAAATCAAATGCTTCTTGGGAGGCAACCCATAATTTTGTACTTATTACTTTTATATGGTAATGTATGTTACTTGTGTAGGGATTATGAAGGATGAAAGTGTAGAACTAGACTCAACACTGAACCTACTAGAGGATTTCACAGCCGTGGATAGAGCCCACAATTATTAGTTCAGTCATCTACTTATATTTCATTAAAATCCTACAAGATAAAATCTCAACGTTACCTACGATTGGTTGTAGAGACCAACCTAGATGGTACAATTATGGTACACATTTTCTGATCACTCTCTTGAAACCTACCAATGAAGGAACGTACCTACGATCTTAAGGAATTATTGTGTTTACATTTGATTATCATCCTTAAGGATCATTGGTTCCCAGGTAAGTTACTCTAAATTCTCATACTATAATAAGAGGTCTAAATCGTGACTTAATACTAGGATTGTAGGAGGCTCTCATCTGAGGAGTCCACCTAAATATGGGGGACCTGATCTGACCTGACCCAATTAGGGTTTAAGCACTTAAACCCTATGCAAAAGACCCAAATTATGATGATAAACTCATTTAAAATTATTAAAAACGTGAATCCTTTATTCTCATTCAATTAAAGAAAGCACAATCAACTTCAAAATTGCTACATATTAATCACGTGTTGCAAATTACTCCCTTAGTTTAATATCTATTTCTCGAATTTGATAAGAAAAATTTGTACGTTTAAATGGTCATAAGCTATGAATCTTGAAATTTCTTTATGAAAATATAGGTTCATAGGAGTAGAAAAAATCTGGTGTTACAGAATATTTGGTGGGGGTAAAGGATGAGGTGAGCGAAGGCATAGGGAAAGTTTGATTACCTATTTATGCATGAAGTTTGAAAAATTAGTGTTCTTAAATTCGTCTAAAAAAGGGTAAAACATCTACTGTTTTAAATCAGCTATGTTTTACTGTACTCCACAACACAACCTATGGTCATGGTATTTACTTAGGGTTGTAGGTTGGGTCGTTATGAGGTACTGGCATTCACAATGTAAGTGCTAATCATACGAGAACATACCAAGATTGTCCTATCTTGGTATGATTGTAGTATGTACTCATATAGTGTGATATACTCCAAATATCATAATTTTAAGTGGATTTATAGACCTAAGTGTTGTTATCTACTCCTATTTAGCTTAGTTTCGAGGACTTCTTGCATGTATAATTAGTTAATATTCGTATAATTGATCATATAAGAGTTAAAGTATATTTTTATAGTTTTAAGGTGTTTTCAAACCATGTTGGGAATCAAAATGTTCATTTAGAGTATAGACAATAAAACTAGTATTCCTAGCTTGAGCTATGCATTATTCTACTTTGCCTTGTTGGATTCTATTGTATTTAAAGCATTAATTTTTTATGTTTTATCTTATAAGAAGCTTGGTGAGATGAAAAGCTACCACAAATAAGGGAACAAAAGGCTAAATGCATGGAGAAAAGGATGATTAAAGCTGGAATTAGGAAGCTTGGTGAGATAAAAAGCTACCACAAAGAAGGGAACAAAAGGCCAAATGCTTGGAGCAAAGGATGACTAAAGATGGAATTTTTGGGCTTAGGGGTATGCCACACCATCTATCCTCTATGTTAAGGGAGTTCCACACCCTTATACACAATTGAAGATGTGATTTACTATGTGTCAATATGATAGAAGTATTCATGCTCCCTATCCTCTGCGATAAGGGTGTGGCACAATGGTGTGTCAAGTTCGGCCAATTATCTCCTAGTATAAATAATACACTCCAATCTTTTTTTAAGAACCTTGGACGACCATTTGGGATGGGAATAAACTTAAGGATTCTTATCTTAGGGTTTTAATCCTTTCTTTTAGTATACTTTTGGATTATGAACATAAACTCCTTATTTGTGATGCTTTGTAATTCCATGAGTGGCTAAACACCCTCATCTGAGGTTGAGGTCAAGAACATGAGTACTTAAGCTTATAATTAAGTTGTTTTATGTTATTTATCATCATTGGTTGTTCATATATTCTTGTTATTTACTATTTTATAGTTTTGTGACCCTTAAAATAAACACATATTTCTATTGTGAGCCCGAAAGGAGAAATGATAGAACAAAATGTGGAACATATGGAATTGGATCTTAATCATTCATTCAATTGAAGTTTGTATGTGAGTTTAGGATAGGAATATACATGATCTTCCATATTTGGTTTATTTACAGGATGAAATACAAATGAATTTAACTTAGTTCTTGCGTACCCCCTCAATGATGTAGTTGTTAGGCTAAGTTAGATAGTTGATTAGAGGCTCTAAAGACCGTAATCATGTTATCAATGCCATGAATCAAAAACCAAGATAATTAACTAAACCAATGAGATTTTATAACTAAGTAGGATTGTTCATAGTGCCTTAGCCCAGGGTTTTTCCCAATTATTGTTCAGGTACATTACATTACCGCATTGTTTACTTTTAATCTTAGTTTTAATTATCAAATGTTTTGGGTTACTTTCATACTTGTTTAATCTTCGTAGTGATTATAGAACTTTCTAGTAGTTGAGCACAAGTCCCTGTGGGATCAATACTTGGCTTTCATAGACCACTTTACTACTTGGGTGACCACGTACACTTGCATGTTCTCTTGGGTGCAACAAGTTTTTTACGTCGTTGTTGGGGACATATAAATTGGGAACTGTTTTAGTTTAAGTGTTGCTATTTTATTTTACAGGTGTTAATCACTTGATGTTAGCTTTTGATTTTGCAAGTTCAGGTCTAAAGAGAATGTAAGTTGGCAAGGGAAAGGGAGTTGGTTACCCATATCCTAACTTCGAGCGATGCTTACACAAGTTAAGGAGACAAGTATTACTTATCTACTGGATATCTTAAATTTATCAAGAAGATGATATTCTACACCCATGGCTAAAGATCCACCCACTCACAGTATAGTACGTGAAGTGGAAATCCTACTAACAACTAATGTTACCTTCGCCATCTGCAGACCGACACTTAGAGGCAGATTTGAGCTGAACTAGAGCATAATGCTACTTTTACACAATAGTGAGTAGTTTATTGTCTTGTCACATGAGTATCCACGGGTCTATTTAAAGAACTTGTTGGAGATCAATGAAATGTTTATTCCCACTAGAGTCTCTACTAACTATATGAGGCTCACTCTTTTCCCCTTCTCACAATTGGTAAAATAAAGAAGTGGTTGAATACAGTGCTAGCAAGTTCAATAACTACATGGTATTATTTATCAATGAAGTTCCTTATCCAATTCTTCCCTTCTGACAAGACTATAAGGCTACGCAGAGAAATCTTAAGTTTTAAGAAAAAGTCAAATAAGAACTTGTATCATGCTTGGGAGAGGTTTAAATCTTTACTTTGGCATTGTCCACATCATCAAAATTCTAATGAGGTATTGGCTCATATTTTTTTTTGAAGATATTGACCACAATACAAAGATTTTGTTAGATTTAGCTGCAAGTGATCAAGTATTGGAGTAAGCATATGAAGAGCTCTAAACCTTGTTGAACAAATTTACAAAAGGTAATCTAGATTGGCATGGTGATATATCAAGAAGTGCTATGAAAAAGACTACATTCATGATTGAAGTTGATATCGTCACATCCTTAGCTACCTAATTGTCAGCTTTTTAGAATCAGATGATGACACAGTTTAGCAAATTAGGTGTCAATCAGTCTCAAGCTCAGGTGACTGCAGTTCAGCAGATTCCATCTTAGTGTGAGATTTGTTGCAGTAGTGGTCAGTCTACAGACTTATATGGAACAAATCTAGAGTATGTGAGTTTTGTAGGAAATGCACAAAAGGGAACTTCTGGTAATGCCTACAATCACAAGTGGCAGAGTCAGCCCATCATTTCATAGGGCACAAATCAAACTCAGTAGTTTCAACAATAGTATAACATGTAGACCAACAATATTAAAGAGACATTAAAAAATATCCAGACCAATCAAGAATAAATGGTTGTTGATATAAAAATATTAGCAACTTACCCAAAAGTAGTTAGAGACACAGTTAGGGCAGATAGATCAGGCACAGAGTACCAGGACCCAAGGTGGATTGCTAAGTGGCACAGAGAATCTAAATTAAGTAATGTCAATCACCTTGATTAGTGGTAGAGATCTCAATGACAGGACTCCTAAGAAAAATAAAAAGGTTCAGGAAGACCTAGTCTTACCGCAGGTTAAAGAGAAGCAAGTTACAATAAAAGATGCTGAGAAATTGAGAAAATTTTAGTACCCAAATCTAAAGTTAGATGATCATGTAAAACAAAGATCACCACCACCATTCCCATAAAGGCTCAAAAATGATAAGGAAGATGCATATTTCAAGAAGTTCTTTGACATGTTCAGAGAACTTCACATTAATCTTCCTTTAGAGTTTTTGTAGGGTATGCCTAAGTACGCTAAGTACCTAAATGATATGGTGACTAATAAGATGAATCTGTAGGATATTAAGACAGTGGAATTTACTGAAGAGTGTAATTCAATGGTGATGAGAAAGATGCCCAAGAGTTGAAGGACCCCGAGAGTTTTACACTTCCCATACAAATTTTTAATAATGATGTGGTCCATGCCTTGAGTGATTTGAGGAAAAGTATAAACTTAATTCCCATATAAGTGTTCAATATTCTTGGTTTGGGAAAGCCTAGGCCATGCTATATGGTCCTATAAATGGAGTATAAAACAAGAGTTCATATTGAGAGTATCATTATGGACGTGCTCATTAAGGTTGTTAAATTTATTATTCCTGCTAACTTTATTATTCTTGATATGATGCAGATAATAGGGTACCAATTATATTGGGACATCTATTCTTGGCAACGTGGAGGAGCATTAATTGATGTTAGAGAGGGTACTCTAAAAATCAGATTGGATAATGAAGAGTTAGTCTTTAAAGTATACAAACCACTCAATCCACCTTTGAATATAAATATTTATGCATGATCATAGACATGAAAGTGGATGAGTGTTGTGTGGTGGAGTGAAAAGCACCAATGACCTCTTTTGACTTTCTCATAGAGTTTCCTAAGACACCACTTAATCCCCGAGTTGTTAAAATTGAGAAGGATCTTGCAAAAGAAAATATTGACAAATATTCCAACCTTGAGAGTGCACACTCAAGAGTTCAGAAAATAGTGAGAAGATGGCCTTCGAGTAGAAAGAAAAGGATAAAGGAATATGATTGATGTAGTGAGGTTGGTCATTCCATGACACTAAATCATATGCTTCTTGCGAGGCAACATAAGTTAAAGTAGACATTTGATTTTCATATTTTAGTTTTTATTACACATAGTTTTTATTTTTGTTTTGAGTCACAGGTTGATGAAAAGTCTGAGTACTAGAAATTTGAGCTAAGGAGCATGGAAAAGACCGGGTGTGGGATTCACTAGACCTTTTTAATGAGTGAATATGTTGTTAGATAGAACAAAGTGTATTTTAATATGTGGGGTGGGGAATCTTTCCATGATTTAGGGTGAATTAGTGCTAGTTTAATTCAGAGTTGTTTTCTAGTTTTGTCTTAATTTGAAAAATTTACAGAAATATTTTCTCTAAGTTTTATTGGTTCTAGTTGTTAGTGTCCGTCTAGTAGGGGAACACTTCCTCCACCCCTTGGTTTTTCTTTTTGGTTCTTGCTCGAGGGGGAGCCTTTGAACCCAATATACTTTTTTTATTTTTAGTAGTAAATTTTAATTTTTTTGTGTTAGAAATAAGTGAGATATTATTGCTATGTGATATGTATGATTACATAATACAAGTGGTTTTGAATGTAAACGCATGTTGATTGTAACTGAATGACTACGTGTAACACCCTGAAAAATTCCCTCATAGTTTGAGCCTTAGAGCATGTTGAGTAAAGTGTTATTCCGGCCTTAAAGGTTTGAGAGGTGTCTTCCAAAGTGTGATATATTTTGAACCATATGGAATTTCCCTAATTTTACATTTTATCACATGGGAAATTTGATAAGCTTTTTGTTGATATAAGATTTTCCCAAATTTAATACCCGGGTAAGAAGTTATGGCTAATTTAAGTCTTAGTCGTAAAACAACATCATTTAAGTGATTGGTACATCGCGGAGAGGGTTTATTAGGCACTTGTCAATTTCCACAGGGACTCCACAATAGTGGCACATCGCGGAGGAGCCCTATTTCCCAATAGTCAATTTCCAGTGGAACCCCGCGATAATGTCGCATAGCGGAGGAGTCCCAGGTCCCAACCAGCGGGACAACGCAATGGCTCCACATCGCGGGGACTCCCAATTTACATATTGTAAAATTCCAGTGAGCCACCGCGATAAGTGGAACGTCGCGGTGGCCTATGAAATTGGGTTCCCAGTTTAATTTTTTCAAGCTTCGTACAGATGTTAAAAAGGGCACTTTGGACTTTTTCCAAACCTATAAAACCGTGTAAACACCAAATCAAGGCCATTTACAAGCACTCTAAGAAGTTTTTCTCAAGTTTTCTCTTAACAAAAACCCTAAGTATCGAAAACCTCTTTCAAGAATCTCAAGAATCCACCATGGATTTTCTAAATTGAGTCCAGATTCAAGGTTCCTAAGTCAAGGGCCTCAAGAACCCTCATTCAAGAGTACGAATAGAGTTACAAAAGTGAGAGTTCATCCAAAGCTTCTAATTCAAGGTATATGGGGTTTTGAACAAGGTTAACCCTTTCACCCTTATGCCCAAAAGGCTTATTTACATCATGAATTTCCTGAAATCTATGATGTTTTTATATGAATTTGAATTGGGGGTTTACACCCATTATTATTGAATGCATTACCTTGATATTTCCCATCAATTAAGAGTCAAATGGAATGATTTCTTCATGTTTTATTGAGAATTTACAGCTGGGTATAACCCCATGATTTTACTCCTTGATAAGCTAATATTTGCAATGTTTGAGGTGCTAAAGCATATAACTAAATTGAGATTTTGAGATATATTGCTGAAATTCCCAGATTTCTACATAATTTCTGAATCTATATGCTTTATATATTATGCTTTTGATAAGCATCAACTTGAGATTGAACTAGGGGTTAGTAAGCCCTATTTGAGACTTGTGAAAATCTGAACTCATGTTATAAGCACCCATGTTTTGAGTATTTTGAGATTGAGAAATAAATTGAACTAATGGTCTGAAAACTTTGAAATTCACTTCATCATATGAGATTATAGATTTGATTATTGGGTTCGTGTTGAACCATGTGATTATTCTAAAAGTGGATTTTTATGAAATGAGCACAGATAATCTAAAGGGAGTAGTACTTAGCACCGAGCGGGTAAGTCACTATGGTTTCTTACCCCAAAACTATGTGCCATTGTAAGATAGGCCTAAGGCCAAGTTTATGATGATTATGATTGGGACGGAGGCCGATTTTCATTTAGTTATCACTAGACCTAGGTTATACTCCCTGGAAAGAATATGAAGCTCCTCTCTAACGTGGGATCTCCTCTTTAGAAGGACAAAATGTTGGACTCCATGTAGCTCACATGGTTTATGTCGGTTACGAGAAACTCCCTTGCCCTTTAAACTTGAGATCAGTTACTTCTTCGGAAACTAATGTATTTTCCCTCCTATGAGCTATTTTCCTAATAATGAGGTTGCAAAGTTGTTTCCTAGCTAAAGAGTTCCATTGATATGAATTGTCACTTTAAAAGGATGTATTTTCTCTTGATTTGGTATTTCCCTATGAAGCCTTGAGATGAGTTATTTTCACTAAACTAGAGTATATTCCTTTTTAGATTGAATAATTTCCTTAAAGCCTGAAATAAGATATTTTCCTAAAGTGAATGAAATGCCTTCAAGCATGTTTCAAAGTTATATGATTCCGAATTTCAAGTATTTGAGTTCAAAAAGAGTTATGAGATCTTGAGAATTAATGAAGTTTTACCCTCCATGAGACCTATGAATGATTTGAAAGTATCGTGTAAAGTTTCTTTATCCCTTGAGTATTGAGAATAAGAGGAGATTTGTGATTTCAAGTTAATGTATGATGACTCATGAGATTTGTGCTACACGTTTCATCCTATATGATTTATGATCTTTATATTTTATACTTGTTCAAGCCATGTGAGTCATCCCATATTGCATGCATGACTTGATTGAAGAAGATTGACACTGTTTTATACATATGCATTCACCCCACATACTCAGTACATCCTCAAAGTACTGATTCACATATACGTCTATGTGCTACATTGTCTCATAATGTAGGTATAAGATTGTAGCACATGTATCATGTCCTTTCAGTTAGCAACTTCCAGTTATCAGGTGATGGTTCCTTTTGATTCAGGTCCACGAGTCGCGATATAATAGAAAAGTATTGTATTTTCCCTTATTCAGTCGTATTGAGTTGGGGTGGTTGGCAGTCATGACCCAGCTATCCATGGTCAGTACTAGTAGAGGCTTCATTGATAGTCAGTAGAAGTTGATGTATTGAGCTTCATTTTGATGTAAAAGTAGAGGTGTAACCTTGTGACTTCAGTTTTGTATTTAGCAAATTCATAATAGAGTTATCTTCCGCTTTATTCCTCTGTATTTATGCATTTTTTTAGTTATTTATGTGTTATGCCAAGTGAAGGGTTAGCTTGGGGTCACTTATAACCCTAGGCACCGTGTAGCATCCATAGGGGTGATTTTGGGTCATTACAAAATTAATATCAAAGCATAAGGTTCAAGTGTCCTGGGGTGTCTATGAAGACGTGTCTAGTAGAGTCTTACGGAATAGTACAGAGACGTTTGTACTTTTCTTCGAGAGGCTACAAGGCATTTAGGAAATATCTTCATTCTTTTGAGTCTTATATCGTGCTATAGGGAGATTCCCTATGCGCTTACGCGAATCCTCAACTTTCTCTATTTAGGCCATCTCTGCTTTATTTCAAAGGTATCAGAAACAGTCAAGCTTGAATCATTACAGATAGTAGTGGAATTGTAATCGAGTTAGAAAGTATCCCATCAGTTTTTTTGAGTTTCGATGGTTGAAGTGCATTATTCATGATTCATAAAAAGTCAGACACTAAGCCCAAATTAGAGATGCTTTCAGATTCCTCCTCAAAATCCATAATGTGAAGCTATGCTTCCTTACCCATGTAATAATCTTGAGATATCATGATTAATAAGTTTCAGTTCCTTCCCTGATAAAGTTCTCAGATTGTCTAGTAAGAAGTTTCAGAACTCTCTCAAATTGGCTTGATAAGAGCCTTCTTATATATCATTTGTTCTGCGTGGTTAAAGTTATTGCCTTACTATTATGAGTCTTGTAAGTAAGACAAAATGAGATGTGTATTCTTAGATCAATGAATATTATGTGTGAAGTTCCTATCTCTTTTAATATGTAATCTTGTTATCATTGTCTTTTTAAAAGGATCAAGTCTAGTGAAGCCGTGTGGGGCTCTTTCGATTCACTAGCATAGTTTCTTTGTTATTCATCTCATTTTCTTATTCAAAACACAAAACCAAAGTATAGTGAAGTCGTGTGGGGCCTATTTCGATTCCCTAGCAACTTGTTGTGCATCTTGTTGTTCTTGTGTTGGTTTAAACTGGGGGTTTAGAGTTGTGGTGACAAGAAAAGTGATAAGGGCCATTTATTTAATTTATGTGTATATATGTACAGCTTAATTTTGTTGCATATTAGGCTAGCAATGAAGTTCTATGTCCTTGCTTGTTTGGGAAATATTGTTTGCATGAAGTATGAAAAGAGTTATTGATGATGGTTATTGCGTGAGAAAGTATAGGTTATTGATGAAAGTACTTGGTGGATGGGCATTGTTAATTTAGACATCCTTGAAATTTGTGAGGTGGAGTGTAGTCGAAACTTATAGGGCTATGAGCTGAGTTGGGGTTGTATAAATAGGTGGGTAGCAATGATGTGTAGAAAGAGGACGTGCGGATGAATTGTGAATAAGATGGGCCATGTGATTACTATCAAATATTGTTGATTATGAAGTTTGATTGGGCGTGTGAATTGTCGGTTATTGTTGATGTTTTATTTCATAACTTCAGAGTGAGAATAGCACTAGACACTATGTTTGAATGATTGATGGTCATGAAAGTGGAGGCGATGAATTTCTTGTTTAATGGTACTAGTTATAGGGAGGTGATCTAATAGGATTGAACAGTGTGTGCAAGGGCCTAAGTTTGTTTGATCCGTAATAAAATTTGATGTTGTATGTTTGGTGTAGACACACACCCAAGGTACTATGGGACTGCATTGGTTTTAGGGGTTTATTTCCTGTTCTCTGGTTAGTTGTGGCACTTAGTTGCTAGGTGGGACTAGTGATATAGTGGATGATGCTTGTGATAGCTAAGTTAAGGAGTTATGAATGAAGGTATTGTGCGTAATTTGATTCTCATGGCTTAGAGACATAAGTTATAGGCGATGAAGTGGTAGGCTATAGCAGAAGTGGTATGGTCTGTTAGAGATTGGGAGATACTTGTTCTAAGCATTAAGTAGTGAATGATGACTATTAGGTCTATAGAAGGGTGATGTGTGTCACATGATGTGGTGTTATGAATTAGTGTTGCACTTCGAGGAGTGAAGTGGTTAATTGGGACATGGAGCAGTAGTAGTTGACTGAGGACATAACCCTGGATAGGGAGATTTAAAGAAAGGTCATTAGGAATGAGGGCTAAGGGTGTGGATGAGTCGTAGTCAGTAATTAGGTGGACTTTGACATCCTCGACATGGAAATTTGTTTTGGATGTCATACCTATGTTATTTTATGGTGTCCTATGCTTTTGATGCTTTTACATACTACCTTTTTTATCTTGAGTCGAAGGTCTACGGAAGCGGCCTCTCTATTTCTCTGAAGGTAGAGATGTGGACTGCGTACAATTTACCCTTCCCAGACCCCACTTATTTTGTAATATACTGGGTTTGTTATTGTTGTTGTTGTTATTTTAAGCTTTGAAATGCAGTCATTCGGGTCAAGTTCTTTTGTTAATGTTCATTGTTATAACCCTGACTCTAGAGCAAGATGATGACAGTCAGATCAGAGTTTATGCGGTGGTTCACCGCCATGGAGTGATGGCTTAAGTATAAGGGGGAGATGATAGAACCGGTAACCGGGTCGAACCTTAATACTCTAGTGGATGTACTAATGAGCCGTAGAATAGCTTCGAGAAAGATTGATGCTTGACCCAATCTCATTTCAGTACTTCTGAGTTGTCCCAATACCTACTCATGTTTTATATTTCTGTTCCATGATCCTAATTCATGTTCATGCATATGATAGAGAGTTATGTACTCTCCTAGTTCATAAAATTGGGAATTCTGGTGCATTTGGCAGTCGGGATCACATCCCATGAGTTTTGAATTCCAAATTCAGGTCATGAAACTCGTGACTTAAGTACTCAAGCAGTGTTATTAGTAATTCACAAAGTCCATATTTATATTATGCATGTCCTTGGGTTAGACTGATTTGATAAGTTCATGATGTTAAAGGCCTCAAGCCTCAGTTGAGTGCCAAGTGAAGTACAATATCCCTTCATGCTTCAGGTCCATATGTTCTAACTTTTCAGCGACCTCTTTCTTAAGTCACGATAGAGAGAATGAACAATTGTGCCAATAGAAGAGGGCAAATATGTCATGTTGGGAAAGATAGTCGTATGTAGATGTTGATTTTCAGTTCCCCTTTCATCCAAGAAATCCAAGAACCCTTTTTCTGAAACTCAAAGATTCTCATGTTTATGAGTTTCCATGATACATGTGGGTTGGAATTGATGTCCATGCTATGATTGACTTGTGATTCATGTTTGTTTACAAGATTTTCAAGCTTTGATCCTAGTATGTGAAATTCATGTGATGTCTATGATAAACCCTCTTCACGTTGCTTGTTAGATGATTTGTTCATTCCAATTAAGTGAAGAAATTGTTGAATAAACAAAGCATGCTCCCCATGTGTTTGATTAAATGCTTATGTGAAGGAATTAGAGCCATTATAGCATGTTGACTAGAATACCCCTAATTGTGTGCAAACCCATGCATGCCAAGTGTTTGTTAAAAAGCCTTAGTGCATGAATTGAGATGTGATAGTAAGGAATTCCCCAATTATGTGCTCTTTGATATATGCCAAAACTTTAATATGTGCTGAGTGATTGATGCAAGACCTTGTTGAACAAAATGTGAGCCGAGAGCATGCATCCCTCTATTATCGCATGTCTATGATTCCTAAATACTTGAAGTGATGCCTTAGTAATTGTGATGGTGAATATATGTTATGATTCCTAAATGGTTGAAGTTATGCTTTAGTGATTGTGATGATGAAGGAATAATCGTGGTCATGACTAGTCAAGAATGGTTATGTTTACTTTTATGTTATCGAGTCCTAGGGGTATATGCACCTGATAATTTAGTTGTTGTCTAGAGCCCGTATCAGTTTTTGCGATAATATCAGTCGAGCTATGGTTCTCAAAACTTCATGAGTTATAAAACTTAGGACTCTTAGGCAGTTATAGAACTTGAGTAATCTCAGTATCATTAGCGCTTTAGCCTCGGTTTTGTACCCTACTCAAATCTAGTAGTATACATATGTTTAGTGCAAACCTCAGTAGTATTCAAATGTTTTGTTCAGAGTTCAGTATTATTCCGTTAGATAATGGGACCAAGGGAATTCAGTTATTCATACGAGTAGACTTGGTTAATCAACTTCAGTATCAGTGTTATCAGATTCTGAGATAACCCATCAGATAGGCTTAATCTCATCTACAGTTGAGTATTTTTATTATTATTCTAAGGTCACTCTCTAGATGGACCTGATCTCAATACCAAATTTGATTGAGTATTCTTGTTATCAGCTACAGAGGTCATCCGTTAGATAGGATTAATCTCAGTTTTGGGTTCAGTTGATTTGGTTCTTTGGTAGGTTCAGAGATCCCCAGCTAAATAGGTCTGGTCTCAAACATAATCATTTCATATCATTGATAGTATGTTCAGGGATCATCCGTTAGGCAGGTTTGATCCCATATTTAGTCAGTCGATGATCGCATGCTCTGAATTTAGCATGAGTTAACACTTCGTTATAAGACTAAGGCAAGTTAGCCTAGATTCAGACAAAGGTAACACCCTTCCTTCATTCAGCTCCTCTCTAATCAGAGATTCAGTTACATAGCTATTCCTATTGTGAAAATATGTATTCTTCAAGTGTGCCGGATTTAGAAAGGTATAGATTCATTTTGACAAGTATTTCAGCTATGCATCCTCAGTTCTCTCCATTTTCCTAGCCTGACTAGTGATATTTAAGGACGAATGTTCCCAAGGGGGAGATATTGTAACGCCTCACAAAATTCCCTCATAGTTTGAGCCTTAGAGGATGTTGAGTAAAGTATTATTCCGACCTTAAAGGTTTGAGAGGTGTCTTCCCAAGTGTGAGATATTTTGAACCGTGTGGAATTTACCTAATTTTGACATTTTATCACATGGGAAATTTGATAAGCTTTTCGTCGATATAAGATTCACCCAAATCCAATACCCGGGTAAGAAGTTATGGCTAATTTAAGTCTTAGTCGTAAAACAGCATCATTTAAGTTATTGGTGCGTCGCGGAGAGGGTTTATTTGGCAATTGTCAATTCCCAGAGAGACTCCGTGATAGTGGCGCATCGCGGAGGAGCCCAATTTTCCATTAGTCAATTTCCAGAGGAACCCCAAGATATTGCCGCATCGCGGAGGAGTCCCAGGTCCCAACCAGTGGGACAACACGATGGCTCTGCATCGCGGGGACTCCCAATTTACTAATTGTCAAATTCTAGTGAGCCACAGCGACAAGTGGCGCGTCGTGGTGGCCTATGAAATAGGGTTTCCCGGTTCAATTTTTTCTAGCTTTGTACAAATGTTAAAAAGGGCACTTTGGACTTTTTCCAAACCTATAATACCGTGTAAACACCAAATCAAGGCCATTTACAAGAATTCTATGAAGTTTTTCTCAAGTTTTCTCTATACAAAAAACACTAAGTATCAAAAACCTCTTCCAAGAATCTCAAGAATCCACCATGGATTTTCTAAATTGAGTCAAGATTCAAGGTTCCCAAGTCAAGGGAATCAAGAACCCTCATTCAAGAGTACGAATAGAGTTTCAAAAGCGAGAGTTCATCCAAAGCTTCTAATTCAAGGTATGCAGGGTTTTGAACAAGGGTAACCCTTTCACCCTTGTGCCCAAAAGGCTTATTTACATCATGAATTTCTAGAAATCTATGAGGTTTTTACATGAATTTGAATTGGATTTTTTCACCCATTATTATTGAATGCATTACCTTGATGTTTCCCATGAATTAAGAGTCAAATGGCATGATTTCTGCATGTTTTATTGAGAATTTACAGCTGGGTATAACCCTATGATTTTCCTCCTTGATAAGCTAATATTTACAATGTTTGAGGTGCTAAAGCATATGACTAAATTGAGATTTTGAGATATATTGCTGAAATTCCCAGATTTCTACATAATTTCTGAATCTAATGCTTTATATATTATGCTTTTGATAACCATTAACTTGAGATTGAACTAGGGGTTAGTAAGCCCTATTTGAGACTTGTGAAATTCAGAACTCTTGTGTTATAAGAACTCATGTTTTGAGTATTTTGAGATGATTGATGAATGAATTGATCTAATGGTCCGAAATCTTTGAAATCCACTTCATCATATGAGATTATCGATTTGATTATTGGGTTCGTGGTGAACCATGAGATTTTTCTAAAAGTGGATTTTTATGAGATGAGCGCAGATAATCTAAAGGGAGTAGTACTTAGCACCGAGCGGGTAAGTCACTATGGTTTCTTACCCTAAAACTATGTGCCACCACAGGCTGGTCCTAAGGACGAGTTTATGATGATTATGAATGGACCAGAGGACGAGTTTCATTTAATGATCACTAGACCTAGGTTATACGCCCTGGCAAGGGTATAACGCTTCTCACCAACATGGGGACTCCTTCTTAGGAGGACAAAACGTTGGACTCCATGTAGCTAGCATGGTTTATGTCGGTTACGAGAACCTCCCTTGCCCTTTAAACTTGAGATCAGCTACTTCTTCGAAAACTAAATTATTTTCCCTCCTATGAGTTATTTTCCTAATAATGAGGTTGCAAAGTTATTTCCTAGCTAAAGTATTGCATTAATATGAATTGTCTCTTTAAAAGTATGTATTTTCTCTTGATTTGGTATTTTCCCATGAAGCCTTGAGATGAGTTATTTTCACTAAAGTAGAGTATATTCCTTTGTAGATTGAATGATTTCCCTAAAGCCTGAAATGAGATATTTTCCTAAAGTGAATGAAATGCCTTCAAGTATGTTTCAAAGTTATATGATTCTGAATTCCAAGTATTTGAGTTCAAAAAGAGTTATGAGATCTTGAGAATTGATGAAGTTTTACTCTCCATGAGACCTATGAATGATTTGAAAGTATCGTGTAAAGTTTCTTTATCCCTTAAGTATTGAGAATAAGAGGAGATTTGTTATTTCAAGTTAAAGTATGATGACTCATGAGATTTCTGCTATACGCTTCATCCTATATGATTTATGAGCTTTACATTTTATACTTGTTCAAGCTATGTGAGTCATCCCATATTGCATGCATGACTTGATTGACGAAGATTGACACTATTTTATACATATGAATTCACCCTGCATACTCAGTACATCCTCAAAGTACTGATTCACATATGCGTCTATGTGCTACATTGTCTCATAATGTAGGTACAATATTGTAGCACATGCACCATGTCTAATGAGTTCGCAACTTCCAGTCATCAGGTAATGGGTCCTTTTGATTCAGGGCCACGAGTCAATGATATAATAAAAAAGTGTTGTATTTTCCCTTATTCTGTCGTATTGAGTTAGGGTGGTTGGGAGTCATGACCCAGCTACCCATGGTCAGTACTAGTAGAGGCTTCATAGATAGTCTGTAGAAGTTGATCTATTGAGTTTCAGTTTGATGTAAAAGTAGAGTTGTAACCTTGTGACTTCAGTTTTGTATTGAGCAAATTCATAATAGAGTTATCTTCCACTTTATTCCTCTGGATTTATGCATTTTTTTTAGTTATTTATGTGTTATACCCTCTTTTATCTACTCTTATGCATAATATTAGCTAGCCTCGTTAAGCTATTTGCCTATTATTTAGTAGGCTTATATGTAGCCTATTCCCTTCTTTGGTCGACCATAATTTGGTCTAAAGATCCTAAGTGATTTAATAAAAAATTAATGAGGTTCAGGAGTGTAGAATTGACTAAGAAAAAGGTGAATATGAAGCTGCAAAAGAGTAACTATTGGTGTGAAAAAATTGAAGTATTATGGATGGGAGTAATGTAAGCTGGAGTTTGTGAGTGATGTTGTAATGACCATTCTGGTCATTTTTCGTAATCCTGCTTGTTGTCATCATTAGTGATTTTCCATAGAAATCAAAGTCAATTATGACTTTCTGTAATTGACAGTTTGGTTACCGAGCAGTTCATTTGGTTTCTAGATTGAATTCTGCATTTAGAAGTCTTTGTTGATTCGGAATGGTCACTTAGAAAGAAACTCAGTAAAATAATCTTGAATGCAAATTGTGACTATGCTAGCAACTCTGGAATATAAATTTTAGGCCTAGGTAGACCCTTGGTTCGGTTCCCACTGCACCCGAGATTATTTTGACCTATTTATTGGAAAGTCAAAAATTGAAATATATGGGTGTAGGACCAACAAGTGTCCTAAATGACCTCAGATTGAATATCCAACTTCTCCAATGCATCCAGAACATCGAATTTAGTGGGGTTAGATAGACGTCAAAACAAGTGTTGACCTTACTGGAACCGAAGCATGGAGATTGAATCCAATAAAGAGAGTTCATAGAAGCATGATCGCGGTGTTCTATAGTATGAATGCGGTACCTCCTTACCTGGTGGGTTTATAAATAGCCCTTTTGGTCGAGATTTGGCCATTTTTCACCTCTCTTTGAGCTCTAGAGAGGTGGATTAACATATGTATATATATATATTCATGATTATCAATGAATTTGAGGTAAGAATCCTTTCTTCTCATGCTTCCATTTCTTGAATTCTGGACAAAACCCTAAACTGATTGCGAGTTTGATTTTATCCCAAATAAGATTGGTTTTTCCTTGATTCTTGTGTGTTACGATCCCCTAATGGTATTTGAATGTTGGGTTGATCTCAGAAATATGTTTTCCATATGTGAGACCCACTTGGGGTTTTTGGTTTCGTTTTTGGACCCGAAGCACAATTGTGCAATATAGGTATCAGTGTTCTCATTATGATGTATAGATTGTATTTTTGATAGCTTGACACATTGAAAAAGCTTCTCGAAAGGGAAAAGTGAAGATTTAGTGGATTGTTGAGCATTTTTCAAATTTGACATAGGCTAGATTTGTCCCTTGTTAGATTGAGCTATGTTTTGATATTATTATGATATCTTGTTTGATTGGGATGGATTTTAAGTATTGGTTCATGCAATGCAAGACTTGGGTTAGCTAGATTAATTAAGCTATGTGAATCTTAGAGGTTAAAAAGTTGACTTGTTTCCCATTATTTTTAGGTGGATTACACTTCTTGCTCATGTTTAGTGTGAGAATTCCTTAGAACACTTAACCTTAGATGAAATGCTCTAGTTTCTCACACTTAGAGTAAGTTGGCCTTAGTTGCTAGTACTAGTGAAGATTGCCTTAGTTCCAATGGACCTAGTAAAAGTGGTTGAGTAGAATATCTACCTTAGGTTTTATGGTGTCTTTCCTAACATCTAAGAGTTGATTTAGATACCATATCCTAGTACAGGGTAAAACTTGACTTGGAATGCAATCGGGATTTAGATGTGGGATTGTTGACCCACTTTAAGGAAAGATTGAGGATTAGAACCCTTAAACCTTTATGCTTAGTAATTGACTTAAGAGTGCCCTTTTGAGGAAATATTAGTGATTCTTGGTACTTGTTGGTTATGTGGAATAGCATCGGAAATGGTGCTAGAGTGACTAGGCCTTAGTATGCCTTATTGGCTAAAGCTTACGCCAAGCTCCTAATTATGTTATTGTGATTAATAATTGTTTGGGCTAACGAATGTGCTATTAAATGATCCCTTGACTATTATATGGCCTAATCCATAAATGATGTTATTCACTATACTAAGAATAAGCTATATAAATTATATCATGCTTTGTCCATCGTTCATACTAATGATAAATTATCTTTAGGCCAATAGTAGGCCAACGAATACACTACTAATGCATGTTTGGTTTCTATTTTTAAGGCTGATTTAGATTTTAAATTCCAACAGATCATCACATGGAGATTCAAGATAGGGTGCTACAGTTTAACACCATACTACCTTTTCTCTGTCTTATTACATAATTGCTGAGAAATTCCCAAGCGCCAATAATAGATGCAGTGGATTGATTTTTCCACCCAATGATGATTGTTGATGTGGAACTGGTTAAGGATATGATAAACCCTGAAGCCCAATCCTGGGGTTTAGATATACCTGATGTATATTAAGGTACCTCGACTAGTGAGATCTTTGCATTTGAAGTCGGTGCTACTTCATCCACTTCACAACCAGCCATAACACCATTGGGTGTATATACATATACTCCTTATAGCTAGACTTTGGTATAGGATATGTAGTTAAAGTAGATGTTGAGGACTCACGTTTTACATGATGTGCGGATTAAATAGTTGGAGGAAGAGGTCAAACCTCATGCAGCAGATAAGATTAAGGAAGATGTCTGGATAGTTCAAACCTGTTTTGACATGTCTGATAGCCGAATATCAACCAAAGTTGATTCATAAGGCTCATGATATAAGGCTATCACTTCTGACCTGATCATGCTATGAGAAGAGGTTCAAGTACTTATTGAGTGGACTATCTAGGTTATACCTCCTCCGTCACTTACCACACCATCCTTTCTAGAGTTAGTTGTTGATGCAAACTCTAAGGTCCCTAATCTTTATAGTAGGCCGGTGGTTGTTTAGAGAGATGATTTTAAGATTAATGAGATAGGTGAGGATTTATTGCCTAAAAAAAGAGGTCCCGAGAAAAATAAGGTGTGAAGAAGAAAGAGAGAGGTGAGAAAAAAAAAACCAAAAAAGTTGCACAGACCTCTAAGGAATTAATTATAGAGGGAGTAGAGATACCACCAACAATTGAGTAGAGATACCTCTAGTGTGCCCCAGGTATGTCCCTTGTCATATTTTTTCATTTTTCTTGATTTCGTGCAATAGTTTGTGCTGGGGGTAGAGGTGTACCACATCTTATGGTCTTTTTTATCATGTTTCTTTTCCCTCATCTACATTATCATACTTAGAACCAATATGTTTATGTGTTAATATATGTTTTTGTTTTTTTCGTGTTGGTTAAGTTTTTTGTGTAACTTAGAGAAAACTAGAAAACTTTGTGTAGTCAAAAATAATAAAAAACATGCAATTTTTTTTGTTGCTTGTTAAAATAATACCCCTCTAAAATATTTTGTGGTATGTGTTATGCTATGTGCTTACTTGAACTGTAACCAATATGTGGATCTCATCGTGGCATTAGTATTCTTAGTGCAATAACCTTGTTTGACTTTACATGTACTAGATAGGTAGTGACTTAAATAATATGCACTGAGGAAAGAGTGTGTATGGATATACCTAGTCATTTTGTGTGTTATCTAAAACTTACCTGTTTAGTATTAGTGAAGTCATAGGATAGAAGGTTAGGAAAGAATCATAGTATATTTTTGAAATAGTCCACTAAAAGTGTGATAAGCCTACAAAATGAATAAAATACCCCTTAAACCAATTTTTGAGCTTGAATAGACCTTTTTTATAAACTACGTATTCACCTTCTTTATCTTTTTAATGAACCTACTTTGGCCCTGGTCCCTCCCTAGAATTATGTACCTAAATTGAGAAAAATTGTCTAAGTTGAGGGTGGTTGGCATAGGGATGCCTAAAAGATTTGACTATGAAGAAATTGTTGTGAAAAAAAAGGGTTCGAGTATGTTGTAAAAATAGAAAATAAAACAAAAATAAAAATAAAAAAGGGAAAGTTGAAGAAAATAAATTCGCATTCGAAGTCTGGAAAAAAAAGAACATGACAAAGGGAAAAAATAGAAAAGGTAGGCAAAGTAGTATCCACAATTAGTGTAATGTGAAGAGGGTTCAACCACTATACCCATATGTAGTAGAATCTTCCCCAAGCCTACATTACAAGCCAATAAAATCCTATATTAATCCTAGACAAACTGTCTGAATGCTAAGGCATAAGGGTAAGCCTATGGTACAAAATCCACACAATCAGACTTTTTTGTGAGAGTGAGAGATTTGATTCCCACCTGATTTTTACTGTACATTGCATATACTTAGTGTTGGGAATTCTTAGTTGTAAGGGCGTAAAGGCTATACATTTGTTAATGCTTATTTAGGTAGTGTCATTTGTTTAACATGTGGGGTTGTCTAATCATATTATGATTCCATGTCTTGATCCCTTTGTGTTATGGTTGTTGATTTATGGATACACTGCGCTTTTTTTATCTTTGAATGATATTGGAGGGTGTCGAACTAGATTTTGTTATGCTTGCCTAAAAATTATCTTTTATGGAACTTATACTGCGATAGTGTTCTTGGGTTTCCCTAGGTTAAGATTCTAGTTTATTTTATTTACCTGAGAACATAAAAATGTTCTAAGTTGAGGGTGTTGATGTGCCATGAAATTAAAACACCTTAGATGTTTAAAACTATGAATATTTGAATGTATAATTTGAGTGTCATCAATCTCACCATGCCACGGTGATCTTATAGGATGAGATCAAGAGAATTCATAGATTTGTGAGGGGTTTGACATTTGGTTTGGAAGATGGTGTTTCCTATCGATCTGTCTGGAGACACTTTTCAAATGCTAGTTGAAGTGGCCAAGGAAGGTGATTTTATACACCTTGAGGAGTTTGGGGATATCAAGGAAAAAAATTCCCACAGTTCTAGCTTGTTTTGTAGTACCTCATCTAGAAATAGGGGTTCTTTCACGGGAGGTTTTTGTCCTTAACATAGTAGGCTAGTTTATATGGATATTATTTTGGCTCCTATTTGGTCTATGTAATTTGAGCTTATGCGAGATGCTAATGGGTGTGGTGCTAGGTGCATTTCTATGTCAAAGGTAATAGAAGATTTTACATCCCATCTATTATGCTAGCAAAATGATTAATCCTGCCTAGAAAAATTATATTGTGTTTGATCAAGAGTTGCTTTCTATGGTTTTTGATTTTGAGAAATTTTTGTCTTATTTTCTTTGAACAAAAGTCATGTGCATACTAACCATGCATCTCTTAGGTACCTTATAACAAAGAAATATGCTAAACCAAGGTTAATTCCTTGGGTGTTGTTATTGCAGGAATTTGACTTAAAGATCAAAGACTAAAAGAGGATTGAGAATCAAGTGGCTAACCACCAATCATGACTGGAGGAAGAGGCTATGCTAAAACTAAATAATGAGCTTGAGATAGATGACACTTGTTTAGATGAACATATATTAGTTGCAGTGCAAGAATTGATTCCATAGTTTGCTAATTTTGCAAATTACTTAGTAAGTGATGTTTTTCCTGAAGACCTGTTGTTTTAGCAATGGAAAATAGTTATGTATGATATGGGGAAGTTCTTTTGGTATGAGACATAGTTTTTCCAAAGTTGAATTGATCCAGTGGTTCAAATATGTGTTCCTAAGGTTGAGATAATAAGTACCTTAGAAGCATTTCATTTTTCTCCAGTTGGGGTTTAAGATAATGAGTACCTTAGAATCATGTCATTCTTCTCCAGATAGGGGTCATCATAGTTGTGGGTATACCATGAACAGGATCTTGCAATAAGGATACTATTGTCTTACCATTTACAAAGATACACACAACTATGTCAGGGCATGTGACCAATGCCATAGGCAAGGAAACATCTCGTAGAGGCAAGAACTTCTAATGACCAATATTTTTAAGATTGTGTTATTTGATATATTGGGTATTGACTTCATGGGTCCTTTTGTGAACTTTCACAAGTACATCTTTGTGACTGTTAACTATTCTTTGAAATGGGTGGAGGTAGTTGCACTTCCTAAGGTAAGTTGTGGTTTTTGTTGTAGTTATAGGCCTAAATAAAGTTCAGTGCCTGTTCATGAATTGAATAATTTTGCATTGGCCTTCGAGCATACTAATGGTTGGTGATTTGATTTGCTAATTGATTTTATAAATTAAATGAGAAACCTTTAATTTGATTATGTCTAGATAAGATGTTTAATTGCATATTTGGTGCACTTAATCATATCCTTGTTAATATTGATTGTGATATTCATATTTTTGTTATATTCAGTGGGTCAGGTACTATGCCAATACATGTTACTTACAAATTGACATTTAGAGTGTCGAATACCGCACTGATACATGATGAGTGGTGATTTTACCACTCATTCTCAGTCAACATTCGTATACATTACCTTGTTTTGGATTAATAAATGAGACATAATTGTGATTAAATGCACTAATATCCACTTCTTGTAGGTATAGAGTTGAAGGGAAGGGAAGGTGTGTATTGGAGCTCAAAATGATAAAAAAGGGAGAAAGTAAGTGTAGCTAAAGACCTAGAACAGAAGAACCTCAGGTACCACGGTCGCGATCTACGGACCGTAGTCGTGGAAGTCAAAGATGGTCAATTGATCGCTGTCGCGGAGGTAAACCGCTACTGCCAAGCCACAATTGCAGCCAGACCTACACGATCACAGCTTAATGGAGGAGTTTAGCCCAAGGGAAAAATTGCAAATGCACATGGTTGATCCCAATTTGGAAAAAATGACTCAAATCCAATCATGTATGAAGATTATATATCTTCCCCAAATTTTTTAGGTTTAGCTTTAGACTTCATAGCCTCCATTTTTGGAGAAAAAATATTGTATAAATTTTTGGTGAAGAATACATTGGAGACTTACTAAGTGGAATATTTGCTCACTTCCATTGTTTATATTATGGGAGAGCCAAGTTTGAAGTAACATTCGCTTAAATCTTCAACAATTCATTTCAATGGAGATTATGGGTATATCTATGCTTATTTATCTTATGTGTAGCTAAATCCTCCTTTTGAGGTTATGTGTGAATAGGGGTTTAAGTGTGTGTGGGTTTTTATTATTAGCATCTAGTTGGTAGTTCATGTTTATGGGTTATATCATTGCTATGCTATTTTTGTTGGGATTTGATGGGTGAAAGCCCCAAATACCCACATGGGTTTGATGAGTGAAAGATCCAAGCTATAGAAAGTTCAAAGCTTTCTTCGAAATAAGGGTTTTTGGTTAAGTATAGGAGTCCATATCATACTCGAAAGAGGGATGTGGAGACCAAACGAATGATAGGCAATTATGTGTATAGTTTTCTAAACTTTCACTATCTTAGACATAAGGGTGAATGTGAGGTTGACTATTCCATGGGCATCATCCTAGAAATAGGGATGCCTAGATTGAGGTTGTAGTTACCAATTGTTAAACACACCAATTAGGTATTCAAAAGGATCAATGGGTGAAAGTTTGGTATTTTGTTGAAAGACTAGCATCAAAATCTATAACCAAGCCTACCCATATTTTATTTACTAAATTGATGTTGATTACTAACTCCCACATGTCACTCTTTTAGTAATGCATAATCTCTAGATCCGTGCATAATTGTTAAAACTCTAATTATTCATAGCCCCAAATTTAAACTAGAAAAATCCAAAAAGAAACATTATTGTAGGATCCTATCTCCTCCATTTTATCTTTTTGTACTATTTGTTGGACTTTTACTTGTCTCTATTATTTCAGATTAATTTGATAGCCACTCACATTGTTCCTCATGGATTTTACCCCTACTCTAAAGTTGGGTAAATATATTGACGACAATTGCCTTGCACTTGAATTGACGTATAAGTTGAGCGTTATAAAAAACGATGATGTTGTCAGGGAGAAATTGGGCGTATTAAGTTAGTTTTAGATTTTAGTCACTTTCTTGAATTCAAGCTTGTAAATATTTATTTGTGATTTTCTTTTTTAGGTAACTTTTTATTTTACCTTTCTTTATGGCATCTTCCGACAAATATGATGTTGGTAGTTGGAAGTCCTATCTTAATGATCCATGTCAATATTATAATATACCACACTTCATGAGAGATTGTGACTATCAATCCTATAGGGAGTATAGGTGTTCCTTATATATTGGTCGAGATGGACGTTGGAGTGATTTTCTAAGTGCCCCTCCCCCCCATTATACTAACCAAATTACTAGTTCTTCTTATGAGATTGATAGGTATCATGAATAGAGGAAGGAAGAGAAAGATACCGAGTTTAATAGCTATGATCTAAGGTTACAAGAAATTTTGGATCGGTTAGATGCAATGGGGGAGGACCTAGAACATATACATCAAGAATGAACAAGTGTTAAGAAAGAGTTAATGGGTGAAGAAGAAAAACTTGAAACTATTATTACCATGCCCATTACCGAAGAGAAAATATGATAAGAAGAGAAAGCAAGCAATGATGATGAGATTGGAAGTGAAGAATCCTCGGCGGCTTCCTAATAATCCAACTCATATGAGGAATAAGAAGCTAAAATAAAAGAAATGAGCTCAGAGTCAAGAGAAGAATTAAATAAAATCTTTTACAATAACTCTATCTCATTTAGGGGTGCATACGCTTCGGTGGAGGCTAACCTAAAGTTAGGTGTTGGACCTCGTTCAAACCACTTTTCAACATTAGGCATAGAGGATGTGATGAAAAGTCATCTCTTTTAACAAATGGAGGATTGTGGGGAGGCGGAGTTCGACTCTTATATTTTGGACTTTGCTATTCCAAGGGAGACCCCCATCCATCAATGGCCAAGGAACTCAATTTCCAATGTACAAGGAACTGCCTTTTGATGAACACTCTTTTACCCACAGAGCCAATTCGGAAGATCGATCTGAAGTTGGGTAAAAGGTTTATGTATTTAAAATGGAAAGATCGAGGCTTTCTATCCATTTTACCACATCTTCAAAGTTTCATCTTAGAAGATTTGAATTTTTTGTCCCTCTGCCGCTCATTGCATATTGAAAAAAAGCTGGGACAAAGATTCAAATTTTCTAAGTGGAATCACAAAGGGAAATAGTGGATACATCGTACTACAACGTTAAACTAAGCACTCGATGAGAGGCAACCCATTATGCCATAAAAAGTAGAACATATTCTTTTTAATTAAGCTGGATAGAGTAGATTTTGTCTGTGCTTTTGGAGATGCCCAATCCATAAAATGTGGTGTTGTGGGGCATTTTGATCAAATTTGAGAAAGAAAAGTGTGAAATTGGCAAGTTTGGACTGAGAAGAAAAGTCAAGAACCACGGTTGTCTAGTCTCAGTTACCGCGGCCGTGGTCTGTTCCTCCACAATTGTAGAGGCTGCATGATGCAATCACAAAACTGTGACCATGATCGTGGCCTTATCAACTTAGAAACCATTCAAATATCATTTCCCCCACGCAATTCTTCCAAATTTTCTTTCAAAATACTCTCAAATTTGTGGCTTTGCATTGTATCTTAAAGTATCAACCCATCTTATGCATCCTCTAACTTGGTAAGTTGTCTCAAAATTCAGGCAGACATCAAAATTTTTGCATATCCTTAACTTCCTCTGGTGTATTCCATAGCACTAGTGCATGAGATTATCTGTTTGTTCTAGCATGGTTTTGGTTTGATAATTCTAATTTTGGCCTGATTTGCATTGCTTATAGATTCTAAGTAACTAAAAAATGGAAAATTTTAGCGACACCAGATTCATGGCCGCAGAATGCCAACACCAATATGATGTAGACTTCCACAAAACAAATCTACTCACTGAAAGGGGTATCATCCTAGGCAAGGTGGAGGAGAAGCTCCTAGAATTCCATTCTAGGATCATTCCTACCTGTTAGATGTGTTTTGCCCCAAAACCATGGTATGCTAACGAACAGTGGATACGTAATTTATACGCAAACCTCGGCGTAGTTTCACTCATAAACCACATGATGACAAGTCGGGGTAAGTAGATGAACTTCAGAGCTGAGCAGATTAATGTAGTGTATGGGATCCCAAATGCTGGCATAGGGAAATTTCATTATATGGAATGTGAGCTAGGGTCCTAGATGGATAATATCCTATGTTCAGGAAAAGCAGTCCCCTGGGCCACCACTAAAAGAGATATTCCAATGAATGAATTCAAGGCTGAAGCAAGACTGTGACTGAGCATCATCTGTAGTAGGGTTTCTCTTTTCACTCATATGACCATTATCATAGCCACACAAGCTCGTATGGTGGTATGTATTCTATCTAGCATCTCTCTGAATGTAGGAGAGCTTGTGAGCTCAGAATGACAGTACTTCCAAACTCATAGAGGTACTCTTCTTCTCTTTTTTTCTCTTAGATTTTAGTTTGATTCTAATTTATTCAGAAGTCCAGGGGAATTTTGAATAACCGTGGCATGACTTTCAGAAATGCAAGGGAAGTCTGAGTACCTGTGGCATTATATTTTGTTAAGTTGGGGTCACTTTGTTCACCATTGGCGAAGTGTGAGTATCCATATGGGTAGTTAACCCATTTTGAGACAAGATGTAAGACTAAGGCTTTAGTTATAGTCATAGCTTAGCAAAGTGTGCGTAGTGCTATTACAAAACAAGAAACCCCTTTCGTTCAAATTTTTTGTAAAATCAAGGGCATAGACGTGAGCAATATTGCAATAAATCTTTTTCTCTTTTTGAGGCTCCGCAAATTATTGACTTATAAATAGTGATAAATACTCCACTTTTGTCTCTGCGGGAGGGGCATTTTAACTCCCTTGGCAAATTTTGTATGCCACATGTGGTGAGATTTCAGTATACATCTTGTGTACACTTGTGTTATCTAGAATTTGTCCCGTTAGATTTTCACAACTAATTTTGATTGTATGTGATTGGAGAAATGACCTTAGAACATCCTTGGAATTTTGGATCCCACTCTAGCCTAAAAAGCCTTCTTGTGCATAATTATAATCCATAGTACCCACTTTGAGCCTTTAGACCTTTCTTTGGCAAACTCACTACAAGTTGTATCCCATTCTTTTTATTCTTATTTTGAATCATACCCTCATTGAAATTGAGGCTAAAAGCTTAAGTTGGGGGTGGAAAACGTGATGGAAGGAAGTTTGGAGCCACGAAGTGTTAGTGAAATACCCAATATGTCTAAGTGATGAAAACAAATGTTTATAAAAATAAAGAATCCAACAAGGGAATGAATTGCATGTAAGTTGCAAGAAAAAGAAATGAAAGAAAAGTGGTGAACAAAGGAAGAGATTTGTAAGCAGAAAAAAAAAAGAAAACAAAGAAGAGTGGACCTTAGTCGATACAGAAAGAATTGTAAAGGATGATGTAGATGTTCAAGGAAGGTTATATCCATGTTGTTCCTTAATAGTATCCTACCCTAACCCAAACCTAAATTACAAGCTTATAAAGTCCTTTAAGATCTCCGACCATTTACTTTCTTTGTAGTGGCGATTGAAAATATGGGCAAGCCTATGGTATGACACATGTTGCATTGAAATTTATTTTGTGAGAAAGATAGTTTGTGCACTTGTAATTTCTTGCTACATAATTGGTAGTTTAGTGTGTGTGAAAATTCTCTTTCTGGTGAGGACGAAAATGAATAAGTTGAGGTAGGTGGTTTTTGGCAACTCTCGATCAATAAGGCAAATATGGTATAGCTTAATTATAGTAAAAAGGAATACATCTATGAGTGTTGGTTGTTGTTGCTTAGTTTCCCTTTAAAGTCTTATGCATCTTTTGATAGTGCATCTTACAATGGGGGTGTAATGAAATTAGCCTAGCACATATGCATAGATCTACTTGTGGTTGCAACTAAAATTAAAGTCATTGTGGCCTTTGAGACATAAAGTTTGGGCATACATAATTGTGCCTCATGGTAAGAGGTAGTGTTTCTTGAGGACAAGGAAATACTTTAAGTTGGGGGTGTTGACGAGTGGGGATTTTATCACTCATTCTCACTCAACATTCATATGTATTACCTTATTTTGGATGACTAAATGAGACATAATTGTGATTAAATGCACTAATATACCTTTCTTGCAGGCATAGAGTTGAAGGGACGAAAAGATGTGGATTGGAGCTCAAAATGATAAAAAAGAGAGCAAGTAAGTGCAACTGATGACCTGGAACAAAAGAGCCTCAAGTACCACAGTCGCGATCTAAGTGACCTCATTTGAGGAAGTCAAAGATGGTCAATTGATTGCGGCAGCGAAGGTAAACCACTGTCGCAAAGTTGTGGTCGCAGCCAGGCCTGCGCGATCGTGACTTAGTGTAGGAGTTCAGCCCAAGGTAAAAATTGGAAATGCACATGGTTGATCCCAATTTGAAAAAAATGACCTAAACCCTATCATGTATGAAAATTACCAATATTCCCCAAATTTTTTAGGTTTAGCTTTAGACTTCATAGCCTTCATTTTTAGAGAAGACAATATTGTACAAATTTTGGGTGAAGAATACATTGGAAACTTACTAAGTAGAAGATTTTCTCACTTCCATTTTTGATATTATGGGAGAGCCAAGTTTGAAGTAACATTCGCTTAATTCTTCAATAATTCATTTCAATGGAGATTATGGGTATATCTATTCTTATTTATCTTATGTGTAGCTAAATCTCCCTCCTATGGTTATGTGTGAATAGGGGTTTAAGTGTGTATGGGAAGTTATTGTTAGCATCTATTTGGTAGTTCATGTTTATGAGTTTTATCATTGCTACGCTATTTTGGTTGGGATTTGATGGGTGAAAGCCCCAAATACCCACATGGGTTTAATGAGTGAAAGCTCCAAGCTCTATAAAGTTAAAATCTATCTTCAAAACAATGGCTTTGGATGATGTATAGGAATCTTTATCATCCTCAAAAGATGGATGTGGAGACCAAAGCAATGATAGGCAATTATGTTTGTAGTTTGATAAACTTTCACTATCTTAGACATAATGGTGAATGTGAGGTTGACTATGACATGGGCATCATCCTAGAAATAGGGATTCCTAGTTTGAGGTTGTGGTTATCAATTGTTGAATACACCTATTAGGTATTCGAAAGGATCAATGGGTGAAAGTTTGGTATTTTGTCGAAAGACTAGCATCAAAATCTATAACCAAGCCTACCCATATTTGATTTACTAAATTGATATTTATTACTAACTCACACATGCCACTCCTTAGTAATGCATATTCCCAAGATTCGTGCATAATTATTAAAACTATAATTATTCATAGCCCCAAATTTATACTATAAAAACTGAAAAAGAAACATTATTATAGGATCCTATCTTCCCCATTTTATCTTTTTGTATCATTTGTTTTAATTTAACTTGTCTTTATTATTTCAAATTAATTTGATCGCCACTCACATTGTGATACAAGTCAAATATCCTCTAGACCTTTGGATGAGATACGTATGATGCTCTAGGTGATTGGTGACTCCTTAGTTCTTTTAAAAGATGCCACATGGAGGAATATTACCATTAAGGAGGTTCAAAGGACTTTGGCGAGGTTGAAGGAGTGCAAAACGGGCCTCAAAAGCCCCTTGGAAGGGTCATGCGCCTAAGGCATTTTGGATCTTCTTTTGATCCACTCTAGCATTTCAAGATCGGGTCAAAACAGACCCTAATGGGTCTTTTATTATATTTGGGTCACTTTTGGGCCCTATTTATGTAATATGTATCCAAACTATAAATGTTTGGTAGCTAAGCTTATTTCAATAGTTTTTGAATGATATTTTTTTACATGATGTATTCATGAAACTTCATGGGAGTGTTTGAGTGTTTGAAAAAGAATGTGTTGAACTTTTCTCAGAAACGATGGTTGTAAGGCGGATCTAACCACCTTTGCAGTCACCGTAAGAGTTAGGTGCCTATTGATAGTCATTAAGGGAGGTTTTAGGATTTGATACATCCTTCGATTGCCCTTTCAGTATCAATTTTGTGTCTATCTTTCTATCCTTGTTTTCCTATATATCTATATTTACTTTCTGCATCTTCGATTCGAGTCCTCGTGGGTCTATTTGTATAATTTGGTATCAGAGCCGAGCTTAGGATCGTTCCCACAATTCTAGTCTTGGGTTTGTTATCTTGAAAATCAACAAAAAAATTCACTATTCATGTTTTTGTTCTTAGGTCAAATTTTAATTTTAGATTTTGTGTTTTTCTTGTGTTTCTAGCTTTAGAATTGTTTTCTCTAACACTATACGAGTCTATAAATCAAATTTGAGCCAAATCGGAGCTTATTTAAGTGTTCTATCCTTGTTGTAAGCTTGGGTTGAAGAAGTTGACGTGAATTGAAAATATGGAATTTTTCATTGTTAATTTGAGTAAAATGATTTTTGGAATGTGTTTATAAGGTTTAAAAGATCCTTAGTTCAAAATTTCATTGAATTCTGATCATTGGTTCAAGAGTTAGAGGATTTTGAAGTCTTGGTGTTCTTGAGGAAGATTCAAATCTTCATCATGAATTCTTATCAAAAGGTGGTGTTTGATTCAACAAGAGGCAATAAAAGTGGTGAAAAGCTTTTTGTAAAAATACATCTAATAATATCCTAAGGATATTTCACAAGAAAGTACAAAGGGGACCATTTGAAGGGAAATTTTGGCAAAACACAAAGGGACGGTCGGGTCACTTACTCCCTATCTGTGCCCAACCTATGCCCATGATATGGCCAAACCCCAACAGCACCTCAAAATAGTAAGTACAGCCTCTCCTGCATCCAAGGTGTGCCTCACCTGCGATCCACATGCTATAGTAGGTCACAACACAACCCTCAACGCAGATCACCCTATATTGAACACAAGAAAGCCACAAACACACCCCAAATGCATTTCAACACTTCTCCAACATCAATTCAAGTTCTAAAACATATCTCAACACTTCTAATTACTCCATTGCTCAAGGTTTAGTTCCATAGTTTTAATTACTTCATTCCAAATCTCTTCTTTTGATTCTTAAACTACTCATCAACTAGTAATTCGTCTACTATGTTGATCGATTAGTTCTTTAGTCTGAATTCTTTCATTGTCCTATTTCTTTATGTGCTTTTCTAGTTTTAATTCGTTATAACTTTTTTTTTTAAGTCCGGTAAGTAGATTTTTATTTCTTTGAGTCGATCAAACAAGAATCCACTCTGACCGCAAAGTAGATATTGACACCTTATTGTCCATTAGAGTATAAGCAACTTTCAACATTCGCAGCTCCAATTGTGACGATCACAAAGGTGAGTTCATACGAGTGTTTGTGAGGAGCTTTACTACTAATCTTGTTTGTTTATTTTATAAGTACAAGGAGATATAAGTGGGAAATATCTTCGATAGCCTCGTATGATTTTGACTACGATATAGGAAACTATGATTGTAGTGAAGAATGCTATGGCTACAAAAAAGATGAAGATTATGGGGGCTATGAATATAGCCATGATCAAGAGTTGAGTGAAAATGAGGGCTACTATTCTGAAGGAGAATGTGAGATGAATTATTATCTTAGTTCTTATAGAGAGTATGGAGATGATGAAGAGCATTATAATGGTTCTTATAAGGAAGATGGGGCATGTGAGGAGTATTACACTTCCCACACCGAGCCTATAGGTGATGTAAGGTATAACTCGTTCATTTACAAATCTAATGAGGATAATGGTGAGAATGTACGTAAGGATTATGAAGATTCATATTCCTCATCTTGTAGTACTTTTTATCAAAGTCGAAATAGTGTGAATGGTTATACTAGCTATAATGGAGGTTAACCCATGAATAGAAAAGAGTATGCATCTCCGAAGTCAAAGGATGTGACATCTCAAGCTTCTTGTTCTAGTTCCCAAATGAGCGGAAGTGGGAACCAAGGTATGAATGAAGGGTATAGTATGAGTCAATGACTTCCTACTCTATCTATCTTTAAAAGAGAACTAGATCCCGAAGTTTACCTTGATTAGGAAAGGCAATGTGAAAGAGTCTTCAAGGATTATACTATGAGCTAAGCCGAACAAGCTGCATATGCCCTTAAGTACATTTAAGGTCTAACCTTAGCATGGTGTAAACTTGAAAGAACTCATACCCAAACTTGGGGTTCCTTGAAAGAGTTCTTGAGGCCAATCTGTGTACTAAGGGGTTACACAAAGCTTTATAATAGTGATCCAAGAAGACAAATTTGTTCAAGATGGGTAGAGATTTGTCGAGTTCCGAGATGTGTTCTTATACTTGATGATTGGTTTCATGTAAACTACATAACTCCTTTTATGGTTTCTTATCTAGGGATACCTTGAGTGTCCAAGCGTTTCCCATATGTCTTGGAAGGCTATAGAGTCATCGAGAGGGTAAAGGTTTCCTTCACTCGAGATGGGTACTTTGAGGAGGTCTGGTGTGACATAATCCCCTTGTAACATGGATACTTATGCTTGGGTGCTGATTGGTTTACACAACATAAGATTCTAAATGTGCAAAATTAGCCTCAACTTATATTAGACCAATGGGGAAACCATCTCTTTCCTCCTACTGTAATACCCCGTATTTCTACCTAACTTAAGATCATCCCAAAAATGTTAAAGACTTTATTTGAAGATTAATACATTGTTGTACATGTGGAATTTTCAAGATTTTGACTTTTTGTTGTGGGGGAAATTAAATAAGCTTTCCATCGATACCAAATTTTCCTAAATCCAATAACCGGGTAAGAAGTTATGGCGATTTAAAGTTTCAGCCATTGTACACCATCATTTAGGCCTGTAGCGCATCGCAGAGAGTGTCAAAATAGCAATTGTCGATTTTCAGTGTTGCTCTGTGATAGTGGCATATTGCGTCAAATACCCAGTACACAATTGTCTAATTCCAGTAATGCAACAGGATCCTAGCGCGTCGCGCCATGGATAAAATTCACATCCAGTACTGATCCACGATTCCACCACGTCGCGCCGTCCGTCCAGTTCCCAGTTGGCAATTTTTAGTGACATGATGCGATAGTACCGCGTCGCGCCAGCCTACCAAATTGGGAAATTTTGATTAAAAATAAATATTTCATCCAGGGATAAATTGGTCTTTTCCTAAGGTTTTAACACGTCCAGGTGCGGGATTTAATACCTAAAAACATTTTAAATTATTATTTACTCACTTTTTTCCCCAAATCAAGAATATTCCCTCCCAAGAATCAAAACCCTATCTCTCTAGAATTAAGGTCAATCTCAAGAATTTCTCTAAGAACCTTTAAGGAATTACGTTCTAAGGTATGTCAAGTGTTGATTCATGGGTCCCTTTCACCCATGAAGCTCAAGAATCTCTTTACAAAATCTAAAGATTTTGTATATATGAATGTTTATGATTTATTTGAATTAAAATCCATGTTCATCTTGTTGTTGTGTTTTGATTTATGTTTTAAATTACATGTTCCAATGATTGATCCTAGTATGTGATGTTTTGTATAATATTCATTATAAACCCTTCAAATTGCAAATTGATTTATGCAATAATGATAATTAGATGCATTGATGATGGTATAACCAAAATATGCTCCCCATGTGTTTGATAAAATGCCTATGTGAAGGAAAAAGTGCCATTCTAGCATGTTAATTTGAAATTCCAATTCATGTACAAGTTAATGCATGTCAAGTGTTTGATGAAATGTCTTAGTCAATGAATTTTTGATGTATATATATAGCCGTTGTTGTTCTTTCAATCTTGTACCATGATTTACTTTTATGCCATCGAGTCCTGGGGGTATTTATACCCGACAATTTAGTTGTGCACCGAGAGCCAGTGTCAGTTTCATGATAATATCAATCATGCCACGATCAGTAGAATTCAGTCAGTTACATGACTCAAGAAAACTCAGTAATCTATGAACTCAGTCAGTTAACAGAATTCAGTAATAATCCGTTAGTCCACGGAACAGAATGAACTCAGTCCAGTTCATCCTAGTATAATCAGTTTAGTGTCTATTCTGTTGGGAGTAGGATTTAGCACTGAGCGAACCCAAGGATGAGGTCACACACTGATGGTAGAGGGTATGACCCTTACAAGCAATCATTGTTTTCCAGAACTATGTAGCCAGCATAGGTTGAGACATCAACACTGACAGTTGAGGGTTGATGAGGTAGATTTACACTGCCAGATCAGGGTTCCACCGTTCTCCTTTGGGTACACTGCTAGACTTTACCAGTGGTGAGGTATTGACACCCTTCTAATTGGGGTTACGGATTGGACCCCAACTCAGCTCTAACATCTTATTAGGGGCATGTCAGTTAGATGACTACCTTCCACAGTCTCAGTCTCAGTCTCAGTAATAGAACTTAGATAGTTCTACAAATTTTAGGACTATTAGATACATTCACTCAGCTCAGTACGAAACTCAGCTAGTTTCATCAGAATCAAGACTATCAGCAACAGTCACCTAGTATCATTTATATCAGCTATCAGTAATCCATGTTATCAGTATATTCAGTATTCAAAATCCCCATGTTTCAATTGCAGTTATGTTTTCATGCATGTATCCTTACACAGTTATATTCATGTTCATGTTCATTTTATCAGTCAGTTATAATTCATGCATATGAACCCCATGCATTCAGCCTACCTTACTTGCATACCAGTACATTCTCACGTACTGATGCATACTTTTCTTTTGTGCTATGGTGTTTTATACCATAGGTTCGGACGCTCAAATTCCCGATCGCACTTAGCAGCTCAGGTTTCAGTCAGCAGCAGTAGATTAGCAGTGAGTCCTTATGTTTCAAGGATTCTATATCATTTCAGTATTTCAGTACTTAGTTTACTACAGCAGTTGGAGTTAGTTGGAGACATGTCCCATCAACTCCTTATTCAGACAGTTTAAAGGCTTTCAGACTAGATATTCGGACTTTCACATTTTCAGTTATTTCAATTGTTTTGGTATTGTTATACCATATTCAATATTATTATTAGTCTTTAGATTTGAACCTAATGAACTTTTAGCCTTTTATTCTGCATTTATACAATATATTATACAGTGCTCAGGTACAGATATCAGTCATGGGTTAGCTTATGGTCCTTTAGGATCATGTGCACCGTGTAGTATTTCAGGTATCAGATTTGTGGCGTTACACCTACCCTTCCTAAATATCAAGGAAATCTGGTCACTTACTCCAAGCCAAAAAAATTGAGAGACATAAGATTAAAAGGAGTAAGGAAGTGCAAGGTGGAAACCTAAGAGAAGAAAAAAGAGAGGTTATGAGGAGTGAAGTGAGGGGGTTTCCACCAACTGAAGCTAGCATTTTTTGTCCTTCTTTTAATAAGGAAATGTGTGTATGTAAAAATATATCAAGTGGAAGAGAACAAGTTCTAAAAGGGAAGATTCCCTTTGAAGACTTGATGAGGGAAATCTTAATTGAATCCAAAGCTTATGGCGGACCTTCACACCAAGGTAAATAAGAATGTGCTGAAGAACTACAAGGTAACATAGCTAACTCTTACATTTTTGTGCATGTGAATGATAAGTGTGTGGCTAGTAGCCCATTGAGTGTGAGTAGTATCTTACCTATATGTGAGTCTATTGATTCTTTTCCTCTTGATGATGATGTACATGTTGTGAGTGTGGATACACTAGTGGATCCTATTGATGATCGAATTGACTCTTCTTGAAAGATCAATTTGTCCACCTATTGTTGAAGACATTATGTTAAGTGATAGTACATCATCTTATGGAAATTGTGTTGATCAACTTTTGTGAAAAAATAGTCCACCACTTGAGGAAATGTGTAGCGTGATTAAAGAACCTCAAGTGAGTGATGTAATTGAGAATGTTGATCAAGAAAATGGGAGTGACCCTTTTAGCTTGACCTTTAGTGAACATTCTAATACTTTCTTGGCTCATGGGGATAATCATGTGCTTGAAACATCTTTGATACTTGATAATGGTCTTTTAGAGAATAGATTTTCATGTTCTATATCCTCTACATGGATAAATCCTTCTCTCTTTAAGAAAAATATCTTTTTTGAAGATGATGAGCTCAGTCCTAGTGAATTACCTAGTGGTGTGGATAGCATTATTAATATAGATCATCTTGAGGTCTATATTACATATGACAACCCACTATGGTGTGAGAACATTCCTCCTAAATATTGAAATATCTTCTTGGTAGATAAGAGTACTCTTAAGGGAAAGAAATGTGAAGTCTTAGAAAGGAATAATCAATTAGGTGATGATAACTTTGATTTTCTTGAATCTTTAAGAAACCCAATAAGTAATTTTTTCGTAGAAAATGATTGTGGATGTGATCCTTTATATGACACCCCACCCTCGTTGGATATTTATAAGGATGAATTATTTGCTTATTGTAAAGGCCTAATTAATAATCCCTTTGATGTTGGTTGTGGTATGTGTCTACTTGAGGATTCTTCTATTGAAAGAGAAAGCATCCATTGTTTGGACATAGCTTGCTCTTCTACTTTTTGTGACCCTATTGTTGATAATACTCATGGAGATGATTTTGGATCTAATATTGAGTATCTACATGGTGACACCTTTGTTGAAGTGGACTTGAGTGATACCTTTCTCTACTCTCTACTTGCTTTTGATTATGGATATGCTATTATAGAGAGTATGTCTTTCTAATTAGGTGAAACCTATTAGGAAAATGAGTGTTGTCTAGACCCGTGTCTATGGAAACTCTATTCATTTGACCCCGGTGCCAAATTTGGAAATGGTGATCTTGGTAAACCCAACTTGTTCTTGGTCTACCAGACAAACAAAGTTTGAAATAAGGTGTTGGTATCCTTTCATATGATGGAAAGTCTCTCTTGGGGATTCACAATCCACTTAAGGGACCAACATTGTGTAAGGGAAAGAACTCCAACCAAGATGAAGGGTTTTTAAAGAAGGGAAGTAGTGAAAATCTCCAAGAGAGTTCACCATTATGTGTTTCCATTCTTGACTAAGGTTCCACTAATTGTAGGTCAATAAGAGAGTCTTCTCTTGAAATAACTTTGGATGAATTCCATTTATGTGATACCCTTCTTCAATACTTGAGTGGAAATGGTGACCTCCTTCTCCAAGGTGGTATCATTCTTGAGAACCTAAGGGCAAATATGTCATTGTCTCCTTTGGGCATTGCTTATAAACTTGCATTCTTGCTTGACACACTTGTGCTTAAATTTTGTGAATTCCAACTTGTGGATGCCAAGTTGATTATTTTTTTATTCAAGAGCCCATGGATGCTAAGGACTACTTGTCACCTTCATAGGGTTGGATAATTTGAAGTATCTTGTGGGGATCTTGGATGCATGCTTACCTTTGTTAATAGTGAGAAACAAAATATTAAGGGAATGACCCCATTAATGAATTTCTTTTCTTTGGGAAGTTGTTTGAAAGAAAAGATCCATATGTTCTTAAATGCTTTGACTCCATACTTGTGTGCATTATGTGTTCTGTCTTTTGATCCAAATGGCCTTCTTATTGATAATAACACCTTGGATGATGCTTATACAATTGATTCCTTCCAATACTTCCTCTTTGCTTATGATGATATCCATGTTATTCTTGGATTTGTTTTATGTAGAGGTAGGAAACTTATTGATTGGTCCACTTGTTTAAATGACAATGTTATATAGGTATTGTGGACTTTAAAACCAATTGAGGCACGACTCTTGATGGGGTCTCTTAAAGAGGTAGAGAAACATTTGTTTCTTATGGCTTCTAAGGTGAAGGTATTTTTACCCTTTGAACTTTTTGATGCCATTATGACCTTTGTGCTTTTCTTATATCTTGATGAAACCCATAGCCAATCCCTTTCGGCATTCTTTAATAAGTTTATAATGTTTAAAACAAGGGATCCTTTGTCATATCTTAAGTGTGTGCAACCTTGGCATGATGTTATGATTATTTATGCTTACCCTAGACCTTATGTCATGAGTATATTTTATTTGTTTATCCTTCCTTTAGTTTGCAAGGTTTGGATTCAAGGTCAAATCCTTTTAAAGAAGGGCAAGATGATACAAGTCAAATTGCCTCCGAACTTTTGGATGAGATCGTATGATGCTCGAGGTTCTTGATGACTCCTTAGTTCTTTTAAATAATGCGACATAGAGAAAAATGACCATTAAGGAGGGTCAAAAGGACTTTGGCGTGGTTGAAGGAGTGCAAAACAAGGCTCGAAAGCCCCTTGGAAGGGTCATGCTCCCAAGTCGCTTTTTATTTGCTCTAGCATTTCAAGAGCGGGTAAAAACAGCCCCTAATGGGCCTTTTCTTACATTTGGGTCACTTTTGGGCCCTATTTATGTAATATGTAGCCAAACTATTAATACTTGGTAGCTAGGATTATTTCTTTAGTTTTTGAATGATATTTTTTTTACATAATGTACTCATGAAACTCCATGGTAGTGTTTGAGTGCTTGGAAAAGCATGTGTTGAACTTTACCTAGAAACGATGGTTGTAAGGTGAATCTAATCCCCTTTTTGGTCACCGTAAGAGTTAGGTGCCTATTGATAGTCATTATTTGATACATCCTTCGATTGCCCTTTCGGTATCAATTTTGTGTCTATCTTTCTATCCTCATTTTCTTATCTATCTATCTTTACTTTCTGCGTCTTTGATTCGAGTCCTTGTGGGTCGATTTGTATCATATTGATCCTTGTGGATTCGACCCCGACTCCAAAGTTGGGTAAATATATTAATGATGACCTCCTTGCATTTGAATTGACATGTAAGTTGAGCGTTATCAATACGGTACATAGAATGAGCTCATGACACCTTTAAAATCCAAGCTAAGATTAAAAAACAATTCTTCAAGCATATATTGAAACACACTTAATGATTTGGTAGTATGAGAAGTGATTTATACCTGAATTAATGCCATGAATAGCTCATAACTGATAGACAACTTGAAAGCTTCCTTACCAAATAGGTCATTGGGTGGGATCTACCTATAGTCAACTTCAAGCAACCATAACTCCTTCAAAATGAAGTATTTTTCAACATAATGCCCACCAAATGAAATATTCAAGTCTTCTTTCCGGTGCATCCAATTTTATCTTAATCCGATAGCTAAGTAAAATGTTATGCTCATTTTACCTGAGGGTGTCTATCTATAAGAGAATAACGACCTGAGTTGAAAAGCTGTCAACTGGTTGAAGACCCATTAACTAAAGTCGTTAACCATAAATAGTAAGGTCAAAAATTAACCCAAAAGTAACTGAGATGGTTGACGAGTTGTCAACGGACTGATAAGCCATCAACCAAGTCGTTAGTCGAGAAATTTCTACAATTCTTTTTAGTTTTCTTAGGGCTAGTTTGGTCCTTTCATTACCTCAAAACCTCCCCCCATGAATTAAATCACTCCATAAAGATTATTTACTCAGAGTTTATCAAGTTTCCATCTTTTTTTATTCTCTCCACTCTTAAGAAATAAAAGAAATTAGGGTTTCATCTCAAGTTCATGTTGCAAATCTCCAAACTCAAGTTTTCCTTTAAGAAATCGACAAGTTCAGGTATTTTGGTATTCAATGGAGTTTATTTTCACCTTCATGCCAAAAACTATAGTATTTTAACCATGTTTTTATGAATATTCAAATTAGGATTTTCATTGCAATCATGATTCTTTTTGTATTTCACTTCCTCTTATGAATAGTCCATGAATACATTTCTCCCTTCAAATCTCAAAGTTATTCTAGAGTTATTATTATAAACCCTTATTATGTTTATAAAATTAGTAATTTTTGGATACTTTTATGATTTTACATGTCATATCCATTTCATAGAAATTTTCATGAGTAGTTGCATTCCTTAGATATGGCGGGTTATGAGAACCCAATGACTTAAGACTTTATGCATTGATAATTAAATATTCAGTTCTTAAATTTCACATATTTTAGGAAAATTTTTGATATGGTGTATTCTAATAGTATTTTCAAATACTAATTACGATTATACTATAAGTATCTACATGAGTCAAGAAATAGTATTTTGGTAGAATCATTCTCAAGTATAAAACTGGCATATTTCTTTTATGAATTTTGATTTGGCCATCTTAGGCCTCCCATAAGATTACAAGTCTTAGTATTTTGAAACCCCTGATTTATATATGTGAACTCATATCATCGTCAGGATCTTTGGTTTATATAAGTAATATACATGATATGCATGACATCCAGATATGCCATCAATGCTCTTGAACATTTTTTTCCAAAAGTGTGTTTCTCGATTAGTATGGCATTTAAAATGCCATCAATGATCATGGACCAATTTTCTTATAAGAGCAAGTTTCACTAGCAGTATGACAGATAGGTATGGCATCTATGATTATGGAAAGGTTGACAATCCAGATATGTTATCTCAGGTTGACATTTTGATATGTCACCTTATCGGGCTATCAATTATGTTCAGTTGAGAGTAGTACTTAGCACTGAGTTGGACTAGGGTTCAGTGCACCCAACGTCCCAAAACTACATCCCTCCATTGGTTTATTTGTACCATATCAGATCAGCTCAGCCTTTGTACCCTGGAAAGGTATATTGGGTCTTTTTCTATAGGAATTATACATCAAACTCCATGTTTATCTCATATGGTTATATGTCCGTTAATAGTATCTCCTATAGTTTCAAAATTTATTATTTTCATGATCGTCAGTTAAGTCTGGTTCACAGTATCTTAGTTATCTAAGAATATTAATATGTCCTATATTTATGGTTATCTAGATAGGTCTTTCCATCTAGTAGACATCAATATTACTTTTGATTTAAATACTACATAATAAACATGCCAAGTTTTAAATCACTTTATAGTTTCAAAATATCATGATGTCGGAGATTCATGCTTATTATTTAGAGAATCTTTATATAATACTCTCCAAATTAATTTTATGTTCAGTTATTGATAGTGCATATCTCACATACTTAGTACATTCAAAAGTACTGATTGCATACTGCTTTTGCCTGTATTTTTCATGTGATGTAGATTCAGGTGCTTACTAGCAAGATCATAGTTTGGTAGGTCGTAACTTCCAACCAGTAGGTAATGAGTTCTCCTTATTCGGGGACTCAAGAGTCAGTTTGTAGCTCTAGTATTTTACTAATATTTAGGTATATTGATAAGGGATAACCGAGGGTCATGTATCGGCTACCTAGAGTCTATATTAGCAGAGGCTTTTTTGGTATTCGGTCAGAGTTATTGTATGTCGTTTTAGTTCTTTTTTCTTTTAGATTACATTGTTGTAAACTTTTAACAATAATGCATTAAACTAGTTTATTTAACGATTATATTTTTACTCTATCAGTTTATCCATTATACATGTTTTAATCAGTTTCTCATGCATTATGCAGTACCATGGGTTAGCTTAGGATCAGTTTTTGTTCTAAGAATCATGTTATGACTCAGGGGTACTCTTGGATCATGAAAAACTTGGTACCAGAGCCTAGAGTTCAGGTGTCCTAGGGTATCTATGAAGCCGTGTTTAATAAAGTCTTATGAAATGGTATAGAGATATCTGTACTTTTCTTCAATAGGCTACAAGGAAGGAAATGTATCCCTTCTTTTATATCTAAGATCATGCAGTTGATATTTTCTCTAAGAGGTTTAGACAGATATAAACATTGATCTATTTCCAATAATAATGCCTTATTTTTTAGGTAATATAAATACTCAAGATTAAATGTTTACTGATATAGTTTTATCAGATAGAGTCTACAAGTCAATTATAAGACTACACAACAAAATAAAGAAGCCCATCAGTATTAAGTTTAGTAAGTTTGAAAGAGTTCACTATTGTTTATGAAAATCTTACGGTGAGCCAAAGTCAGATATTCTCTCAGATCCTTTCTCAGAATCCTATAGTAGAGTAACCTAGAGTTAGAAGCATGATTCTAGAAGTGTAGTAGTAGTAGAGTAGGGATAGTGTTTGTTCTAATTTAGTAGATGGAATTATGTATCCATAGATCCAGCAAGGTGTTGTATTGACTTTATGGTAGCACTTTGAGAGAAATTTGTAGGTTAAGAGAACTTAGAGTATGTGAATGCCTTAGTAAGGATCAAGCCTAGATAGTGACCAGAAAGATAAAGAAGTTTGTTAAGATTGAGTATGGTCATAAGATTTTTAGTAAACTAGTGCTCCCTAACTTCTCTAGAATATTAGTAAGTTGGTATAGCGTATGAGGAATTATGCCTCTGTCTATGTTGTTTTCGTCCTCAAGCATAGTTGTGGATGATCAGGCTAATAGAAAGAAAATTTTTGAATTTTATAAGGAAAAAATGTGTACTCAGGGTATTGTGATACTATAGAAAATTCAAATTTAGTAAGAATTTAAGTTATAGTGTGATGACTATTAAGGTTAGAAAAAGTTAAGAGTTGTATCTTAGAAAAAGTACTAGCGGCAGGTCTTACACTTTAAAATATAGTCTTTTACAGGTGATTTGTATTTATGAGTATATTTATGCCGTAACAACTAGAGTGAAGTGATTACAACTCAGTTTAGAGTTTATTAAATAGGTCTACAGACGTATAATAATGGGTTAAATATAAGGGGGAGATGCTCAAACAATGAACCAAGTCAGGTTTTGCAATTCTAGTAGTGATGCTAGTGATGTTTTAGAATAGATCTAGGAGAGGTAGATACCCAATCCATTCACACCTCAGCATATTTCTTATGCTTCTATCTGTATGACACTCTACTCATGCGATGCGCATTATTGACATAATCATAACTTAATTCCTAGAATAAGGAGTAATACTTCACTCAGTAGTACAAACATACTCCATGGCTTTATGAATTCTAGTATCATGTCATAAAACTTATAACTTATACACTTATGTTTTACAGTATGCTTAGTTTAAGTTACTCATGATACCTCCTTAATGACTAGTAAGATCACATTACACCATATATGCTCTCTGATCAGATCTTTTGAACAAATATGTTACTATTATATTTTACTCCTCAGGCCTCATTTAAGTGTTAAAGTCATGAAAATCCTTAGGTCAAGATTTCGCAGTATTTCCTTTGTTCGAAATACTTGTGTTCTAGTTCTTTAGGAACCTTGCTCATGTTTTGATGGTGATAGTGATGGTAGCTGAATTATAGGTTTGAATGACTTATTGATATACATACAGATAATAACCTATGTGGTGGTTGGTTACTCTGTGATTAGAACTTAAGGTTGATTTTTAAGGCCACAAGAAGAAATATTTTTTTAAGAGTGATAGCTCTAAATGGGCATAAAATATTGATTTTCATAGTTAAGACCAGTGTAGTCATTTTAATAACGGTGCTTTATATCGACAAGTTAATCTTGAATAAGGTATGATCATGCAACTAGACTTATCCTCTAGCAGTGATTCATAGTGTATCCATAAGAGAGTTAGAAAACTTCATCTAGTTAAGTGCAGTATGTTCATATTAAAGGGCATGGTTGAGAAATATTTCCAAATTAGAAGGTTATCAGTCACATTGCTTAAAGTATATTCATCTTATTATTACTTCCCACCTGAGGTACTCGTTTTTTAAAATAGATTGATTCAGGCCAAAGGTTTCTCATGTTCAACTCAACTCTATATTGTTCTTTTTATATATTCTAAAATTAGAAGACTAGGATGCTTAGACATAATGTGCCATGGAAACATGGCACATTCTGTGTTTAACACAAGGAATTTAGGCTTGGACTTAGGTTATCTTGGTGGACGGGATGTGTTTTTTGCTTGATCGCAGGTAATTTACGTATGAATTACCTTGGAATGAAAAGTGGAAGAAAAAGATATGAATATGTTGAAGTCAAGTCATCATACGACTCGTAGCCTGACTCTTTAACAAGAAAATGGCAAAAGTCAATCTGAAAATGCTAAGTGAAGACTAACCATGACTCGTAAGGATTGACTATGGGTGGTGAGGAGATATTTAAAAGTGAGTAGAAGCCCAAGCTAAAGTTCAGAGGTGAAGTCACAGAAGACCACGAGTCAGAAGGTCGGATTACGACTCATAGTGGGAAATCGTAATGATACTAGTGTTCAAAGACCTAAAGTTCAAGGCTCAAGTGATAACGACTGAAAACCACGAGCCTTAAGGACTCACTACTACTCGTACTGATGAGTTATAAAGACAATAGTAGCATGAACCCCTTGAGATAAAAGTTCACTGGAATGTTGAAGACAACTCGTAAAGAAATATTATGAGTCGCAACGATCACTGACTTACTTTTCCTATTTCATTTTTGTTAGAATTTCTTTATTACTTTGAGATACTATAAATACCGTAGGGCTATTCCTTTATTAGGTTACACACTTTCATATTACTTTGATACTTAGCATACTTTGATCATTGAGATTTTGTTCTTGAGATTTTGTGTTCATATTCAATTACAGACTCTAGATTTTCTCTCTTTCATTATTCTACAATCAATTATATGTGTTGTTTATTGATTATCATAGAGTGTGAACATGAACAGCTAATTTCCTTGACTAGGGTTGTAGGAATCCGGGTGGATTAGTTATGTAAGGGAAGTAATAGATTCATCTATTCAATTGTCGTTGAATGTATTGCAATTTTCTTCGTTTTTATTGAACCCAAGATATTGCAGAAGCATGGAGAGTGCATGTATTCAAGAACGTCCTCACAAGGATGTTTAAGATTGGTAAAAGGAGATTACAAAAGGAGATTACAATAGGGATTCGAGGCTACCAACCCTCATCTAATCAACTCAAAACTCAAAAGGTAAGAGTTTTATAGAGTTTAAAAACAAGGGACACTAATGCAACATCTTGAGACTAACAAGGTAAAGGGTAAAATCTATAAATGCGTTCACCAGATGATTGATAGTACATATCTTGTCAACTTTACATGAAAAATAGGAGGGTTAGAGTGATTGAGTATGAGAATCTTATGTAGTTGTGAAACCAGGGGGAACAGAGTACTAGTGTTCATATTTTATTATTTACAAACTCAAGCATTCAAGTTCTATTACTTGTTACTTTTTACTTCAAATTCCTCCTATTTGTTTTTCTGCATTGCTCGCAGATTTTGTCAAGTTTGAGATACTATTCAACGTTTTTCCTATGGGTTAGTCCCCAACCTGGTTTGGTTTACTATATTTGATAGCAACCACAACATACTTCTTTGGAGGATAGCTTTTGGGCAACATCAAATTTTGGCGTCGATGTCGAGAAAGACGATGTGAATTGTGGATTGAAGTTGGTGAAGTTTGTGGGTTTTATTTTCAGTTCTTGATTTGGTATACGCCGGTGTATGCAAAACACTAGGAGTATAGGCAATTTCTTACTCCCATCAGATCCAGATCCTGAAATAAATTTATAAACACTATGAAGGATGTCAGAGCAAGTTCGTGATGATGTTCCTGCTGGGTTCGAGGCCCTTAGATTGTACCCACCCCTCACCTGCTGATCCATAAAATATTTCCAATAGATATATAAAGAGTTTATTAGTAGAGGTAGTTGAAGAGAGAAGACCAACTGAGGAGGCTCGTTTAGCTCAACAAGCATATCTGTCTCTTCCAAGACCGGTAGAAGATCGTGGAGCACCACTAGATACAAAGCGCTATAGAGGGCAAGGCAGCAGACCTAGAGTAGTCCTAACATATTAGTATATAAAACCGTATGATGAAGATGAAGACATGGGTTATGTAGAGCCCACTGACACTATAGCCATTATTCCACAAGCCTTACCCCCAAATGTAAAGTTTGATATTATTATCTTAATGATTCAACTATTCAAACTGAAGAGTGTTCTCGAGGGTAACAACATATGATACAAATATTTACCTAGCCAATTTTATAGGGATATGCACCTCATATACTATTCCTGGGGTGGATCAAGAAACGTTGAGATTATGATTGTTTCCTTTTTCACTGACTGGTGAAGCATTATTATAGTTGGGAGAGATTTCTAGAGGCTCAATCAAGATTTGGCATGAGCTGTACAGATAGTTTTTAAATTGATTTTCCCTCCTGCTAGGACGCTGTAATTGATAGACGAGATCTATAATTTCTGGAAGTTACCTGTAGAGTCTATGTATAATGCATTTTTTTGATTTAAAAAGAAGTTTAGCAAGGTAACTCATCACAGAATTCTAGGATCATATTTGTTGTAGATATTTTATAGATCCTTGAATGTTAGCTCTAGGGAAATGGCATACACAATATCTAGAGGTGAACTTATGCGTCTATGTTTGATTTTGGCCCAAGAGATGTTAGGTGATATTTCTGTCACTAACTGAGATGGCATACTCGAGAGGATAATAGAGGATCTGGTACAAATAATATTGGGGCTGCTAGTGAATACAGAGCTAGTGATGATATGGTAGCATAAAAAGTTGCACAACTCAGAACTCATATTGGACTACTTTCAAAATAATTTGCAGATATGATGGCTAAAAAGGTGTACTTAGTGAGGGCCCAAGGATCTACTTCTAGTATGTATGAGTCTGATACAGATGAGGAAGCAAAGTGTTTTCATAACTAAGTGGAGGGTTTCCAAGACAAAGGAAAAGGAAATCAAGTTCGGAACTATAATGGTAATAGGCACCAAGATAGGAGCAAAGAACGAGATGGTGAGTTGAGGTGCAAGAATGAATACAAAGATAAGAGTGACAGATACGTCCTACTAGGTAGCTGAGATATCAAGTCTCAAATGTAAGAAATGTTGTAAAAATTAGTAAAAAAAAAAGAAAGTCAAGAGAGTTATCTTAAGGAGATTAAGGCAGATCTATCAATGCTGAATTAGAAAGTTGAGTCGCATGCTACTGCAATCAAATAACTAGAGCAGCAGTTTTGCCAAATATTGCGCACATTGAATCAAAGGCAGTCTGGCACTCTTTTGAGTAATACAGTGCAAAACCCAAAGAATGATAGTCATTGCCATGAAATTACTACTCGAATTTCCAAAACCACCATCCATCCACTCGTGTACGTTGTGAATGAGCCACAGAATGATGTTGATCCTGTTGTTGTTGAGGAAATACCTGATGTAGAAGAAGAGAAATCACTTGATATTGAGGATAATATCATGGATGAAAAAGGTAAGGGTTAGGTTAAGGATCCTATTCCTAAAACCATTTCATGACCTCAACCTCCTTATCTTCAAAGATTGAAAAAGAAGCAGGAGGACAGGAAATATCAAAAGTTTCTATCTATGTTGAAAGAGCTATCTATAAGTATTTCATTCGTTGAGGCATCGGATAAAATGATAGGTTACATGAAATTCATAAAATATCTGTTCACAACAAACTAGACTATGAGCTATGAGCCTGTGGATAATGTTCATCATTGTAGTGTTGTGGCCTCCAGATTGTTAGTAGATAAAAAGGAAGAGCATGTATCCTTCACCATTCCATGCACTATTGGGTGTTTAGACTTCGCTCGGGTTTTATGTGATCTGGTATCGAACATTAATCTCATATCGCTGGTTGTGTTTATGAAGTTGAGGTTAGGAACATCCAAAACAACATCGATGAGATTGTTGATTGCTGACCAAACGGTGAAAAGAAGGTTGGTATTTTATGTTATGTGCTGGTAAAAGTAGCATCTTTCATCTTCCCAGCCGATTTTGTGATACTTGATTGTGAGGTGGACTTCTAAGTCCCTATCATCTTGTGCAGACCCTTCTGAGCTACAGGTAGGGCATTGGTTGATATGGAATTGGGACAGATGAGGTTTAGACCTAATGATGAACATGTAATCTTCTATGTATTCCAGTCAATGTGACAACTTGATGATATGAGAGTTGTGTCTATGATAGAAACCATCGATGATGAAATTGGGGCAGTGACTATTCCTATCGAAGAAAGGTTGGGTGTTGGAGCCTTAGCAACAGTAACTATAAACTTCGACAATGATGGTATTGATGACTATGATGAGATGGTATGTGCACTTTATAGGAATGGTTCTTATAGTTTTACACCAAAAAAGCTTGACTTGGACCTAAAAAATAAAACCACTCCACCTGCTCGCCCATCTATTAAGGAGCCACCAGTCTTAGAGTTGAAGTCCCTCCCTTCTTATTTGTGATATGTATTTTTGGGGGACGACAATACTTTACCGGTAATCATTGTAGCTGAATTGATCCAGATAGAAGTGAAAGCTTTATTATCAGTGCTACAAAGATTCAAGAGGGTCATTAGATGATCTATTGCACATATTATGAGAATTCCGCCGGGTCTTTGTATTTACAAGATCTAACTTGAATTGGATTGTATTCCAAATATAGAACATCAGCGTCGGCAAAATCTACCAATGAAAAAGGTGGTGAAGAGAGAAATAATCAAGTGGTAAGATATTGGTGTCGTATATCTCATTGCCAACAATAAGTGGGTTAACCCAGGTTTAATGTGTTTTGAAGAAGGGTGGTATTATAGTTGTGCCTAATAATAAGAATGAGATAATTCCAATGACACGCCATAAAATTGAGCCATGTTTTGTGGGCACCTCAAGTCCACATGTAATGAAGGTCTCCCTGATAACCCATCACAATCATCACATCAATCACAAGGGTCGGTTTAATCCTGACCATATAATGAGATAGCAGAAAACATACTACAAGTCATAACTTAAACATCTCTAAACACTTCATTATATTCATCAACTAACCAACATACCCAATTCCACAGTCATCCATAATACCTCTATAAAAACCGAAGTTTAGAAATATATATATGTCGGGATAAGCCCCCGACAATATCCAAACCAAGTCCAAATAAGACTAAGCTAAAGATAGGAGACCAAGAAAGAATGTCTTCCGAAGTAAGAAAGCTCACCACTCCCAAGTCAATTCACGAACCGCTTTGATTGCCTAATCATTGTGTAGGAAGAGAAGATGATGCTTTAGCCCATATGTCGCGTGAGGATATAGTGTTTGGAGACGGTCAACAATTGAAACGCTAGCATATAACTCAAGGATAAGTAAAAAATAGTATTATCATTCAACAATGAGTCAATATATATATATCATGTTCAATCACATTCATAACCTTATCCATACATATAGACATATCACATGCTAACTAAGGGGGCAAGTCTAATCAATACTTGGGAAACACTCATTTATCATACATGCAATGGAGGACTCCAACCTTCCACATTCACAGATTCAAGCATTTCTCATAAGGCATGAAACTTTAACCATATTCACATATCATCAAGTAAGGGAATCTAACTACCCACACATCCATTTAAGTGAGGGAATCTAACCACCTACACACATCTATATAAGTGAGGAACTCTAACCATTCCCACATATTCAGATTAGTGAGGGACTCTAACCACTCACACAGATTCATATAAGTGAGGGGCTCTAACTGGTCACACATATTGATGTAAGTAAGGGACTCTAACACTCACACACATTTATTCACAAGGGACTATATCCACATCCTCACACATTTGGCAAGGGACTCTAACCTCATGCAATATTAGATAGGGGACTCTAACCCCGAGCCAATTAATTTTGGCGAGGCACTTCGGCCTCATGAGATCTCATTATGCAAGGGACTTTAACCTCAAGCGATTTCATTATGCAATGGACTTTAGCCTCATGCTATCCCGACTATCATTAGTCAATATTAGAACTCTAACCCTTTGTCCATGCATCCACATACATTCAATACCATATATAAGGACTTTAACTCATTTAGCCAATTCGATACCATACATAACCATATGCTTCTTATGGGATCCTTTATTTCTAAACTATTTCAATAGGTTTATGCTTTAATTCAACTCATCATATAATTCAAAATATGGTCCTCAAGACCCTTGTAAGCCATTCATACTTTATTAGCAATTCTATACCACAATTTAGTTCAACACATAATTAAACTTGGTTTTCATGTTAGGGACTTTAACCTCCTTCTTATTCATCAAACCATCGAGGCCATCAACTACACAATACATGGCTCATTTTACCTTTACAACATCATTTATAAGCATTCATACATATTGGGTCATTGCCCTAGTTCAAAACATCATCATCATGTAACAAGACATCTTACTTAGACATTTTCACAAAGACCTTGTGTACATGCCTTTACCGAGGCTTTCATGGTAGAAATCATCAATACTAGGGTTACTAAAGACCCATATGTTAGACGACATACAACAAGAATTCACGTCTGTAAACTACCATTAATAACATATATAAACATAAGTCTAAGATCATTATTCATCTTTAGGAAACAAAACCCTTTTCATTTATTTGAAAATAACCATGTAAACTTACTAATTCAAGTGTAAAACACATTGTCTATCAAAGACATAAATCAAAGCAAGGAGATAGACACATACCTCCATCCCAAGTTTCCTCAATGGGAAATGAATGCGGATACTTGGACTTTATATCCTCTTCCACTTCCCAAGTAGCTTCTTCATACTTTTGGTTCCTCCATAGAACCTTCATCGAAGCAACCTCTTTCATTTGCAACCGGTGAACTTTCCGATCTAAGATCCTCACTAAGATCTCCATATAGGATAAAGAATCCAAAATACCAACATCCCTCAAGGGAACAACCAACGAAGGATCACCCACACACTTCCGCAATATAGAGACATAGAAAAGCCGGTGAATGGAGTTCATACTAGAAGGCAACTCTAACTCATAGGCAACATTGCCAATCCTCTTTACAATTAAGTAGGGGCCAACATATTGGGGACTAAGCTTCCGCTTTTTACCAAATTGCATCACTCCCTTCATGGGAGACACTTTAAAGAATACCCAATCGCCAACACTAAACTCTAAGTCCCTACGCCTTAATCCGTATAGGAATTTTGGCGACTTTGAGTGGTTTTCAATCTATCATAAATCACCTTCACCTTGTCTAAGTCTTGGTAAACTAAATTGGGGACAAGGAATTTACCCTGGCCAACTTCGTACCACCTAATAGGAGATCGACATCTCCTACCATACAATGCCTTAAAAGGGGACATACCAATACTAGAGTGGTAACTATTAATATAGGTGAATTCAAGCAAAGGAAAATTGTCATACCAATTACCACCATAATAAATCACACAAGCCCGCAATATATCCTCCAATGTTTGGACAGTCCTTTCCACTTGCCCATCTATTTGAGGGTGAAAAGCAGTACTAAGGCATACTTTAGTATCCAAACCCTTTATGAATGAATTCCAAAAGTAGGATGACAATGGAGGGCCACTATCTAAAATGATAGAGACCAAAGCACCTTGCAACATCAAAATCTCCACAAGATATAACTTATCATAATCTTTCACCGTGAAATTATTCCTCATGGACAAGAAGTGAGCGAACTTGGTCATTCTATCAACAATGACCCAAATAGAATCATATTGATTCTGAGAATTAGGAAGAATGATAATGAAATCTATATTCATTGTCTCCTACTTCCATTCGGGCAACACAATTCTTGATACAACCCATCGGGCCTCATATGCTCAACTTTCACTTGTTGACACACCATAAACTTGGCAACATAGCTAGCCACATCATATTTCATATTGCCTCAGCAAAAGAACTCCCTAAGATCTTGATACGTCTTGGTGGAACTCGGATATATTGCATATCGAGATTCATGAGCCCCGTCCATGACCCTTTTCCGCAATCCATCGACGTCAGGAACACATAGCCTACCTTGGTATCTCAAGATACCATCACCACCAATAACAAAGTCCACAACTTTGTGTTTACCCACATTACACTTGATCTTTATCAAGTCGAGGTCTGATGTTTTCTTCTCCTTTATCTCAACAATAAGAGACAACTAAGATACCGGAATCACAAATACCCCACCATCCTTGGAGTCTGTAAGTCAAACTCAAAGATTAACCAAATGGTGAACGTCCTTCACCAATACCCACTTATCCTCATCTACATGAGCTAAACATCCCATGGGCAATGTACTAAGAGCGCCGGTGACTAGGTTCACCTTATCGGGATGGTAATGAAGACTTATATCATAGTATTTCAATAACTCTAGCCATCTTCTTTGCCATAGATTCAACTTATTTTGGGTAAATATATATTGGAGACTCTTATGATTAGAAAAGATATCGACATGAACACCATAAAGATAATGCAGCCATATCTTTAATGCAAAACCCACAACTAATAATTCTAGGTCAGGAGTAGGATAGTTCTTCTCATGAACTTTCAATCACCTTGAAGAATAGGCCACCACCCTACCATGTTGCATCAATACGCAACTGATATTGATATGAGAAGCATCACTATATACCACAAAACCATCACTACCCTAGGTCAAGGTCAAAACCTAAGACGAAGTCAATTTAGCTTTCAACTTCTCAAAACTACCCTCACATGCATTAGACCATAAGAACTTGACCCTATTTTGGGTCAACTTGGTCAATAGGGCAGATATAGTCAAGAAACTCTCTACAAATCTTCTATAGTAATCGGCTAGATATAAGAAGATCTTAATATCACTTATGGCTTTAAACCAAAACTCATACTTGGAGAACTTAGCATACAAACGATGATCCTTCAAAGTTTTCAATACGACACAGAGGTGATCGACATGATCCACCTCACTCTTAGAATATACTAAGATATCATCAATGAAGACAATGAAAAATATGTCCAAAAAAGGACAGAAGACCTTATTCATTAAATCCATGAATTCCACCAGGGCATTGGTCAACCCAAAAGACATGACAAGAAACTCATTGTGACCATACCGAGTTCTAAAGGCCATCTTAGGAATTGTAATGCCCTGAGAGTACACCCTAGGTGTCACACGGTCCTTAAAATCTCCAGGGACCACGAGCTAACCCATGAGTTTGTACCTGTTGTGAGTATTGAATAATAATATCATAATTGTGGAAAACATCTGATATTGCCATAAGGTTTTATATATGAATTAATACTGAAATATGAATCTATAGAAAAACTAACCAAATCTAATTAAATACTGATAAGCTGATATGTCAAATAAAAATTTGAATACTGAATAACTGACTCTAATGTCTGAAAAGCCTCTGAAATTTACTGATTGACTATGAGTTGATAGGACAGGCACTCAACTAACTCTGCTAACAACTGAAATAGAGATATAAAGTAAAATAATCTATTCTCAAATGATGAGGACTAACCACTGCTACTGTACTATTGATAACCTGAGAAAGAAAGTCTAAGCGCGGTCTGACAACTAAGCGTCAACACCTATGATATAATACATCAAAGCACAAAATAAAGGTATGCAATCAGTACTTTGAATGTACTAATATGCTAAATGAGGTAGGATTATAGGCATAGTTTCGTGAACAGAACTAATAATTAACTGAATATGCATGTAAAACATGGAGTACTTAGTAGAGAACATAGAATCTGTAGATATTGAAAATATGGAGAATCTATAAACACTGAGTATGCATGAGAGTTTGTAAATACTAAAGATACGTGAAAATCTATAGATACTGGGGTTGCATAACCAAGCATTTAACATAGACTGAGTAAAATCTATAAACCGAAATACTAACAAAATACTGATATTTGTATGCTTTGGTTAAACAACTCTTAGACTACATAACTGAACTAGGAATGTAACTAAGACTGCATCTGAGAATATGGGAAGCATCATCTAACCAGTATTCCCCAATTTGAGCTAATCGGGGTCCAACCTGTAACCCTAGTTGGAAAGGTGTTAAAACCATACCATAAGTACTAACGATGGTTGTGTTGATCCACTAAACTGATATAATGTCAAAAGGACTAAGGGTGTTAATCTTGAACTGACGGGTGACCCCTGCGAGATAGTTAAGCCTAATCTGACGGGTGACTTCTCATATCCAACATTGGCTACGTAGTTCTGGAGTATAGGGACTACTACTAACGACTCTGCCTATCTAACGGGGAAGACGCCATCCCTATACTCGCTCGGTGCTAAATCCTACTCAAAACTAAAAGACACTAAATTACTAGACTGTTCTAAGTTTAACTGACTAATCTCTGACTATTCTGATAATGCTCATAGTATATTCTTTAGACTATTCTGTAATGTAGTGAGACTAGACTACATAACAACTATGGTTTTTGGGTATTCAATACCCCCAGGACTCAAAAACAACAATGGAAAATGATACTAAAGCTTGGGGGACAAAGCATGAAGTCTTTTATTAAATCAATCACTCTTGTTAGCATTTTATCAAACACTGGTAGTTCATGGTTAAAAACAATCATAGAAATATCATGGAACTTATGGAATAGCATGAATTAAACATAATAAATCAAAATCATGGTTTAATTCAATAAATAATAATATAAAAACATGGAGGATTGAATGATATCAATAATTTCATGGTAACATGGTATAAAATCAATAGTACATGGAGGTTTATGGATAAAATCAGAATTTAAAATCAAATAGCTTGAAAAGATTATAACTTGGTAATTAAAATAGGATATTTGGAATCCGTGGATATGAGAAATCCATGGATGAACATCTACCATACCTAGGATAATGAATTTCCTGAGGTTCTTGGTGAGTTCTTGAGGATTGATCTTGAATTTGAGAGGTAGGGTTTCTTCTTCTTGGAAAAGGGGATCTTTAATTTGAGAGAAAATTGAATAATAAATAATTATTTAGGTCAATTGGGTCTAAATATCATGTTTAAGGAAAAGTTTAGGGCCTAGGAAAAAGACCCAAAAACCCTTAAACGGATTTAAAACATAAGCTGAAAACTGACCATCCCAATTTTTGGCCTTAGCGCGATGCGCCACTATCGCGCCAAGACACTAGAAATTTATAATTGGGACCTAGAAGAACACCGCGATACGAAGATATAGCGGTAATCCTTTGGAATACCAATTTGGCCACCTCCGTGATGCGCCACCATCGCGGGGGCCCACTGGAAATTGCCACACTCGAAATTGGCCTACTCCGTGATGCGCCAACATTGCGGAGTCACACTGGAAATTGACAATTGTCATTTGGACTGTCTCTGTGATGCGCTAAGGTTTATAATGATGATGTTTAACGACTGAAACTTAAAATCACCATAACTTCTTACCCGGTTATCGGATTTCAGCTAATTTTATATCATTGGAAAGCTAACTGAATTTCCTACGCAATGGCAGGCTTTAAACTGAAAAATGATAAGTGTTTATAAATTTTTATTTATTAATAGTCATGCACTACGATTTAGATTATGCTAGAGAAATACGGGGTGTTACAATATCTTCCCCTTGGGATCATTCGTCCTTGAATGAAACTGGTTAAGCTAAGGAAAGCTGCTGGGCTGAGCTTACACACCGAACATGTATATCTGATGCATAGAATGCATGATTGAACTTATTTATAAATGCACGATTGACATGAACATGATGTGCAACTGAAACTGAGTATGATACAGAGAAATCTTAATAAGATTGGTACCTTATACTGAATCTGAATTCGCAAAAAAATGATGAGTGTACTTAGTTCGTATATCTTCTTCTGCTTCCCAAGTGGCTTCCTCAACGGACTGATATTGCCAAAGAACTTTGACCAATGGAACTTCTCTGTTCCTTAGTCAACGAACTTGATGATCAAGAATTTTGAATGGAACTTCCTCGAAGGAAAGACTGTTCTGAATATCTACACTCTTTAATGGAAAAACTACAACTGGATCACCAATACACTTTTTCAACAATGAGACATAGAACACTGGTTGTACTGAGGCTAGATCTAAAAGCAACTCAAGCTCGTAAGATACCTTTCCGGAATAGACGAGAATTTTAAAGGGACCTACCTATCGGGGATAGAGTTTCTCTTTCTTGCTGAATCTCTTCATTCCCTTCATCGGAGAGATTCTCAAGTACACGAAATAACCATCCTCAAACTCGAGATCCATTCTCCTCATATCTTCATACGACTTTTTTCGGCTCTGTGCAGCCTTAAGCCTTTCTCTGACCAACTGAACCTACTCTAACGCATCAAATACCAAGTCAGGACCTACTACTGTGGACTCACCTACTTCAAACCAACCAATTAGAGATTTATATCTCCTTCCATAGAGAGCCTCATGCCAACTCAATAAAAGGCAAGTGATTATCCCAACTATGCATGCTCTCAGCGTATCCTTAAGAGTTTGAATGATCCTTTCTGCTTGACGTTTTATCTGGAGTGGAAGGTTGTACTAAGATAGACTTTGGTACCAAGACCCTTTTGGAATGCTTTCCAAAAATAAGAGATAAATAAGGTACCTCTATATGAGATGATATATAAGGGAACACCGTGCAAACTAACCAACTCTCTGAGATAGAGTTTGGCATAGTCCTCGACTAAATAAGAGGTATGGACTGGCAAGAAATAAGTTGATTTGGTCATCCTATCTATAATAACCCAAATAGAATCATGCCGATGACGGGTAGAAGGCAAACCTGTCACAAAATCCATGTTAACTTCCTCCTACATCCAAGTAGGAATACTGAAATCCCGCATGAACCCACTAGGTTTCTGGTGCTCAATCTTAACTTGCTGACATGTAGAGAACTTAGCTACAAACTATGCAATATCTTTCTTCTTCCCACTCCACCAATAGATCTCCCGAAAATCACGGTACATCTTAGTGGCCACTAGATGAATAGAGTAACACGCACCATGCGCTTCTACAAGAATTTGTTGCCTCAAGTCATCAACGCTAGGCACACACAATCTACCCTGAAAATACAACATACCATCTCCCCCTTGGGATAAAACCTCTACTTTCTGATATCTGACAGATTCTTTCAACTTAACTAGACTGGGATCTCTATCCTGCTTTTCCTTAACCTCGGAAATTAGAGATGATTCTAAGTTACTCTGCACCCACACACTACCCTCTGCTGAGTTGACTAAGCAGAAACCTAGTCGGGCAAGCTGATGGACTTCCAGAGCTAACTGTTCCTTACCATCCTCAACATGAGCTACACTACTCATGGATAATCTACTGAGAGCATCAGCCACTACATTGGCCTTGCCCAGATGATACAGAACACTCATGTTATAATATTTTAATAATTTTAACCGCCTTCCCTAATGCATATTTAAGTCTTTCAAAGAGAACACATACTGGAGGCTTTTGTGATCATTGAACACATCCACATGCACCCCACACAAGTAACGACTCCAAATCTTTAAGGCAAACAATACAACTGCTAAATCAAGATCATAAGTAAGGTAATTCTTCTCATAGGGTTTAAGTTATCTAGAGGCATAGGCTACGACCTTATCTCTATGCATGAGGACATAACTCAAACCTACTTTAGATGCATCATAGTACACAACAAAACCATCTAAACCATATGGTAGAGTCAAGAGTGGGGCTGAGGTGAGCCGAGTCTTCAACACTTGAAAAATCTTCTCACATGAATTTGATTACTAAAACTTAACTTTCTTCTAAGTAAATCTAGACACAGGGGATAAAATAGAAGAAAACCCTTCAACAAACCGATGGTAATATCCAGCTAAATCTAAGAAACTCCTGATATCTGATGGAGAGATGGGTCTAGGCTAGTTTCTCACTGCCTCGGTCTTTTGAGGATTAACTCTAATGCCATTACCATAAATAATATGGCCAAGGAAATATACCGATCTTAGCCAGAATTTACACTTACTGAGTTTAGCGAACAACTGGTGAGCTTAAAGACTCTGAAGTACTATTCTGGGGTGGTCTGCATGATTATTTTTGCTATGGGAGTAAACAAGAATGTCATCAATGAAGACTATGATGAATATGTCCAAGTACTACTTGAACACTCGATTCATCAAGTCCATGAAGGTTGTTGGGGCATTTGAAAGACAAAAAGACATAACCAAAAATTCAAAGTGACCATACTAGGTTCGGAAAGCGGTTTTCAGAATCTCACAATCTCTGACCCTGAGATGATCATAGCCTGATCTGAGGTCTATCTTGGAAAAGTAGCTAGCACCCTGAAGATGGTAAAATAAGTCATCAATTCTAGGAAGTGGGTATTTATTCTTGACTGTGACCTTGTTCAACTGATGGTAGTCAATACACATTCTAAGAGAACCATTTTTCTTATGCACGAATAGAACTGGTGCACCCTACGGGGAGATGCTGGGTCTAATGAATCCCTCATGTAAGAGATCCTTCAATTGTTCTTTTAATTGTTTGAGTTCAACAGGAGCCATTCTATATGGTAGAATAGATATAGGCTGAGTATCTGGAAGAAGGTGTATTCCGAAGTCGATTTCCCTTTCGGGAGGAACTCTGGGGAGATCTTCAGGGAACACATCTGGAAATTCCCTAGCTACTAAAGCTGACTCAAGGGTTGAAGTTTTTGAGTTAGATTCTTTGACTCGCACAAGATGGTAAATACACTCCTTTGATATCATTTTTCTGGCTCTAAGATACGAGATCAACTAACCCCTAAAAGTTGTAGTACTACCCCTTCATTCAAGGACTGTTTCATTTGGAAACTAAAAATGAACTATTCTATTTCTACAATCAACTGAGGCATAGCATGAGTGGAGCTAATCCATGCCAAGAATGGCATCAAAATCTATCATCTCTAACTCCACGAGATCAACTGAGGTAACTTTCTGAGATATTATGACCGGACAGTTCCTGTATACCTATTTGGGTACAATGGAAATGCCTACTAAGGTAGACACTGAAAAGGGTTCTGCTAGAGTTTTAGGACTGACTCTAAAGTTGGCAGCTATATATGGAGTTATAAAAGAAACAGAAGCCACATGGTCTAGTAAATCATAAACATGTAAGTGAAATACCTGCAACGTAGCAGTAACTATATCAGTAAAATTTTCCTGATCTTGGCGGGACTGAAGAGCATATAATCTGTTCGGATGCTGACCACTGGTAGCACTGGAAGTGGCACCCTACTAAGTTGGGAAACCAGATGGAACTGATGACTGATGGGACTGGCCTTATTGGCACTTATCCCTACCTTTCTGAGCAACTACCAGACACTCTCGAATCTGAGGGCCTTATTTTCCACAACCGAAGCACACATCACTACCCGCTCTACACATACTCTGGTGGTGTCTATAATATTTCTGACATAGGGGATTTGTACGAGCACTGCTAACACTGAACTGGGACTTAGATCTTGGTGCTCTATCCCTAGTATCATTTCTGAATTTGGGTACTGGAGTACTATCCAAAGATGGCGCTGGTACTGGAGACCTTTGGTGAAATTGAGGACAGTTACCACCTTCTGACTTTGGCTGACTGAAATTAAAACTACCCATCCTACCTCTCTTATTTTCTCTCTCCATCTTCTTAATCATCTACTCCTCTATCTGTTGAGCATGGACCATCAGCCTATACAAATCTATCTCACTAATTAGAATTATGGTCTTACACTCTTTGACCACACTATCAGATACTCTAGACACAAATTTGCTAATCTTGGACATGTTATCAGCTACCACATGAGGAGCATATCTAGCTAACTGAGTAAACTTGAGGGAATACTCCCTCACGCTCATGCTTCCTTACCTCAAATTAATAAACTCTAACATTTTTGCCTCCCTCAACTCCAATAGGATGAATCTATCTAAGAAAGTTATGGCAAACTATTCCCATTCTACAGGCCCTGCATCTACACCCCTATCAAACTTCCACTACTTAATCAAAGTATGGGCTACATCTTGCAATTGGTATGCACCCAACTCAGAAATATGACTAGATGTCACCCCCATAGCATCTGTGACCTTCTGAACCATATCTAAGAATTCATGTGGATCCTCTTCAGACTTGGACCCGTGAAAGAAGGAGGATTCATCCGAGTGAAATCTCAAATTCTGGTTGCAGCATTAGTGGCCACTAGGTTAGCTAGAAAAACAGCTGGCGATTCATTCTATCCTTCTATGAAGTTTGCTAGACTAGTAAATGCAACTCTGAATTCTGCGTGAGAGACATGCTCGTCCAGAGGATCTGCCTGGAAGGGATGAGGGTCTTGCTGGTTTTCTGTTCTTCTTTCGTTCTTCTTAGAAGACATATTCTGTAAACGAAAAGAAGAAATTGATTAGACAGGGAGTTTAACTTGAGATCATGCTCACTCGCATGACATAAATACTGAAAGAAGGGAAACTTTTCCTAAATGCCTTGTAACCTCTCGTCCATAAGTGTGGCGCACTACACACCCATGCATAAGACTCTACATGATATGGGTTACAAACTTTCTAGGAAACTTTAAAACCTTAGGCTCTAATACCAAGTTTGTAATGCCCCAAGAGTACACCTTGTGTGTCACACTGTACTTACAGTTCCGAGGGACTACAAGCGAACCCATGAGTCAGTACCTGTTGTGAGCACTAAATAATAATATCATAATTATGGAAAAGATCAAATATTTCCATAAGGTTTTATCATTAAATCAATATTGAAATATGAATTTATAGAAAAACTAACTGAATCTGATTAAATACTGATAAACTAACATGTCAACTGAAACTCCAAATACTGAATAACTGACTCTAATGTCTAAAAAGCCTTTAAAACTGACTAACTGAATATGAGTTGATGGGACAGGCCACCAACTAACTCTGCTAACTTCTGAAATAGAAATATGAAGTAAAATAATATGTCCTTAATGTTGAGGACTCACTACTGCTACTATTCTGCTGATAACCTAAGAAGTGAAGTCTAAGCGCGGTCCGGGAACTAAGCGTCAGCACCTATGATATAATACATCATAGCGCAAAAGAAAGGTATGCGATCAGTACTTTGAATGTACTGGTATGCTAAATAAGGTAGGTTGATATGCATGGTTTCATGAACAAAACTAATAATTACCTGAATATGCATGTAAAACATGGAGTATTGAGTAGAGAACATGAAATTTGTAGATACTGAAAAAATATGGAGTATCTGTAAATACCAAGTATGCATGACAGTCATTAAATACTGAAGATACGTGAAAAATTGTAGACACTGGGATGCATGACCAAGCATATAACATGGAATGAGTAAAATCTAAAAACTAAAATACTGAATACTCATGCACTGGGATTTAGATTAGCTAGGGAAATATGGGGTGTTACAGGGATATCTACATCCCTAATCTTCAGATGATGATAACCCAAACTAAGATAAATCGTATAAAAACACTTCACACCCTGAAGTTGATAAAAAAAATCATCGATCATAGAAAGAGGGTATTTATACTTTACGGTCATGTTGTTCAACTAATGATAATCAATGCATGTATGAAGGGAACCATCCATCTTGCACATAAATAACCCAGGAGCACCCCAGGGAGACACACTAGAGTGGATAAAACCTTTATCTAAGAGGTCCTCCAATTTCTCCTTAATCTCTTTTAGCTCCATCGGAGCAATTCTATTAGGAGGGATAGAAATTAGATGAGTGTTCAGAAACAGATTAATCCCAAAATCAATTTTCCTATTGGGACAAACGCCGGGAAGATAATCAAGAAACACCTTGGAAAACTCATTAATTACGGGAACAGATCCTAGAGAAGGCTCTTCCAAGTTAGAATCTTTAACTTGGACCAAATGATACAAACACCACTTTGAAATCAACTTTTGGGCCTTTAGATAAGAAATGACCCTTCCCTTAAGCACTAGGAAACCACCTTCCCATATAATGACTGGCTCATTATAGAATTTAAACATGACCCTATGGGTCTGACAATCTAAAGAAGCATAACAAGAGTATGACGAATCCAACCCCAGAATGGCATCAAAATCAATCATGTTCAACTTTATCAAGTCTACAAGAGTATCCATACCATTAACTAATATCACACACCCCTTATAGACCCTTCTAACAATCACAGGGTCTCCGATTGGTTTAGAGATAAAAAAAGAACTAATAAACTCTTGGGACAATAATCATGATGCACAACCATATACGAGGTCACATAAGAAAGAGAAGACCTTAGATCAACCAAACTATACACATCATGGAAGAAAATTCTCAACATACCTATGATAACATTGGGTGATGCCTCAAAATCCTAGTGAGTACCAAGTGCATACAAGAAGTTTCGTCTAGCACCAGTACCAGAAATAGAAACAGATCCAGACATAGCACCCTTCACTACGGGAGTAGATGGATTAGTTATAGGGGCCCTGTTAACTAAAAAAACTTTTATGGAGGGGAACTCACACTGCAGATGCCCAACCTGACCATAATTGAAAAATCTGTTGCTCTCTTTCTCACACTGACCATGATGACTCTGACCACAGAATATGCAAGGAGGGCGAGGTGGAGCCGATCGGGCACCACTTGCTTAGAATTAGGCACCCTATGCTCAGGACCCACCACTAAACTGAGTCCAACAATCACCAGAAAACTTCAGGTAAGGAGAGAGGACACTAGTTGAAGAGAAGGAACTCGAGATCCCCCAATTCTTCCTTGATCACTATCCACCATCACCACTACTAGGCTCAAAAGGCCTAAATTTCTTTCCTTTCCTCTCACTAAACTCAACTTGCTTCTTTTTTCCTTCTTCCACTTGTTGAAAATACATAATTAACCTAGAAATATCCATGTTTTCAATCAACAAGGCCGCTTTGCTCACAAGGACTAATTCATGGGACAATCCTGAGACAAACTTATGCATTTTAGCCCTCATGCCAGAAATAATATCGGGAGCATACCTTGACAATTGATGGAATTTCAAGGCGTACTCTTGAATGGATATCCTCCCTTGCTTCAACTTCAAGAACTCTTTCACATTTGTCTCCCTCAACTCCGGAGGAAAGAAGCGGTCTAAGAAATCCTTAGAGAAGTCTTCCCATATGGTGGGACTAGTATCAACATATCTAGAAAACTCCCACCCTTGTACCATTGATACACTATATCTTTCAATCTGTAGAAAGCAAACTCAACAGGCTCAATCTCTGAACCATGCATGATTCAGAAGATCTTCTCCATTTCATCAATGAAGTCTTGAGGACCCTCCTCAACCTTTGTACCAGAGAACATAGGAGGGATCAACCTCAAAAATTGTCCAATTTTTGTAGCCTTAGAAGAAATGGTAGTCAGGGCAGTAGGCTCTGCTTAAGAAGATACAAATTGAGTCAAGAGGTTGAGAGAGGGAAGAAACTCGGCATTAGTAGAATCCCCTTGAGGTGACAGAATAAGAGGGTCCCTCTCATAGATGGGGTTGGTAGGTACAGGTGGAACCCCATGATGATGGTTGAATGTCGTAGCCCTAGCTCAGGTCTAAACTCCAGAAATTGGAGGAGCTTCATCCAGGGCCCTCAAAAGGGTTTTCCTAAGTCTCAGATCTCCTTGGAGGCATGATCTTAAAGTTAGCAAATAGAAATCAGATGAATCCAAGACCTTAGAATCTATAGCTTGAAATTGAAACACAATAAAGGGAAATATTTCCTATAATTTCTTACATCTCCTCTTTTATAAGTATGGCACATTTCACACCCATAAAAGAGAATCTACTTGACACGGTATTGTGGATACCTAACTAACCATGAACCTAATCTCTGATACCAACTTGATATGCCCCAAAATTAGGCCATGTCGTATAGGTACCTCAGGCTCTCATGAACTGGGGGTTTCCATGATAGCCCATCACAATCATCATATCAATCACAAGGGTCGAGTGAATCCTGACCATATAATGAGATAGCAGAAAACATACTACAAGTCATAACTTAAATATGTATAAACACTACATTAGATTCATAGATTAACCATCATAACCAATTCCACAATCATCCATAGTACCTCTATATAAACAAAAGTTTAGAAATATATATGTCGGGAAAAACCTCCGACAATAGCCAAACTAAGTCCAAATAAGACTAAGTCTAAATATAGGAGACCAAAAAGGAATTTATTTTGAAGTAAGGAAAATCACCACTCCCAATTCAATGCACGGACCGCTTCAACTGCCTAACCACTATGTAGGAAAAGAAGATGATGCTCTGTCCCCTATGTAAGGTGGGAACATAGCGTTCGGAGATGATTAGAATTTGAAATGATAGCATGTAACTCAAGGATAAGGATAAAATAGAATCATCATTCAACAATGAGTCAATATATATATCATGCTAAATCACATTCATAACCTTATCAATACATATAGATATATCATATTCTAACCAAGGTGGCAAGTCTTATCAACCCTTTGGAACCACTCATTCATTATACATGCAATAGAGGAATCCAACCTTCCACACTTATAGATTCAACAATTACTTATTAGGTATAGGACATTAACCATATTCACATATCATCAAGTAAGGGACTCTAACCACACACATATCTATTTAAGTAAGGGACTCTTACCGCTCACACATATCCATACAAGTGAGGGACTCTAACCATTCACACACATCCATATAAGTGAGGGACTCTAACCACTCACACACATTCATGTAAGTAAGAGACTCTAACCACTCACAAACATTCATGTATGTGAGGGACACTAACCACTCATGCATATTTATTCAAGTAAGGGACTCTAACCACATGCTCACATATTTAGAAAGGGACTCTAACCTCATGACATATTAGATAGGGGAGTCTAACCCTAAGACAACTCATTTTGGTAAGGCCCTTCAACCTCAAGAGATCTCATTCTACAAGGAACTTTAATCACAAATGATTTTATTAGGAAAAGAACTTTAACCTCAATCCATCATGACTATTATTAGTTAACATTGGGACTATAACACTTATTCCATGCATCCACATACATTCAATTTCACACATAAGAACTTTAACCCATTTAGCCAATTCAACACCATATATGACCACATAGTCCCCATGGGATCCTTCATTGCTCAACTATTTCAATAGGTTAATATTAATTCAAATCATCATATAATTCAAAATATGGTCCTCAAGACCCTTACAAGCCATTCATACTTCCTTAGCAATTCTATACCACAATTTAGTTCAACACATAATTCAACTTTGTTTTTATGTTAGGGCTTTAACCTTCATCTTATTCATCAAATCATCGAGGCCATAAATTGCACAAAACATGGATCATTTTACCTTTATAGTATCATTTATCAAGCATTCATACATATTGGGTCATTTCCCTAGTTCAAAAAATCATCATCATGTAACTAGATATCTCACTTACATATTTTCACAAAGACCTTGTGTACATGCATTTACCGAGGCCAATTTCATGGTATAAATCATCAATACTAGGGTTACTCAAGACCCATATGTTAGAAAATATACAAAAAGTATTCACGTCTGTAAACTACCATCAATAACATATATAAACACAATTCCAATCAAGAAACATCATTATTCATCTTTAGGCAATAAAACCTTTTTCATTGATTTCAAAATAACCATGTACACTTACTAATTCAAGTGTGAAATACATAGGTTTAGAATTATTTAGAAAAGGGAAGAGTTACATGCCTTAGACAACTTAAATCACTAAGAATATTGACTTTATTTTGCCTCTTGAAGATCATACTTGAAACCCTGACCTCTAACCTTCAATGATGATCTTGGGAGAGTACTTAGGGTATTTGATCCATCAAAAATAGATGTTTAGGAGGCTACAGACACTTATATAGTGAGAGGGATTAGGTTTTTATACATGGTAAATGACCACAAGGTCCCTTGTTAAAAGCTTAAAATTGAACCCATTTAGTAGTACGACTCACTTACATAGTCGTACCGTAGGGTATGTGTCGTACCCTAACTCATACCCTAGGCTTATCCTAGGTCACACACACTGTTAAGGATACGACCATACACCTTTGTGTATTATAAAAAATGTATGAATCAACCCTAACTCGTATCCATGAACCGTACAAAAATAATCCACTTTTGATTCGAGGTATCACTGTATACGATTGGTCTTGGTATGACTCGTACCTTAAGGTACGATTGGTTGTAGACTCACTTGTACCTAGGAAAGTGAGTGACCCTCGCCATACTACCTATGGTATAATAGGGGGTCACCAACTTATATCATAAGGGTACAAGTGGTACCTTTAGTCGTACTATGTCTAGAGACATAAAATGAGGTAATTTTTTAATGGTTCAAAGTTTAGGTATTTCAGCCGATGAGACCAATCATAGGATGGAGAGTGTTCATGGATTACAGGAAACTAAATACATGGACTTAGAGGACCATTTCCCCATATCGTTTATGGGCTAGATACTTGATAGGCTTGTGGGTAGAGGGTGGTATTATTTTTTGGATGGTTATTCGAGTTACAACCAAATCACTGTTGCACCCAATGACCAAGATAAAACAACCTTTACTTGTCCTTATGGGGACTTTACATTCAAAATTTATGTCATTTAGGTTGTGTAATGATCCAGCCATATTTCATAGGTGTATGATGTCAGTCTTCTATAAAATGGTAGATGACACCATCGAAGTATTAATGGATGATGTTTTGATAGTTAGTGATTCTTTTGATGACTACTTAGTTCACTTGGAAAATACTCTTTGTATATGTGAGGAATGCAACTTGGTACTTAATTGGGAAAAGTTCCACTTCATGGTTAAAGAAGACATTTTACTTGGGTACAAGATTTAATAAAGGGGTATAGAGAAAGATAAAGCTAAAATTGAAGTGATCGAGATGTTTTATCCACTAGTTTTTGTGAAGGGTATTCGAAGTATTTTAGGACATGCGGGTTTTACAGGAGATTCATCAAGGATTTCTCAAAAATTATCTTTTCATGCTTCTTAAGAAATAGGTAAAGTTTGATTTTGATGAAACATGCTTGAAGACTTTTGAATACCTAAAAGAGAAGTTGATGATGACTACTATCATCATTTCCCTTGACTGGTCCTTGACATTTGAGATTATCTGAAATAAGTGGAGTGGACTTACGCTTTAGCAGTGGTTTTGGCCTTTGAGAAATTTTAGTCTTATCCGATTGGGATGAAGGTAATAAAGCACACTGATCATGTAGCATTGGGGTACTTTATGTCGAAAAAGATGCAGACCCTAGATTAATCAGGTGGGTTATTTTGCTGCAAGAGTTTGATTTTAAGGTCAAGGACAAAAAAGGAGTTGAGAATCAAGTTGTAGATCAGTTTTCTAAACTTGAGGAGGAAGCGATGCAAAAAGTTGAAAATGGGCTCAGAATTACTGATAGTTTTCGGGACGAGTAGGTGTTGTCTATTTCTTAAGATCTAATTCCATGGTTTGCTAACTATGCAAATTATCTAGCAAGTGATCTAGTCCCAGAAAATCTATCCTTCCAGTAAAGAAACAGATTTATGAATGAGGTAAGGAAGTTTTTTAGGGATAAACCTTACTTATTCCAAATCTGTACGGATGCAGTTATTTGTAGATGCATCCCAAAAATAGAGATGATGAGCATCCTTGAGGCTTGTCATTTTTCACCAGTTGGGGGTCATAATGAATGAACCCGCATAGCCCACAAGATCTAACAATGTGGGTACTACTGGCCTATAATATACAAGGATGATTATGACTTTGCTTCAGTTTGTGACCAATGCCAGCATCAAGGCAATATCTCTAGGAGCCATGAACTTCCTAAGACCCCGATTTTATAATTAGAATTCTTTAATGTATGAGGTGTGGACTTCATGGGACCTTTTTGAGCTACTTTGGTATGAAATATATTCTTGTGGGTGGAAGCAATTGTTACCCCCAATAATGATGTAAGAATTGTTGCCACCATTTTGAAAAAGTATATCTTCTCTTAATTTGGAACACCACATGCAATAATTAGTGATGATTGGTCACATTTATATAATCCCCTATTTTAGACTCTTCTTAAGAAGTATGGAGTGAAGAAAAAGCTGGCAATACCTTACCATCCACAGACTAGTGGACAGGTTGAGGTATCCAATAGAGAGATAAAGTTTATTTTGGCGAAAACTATGAATGCCAATAGGATGAATTGGTGAAGAAATCTAGACGATGCATTATTGTCCTACTGAACAACTTTTAAGACTCCCATAAGTGCTTCTCCATATCACTTGGTGTAAGGCAACGCATGTCACTTGCATGTTCAACTTGATCACAAAGTACTGTGGGCGTTGAAAATGTTGAACTTTGAGTGGCATGATATATCAAAAGTAAGAATAGGTAATATGAATGAGTTAGATAAGTTCTGACTCTGGTCTTATAAGAGTTTTGCACTTTACAAAGAGAATATGAAGCTACATCATGATTGCAAAATCTAGAAAAAATATATGAGCAAGGTGACCAGGAATTGCTATGTGGTAGTTTGGGAGTGAACTCTCAATAGATTGCCAAAAACATGCTGAACTTTGAGGCAAAGGCGTGGTGGACTCTGGCCCAACATAGATTATATCCCAAAACTGGGGACAATATTCAGAGTCTAGTCCGTGACGTATTGATAGATGGATTCATGGAAGGGTATGAGTTTAACACTGCATATTTTATCACTAGAGAGATACGAGATTGAGTTGTAGGTACTGATGTGATTTTGGCATCCCATGCTTGTTGACTCAGATATACTTAAAAGCAGGTGTGCAGGTACTTTTAGATGTGGATCAATTTATTGAACAAAATAACACCACAGAATTGGGGCTAATTTGAGACCCTACAAAACCTATGACTAGTCAAGAAAAACAAGGAGTAGCAATGTTGGCTAAAATACGGCAGACAAGAGAAACTCATGGTACCACTACTGCCAAATTTACTGAGGGAGATAATATTTAGACGGAAGGTGGGCCATCTCCAACATTTTGATGTAGCATGTACATTCAGTACTCAGACCCCTCCATAGACTAAGGCACCACATCCTCCCATGTCTAGATCAGTTCTGGCAGAAGACATGGAAATAACACAGGTTATGTAGAATGAGGTTATAACAAGATTGATCACCCTAGAGAAAAAGGTACGGTTGATAGAATCGAGAGTAAAACCCTGGTTGATAATAGACTAGATGAGCAAGACACGAGGGTACAAAAATTATTGGATGATTTTAAGTTGAGGCTAACTCACCAGCTTAGAGGTGTTTAAGCTCCTGATTTAGTAGGAATGAAGGTCGAAGTGGCCGAATTACAAAAGTTGGTGAATAAGTTACAAGAGAGGCCAGTTTTCTCATGACGGTTATGGAGGAGATCCATTTAGAAGAAAAGTTAGAAAATATTTGGGGTATCAAAATTGAAGAAGAAGGTACAAAGAGAATGAAGGACTAGAAAAGAGAAAGACAAAGCACAGACGAAGAAAACGTGGAAGCATCAAAAAGAGCAAGTATACAAAGTGAAAATATTTGAAAGGTGAGGGTCCAGTAGAAGGACGCTAGTGTTGGTAGTTCAAGATTAGCTATAGATGCTGAGAGGGGCAGTGACACAGCCTTGATACCTGATATACCATTGACAGCACCAACCACAACTGGTGCCACTACTACAGAGATAGTGTCGACAACTGATGGGACTACTATTAAGTAGAGTGGGGCTTGACCTGAGGGTCCCCATGCTGAGCTAATTTGAGTAGGCGCCTAGGGAACTTAGGTATGTCCTCGATCCAGGTTTAACATTAATAGATGCACTGGAGATAGTGTATAGTTTATAGATAGGGGTGGGGGTGTACCACAGTCGCCATGGGTTATGGTTGTTGTGTTTCAAAACCCATAGGCCATAGTATGAATGATAAACCAATATGTATGTGTGTTTATTTTGCGATGTGCAAGTGAGAAAAATGATGTGCATAGGTAAATTGTGTAGAACATGTGCTAAGTGATTCTAATTGAATTTTAAAAAAATGTATACCCCTCTTAAAAATTTCTAATTGCAACAAACTTTGTGATTTATATGCACAATCGACTATTGAGAATACCTTAATGGCATTAGAATTAGGAATAAAATAATTATGGAATGTATGTGCATGAATTAGATAGGTCATGACTGACAATGTGACCATGTACAAAGTGAGTATGAGGCATTACTTTGTTCTCAATGTGTACGGAGTATAGAGCTTGCCCTGTTGGTTTTTCCTAGAATGTAGGATGGTTGGTGTAGGAGATTATCATTAGACATTTTCCTGATTAGTCCACTCGACCCTAAAATGCCATACCAAATGAGATAGAAATCCCTTGATCCCAATTTTGAGCCTAATTGACTAACTCTTAGTATTTACACTGATTTCACCTTCCCACTTGACTACAATGAACCTATTTTGGTGTTGGTCCTCCTTGGACATTGTACACCCCAACTAAGAAAAATTGCCTAAATTGAGGGAGTCTATCATAGGGGTGAATAGTCAAAGTGAGTATGAAGAAAGAGGTGTAGATAAACACAAGAAAAAGAAAAAAAAAAAAGTATTGCACCCGACCCAAAAATAGGCATTAAAACAATAGAAGGGAGATATAAGAGAGGATTAAATAAAAATATGGTAGAGAATATGGACCCCTAGCAAAGCGTAGTTCTAAGGAGGTTGAGTCACTTAATAATTCCCAAATATACCATAACCAGCCTCGAACCTACATTAAAAGCCTAATAAAGTCCTATAGTGATCTTATCTTGACCATCTAAAAATCTAGGTAAAGAGCATGAGGGAAAGCCTATGGGAATTTGTGTACACTGATTGGAACTTCTTTAAGAGTTTGAGCGTCTTTAGACCATCCCCGAAATAATAGTTTGAATCAAAATAAGTGATAGAAACTTCTTTGACTGTGAGGGTGCACGGGTTGCAATGTCAGGTTGCATATCTGTACTAGTAGTGTATCTTGCTTAGCCCTAGTTGTTAGTCACTAATGTAATGACATTATGAGATTACTATGTGTTACACGGTAGTACTGAATCATTATACACAGTTGGTCCTCCCCTTACCTTAAAACCTTCCCCTATAAAGTAAATCACTAAATAAATGTTATTTACTCAGCATTTATCACGTTTTCATCACTATTTATTCTCTCTCCTTTAAAGAAAAGAATCACATTATGGTTTCTTCTAAAACTTCAACTTGTAAGGATCTAAACTCAAGTTTTTTTTCAAGAACTCTATAAATTCAGGTATGTGGATTTTCAATAGAGGTTCCTTTATCCTTCATGACCAAAACCATAGTATTTTAACCATGTTTTTATGTATATTTAAACTGGGGTTTTCATTACAATCATTATTCTTTTGGTATTTCAATTTCTCATCATGCTAGTCCATGAATACAAGTCTCCTCTGAAACCACAAAGTTATTATGAAGTTTTTATTGTTAACCCTTATTATGTTTGTAAAATTCTTATTTTTGGATCCTTTTTATGATGTTTCATGTGTTATCCATGTCGTAGAAATTGTCATGAGTAGTTTCATTCTTTAGATATGGTGGGTTATGAACACCCGACGAATTAACACTCTACACATTGATAATTAAATATTCAGTACTTAAGTTTCACATATTTTAGGAAAAGTTATGATATAGTGTATTCTAATTGTATTTTCAGATAATATTTACGACTTTACTATTAGTATCTATATGAGTAAAGAAGTAGGATTTAGGTCCTCCTTATAGAGTCATTCTCAAGTATAACTCTCACTTGTTTCTCTTATGCATTTTGATTCAGGCATCACAAGCCTCTCATAAGTTTATAATTTTAAATTTTCAGAAACCCATGATTTATGTATGTGAACTCATATCATCGCCAGGACGTTCAACTCATAGAAGTAATATACATGACATGTATGACATCCAGATATACCATCAATGCTCTTGAACATTTTTTCCAAAAGTTAGTTTCCAGATTAGTATGGTATTCAAAATGCCACTAATGATCGTGGATAAATTTTCCTTTAAAGCAAGGTTCACTAGTAGTATGGTAGTCAGGTTTGGTATCTATGGTTAGGGATAGCTAGAAATTTAGATATGCCATCTCAGGTTGACATCCATACTGTCATCTCATCAAACTATCAATTATGTTCAGTTGGGAGTAGTACTTAGTACAGACTTGGACCAGGGTTCAGCATACCTAATGTCCTAGAACTATGCATCAGTGTAAGTTTAATTATATTTAGGTGTATTTGTAAGGTATAGCTGAGAGTCATGTCTCGTCTACCTACTATTAGTATTATTAGTGGCTTCATAGATAGTCAGTCAAAGTTATTGCATGTAGTTTCAGTTCTTTTTTTTCAGATTATAGTGCTATAAACTATTATCAATGATGCATTGAACTAGTTTATTTCATAATTATGTTTCTACTCAATCAAATTATCTATTAGATATCTTTTAATCAGTTGTCCATACATTATTCTAGTACCATGGGATAGCTTGGGATCACCTGTTGTTCTAAGCACCGTGTTACAACTAGGGGTACTCTCAGGTCATGATATCTAATACTTTTAGGTCATGTATATTGGTCATATAAGACCCTTTGGTATGTGTGTACACATTTGAGGAAATGTGATACATTATCTCATAATATTGATTCATGTTTGTTTAATTGCATTGCATGAGTGTTGTAATGAATAGAGTAGAATAAGACTACTTTTTTAGATGGTTAAGTAAAGTTTCTTGGAATGCTATACTTGTGATATTTAGAGAGTCATAGAATCGTCGTTGTTGGTGTTATACTTACACTTGAAAGGGATAGTGTAATTGTGTTGATTAGGGTAAAGAGTGGTATTTTTGTTTCATGTGGGTTCATAAGTAATTTTTTCCTATGGATAGTGGTGGTTTGGTCAATTTACTTGCTATATAATGATTTCTAGTTTGATTTTATTTGATTTATCCTACATGTGAGTTATAGGTTACGTCTACCAATGGTGCCTACTAGTACACAATATTTGCACTGATACTGTATGTGCTCTTCATTTGTTGAGTGCACACTGTGTTCGAACGATTGAGATGAGACCTCAGATTTAGCTCATGAACAACAACTTCTTAATCCAAGGGTGAGAACCTACTTTTAGGCAGCTGTTGGATCTTTGTATGATCATGTCCACTCTTTTGAATAGATAAATTACTTTTTTATTTTTAGATAATCATATTTGAATTTGATTTTGATTAGAATATTCTTGCACAAAGACTTTCAAGTCCTTGAGATGATAAGAAGGTAGTATTTTTGCATATTAATTCTATCTATTATTTTTATTGGAGATTATTATTCACTTGGTCAAAAATTATTTAACAATGGATAAGTGTTTGGTTAAGGGCATTGGAGTTCATGGTTCTCCCATTAGGGGTATTAGTCTGGGTGCCACTCATGATGATTTGGGTCGTGATAAAAATTGTATTAAATCCTGAGGTTCATCCATTTCAACATGTAAGAAAGAGTCTAGTAGAATCTTGCGAAATGATACAGATATATCTGTACTTTTCTTCGAGAGACTACATAACTTTAGAAAATCTCACTTTTCTTCTTTCTTTCGTGCAAGTACTTTATTCCAATTGGTATTCGATGAACCAAGTTAGTATTTGACTTCTTTCACTCTTATTTTCATAGATGGTTAGTACACACGACAAAAGAGTAGCCCAAACTGATTGCTCAATCCACAGTTTATAGAAGAGGTAGAGTGAGATGGAGGGAGGATAAAGAGTCCATGGGAAAGCACCCACTAAGGGTGGAGCTTAAGAAACTGATGGTTCGACAAGAAAGATATCACATTATTCACCCACAAATAAGTTTATTCCAGATATGGTTCATAATTAGGAAGTGGTACTAGAGGACGAATGTAACACCCCAGATTTTTGTCCTCGAAGAATCTTTGAGCTTTGAGATTGCTATCCAAACTATGACTCACTATACGATTTGTAAGGTCTCTATACTGTTCTTAAGGACCCCAATCGTAGCTAGACCAAGGTGCTAGCCTGAAGTTTCTGTTGCAACTACAACTAGGGATCACAAGTCATAAAGACTCTATACGAGTCGTGTAGTCCCAAACTGTAGCCTAACTAGTAAAGTTTGCCTAACTTATTGCCTTGATCATGATTAGACTCAACGATTCATAATGACTCTATATGAGTGGTAATATACCAATAATAGGGTGACAAATGAGTACCCAAAAGCTTTTATCTTAATTATAACTAGGACCCTACGAGTTGTAAGGTCACTTGATGATTCGTATTGTGACCCGTAGTCATTGACGACAAATTTTTAGCAGTTAATGAAGGGAACTTTGGACATTTCCCACTTTCTCCACGTCCATAAAACACTTTTGGGGCGTTATTTTCAACACTTATCAATCATAAACACTCATCTCAAACTCTCTCAAATCCCTAAGGCAATAACAAGTTAGGGTTTCAAGAAATTAGAATCTAGAGCTTCCAAGAGTTGATTTCTCTCAATAAATCTTGATATCTCAGGCATGTTACTCTTCCCCACATCTTAATTTATCAAAATCATGTGTTTATACATGTACCCGTGAGATTAAATTTATGTTTTTAGATGTGGGTTAAGGGTTATTAAACATTATTAAATTGATTGTTTTCCCTATGACTTTGATGAATCATGTATGGTTTGAATTAATAGTTTTGAACATGTGGGGTACATGGCCATGGTGAATGAACTAGAGAGTTATAGTTTCCCCCAATTTTGTGAGTGTGGATAACTAAATTGGTATAACCCCACCAAAAAATTTGTGAAATTGGCTTTGAATAAGAATATATATGCATTGAACTACTTTTAGAAACCATAGAAAGACATAAAAAGGTTTTTCAAACATAAAATTTTGATTTAATGAACAAAGAGGGTCAGTGTTCCCCATATTTAATTAATGAATAAAAGAGGGTTGTCTCCCCAAGTTAATAGAATTGTGCTAGCATGTTGATTTTACCTTGCAAGTGTAGTTGGTATGTCGATACCAACAGGGTATGCCTTAAGGTGTATTATGGTCCAATTAATAGAAATGTGTGGAAAATGTTTTAACTTATCTTAAAGAGGGTTGTGTAGTTAGGCCGTGAAAGTGGAGGTCTTGAGGGACCAAGACTGGAAATTATATTTTTTGGTGTAGGTGTCTAAATGGCCTGGGGTTCAACTCCCCTTTCTTTTGATCGGGTGGTTCGCGTCCCCCTTATTAACTGATGGGTGTTCATTGCACTATTCATATATGATCGGGTGGTTCAAGTCCCCTATGGTACATATGTGTACATATGATTATTCTCTGGTTCATGCAGCTACATGCACTGGGGCTCTTCGAGCAGGGAGAGCTGAGCCAATGTAGCTCATGGGTGCCCTTTTAAGATGGTTGAGCTACACAATCTAGGTTAATATTTTACTTTAAGTTAAACCTTGTTCCCTATCCCGAAATATGATATATATATATATGCATCATATTATGTGCCTTGGATTTGACTATTTTTGAACTATTGATCATGGCATATTTTATCCCTAACCTAAGTTACATGGTTGAGCTCAACCCACTAACTTTCTCCAAACTTTGTATCCCCACACAATGCAGGAACTAAAAATACATCTGTTTTTCTTTCACAATGATTAGATTTCAGGATTACCTGCAGTCGGCTTGAAGTGGTGAGCTTCCATTCTCTGAAAGAGCTTTAATTCATGGTTTTGTTTTCTTTGGTCATAGACTTTTCTTTGGACTTGTTTTGACTATTTTCAGGGGCATGTCCCGACTTATATTGATTTATGATTCAGTTCAATTTAGAGGTTGTGGATTACTGTCGACGGGATATTAATTTTTGATGTATCTTAGACTTCTTGAGCCTATCTTCTTATATATTTAGAATTCAGTCACTATTAGTGTATTGTGTTTTGTTTGAATAGGAAAATGGGGTAGTCTCCGATCCTCAGCAGACTTGAGATGCCCGTTACGACCAGGACCTTTTTTGGGTCAGGACAATGAAGAAGTATCGATTTAGGCAAACTAGTTCGGGTAGTGCAGCAAGATTACAATGTCTTCTGAGTCGATTTAGAAGATTCTGGAGTTTTAGACGCTATTAGAAATTAGGAATATGACAATTGTATCAAAATTGTTGCAGTAGGCCCTTAAAATTTTGCTCTTATGCTATGGTAACTGTCAATAATCACATCTTATGCTTGGAAACAATCAATAGATCCATCCCACTAGCTCGTATTACCATAGATCTATTGCAACAGATTGTGTGATGGTTGTTGTTTTGCTAAAAGTACCACTACTGGAACATTTATTCTTCCATATGTCTAAAAATTATATTAAATCTGTAGGAATGGCTAATAACCATTTCAATAGAGGTTTTTGCAACGGTTATTCTCTATATCTTAATAATTTTAAGGATAAAATTTACATATAGACTAATTAGAATACCTATAACTAACTTCCCAGTCCAAGTTTCAATATTTACGATTTATCGACAAAAACATATGGCAGATATATGTATATATATACAATGAAAAAGAAAAAGTTCATAACAACAAATAGAGATAAAAAAGGAAATTTTAATGCAAAAATTTCCTTAATTTCCTCCAACTTCCCACTTATTTCTCTTCTATAACATATCATTAATGTTTGTTTTAAGAGTTAATAACTCTATCAAAATTGGTAAAAAAGATTTTGTGAAATTTGAGATTTGCAGGAGAAGAAATTCAACACCAATTGATAACATGTAATTTTTATATTCAAAATCTGTTAATAAATCTATAAAATATGATTTATGAAAATCCATTTGATTTGAATTTGTTTACTGAAACTGACTAAATAATACAAATATGAATCAGTTTTAATTCATGAATTTTCGTAATTACGGGTTTTTTGTATACAATAAATTCAATTTGTGTTTTTCACAAAGTGTTGAAAGTTAGAAACCTTATTTGTATAAGTTTTTTTTTCTAAATCTCAATTTAATTTCAATTTTATGGTTTGTATTTTGTTAAAAGAGTATATATGCTAAAAAAATAGGGAAATTACCTATTGTTTTGAACCATTCAAGCATATGGAATATTGATAATGAGTATGAACAAAACCAGTTGGACTCAATTGCAATTGAAAAAACTGAAAAGTACGATGATTTGCTTCAACTGATTGGTAAGCAATATTGTATTGACTTGAATTTGAAAATGGTGAAAATAGAATATAAAGTTAGCTATAGCAGTAAAAGAATGGAGATACATAATGACATGGGGGTTACAGTGTATTTAATGGTATGGAATGAAGAAAAATGATTCACAAACTATCCATTATGCGTTTCTATTTTTGATAAATTATTGAAAAATGATAACGCAAACTCGAAGTTTGTAGGTAAGAGTTCTGATTTCGGTTAAAATTTGGACATGCATGCAAATGATGTTGACGATAAAAAGGAAAAAATTGGTGTAGATTCTTGTGAATTGATTGAAGTTGTTAATATAAATGGGAAAGAATGAATAATTATTTCTGACCCAAATCTTAATGAGGTGCTTGTTGGTCATATGTATAAGAATAGAGCTACTTTAAAGTCGGTGATGATGTCGTATGTAATCAGAAATAGACTTCAATTCAATACAAAAAGTCCAATGCAATCGGGTAATTGGATTTTTTCTATTATTGTGTTTATATATACAAATTTGTATATGTGTATAGTTCTAAATAGGTATAATTAGTCAATAGAAAAATGAATATGATTTATTTTTGTTTGCTAGATGAAAAATAAAGTATATAACTGTATATGGGAAGACTCCAAGATTATGTAAACCAAGTATGTATATGGTAATGGGTGTCTAAAATTCATGAATTGTATAATAATATTGAACTATTATATATCTTTAATAATTTTGTATGTTCGTATTTATGTATAAAATGCATCTAACTGTATATTTCAGCATATTTGTACTTTTGTCATTTCATGTTTTGGTATATTCGTATTTATGTATAAATTTATAAATAAGATTGGTGAGTTAGTATATTTGTATACCTTTACAATAGAGTTTTGTATAACGAATATATAGGTTGCATATTTTCATAAAAATAGGTTTCATATTGTCATAAAAAATGTAGTTAGGAAGTATCTGCGTAGGAAGAATATTGAACATTTGCATAGTTGTTGTTTTGCTTAGTAGTATGTTGATGTATGAAGAATTTTATTTTTATAGTAAATATGGTTGTTTTTTTGTGTAAATTTTTAATAGATAACTATTATGTATCAGGTATACTTTGGTGTGTAAATCGAATGCATGTGGTTGATTTCTAATGGAATTTAGTAATAAAAAGATCAATTTCTTTAAGATTCAAAAGTTTCGACAGGGGCATACTTGTCCTTTAAAGGATCAGGTGTACGAGTAGAAATATGTTAGTAGTGCATTTATTTGTGGTATTGTGAAATAAAAGTTATCTAACCATAAGAGAATATATACGGTGAAACATGTAAAGAAGGATGTTAAAAATAAGCTTGGATTGGATTTGACTTATACAATGGCCTAGAGGGCTAGGGAGAAAGCTTTGATGTCATTGAGGGGGACAACATATGCATCGTACAACAGACTATCATAATATTTATACATGTTGAAAAAGACTTACCCTGGTTAACATATACGAATGAAAAAACACTAGATGATGAATTTCTATGTGTTTATATCGCTTTATTTTTTAATTAAAGGATTCAATTCATGTCGATTAATTGTTGTTGTTGATGATAGTTACCTCAGGGGAACATATAATGGAAATTTTGTGTCAGCAAGTACACCTGATGGAGCGGGTTTTTCTGCTAATTATTATTTTTCATTTTTTAATATTATTTATATGTTATTAAATACATATAATCATTTTCTGAATACCATTTATATAATATTAAATATAATATATTGTATGAAATACACTCATAATTAAATGTATGCGTAAAAAATATATAACTATTATCTTAAATACATTCAATGAAAATACATTCTGAAATGCTATATGTATAACATGATCTATGCAGGACATATATTTTCCCTTGCTAATGGAATATTGTATTCTGAGAATTATGCAGCATGGAGTTGATTCTTTGAGCAATTTAAAAAATCTCATGGTATAAAATCAAATATGTATGTTTTGTCTGACATGAATGAAAGTATTATAAAGGCTGTGTCAATGGTATATAATGGTGTTGTATAGTATGATTGCATCTGGCATCTATGAAAATATGTCGTAACCATTTTCATGAAGTCACATGCAAAATTATCAGATGTGTTTTGTGCAATGGCAAAATTATATACCATTTTTTAATTCAACAATCTAATAAAGAAGGTTGAACAGACAAATATTAGGGTAAAAGATTGTCAGTTATGACAAGTGGACTAAGGTGTATGCAACTATAAATTAGTGGTTTACGCTAACATCAAACATCACTGAAACCATAAATAGACATTTTAAGAAACCGAGAGACTTGCCTATATAGGATTTCTTAGAGAAAGTTAGTAAGATGTTGGGCAGATGGCATCACAACAATCGGCTGGTTGGGACATTCACACACACACTTGTTTGAGAGGGATACAATGACCTTCTTGTGAGAAACGAGGCCAAGATTACATGAATGACGGTAAGTATTTTATTAAAAATACACGATGAATTTGTTATATTTTAATACATATATATATATATATATTCATTGCAGGTTATGCCGGCAACAGACTATGTTTATGTTATGCTACATAAGATAGATGTTTTACTATTTTCTAGGAAAAGAAGACATGTTCTTGACATAAATTTTAAATTGATGAATTTCTATGTGCTCATGTTTATGTAGTATTAGCAAATATTTTGAACCTGAAGATTATTGCTCCTGACTTATATAAGCCTGTATCGGTGTTGACCTCTACCATATAGATATACATAGTATATACTAGATTATATATTGAGTGAAATTGTTCTGCCGCTAAAATACAAAACGTCCCCCTGGAAGGCCAAAGAAAAGAAAAAGAGAAAAGTCTGCTGGAGAATTTTATGGGGCTAAGTCCACAAATTCATACACTTCTTGTGAGTTTATTGGACACAATAGGCGTTCATGTAGGAAAATACCTCTATTTGAATAGTTGTATACATTTTAGTTAATTTATATTTCTTTTATTCTTAATAATTTTTAGATCAAGAACCAAATTATCAATTATAATTTATGACTGATGTTATTTCGAAGTACTGATTAATAACATGAGGTGTTTTTGTTAAATAAATTGTGTATTTATCAATATATAAGAATTTTTCAACATATATGTGCATTAGTTTTAACTTCACCTATTTTTATAAATAAATGTAATTAAACTGTGATAATCGTATCGCTAGTATCACAATCAAACTGTGACCTCATTGTCCTTTTCGGACTCTCATCATCACTCATGACATCATCCTCATTCTTTTGAAACTCGTGATTCCATATAAGGGAAGCATAATGGATGTACAAAGCTTCAACATCAAACACTCCGCCTGGTATACCTTTTCCTTGGCTAAGACACTCTTCCTATGCATCAACGAAGACTCCACAATTCCTGCATATACATATTTTTTGGGAGTAAGTAGTAAACTGAATTGAAAAATATATGGTTGTAATGATATAAACTAATAAAATTAAAAGGTGTGATATATCAACTTACAAGTTTCCCAATGACTATTGTGGTAAATCATCCATACATACAACATTTAGAATTGATTCTTATTTGCGACCAATGTACTTAGAATGAGAGGAGAAATCAATACCTTTTTTTTGTTGAAATAAGAATTTGTTAGATACATAGGTATCAATTCTAAAAGCTTTCTCATCCCATACACAACAGATACATTATGATGAGCAGACCTATAAGAGTCATACACGTATAGTCATCTATCGGTGAATGACAGAATAACTAATACCCAATGTATTTTATCCATATTTAATGGGATAAATATGTAATCAACAGTATACTAAGGTACAGAAGCATTGAGTCTGAGCCCATTTATGTATTCAACAATTGTCAACACTTGACTTGCAAGATTACACTCTTTTGTATTGTCGGCATACTTGTCAAAAATATCCAATATTGTTGTATTGAACAAACAGTTTATTGTACTGAATGTGTATAGTTTTTGGCATGTACTTTTCTTACGCATGTAGTATAGGATCAGATCAATGTGCTGTATATAAAAGAAAATATTAATATACTTTATACGATAAGTTATTATTTACAACATTGAAATTTATTAACAATATATAATATATATACTAACCAAGTCATTGAACATTTGGTTAGGAAACGATAGCATGTAAAACAAACTCTTATCTCCAACAACTTCAGTTCCAAAGAATATTTGTGGCTTGATGACTGCTTTTTTGTTTAGATAGTGATCTTCAAGGGGACTCCTATAAAGAAAAATTAATACTTTGTAACTAAATGTATAGTAAATACATATATAAAGATTATCAAAATAAATTAGGTACAAGATAGAAAACTTGGAAGTATATTTGTTTAGTGTTCCTTCATGAATCCAAGCCAAGAAACAACAATACAATTTCTCATTCGATTGTCCGTATATGGTGTTAGATACAAATAAAAGTTTTATGCCAAAACGCTTAGGCATCCTTGATGAACAACCTGAACAAACATACATTAATGAATAAATAATATACCAAGTTTACTAAATAAAAAGAGATTTGTAAAAAAAAAATATTTCCAGATCCAGATCCAAAATCAGTCATGTAAGGAGAAATTTTCCATCGACCTGATTTTCATATCCTTGGTGGTAGTACTGATGTTTCTCTTACAAATTTACATTTGTGTAGAGCTATAATATATTTCAAATACTTAAATTCCATTAGATCTTGACTGGACTTGGGTTGCTCGAATTTAAGAGGGTTGACTATGAAAACAGAGGCCGCAACCCTGTTTTGATTCTCATGAGAGTGACTGATGATATCTTCCAGGACATCAACTATGTTTAAATCCATATAATAAGAGTGACCTTCTACACATTCAATCGTAAATCCATCCATCTAAACAAACATCAATGTAACTATTTTTTAAATTGTAAGAAAATGAACAATAATCAAAATTTTATTGATTTAAAAGTACTTGGATTTTATTCGGCTCAACCGAATGATCTTTTATTTCAACTTCCTCATCAATCTCCTTCATGTTTTTCGAGTCATTAATTAGATTTTCTAATTGAATATCAGAGGCAGGTTGAACTTTGATATCCATTTTTGTATTCGAAACTTAATATATAAGAAGTAAATAAGCAAATCCACCTCATAATGCAATGTATATATGTATGTATGAATGTGTATGTGTGTGTGTATATATATATATATATGCATAGGAAGCTAGTTTCAATATGCATACATATATAAGAAAATATATTATGCATATTGGTAAGGAAAAAAATCATGTCTCATAATTTGTAGAACATTATATGTAGTTATACTTATATATGTACATGAATATGTATATGTATATATTAATGTCACGAGCCAAACCAGGGTCTAGACATGATAGGTATCTCATGTCCACTGAAGATCGGAGACCAACCCCTTTGCCTAGTCAAGCAAAACACAATATATATATATAGCAGCGGAACAATACCAATCATATACAAGATAGATAGGAAATTAGCTCAGAAAGGTATCTAAGAATTTCAACAATCATCCTAATCCACAGTAATCCACAATGCCTCTAACAACCAAGAATAACCTAAGTCGAGAAAAACCCCTGACCATTTCCAAAATGAGTCCAAAAGGAATAGTATAAGACATAATGAATGAAACAAGAACATGAAATGAGGGTATCCCGGAGAATGAAAGCTCACCACTTTAGTGCTGACTCACGAGCTATCCAGAAATCACCTGTCATTGCTAAGACAAAGTAGAAAACTCTTCGTGCTATGCATGGCATGGGAATACAGCATCTAGGGATGGTTAACAGGGTGAGCGCTAGCATGTAACTCGGGGAAGGGATAAATTAATTCCATGATCAAAGTAGTTCGAAATCATTCAAAACCAATTCACACAATCATATACATACATACATACATACATACATACATACACACATATATATTTATATATAAATCATGCCATAATAGGGAACAAGATTCAGCATGAGAGTAAAATATTAACCTGGACTAGGTAGCTTGACTATCATAAAAAGAAACACCCATGGGTTATATGTGCCTAGCCCCTTTGCTGGATGGGCCCTAGTGCGTGTTAGCCAGACGAACCGAAGATATCATAGAAATCTAGGGAATACACAACCCCATGCCAGCCGTGATATATACATCTATAGTGTTTCACAAGCACATAATTATCAAGACAACCCTCACGTCGATAAATGTACGTTTCAAGTATTAGTCCCTCGGGACCTCTACTTTCACGGATAGCTACACAACCCCCTTTAAGACCAATTAAAACTGTTGGTATCATCATACCAATACGCTTGTGAGCTAATATTATCATGCCATTTTAATTATTATCATAATGGGGAATCCATGACCCTACAAGATCCAATCACTCATCCAAATAGGGGAATCCACGACCCCCTAGGTTCAACTATTCATTATCTTAGGGGAATCCACGACCCCCAAGGTTCAATTTAAAACCATTATATTTTATTAACCTTCTATATCATGCAATGGTTCCTAAAGTAGTTTCAATATGCATATACTCATGTTTCAAAACCAATTTCATAAGGTTGGGTTGAAGTTATTACAAATAACAATTCAAAAATTCATTTATTTGGGGGAATACATGACCACCATTCCAATTCTCATACTCATGCACCTAATTAGTTTCAAAACATCCAATTCAAATCATGAATAATTCACAAAAGTCATGAGAAAAGCAATTCCATCAATAACATTCAAGGACCCTCAACCTAATTTCCAAAACCATCAATTAATCATATGAATAAAAATTTAAACATATGTTTTTAACAAAACAAGTTTTAGGGAAGAGATACAGTCCTGAGATATCAAGAGTTATGGAGATAAAACCAATCTTAGAGCCCTAGATGATCAACCTTGAGAAACCTTAGTTGTTCTTGACTTGGAAAATTTGAGAGAGTAGAGAGTTAGTTTATGATTTTTAATGTGATAAAAATAACCCTCTTTAGATGTTTTATAGTTACGCATTTTTATTTGGGTAAGACAGAAATAACAAGAATGGCCTTACTTAAAAGTGCAAAAAAAAATGCCCAGTCGTTACGGGTCACGTGACGACTCGTGACATCTGGTTATGAGTCATCATAATGACTCATAGTTTGGGTAAAGACAAGGAGCATACATACTGGTATGTTTATGATTCATACCCTATGACTCGTACGTAGTCATTATGACTCGTAATGACCAATCGTAGTTAAGGCAATAGCTTTGATACCACTCGTTGGTTTGGTCACGAGGTATACTCTATGACTCATGACTAGACCCTACGACTTGTAGAGTCCTATCGTCATTAGAAAAGTAGCTTTCGGAACTTATATTGGATTGCCTATGACTTGCACACCATGACTCATAAGTGTCATTACAACTCATTAGGTACCAATCGTGATTAGGACAGAAACTTAGGGAACATGCACTGGTTTGGCTATGAATGACACTATAAGATTCATATAGAGTCTTCATGACTCATTACCATAGTCATACCCTGGGCAGTGAGCCCAAAACCCTGAAACTTTTAGAGATCAAAACCTGGGGTGTTACATTCTCCCCCCAAGATCATTCGTCCTTGAATGATGAATCATGGCATCCATTAGCACGATTATTAAATAGAAATGCAACCACAACTCCATTAATAAGGTTAGAAAACAAAGAAAGTAGAAAAATGCATACCTTAAGCACGATTATCCGATGCGAGGAACAAGAATGGATACTTGGATTTCATGTCCTCTTAAGCTTCCCAAGTAGCTTGTTCAACCTTTTGGTTCCTCCATAGAACCTTCACTGAATTCACATCCTTATTCCTCAAATAATAGAACTATTTATCCAAAATCTCCACTAGGACTTCCTCATAAGACAAGGAATCCAAAATACAAACACTCTCAATAGGCATAATCAAAGAAGGATCACCCACACACTTCTTCAACATCAAAATATGAATAATCAGATGAATGAAACCCAAAATCGAAGGAAATTCTAACTCGTAATCAATATTACCCACTCTTCTCAAAATCATATATGGGTCTACATATCAGGGACTGAGCTTCCTATTCTTCCAAACCTCATTATTCCCTTCATGGGAGATACCTTTAAGAACACTCAATCGATAATATCAAACTTCAGCTCTCTTCATCTTAAATTTGCATAGGACTTTTGTCGTTTCTAAGCGGTCTTAAGTGTATCTCTAATCACCTTCACCTTCTCCATAGCATGATGAACCAAATCAGGACTAAACAACCTAGTCTCCCTAACTTCAAACTATTCAGTAGGAGACATATACCTCCTACCATACAAAGCCTTGAGTGGAGCCATCTGGATACTCGAGTGATAACTGTGTTATAAGAAAACTCGACAAGAGGCAAATAATCAACCCAACTACCACCAAAATCAATCACGCAACCAAAATCAATCACACAATCCCTTAGCATATCCTCCAAAGTCAAAATAATCCTTTTTGCTTGTTCATCCGTCTGAGGGTGGAAAGCAGTTCTGAGGTTACCTTAGTCCCCAAACCTCTCTCTGAAATAAACTCTAAAATTGAGATGAAAATTGTGTATCTATATCCAAAATGATATAAACTAGAGCACCATACAACTTGATGATCTATTGACTAAAAAGCATAGCATAGTCCTCTCCAGAATAGGTAGTCCTCACAAGCAAGAAGTGAGCAGACTTAGTCATCCTATCCATAATGACCCAAATGGAATCAAACTAATTGTGAGACTGTGGATGACTTGTAACGAAATCCATGTTGGTCACCTCCCACTTCCATATGGGTAACTCTATCTCTTGAGACATGCCATTAGGCCTCTAGTATTATCCTTGACTTGCTGACAAACCATGCACTTAGCCATAAAATAGGCCACATCTCTCTTCATGTTTCTCTACCAATAAATCTCTTTTAAATCAAGATACATCTTTGTCGAGCTTTGATGAACCATATATCGAGACTCATGAGCCTCTGCCAAAATCCTTTACCATAGATCATCAACATTAGGAACACATAATCTACTTTGATACCTTAAGATACTATCACCACCAATCTTAAAAACCATCACCTTTTGGTGACCCACATTATCTTTAATCTGCATAAGAATGGGATCCAAAATTTGTTTATCTTTTACCTCATCATCAAGAGATGACTTCACCACTTCTTGAACAATCACACATCAATCCTCAGAGTTCAATAGACGAAATCCCAAACTAGCCAATCAGTGAATATCCTTCATAAATCCTTTCTTTTTCTCCTCCATCTATGATAAGTTTCCCATAGACAACCTCCTAAGTGCATCAGTAACCACATAAGCTTTACTTGGATGATAATGAAAACTCCTTTGTCTAGGATTCAACTAATTTTGAGTGAACACATACTGCAATCTCTTATGATCTGAATAGATGTCCACATGGACCCATACGGATAATGGCGGCAAATCGTCAAAGCAAATACAACACTGGAAACTCCAAATCATGCATCAGATAATTCCTTTCATGGACCTTAAACTGACTAGAACCCTTTACTAAAACCCTACCATGTTGCATAAAACACAAACCAATCCAACATGGGATGCATCACAGTAAATAATAAAACCATTTGTACCGTCAGGTAGGTTTAGAACCAGAGCTAAAGTCACTTATCCTTCAACTTGTCAAAACTACCCTCACATCACACCATAAAAAATTAACCTTCTTCTGAGTCAACATAGTCAATGGAGCTGAGATAGAAGAAAAACTCTTCACAAACCGCCTAAAATACTGGCTAAACCCAAGAAGCTCCGAATGTCGATTGGAGTCATGGGTCTAGGACACTTATTTACCGCCTCAAACTTCTATGGATCCACCATGATCCCCTCACTAAAAACAACATGACCAAGAAAGGTCACAATATTACACCAAAACTCACAATTCAAAAATATGGCATACAATCATTGATCCTAAAGAGTCTGCAACACTTTTTGGAGGTAATTGACATTATCCTCCTCACTCTTAGAATATACCAAGATATCGTCAATAAACACAATATAAAATAGGTATAGGAACTGCCTAAACACCTGATTCATAAGATCCATAAATGCCATCGGCGAATTAGTCAATCCAAATGACCTGACCAAAAGCTTATAGTGACCATATCGAGTACGAAAAGCAGTCTTAGAGATATCTGCTTCCCTAATCTTCAAATAATGATAACCTCACCAAAGATCAACCTTAGAAAAGAATCCATCACTCTGAAGCTTGTCGAATAGGTCATTAATACTACGAAGAGAGTACTTATTCCTCTTAGTCACCTTATTTAACTGACGGTAGTCTATGCATATCCAAAGAGACCCATCTTTCTTACACACAAAAACCATATGAGTACCTCTCAGAGAAATGTTAGGGAGAATAAAATCCTTATCCAGAAGATCCTTTAATTTCTCCTTTAATTCTTTTAACTTGGTCGGAGTCATTCTATAAGTAGGGATAGAGATAGAATGGGTATTTGGTAGAACATCAATCCACATGTCTACTTCCCTATCAGGAAAAATACTAGGAAGATCATCAAGGAATATTTTGGGAAACTCATTGACTACAGGGATAGATTTCAAAGAGGTACCCTCAAAATTAGAATCCTTTACCAAAACTAAATGGTATAGACACCCCTTGGAGATCAACATCAAAGATCTAAGATAAGAAATAAATCTTTCCTTAGGTACTAGGGAACTCCCTTCCCACTAAATCACTAGCTCATTCGGGAATTGGAAACTAACCTTTTGGGTCTTATAATCGAGAGAAGTATAACACGAATGGAGATAATTTATTCCCAAGATCACATCAAATTCTACCACATCCATCTCTATTAGGTCCACCAAAGTCTCTGTACCACAGATAGATACCACACAACCCCTATAGACTTTTTGGGGTGCAACAAAATCACCCATCAAGGTAGACACAGAGAAAGGATTGAAAATACTCTCAAGATCAAAATCAAAATGAATAGCCACATAAGGGGTCATATAAAAAAGAGTTGAACCTAGATCAATCAAACAATATACATCCCAAGAGAAAAGATGTAATATACTAGTGACCATATCAGGAGATGCCTTAGACTTCTGATGGATGGCAAGATCATAAAGATAATTTTAGTCAGTGTCAGTACCAGAAGTAGCTCTATTCGGTGATGGAGTCGATAAAGTTGTAATAGGGACCTTATTAGATCTTGAAGCAACCTTAGCTGGACAGTGTCGTTGTAAATGCCCTGGCTGACTATAATTGAAGCACTTATTTCTCCCTTCATCACAAACTCTATAATACATCTACCAATAAAAATGACAAGGGGGATAAGATAGGGTTGACTGGGCTCCACTAGCCTATGATTGGAACCTTGTACCATAAATCCATTATCTATCTGAAAGTAACAATCACCGGACGACTTTGGATATAAAGCACTAGAAGTAGAGTAAGAATAAAAATTTCCCCAAGTCTTTCTCTTGATACAATGTCTACTGTCTCTGACACTATTCTGATGATCTCCACCTTGCTCTGGATACCTAAACTTATTATATTATCTTTCCCCCATCTTTGTCTATTGCTTTTTTTCATCCTCAACTTGTTGCATGTACACCACCATCTTAGGATATCCATTTCGTTATTCAATATGGTAGCCTTACACTCCAAAACCATGTCCCAAGATAAACCAAAGCAAACTTCCTCATCCTAGCCCTAATGCTAGATACAATCTTCGGAGAATAATGAGATAACTAATAAAACTTCAAATCATACTTCTTCACAGTCATCCTTCCATACTTTAGATTTACAAAATCCTCAGCCTTAGCCTCCCTTATCTCTTGATGAAAGAAATGATCAAGGAAAGTATCAAAAAATTCATCTCACTCAGCTGGCTCAGCATCATCCCCTCTCAAGTGGTCCCACTCCTCATACTATTGATATGCCATATCTTTCAGCTGATATGTAGCAAACTCCACGCACTAGGAGTCAGACGCATGCATCACTCAAAAAAAATTTCCATCTCATTAGTAAACCCTTGAGGATCCTACTCAACCTTAAAGCCAGTAAAAAAGACTCAACCTAATGAACTGAACGACTCTAGTAACCTTAGAAGATGGAGCAATAAAACAAATACAGTCGAACTGGCGAGACTGAGAGGCTACTAACTAAGAGAGAAAATGAATCAACTAGCAAAACTCCACATTAGAGATATCTCCTTGGGGAAACAGTTAATAAGCATCATCATTTTGAGAAGCCCATGAAGGACTGGTAGAGACTAGTGGAACTCCACGAGGGCAATCAGGAGAAGGAACCATAGACCGGATTTGTACCCTACAAGTAAAATGAGTTTCATCCATATTGTCCCCAGATAGGACAAAGGAATTTGCATGAGCATCTGATCTTCAGGGAGGCATGATATGAAATGAGAATAAATTAGAATTAGAGGGGATTTTAAGACCCTAGACTCTATAGCTTGAAAATAGAACAGAAGAAAGGGAAACATCCTTAAATACCCTATGTCCTTTCCCTTAAAAGTATGGCGTACTACACACCCATAAAAGAGTCTCAACTTAATACAGCTTTGTTAACACCCAATGACTATTAACCTAGTGCTATGATACAAAGCTTATTACAATCTGAACCAGGGCCTGTCCATAATAGGTATCTCAAGTCCACTGAGGATCAGAGACCACCCTCTTTGACTATTTAAATAAAACAAAGTATATATAGCAGCGAATGAATACCGAACATAATAACAACATAGATAAGCAACTAGCTCAGAAAGGAATCTAAGAATTTTAACAACAATCCCAATCCACAGCAATCCAGAAAGCCACTAATAACAAAGAACAATGTAAGTTGGGACATGACCCAGACCATAGACAAAATAGGTCGAAAAGGAATAGTCTAAAACATAATTAATGAAACAAAAACATGAAATGAGGATCTTCCAGAGAATGGAAGATCATAAATCTAATGCCGACTCTCGAGCTATCAAAAAATCACCTATCATTATGTAGGGAAAGCAAAAGTATCTCTATAGAGTGCATCACCTAGGAATACAACATTCGGGGATGGTTAATGGGGTGAGCGCTAGCATGTAGCTTAGGGAAGAGGTAAAGTAATCCCATGATAAAATTAGTTCAAAATCATTCAAAATAAATGCATGCAATCATACATATATATATATATATATCATACCGGGATAGGGAACAAGGTTTATCATGACAGTAAAACATTAACCTGGACTATGTAGCTTGACCATCATAAAAACACCCTTGGACAATATCGGTCCAGACCCCTAATAGTTGGACCCTAGTGCATGTTAGCTGCACGAATTGAAGATATCATATAAGGTCGGGGAATCCATGACCCTATGCCATCCATTATGGATATATCTATAGTGTATCACAAGCACACGATCATTAAGACAAACCCTCACACCGGCAAATGTGATTTTCAAGTATCATCCACTCAGTACCTCTACTTTCATGACTAGATACACAACCCCTTTTAATCCTAATTAAAATATTTACACATTTTCATTCATTGATACATGATCATCCATTTAGGAATAAACTATTGGTATCGTTATATCAATATGCTTGCAAGCTACTGTCATCATTCCTTTTCAATTATCATGACTTGGGGGAATCCACGACCCCACAAGCTCCAATCATTCATCCACATGAGGAAATCCATGACCCCTAGGTTCAATTATTCATTAGCTTGGGGGAATCCATGACCCCCAAGGTTTAATTTAAAACCATTATATTTCATTAACTTTCTAAATCATGTAATAGTTTCAAAAGTAGTTTCAATAAGGATATACTCGTATTTTAAAGCCAATTACATAAGGTTGGGTTGAGGTTATTAGAAATTCTAATTCCAAAATTAATTTATTTGGGGAACCCAGACCCCCATTCTAATTCCCATACCCATGCATTAAATTATTTCAAAACTATCAATTCAAATCATGAATAGTTCAAAGAGTCATGGGAAAAGAAATTCCATCAATAATATTCAAGGACCCTCAACCCAATTTCCAAAACCATCAATTAATCATAGGTATAACAATTTAAACACATGTTTTCAACAAAACTAATTTTAAGGAAGAGATACATGCCTGAGATATCAAGCAAGAGTTATGGAGAAGAAACCAATCTTAGAGCCTTAGATGATCAACCATGAGAAACCGGAGTTGTTCTTGACTTGGGTAATTTTAGAGAGTAAAGAGTAGTTTATGATTGTTAAAGTGATGAAAATAACCCTCTTTAAGTTTTTTATGGTCGTGGGATTTGATTGGGGAAATAGATAAATGAAAAGAATGGCCTTACTTTAAAGTGCAAAAAAGATGTCCAATCATTACGGGTCATGTGATGTCTAGCTATGAGTCATCACAATGACTCATTTTCTGGGCAAAAAAAGGGCATACACACTATTTTGATTATGAGTTGTACCCCACAACTTGTACTTTGACATTATGATCTGTAATGACCAATTGTAGTTTGGGGCAGTAGCTTAATATCCCCTCACCGATTCGGTCATGAGGCACACTATAAGACACCACAAATCCTAAGCTTAATTTAGTCCTTTAGGCTTGTCAAGGGGTCTCAGTACTCAGACTTAGTGTCATTTTAGCCTACGAAGATTGGCAATATCATTTCGCGACCTTTACATCCATTAAATGTTGATTTTAGGTTGATTCATGATCAGGAATATTTGTAGGTGTTTCCTGACAAGTTTCAAATTTTATGAACTTCGTTTGAAGCTCTGTTGGAATCCCAAAATAGTGGATCAACATGATCTTGGCACGTTGCATTGACTATCATGTTGATTAATATTTTCCCCAGCTACCAGCATCCTATTCCAGTGAATCGACGCGAACCTGGCACGACACGTTGGCTATCGCATCGATGCCATCGACTCACTATGTCAACCTGCACGTCGGTAACCCAATTTTCAGTCATTAAAACACCGCGTTCTTTGGGTATTTAGGTCTTTTTCCCTAGACTCTCAGCCCCCAAAACACAAAATTAAACTCCCTAGAGAGAAAATATAGCCATTCATTCTCCAATTAGCTCAAGAACAAAACCATAGGTGCTTAAGTTTCAAATCAAGAACTCAAGATTCAACCATAAACTTTCAGGAATTCTTCAACACAAGTATGTGAAGTGTTCATCCAAGGGTTCCTTCCACCCTTGGAGTCCAAGAATCTCTTTCGAACTTCAAGTAATTGATTATTATAATTTCCATGATTGGAATTAAAGTGTATCCATGATTGCTATTTGGATTAAGTTCCTAATTCATTATTATATATATTTATCTCATGTGAAATTGATCATTATGTGTGTAGATTCATGTGAATCAATGATAAACCCTTCACTTGTGAAATTAGAGATGAATTATGATGCTCAAATATTATTCAATACTATGTGTGTATACTATGCTCACCAAGTGCTTGATAAATTGTCCATGCGAACTATTAAAGAATGAAATCATGTCAAGTTAGCTTATGTGCAAGTTATATCATGCAAGTGTTTGTCAATATGCCCTAATGTATGAATGATGATCAAGTTCATAGTTTAAATGTTTCATGTTATGCCATGTCTCTTAATTTATGATATCGTGTCCTAGGGGTACTTGTACCCAACAATTTAGCTAATTACCTAGAGCCATGGTCAGTCATAGAATAGTATCAGTCATGACATGATCAGTAATACTATTAGTCAGTTACAAAACTCATGAAAAATTAGTAGAAGCCATACTAGTCCAGTCTAACTCAGTATTAAGTTTAGACCTCAGTAAATTCTATCAGCTAATAGAATCCAGTAGTATTCCATCAGTCAATGAAACTCAGTGAACTCAGTTCAATTCAGCGAAACAGTAATCTCAGTAACTATTCAGTCCATCCTAGTACAGACTAGAAATCAGTTTAGTGTCTATTCAGTTGAGAGCAAGATTTAACACTGTGTTAACCCAGGTATGGGTGCATTCCTGTCAGCAGAGTGTTTGACCCTTAATAGAAATCCCTACATTACATAACTACGTAGCCAGCATAGGTTGAGGTATCTTCTTGTCAGATATTATGAGGGTTGATACATCTCATCCGAGTTATCCTGTCAGCGAGAATGAAAGAGCTTCCTGTCAGAGAGGGTTAACTCATATTTTGTCCTTACCCGTGGTACAGTATTGACACCCTTCCAACTTGGGTTACAGGTTGGACCCTAAATTAGTTAGAGAAGGGGCATGTCAGTTAGATGATTACCTTCTACAGTCTCATTTCCAGTCTCAATCTCAGTATAGAACTCAGTTTAGTTCTATAGATTCAGGACTATCAGACATAGTCACTCAGCTCAGTACGGAACTTATTATTGTTCCACAGTACTCAGAATTGTCAGATACAGTCATTCAAATAATCAGTAATACAATATTCTTAAACCCATATATCAGTTATCATTATTTTGATTCAGTACTCAGTATTAGCACGATCTTAGTTACAGTCTATGTGTTCTGGCATGTACTCTTACACAGTTATACTCATGTTATTCAGTTATTATTCTTCATACATATGAAACCCATACATTTCATCCTACCTCACTGAGCATACCAGTACATTCAAAGTACTTACACATGTTATTCTTTGCGCTATGATGTCTTATATCATAGGTTTAGATGCGCGAGCTCTAAAGCACCCTTAGCAGTCCAGATTCTTAACTTTCAGAGTAGGTATTAGTCCTTATAGTTAGAAGACATACTTATTATTTATAGTACTTCAGTTTTATTTTATTAGATGGAGTTAGTTGTGGGCTTGTCCCATCAACTCCATAATTCACACAGTTAGAGGCTTTTTTAGACTAGATATTTTCAAACAGTTGTTTAGTTTTTTAGTATTGATATTTAATTTTTGTATTATGATACAAAATTGAGTAATATTTACAATATAGAACCTTATGGCGAGTTTCAGCCTATTTCTGCATATTTACAGTATTTATTACATAGTTATTGCAGTAGGTACCAGTCATGGGTTAGCTTGTGGTCCTGCGGGATTATGAGCATCGCATAGTATCCAAGGTATAGACTCAGGCATTACAAACTTTGTATCAGAGCCTAAGGTTTAACAGAGTCCTAGGAAGTCTAAAAGTTGCATCTAGTAGCGTCCTGTGCAGGGGTGTGTTGCGCGCCACACTTATGGACAGGAGGCTATGAGATGTTTTAGGAAAAGTTTCCCTTCTTTCAGAATTCATGTCATGTGATTAAGCATGAGCTCTAGTTACACTCTCTTTCTAATCCTAGTTTCTCTTTTTTAACAGAATATGCCTCCAAAGAGTACTCAGGAAAGAGGAATAGGATATCAGTCAACCCTTTAGCCCTTCTATCCATATCCTTTGGGTGATCATGTCTCCCACGCGGAGTTCAGAGAAGCCTTCGCCAACCTAGATCATTCATTGGTAGCCCAGAATGAACGTCTAGCTATAATTCTGGCCAACCTAGTGGCCAATACTGCTGCTTCCAGGATTTGAGACTTCACCCAAATGAACCCTCCATCATTTACCATGTCTAAGTTAGATAAGGACCCTCAGGAATTTCTTGATCAGGTGTAGAACGTTACCAATATCATGGGGGTGACTGCTGTTGAAAGTGCTGAGTTGGCCGCATATCAGTTATAGGATATGGCTCACTCATATTTCAAATAGTAAAAGGCAGAGTGGGTTGCAGATACAGGGTCCATAGAATGGGAGGATTTTCCAGTTGCTTTTCTAGATAGGTTCTACCTGCTATAGTTGATGGAGGCGACGATTTTGGATTTTATAAACCTGAAGCAGGGCAATATGATAGTGCAGGAGTATTCTCTCAATTTTTCTCAGTTAGCCAGATATGCCCCGCATGTTGAGCAAATAGCAGAGCGAAGATGAGTAAGTTCGTGTCAGGAGTATCTAGCAGCATGGTCAAGGAGTGTAGGACCACAATGTTTATTAAAGAGATGTACATATCTAGGCTCATGGTCCATGCTTAGTAGATAGAGGAGGCCAAGAATAAAAGAGTGAGAACAGGTAGTTTTGATTTCACTCAGCCTAAGTCAGAGGGTGGGAATCGTTCTCAGTTTTACCCAAATTCCTTTGTTCCATCTCCTTCCTCAGCCAATGCTCCAGTGAAAAAATTTAGAGATGGCAACCGAGACAGTGCATCAGGACCTAAGCCCCAGGGCAGTGTTAGCAGTGCCCGAACCAATCCCCTTTACTAGAAGTACGGTAGAAACCACTAGGGTATTACAGAGCTGGAAGTGATGTGTGTTTTGGATGTGGCAAGCCAGGACCCAGAGTCAGACAGTTTCCTCAGTTGGGTTCGCAGAAGCAGCATGACCGTTCCCCAGTTCAGTCCGATCGCCCAAATCAGCAGGGTGCCTCTTCCAGTGCCACTAGTAGACAGCTCCCAAATAGACTCTATGATCTTCAGTCCCGATAGGATAAGAAATGTTCTCCTGATGTAGTCACTGGTACGTTACAATTTTTCCATTTGCATGTTTATGCTTTGTTAGATCCAGGAGCTTCTTTTTCTTATGTTACTACATTTATAACAGTTGATTTTGAAGTCAGTCCTGAAATTCTAGCAGAGCCCTTCTCAGTTTCTACCCCAGTGGGTAAATCTATCATGGCCCGGTGGGTATACAAGAACTATCCGGTTATGATATCTCATAAAGTCACTTCAGTAGATTTAGCTGAATTAGAGATCACTAATTTCCAACTCATTCTTGACATGGATTAGCTTCATTCCTGCTAAGCCTCAGTCGACTACAGAAATAGAGTTGTCTAGTTTTATTTTCTGAATGAACCCATCCTAGAGTGGAAGGGTAGTACTTCAGCACATAGGGGTCAACTTATTTCTTACCTTTAGGCTAGAAAAATGATATTTGAGGGATGTGTCTACCATCTTGTTCCATTCCAGGACTCTAGTTCAGAAAACCCTACTTTTGAATTAGTGTCGGTTGCTTGTGAATTCCCAAATGTGTTTCCCAAAGACCTTCACAGAGTTCCTCCTAAAAGGGAAATTGATTTTGGAATTGATCTTCTCCCAATTACTCATCCCATCTCTATCTCTCCATATAAAATGGCTCTACCAGAACTCAGAGAATTAAAGGAACGGTTAAAGGATCTATTAGATAAGGGATTCATCAGACCTAGTGTGTCCTCGTGAGGTGCACCAGTGTTATTCATGTGTAAGATAGATGGTTCTCTCAGAATGTTCATAGATTACCATTAGTTAAACAAAGTTACAGTCAAGAACAAGTATCCATTCCCCAGAATCGATGACTTGTTTGACTAACTTCAGGATACTAGTTATTTCTTGAAGATAGACCATAGATCAGGCTATCATTAGATCAAAGTTAGACAAAGTGACATCCCAAAAATATCTTTCCAACCTTGGTACGATCACTTCAAATTTTTAGCTATGTCCTTTGGTCTTACCAATGCCCCAACAGCTTTCATGGACTGGATAAATAGTGTGTTCAAGCAGTACTTAGACATGTTCATCATAGTTTTATTATATGATAGTCTTGTTTACTCCCATAGTGAACACGATCATGAAGACCATCTCAGAATAGTATTGCAGACTCTCAAAAACCATCAGCTATTTGCCAAATTCAGTAAGTGTGAATTTTGGCTTAGGTCAGTAGCATTTCTTGGCCATATAATTTTTGGTGATGGCATTAGAGTTGATCCCCAAAAGAATGAAGAAGTAAGAAACTTGACCAGGCCCATCTCTCCATCAGATATCAGGAGTTTCTTGGGATTGGCTGGCTATTAGCGATAGTTTGTTAAGGTTTTTTCATTTATTGCATCACCTATGTAAAGATTGACTCAGAAGAAAGTCAAGTTCCAGTGGTCAGATCCTTATGAGAAAAATTTTTAGAAGTTGAAGACTCGACTCACTACATCTCCAGTTTTGACTTTACCAAATGGTTCAGATGATTTTGTTGTGTACTGTGATTCTTCCAGAGTTGGATTGGGTTTTGTTCTGATACAAAGAGGTAAGGTCATAGCCTATGCATCTAGACAGCTTAATCCCTATGAGAAGAACTATCCTACTTATGATCTTGAGTTAGCAGTAGTAGTTTTTGCCTTAAAGATTTGGAGGAATTACTTGTATGGTATGAACGTTGATGTATTCATTGATCATAAGAGCCTGCAGCATGTGTTATCTCTAAAAGTCCTCAACCTCCATCAGAGAATGTGGTTGGAATTGTTGAAAGACTATGACATAAGTGTTTTGTATCATCCGGCCAAGGCCAATGTAGTGGCTGACGCTCTCAGTAGAATTTCTATGGGTAGTGTTACCCATGTTGAGAATAGTATAGGTAAATTAGCCTAGGAAGTGCATCAGCTATCCCGACTAGGTATTCACTTAGTCGATTCAGAAAAAGGTAGTGTGTGGGTGCAGAGTAGATCAGAATCTTCCCTATTTTCCGAAGTGAAGAAAAAGCAGGATAGGGATCCCAGTCTATTCAAGTTGAAGGAATCAGTCAAAACTAATAAAGTAGAGGTTTTCTCCCAAGGGGGACATGGTGTTTTTCATTGTCAGGGTCATCTGTGTGTGCTAGGTATAGATGGCTTGAGGCAGAGAATTCTTGCAGAAGTGCATGGTGTGCGTTACTTTATTCATCCAGGGTCCACAAAGATGTACCATAATTTATAAGAGATCTATTGGTGGAGTGGGATGAAAAGAGACATTGCAGAGTTATGGCTAAGTGCTCAACATGTCAGCAGGTTAAGATTGAGCATCAGAAGCCTAGTGGGTCCGTACCGGAGTTCTGTATTTCCACCTGGAAATGGGAAGAAGTGAACATGGACTTCGTGATGGGCTTGCCTTGTACTCGTCGTCAGCATGATTTAGTTTGGGTTATTGTAGATAGGATAACCAAATTAGATCATTTCCTTCCAGTTCATACCTCCTATTTAGCCAAGGATTATGCCAAACTCTATATCAAGGAGTTATCAGATTGTACGGTGTTCCATTATCCATTATCTCAGATAGAGGTACCCAGTTCACCTATTATTTCTGGAAAGCATTCCAAGAGGGTCTTGGTACCCGAGTTCATCTCAGTATAGATTTTCATCCTAAGATAGATAGTCAAGCAGAAAATACCATTCATACCTTGGAAGATATGTTGTGATCATGTGCGATAGACTTTAAAGGTAGTTGGGATGACCACTTGCCTTTGATTAAGTTCTCATATAATAACAACTATCACTCCAGTATTCTAATGGATCCGTTTGAGGCACTTTATGGGAGGAGGTGCAGATCTCTCATTGGTTGATTTGAAGTGGGTGAGGCTGCTGTAGTAGGGCCTGAATTGGTGTTTCATACCTTAGAGAAGGTTCAGTGTATCAAGGAAAGGCTTAAGACAGCTCAGAGCTGACAGAAATCGTATGCATAAATCTGCAGAAAGGATATCAAATTTGAGATTGGTCACTATGTGTACTTAACGATATCTCTTATGAAAGAAGTGAAGCATTTTGGAAAGAAAGGGAAAATCAATCCCCGATATGTCAGTCCTTACTGAATTATCAACCATTTTTGAAAGGTAGCTTACGAGATTGATTTATATTCAGATTTGTCTTTAGTACATCCAGTGTTTCATGTATCCTTGCTAAAGGAATGAATAGGTGACCCATCAGTCATAGTCCATATTGAGGGCATAGATATTCAGAACAGCCTCTTTTATGAAGAGATCCCAGTCAAAATCCTTGACTATCAGATTCACAGACGAAGGAATAAAGAAGTTCCTCTAGTCAAAGTTCTTTGGCAGAATCTGTCCGTTGCTCGAGATACTTGGGAAGCAAAAGCAGACATGAGAACCAAGTATCCTTATCTATTATCCGCTAATACAAACTCAGCTCAAGGTAATAGTTTTCTTAAGCTTAATCAGTTTCATATTCAATTTCAGTTACAACCATGGTATCAGTACCTATTGTATGTTCAGTTATACATTAATGAGCCAGTTCAATTATGTATCCATGCATCAGATATGCATGTTCAATATATAGATTCTGTTAATCAGTAATCCCAGTCATGTATTCATGAATCATATTAGGCCATATCCATACATCAGATATGCATGTTCAGCATGATAATTCAGAATACCAGTAATATCAGTTATATAGTCATATTCCAGATGTTTATGCCCTTTAAGTAAGTAAGTCTCTCAATATTCTCAGTCTTAGTAGTCTTATTCGAGGATGAATGTTCCCAAGGGGAAGATAATATAAGACCCCAAAAAATCCTAAGCTTAATTCAATTCTTTAGGCTTGTCAAAGGGTCCTAGACTTGGAATATTTTAGCTAAATACTCAGACTTAGTTCCATTTTAGAATATGAAGGTTGTGAATCTCATTTTGCAACCTTTATATCCATTAAATATTGATGTTTAGGTTGATTCGTGATCAGGAATGTCTGTAGGTGTTTCTTGAAAAGTTTCAGATTTTACGGACTTCGTTTGAAGCTCCGTTGGAATCCCAAAATAGTGGATCAACGCAATCTTGGTGTGCTACATTGACTATCGTGTTGAATAATATTTTCTCCAGCTACCAGCATCCAAATCCAGTGAATCGACGCGAACATGGCATGACACATTGGCTATTGCGTCGATGCCATCTACACACCGTGTCAACCTGCACATCGGTAACCCAGTTTTCAGTCCTTAAAAGAATGTATTCTTGGGGGTATTTAGGTCCTTTTTCCCTCGACTCTCAGCCCCCAAAAACGAAATTAAACTCCCTATAGATCAAATATAGTCATTCATTCTCCAATTATCTCAAGAACAAAACCCTAGATGCTTAAGTTTAAAATTAAGAACTCAAGATTCAACCATAAACTTTCAGAAATTCTTCAACATAGGTATGTGAAGTGTTCATCCAAGAGTTCTTTCCACCCTTGGAGTCCAAGAATCTCTTTTGAACTTCAAGTAGTTGATTATTATGATTTCCATGATTGGAATTAAAGTGTATCCATGATTGCTGTTTGGATTAAGTTCCTAATTCATTACTATATATATTTACTTTATATGAAATTAATCATTATGTGTGTAGATTCATGTGAATCCATGATAAACCCTTGACTTGTGAAATTAGAGATGAATTATGATGCTCATGTGTTGTTCAATACTATGGGCATATACTATGCTCACCAAGTGCTTGATAAATTGTCCATGCGAACTATTAAGAGAATGAAATCATGTCAAGTTAGCTTATGTGCAAGTTATATCATGCGAGTGTTTGTCAAAATGCTTCAATGTATGAATGATGATCAAGTTCATAGTTTAAATATTTCATATTATTCCATGTCTCTTAATTTATGCTATCGAGTCCTGGGGGTACCCAATAATTTAGTTAATTACCTAGAGCCATGGTCAGTTATAGAACAGTATCAGTCATGACACGATCAGTAGTGCTCTCAGTTAGTTATAAGACTCAGGAAAACTCAGTAGAATCCATACTAGTCCAGTCTAACTCAGTATCTAGTTCAAACCTCAGTAAACTCTATCAGTTAATAGAATCTAGTAATATTTCGTCAGTCAAACAAACTTAGTGAACTCAGTTCAGTTCAGCCAAATAGTAATCTCAGTAACCATTCAGTCCAGCCTAGTACAGACTAGAAATCAGTTCAGTATCTATTCAGTTGGGAGTAGGATTCAACATCGAGTTAACCCTGGGATGGGGGCATTTCTGTCAGCCAAGGGTTTGACCATTAGCAGCAATCCCTGCATTACAGAACTATGTAGCCAGCATAGGTTGAGGTATCTTCATGCCAGACATTTTGAGGGTTGATACATCTCATCCAAGTTATCCTGTCAGCGGGGGTTGACAAAAGAACTTTCTGTTAAAGAGGGTTAACTCAGAGCTTGTCCTTACCCTTTGCACAGTATTGACACCCTTCCAACTTGGGCTATAGGCTGGACCCCTAATCTGTTAGATAAGGGGAATGTCGGTTAGATTATTACCTCCCACAGTCTCAGTTCCAGTCTCAGTCTCAGTATAGAACTCAGTTCAGTTCTACAGATTTAGGACTATCAGACATAGTCACTCAGCTCAGTATGGAACTTAATATGGTTTCAAAGTACTCAGAACTGCCAAATATAGTCGTTCAGATAATCAGTAATACAGTATTCGTAAACCCAGATATTAGTTATTAGTATTTCGATTCAGTACTCAGTATTAGCACTATCTCAGTTATAGTCTATGTGTTCATGCATGTACTCTTACACAGTCATACTCATGTTATTCAGTTATTATTGTTCATGCATATGAACCCATGCATTTCAGCCTACATCACTGAGCATACCAGTATATTCAATGTCTTGACGCATGTTTTTATTTGTGCTATGATGTCTTATATCATAGGATTAGACGCACGGACTCCAGATCACCCTTAGCAGTGTAGATTCTCAGCTTTAGAGTAGGGGTGAGTCCTCATAGTTTGAGAACATTCTTATTATTTACAGTACTTTAGTTTTATTTTAGTAGATGGAGTTACTTGGGGGCTTGTCCCATCAACTCCACAGTTTAAATAGTTAGAGTTTTTTTAGACTAAAGTATTTTTGGACAGTTATTCAGTTTTTTCATTGTTGATGTTCATTTTTGGTATTGTGATACCATACTTAGTAATTTTTATAGTATTGAACCTTATGGCAAGTTTTTGTCTATTTTTGAATATTTATAGTATTTATTACACAGTTATTGCAGCAGGTACCAGTCATGCATTAACTTGTGATCCATCGGGATTATGATCACTGTGTAGCATTCAAGGTACAGAATCTGGGCATTACACATAATCTATGTCTCATGACTAGACCCTATGACTCATAGAGCGTCATCTTCATCACAATAGTACCTTAGGGTGTTTATACTAAATTTATTACGACTTGCACACCATGACTTTTAATGAGTCATTACGACTCATTGGGTTCTAATATTATTAGGATAGAAACTTAGGGAACCAACATGTAAAACCTTTACAATGTTTTCCATTTTATTTTTGACCTTTCTGTGTTTGAAACATCGTTTTTGACCTGAGATATGCTTAAGGATGTTAAAAAGATAATCTGGATGAGTTTTTGAATTTCGAAAGAGGTTCAAGATCATTTTGGAGCTTCGAGGCAATGAGCCTCTACAATTTTGGTGGACTACATAGGATAATATCCACAATAATAAGCATGTAATGGAGGATAATTTTTTCAATACACAACATGGCATGGAGGTTAGCCTCCACGATAGGCAGTGTGCCATACCGCTATGTAAAAGTCATGTTGTTTTATTTTATTTCCTTTAGGATAAAGAGTAGTTAGGTCTTTTTACCAATGAACAAATTTTCAACATAATTAAACCTTTTTTCATCAGTTTTCACAAAATAAAAAGTTGTTATTTCACTCTCAAACTCAAAACCCCAAAAGGCATAGGGGTTTCATTGTACGTTCATCTTCTGGGTTCCATGTTACCAATTGCTTACTAATCCTTGTGTTTCTAAGGTATGTTTCTCCTCCTAAAAAGCCTAATATCTTAAAGGATGTATTTAAATTATGATTTATGTGATTTAATTATTGATTATGAATGCAGGTTGAGGGCTTTTGAACATATTTGATTAAATTGCTTTTTCCATGTCTTTTGTGCATTATTAATCATTTAAATTGACAATTTTGAGCTAATGGGGGTGCATGGGGATGGTTTATTGGCATGGGGATTGTGGATCCCCCAAATTGATATTCTTGATATAGAAATCGATATAACCTCAACCCAACCTTGTGAAACTTGCTTTGAACAAAGAATATGTATATTGGACTACTTTTGAGACCTCGCATTGCATGAAAGGTTAATGGAACATAAAATTGATTTTAAATTGAAAACTTTGGAGTCCTGTTGGCTGACTATCTTAGAGTCTCATTGGCTAGATGATTTGGTTCCTACTTAAAGCTTTGGATTCATATTGGCTGACTGGGTTAGAGTCTTATTGGCTAAATGGTTTAGTTCCTACTTAGAACTTTGGATCCTCATTGGCTTAGTAGGTTAGAGTCTCTTTGGCAGATGGTTGGATTTGGCTAAATGAAATGCACTTGCAAGCTATAATCGGTATGAAGATACTACTTGATAATGCCTTAATAAATGACTCCTTGAATAATTGAATATGTTATGTGTTAAATGTTTTTATTAGGCTTAAAGGTGGTTATGTAGTGAAGCCGTAAAGGTATGGGTCTCTGACGACTTATACTAAAAACTCATGTTTGCCAACATGAGGTTTAATCTTAATGACTGTGTGCATGTGTTACACTTGATATATATATATATATATATATATATATATATATTGGGATGGTTAGTTTCCTTGATGGCTTTAGATTTCCCTCGGTTTGGATGACTAACACGCACTGGGGCCCTTCCAGTAGGGGGAGCTGAACCCATATAGGTCATGAATGCCTTTTCTGATGATTAAGATACATAGTCTAAGATAATGTTTTACTTTATGCTAAGCCTTGTTTCCCTGCCTTAACACTTTATTTATTTAAATATATATGGATACGCTTGTATGCATTTGGATTTTGGACTGATTTTAGATTATTGATCATGGAATTATATTATCTCCTATCCCTGAGTTACATTCTAGTGCTCAATCCACTAACCATCTCTAGATGTTGTATCTGCACATGATGCAGGAACCAAAAATACTTCTATTTTTCCTACGTAGTGAGTAGGTAACCGTGGGATAGTTTGTGTGTCAGATTGAAGTGGTAAGCTTCCATACTTTGGAAGACTTTATTTCATGATTGGGGTTTCTTTATGCTATTAACTCTTTCCTTATGACTTATTTTGGCTATTGTCGGGGGCATGTCCTGACTTTTATTTATATTCGGTTGGTTATAAGCTTTGTAGATATTACTGTGGACTTAGGATTGGTTGTTAAATTCTTGGACTTCTTTTGAGTAATACTTATCCATCTATTTTATGATTAGAATTCTACTACTATATAAATATTGTGTTCCATTTGACTATGCAAAGGGGTGATCTCTGGTCCTTATTTGACTTGAGATACCCGTTATGGCCAGGCCCTTATTTGGGTTGTGAATGAGGAAAGGAAAAAGCAAGCAGAGATAGGGGAGATGAAGAGTAAGAAGTTTTGGTATTTGGATCAGGATAGAGGTCAGCAACAGGGTGGTAGAGATAGTGGAAAATGTTCTAAGAAGAAGTGGGGTAGGGTTCTAATACAACAGTGGGTGCTCTTTATCATAAATGATCTGGTGATTGCCGCTTTTAGAGAAATAGTGGGTTTAAGGCACAAAGTTCCTAATCGAAGATCAGTGGGGCCTAGTTATCTCTATCCTATCCTCGTTGTAGATTTTATGGACAGTTGTATTGTGGCTTTTGTAATGAGGGAAGGAGTAACTATTTTAGATGTGGACAGTCTGGCTACTATCATAAAACTATCCTTCAGGTATTATTGCAACTGGGGATAATAAGTTCCCGGTTGTTATGTCTTTAGCTCCAACACCAAAAGGTGCTACTTCTATCTCTGATATGGGTTGAAATTATCAGTATTCTCTTTCCACCCATCAAGATTCTAAGACATATCCTGATATTATTATTGGTATGTTAAGACTTTTCGCTCATGATGTGTATTGTCTGCTTGATACCAGGTCTACCCTTTTTATGTGACCCCTTATGTGGCTATTCATTTTGGTTTTGGTCCTAAGTGTTTTCCTAATCCCTTTTCTTTGTCTACCCCAGTGGCCAACTCCATTGTGGCTAAAAAAAGTCTATAGGGGTTATGTGGTATCTATCTATAGTAGGGACACCTTGGTAGATTTGATAGAGTTGGAGATGTAAGATTTTGATGTTATCTTGGGGATGGATTGGCTTCATTCGTGCTATGCATCCCTTGACTGTAGGAACCAAAGGGTCAGTTTTAACTTTCCTAATGAACCAGCGATTAAGCGGGAAGGTATTTCCTTAGTACATATTAAAAGGTTCATTTCTTATCTTAGAGCCCGAAAGTTGATTTTCAAGGGGAGTATCTATCATTTGGTCCAAGTTAAAGACTCTAGATCCAAGGATCTATCGTTATAAACTATTACTATGTTTAATGAATTTCTTTAGGTATTTTCTAATGATTTTTCTAGTGTTCCTCATAATAGGGAGATAGATTTTGGGATTGAACTTCTTTCGAACACTCATCCTATTTCTATCCCTCCCTATGAGTTGAATGAACTCCAGGAGCAGTTGAAGGATCTTCTTGATAAGGGTTTTATTCACCCTAATATTTCTTCACGGGGTGATCTTGTGCTCTTCGTGCGTAAGAAGGATGGGTTCTAAAGTGTATTGATTATTGCTAGCTGAATTAGGTGTTTATGAAAAATAAATACCCTCATCCGAGAATTAACTATCTCTTTGACCAGATTCAGGAAGCTAAGTATTTTTCTAAGATTGATTTTTGGTATGGGTACCATCAGTTGAAGATTAGGGAGGTAGATATTCCTAAGACTATTTTTAAGACTTGGTATGGCCATTATGAGTTCTTGTTCATGTCTTTTTGATTAACTAATGCCCCAACGACATTTATGGATCTTATGAATTGGGTCTTTCATCAGTTCTTGGATTTGTTCGTAATTGTATTTATTGATGATAGTTTGGTGTATTCCAAGAGTGAGGTAGATCATGTTTATCACCTTCGCATGCTGTTGCAAAACCTGAAAGATCAGAGGTTATATGCAAAGTTTTCTAAGTGTGAGTCTGGTTGAATGCTATTACTTTTCTAGGTCATATTATTTATAGTAAGGGATCATGGTGGATCTATAAAAAGTTGTGGTGGTTAAGAAATTGCCTAGACCCATTACTCCAACTGATATTCAGAGCTTCTAGGTTTAACTAGGTACTATAAGAGGTTTGAAGAAAGTTTCTCCTCTATTTCTTCCCCCATTGACTAGATTAACTCAGAAAAAGGTGAAGTTCTTATGGTCGTATACTTGTGAGGGTGGTTTTGAGAAGCTGAAGGATAAATTGACTTTGGCTTCGGTCTTGACCCTACCTAAGGGTATTGATGGATTCATAGTTTATTGTGGTACATCTCATATGGTACTCGGTTGTGTGTTGATGCAATATGGTAAGTTGGTGGCCTATGTTTCCAGACAGTTGAAAGTTCATGAAAAAATTATCTGGCTCATAACTTGGAGTCGTTGGCTGTGGTGTTCGCATTGAATATTTGGAGAAATTACTTGTATAGGGTTCATGTTGACATTTATTCTGATTAACTGCAATGTGTGTTCACTTAGAAGGAGATGAATATCAGGCAAAGGAGATGGCTTGAGTTGCTCAATGACTATGACATGAGTCTCAATTATCATCCAGGTAAAGCTAACGTGGTTGTTGATGCTCTTAGCAGGTCATCTATAGAGTGTCTATCTCACACGGATAAAGAGAAACATGGATTGGTAAAGGACATTCACCATTTGGCTAACCTGGGAGTTTATGTTTTGGATTTTAAAGATGGAGGTGTGTTTGTTTAAGAGGTGATGAATTCATCTCTCGGTGCTGAGGTAAAAGAGAAGCAAGTTTTGGATCCTATCTTGATGAAGATTAAGGATGATATGTGCCAATAGAATGTTATGGCTTTCAATATTGGTGATGTTGGTATCTTGAAGTACTAAGAGAGGTTATGTGTTCCTGATATGGATGGGTTGCGAGGAAGAATTTGGGTCGAAGATCATGAGTTGCGATATATATTTCATTCGGGTTTAAAAGATGTATCACAACTTGAAAAAGATTTATTCGTGGGGTAATATGAAATGAGATATGGCCAATTTTGTGACTAAGTGCATGATGTGTCAATAAATGAAGGTGGAGAACTAGAGGCATGATGGGTTGTCTTAAGAAATCGAGTTACCGGTGTGGAAATGGGAAATGATTAATATAGATTTCATTACCAGTCTTCCGCAGTCACAGAATCAGTTGGATTTGATTTGGGTCTTTGTGGATAGGATGACTAAGTCCGCTTACTTCTTGCCTGTGGGGACTAATTATTCGGATGATGATTATACTAAGGTATTTATTATGGATATTGTGAAATTGCATAGTGCTCCAGTTTCTATCATTTTTTATCGTGACAGTTAGTTCTCATCAAATCTTTAGCATTCTTTTCAGAGAGGTTTGGGCACTAAGGTAAACCTCAGTACTATTTTCCAACCGCAGAAGGATGGACAAGCGGAAAGGACCATTCAGACATTGGAAGATATGCTTCGGTCTTGTGTTACAGACTTTGGTGGTATTTTTGTTAATCATTTGCCTCTCAAAAAAAACACTTATAACAATAATTACACTCTAGTATCGGCATAGATCCGTTTGAGGCTTTGTATGGTAAGAGGTGTAGATCTCCTATTGGGTGGTTCGAGGTCGGTGAGGCTGGGTTGTTTGGTTCTGACTTGGTTCATCAAGCTATGGAGAAGGTAAAGGTGATTTGGAATAGGCTTAATACTACCCAAAGGTGCCAAAAATCCTCTGCGAACGTGAGGCAAAGAGAGTTGGAATTCAATGATGGTGATTGAGTATTCTTAAAGGTGTCTCCCATGAAGGGAGTAATGTAAATTGGAAAGAAGAGGAAGCTCAGCTCCCATTATTTTGGCCTATATTTGGTTCTAAATGGAGTGTATATTGTGGACTATGAATTGGAATTGCCTTCTAGTTTGGGTTCCATTCATCCAGTGTTTCATGTTTTGATGTTGAAGAAGTGTGTAGGAGATCCTTCTATTATTATTTCTTTGGAAAGTGTGGGAGTTTTAGACTCTTTGTATATGAATAACTCCCACTAGAGATCATGGATAGGCAAGTCCATCATTTAAGGACTAAGGATGTGGCTTCAGTGAAGATTTTATGGAGGAACCAAAAGTTTGAGGAAGCTACTTGGGAAGCCGAAGAGGACATAAAGTCCAAGTATCCATTCTTGTTCCACGTTCCAGATAATAATGCTTCAGTTATGAGTTTTATTTTTCTGTTGTTACTTTATGATTTTTCATTTTATTCTGGTATTCTTGTTAATTCTCGTGCCATAAGTGTCCAAGCTCATCATTCAGGGAGAAATAATCCTAAGGGGGGAGGATGTAATACCCCGAGACTCTAACCAATAGTGAAACCATGACCCAAGCTCATGAGAAATAAATTATTGAGCTTTGGTTGTTTTCTGATCAAGGGTGATGTGTATTAAGGACTCAAAGATGTCCTAGCGATTAGGTGAATCAAAACAACCCTTACCGATTGAATTCTTGAGAAGGATTTTGGCATAGAAAACTTCAAACTAGCATATCTCTTTATACCCTAAGAATTTTTTATCTCATGACCCACCAAAAGATAGATAACTGAATTAGCTTTCCAACGGTACCAATTTCACCCAAATCTAGAATCGGACCAAAGAGTTATGCCCATTTTACTCCAGCGTGTCAGCCTGGAAATTTCGTGAGGCTTGTCACAAAATGTCGTCACCATAAGCAGAATGTCACAAAATTCAACATTTTGTGACGACATTTTGTGACGACATGTCATAAGTTTGACGACTTGTCACGAATGTCGTCAGCTATTTTTTTCAGCAATTAAGAGACGTTTTTGCAAGGGTATTTTGGTTTTTTCCCATCATTTGGAGGCCTATATAAATATGAGAATACCCATCCAAACCCTAATTTCTTCATTCTCTCTTCCAATTTTCTTAAGAATATATATTAGGTTTTCAATCAAGAAAATTTAATCTTCCAAAAATCATCCATAAATCTTCAAGATTTCTTCAAGAATCAAGTTCCTCATAGTGTGGCTTCAAGAATAATTTATTACAAGTGTGGATAGAGTCTCAAACACTAGAATTCATCCAATTTTAAAGATTAAGGTATGTGGGGTTTTGAACAAGAGCAATCCTTTCGTTCTTGTGCCCAAAGCTTTGATTTCTATTATGGATTTATATGTTTTTGCAAGTGGGTTTATACCCAAACAACTTCATCATGAGATTATGAAAATAAAAATTGTTCAAGCTTTGTTATACATGATTATTTTACTATTCCCAAGTTATGACTTGATATTTAATATTGTGAATTTCATATTTCTACCATGAGTTGATATTTCACGTGCTTTCAAGGTATGTGTCAAGGTTTAAGCTTCCTTATGACAAATTGGATTATTGAGTATATTGATTCTTGAGATTGAGTTGTTACAATGAGTCTTGATATTTCCTCAAAGTTATTGATTTTGTTATGATTTAATGAATTGATACATTTTGATATTGAGAAAGATTGATTTGATTTGAGTCAAGTTAGGAATCCACAAATAGATTATGATTTGATAAATGAGAAAGAGATTTGATTTGGTCTTCATGATAGACCCTTGTGATGTTTATGGCGGATTTCCTAAGGCGTTCTGAGCTTGTGTCTAGGAGTAGTATTTAGCACCAAGCGAGAAATGTGGTATTTCCTTGAAACTACGTGCCACCGTAGGATTGATATTGATAATTGTGGGCCAGAGGTCGAGTATGAGATTGTGATCACTAAATTTAGGTTATACTCCCTAGAAAGAGTACGACGCTCCCGCCAATAAGGGGTTCTCTCCTTAGGAGGGCAAAATGTTGGACTCCATGTAGCTCACATAGTTTATGTCGGTTATAAAAACCTCCCATGTCCATAAGAGTTGAGTTGTTTATGATGATTTATGAGGTTTTTATCATATGATTTATTTACTATGAGATCATGAAAAGTATGTTTCAATCTAACTCAAGCCAAGTGAGCCATCATTGTACATATGCATATTTTCATGAAATTGATAATGATATTTACATTGTTGCATGCACCCCCACATACTCAATACATTCTAAAGTACTTACTCACATATTTTCTTATGGGCTATATTTTCTCATAATGTTGGTTCAGGTACTCAGCCACAGCCACGTTAGCGATATTCGAGTTCCTCAACTACGTTCCCTCAGTGGTGAGTCCTCATGGTTCGAAGACCGTGTCTATATTTTTGGTGATATCATTATGTTGTTATGGCTTGCAATACTGTTTGAGTCAGTTGGGGGTTTGTCCCAATGGCTCCTTGATTTTGATGTATAGAGGCTTTGTCAGACTCGAGGGTGGGTATGTACAAACATTTAATATATTTTGGTTGTACAGTCTAGTATTCTCCAATATTTCTCTTGAATCCGATGTGATATATCTCTTTGTTGTGCATGACTATTGTTGAATTGAATTCCTTGAGGTAGTGTCTAGCTCCGAGGGTTAGCTTGGGGCTACGTGTATCCCTAAGCAGTGTGTGGCATCTCGAAATGAAATTTTGGGGCGTTACAAAGCTTGGTATCAGAGCCTAATATTTAAGGAGTCCTAGGGAGTCTGACAAGCCGCATTACGTAGAGTCTTGATCATCGGTGTGTAGCGCACCACATCTATGAGCAAAAGGCTTGTTTCTTTCTTTCTAAAGTATATCGTGCCTACAACTTCCTCTTTATCTGTGATTAACTCGTGCTCTCTTATAATAGAAAATGCCTCCTCTTCGAGATCGTAGAAATAATGAGCAACCTCAAACCATTGATCCTTTGAACGAGCATGTGTCTTATGCGGAATTCCGGATAGCTTTTCAGGCGCTAGCCCGGGAAGTTACCGCCAATGCTCATACTAACGCCCAGGCTACTATTTCACCTCCACAAGAGAATAATTCTGCTACATCTCGAGTTCGTGACTTTATGCGGATGAATCCTCCAGAGTTCTATGAGTCGAAGGTAGGTGAAGACCCACAGATGTACTTGGATAAAGTGAGAAAGATCACCCAGATTATGCATGTGACTAAAGAGAAGAGTGTTGAATTAGCTACCTAGCGAATGAAAGATGTTGCATATGATTGGGTGGAGATATAGAGGAAGAGTGGAGGGGGGATGCCACTCCCATGACTTGGCAGTTATTCCAGGATACGTTCTTGAACTGATTCTTTCCTCTTGAGATGAGGAAAGCAAAGATAGAGGAATTCATGAATTTGAGACAAGGCTCCATGACTGTTAAGGAGTATTATCTTAGATTCAATCAGTTATCCAAATATGCTATGATGGCTAACTCCAGGACCATCATGAGCAAGTTTATGATTGATGTGTCGAGTTACCGTAATACCCCGGAAAATTTTTTCGTTGAAATTTGGTGCGTAAACGTATCGGGATCCTATCTTCAAGAATGATTTATAATTTTTCTGTGTGTCATTTCTTCGATTTCGACCCACCCTTTCGTAGAGCATCGAATAAGATTTCCAACGATATATGGATCACCCAAAACGGACACTCAAGCGATGTGTTACGACCATTCCGATCAAACTACGACCATTCCGATCGAACTGTGAGCAGTAAAATGTGCAGGAAAAAAATACTGCAGCCAGGCGATTTTTTTGGTCAACTTCAAACGATCATAACTCCTTGTACATAATGATCTGGGTAAGATACCATATATCAACTGAAAGCTCTGTGAGTCCTCTTTCCAATGAAATTGGTTTCATCCAATTTGTATATCTGAGAAAAATATTATGGTCGATCTACTACATCCTATCAAAATAGTCCACCAAAGGACAGATTTGACATTATTTGAATTTTAAGGGCATTTTGGTCATTTCATTTTCATTTCCCTTCTATATATATCCCAAATAAGATCTTATACCTTTATTTTTTTTTCTCATTTCTCTCTTCTCTTTCTCTCAAAAATAATAAGAGAGCTTAGGGTTAGGGTTTCCAATTTATTTCTCTTCCAAAATTCAAGAAATCAAGTTGCAAGTCTAAAGAGTTTCAAAGGGTTTTCAATATCCAGGTATGCAAGTGTTTATCTATGGACTCCTTTCATCCATAGAATCCATGAATCCCTTTTTGAAAGTTCAAGTTATGTATATATATATATTTTCTAGACTTTGATGATGTATATATATATATTATATGTTGATTGATATTTGATAGTTGAGATATATATGAGGATTATCTATGTTACTTGATATATATATATATATATATATATATACATGTGATGATTATGTGTGTTGGATAAGATATATGGGGTGGAGGAAAACATGAGAATTTGACAAATTTACCAAAGCCTAAAAGTGCATGTAAGGTATTTGTGGAATTGTCTAAGAGGCTATAAATTTACGTTCTTAGGATATAATAAGTTCTAAATGACTAGACTACTTTCTATGTATAAGTTCAACATGAACTCCATGTTATTGTCTAAAATTGGGGATGTTGTGTGGAAGGCTTATGATATGGTTGTAAGTGCGGACGAGGGATTTAGTTGGTGGAATTAAGATGAATGATGGTGTTGTAGCATATGTAATTGTTCATACTGACCCATGCCCTAAATGGTGCATGCAAGGTAATTGTAGAAATGCCTAATTGAAGAAGAATGGATCGTATGACCCCTTGTGATCGAAGTGATGAGTTCATACACTATGATGCTTAAGGGAAATGATAAGGCCATTAGGCCACGCTAAGTGTGAAATGTCTAATTATGGGTCGAATTGCATATATCAAGATCTTAAAGAAAAGAACCTTGAGAAGTGAACCATGATGTGTTGAATGTATGTTATTTGTGTGTATCCCAATTGGATGAACTATGTTATGTTGTAGTCTTCCTTAACCATATGCATCCTTGTTGAATGATCTATGATGTAATGGCATGAGATCCCAATACTTTTATATGAATATGATCTTCAAATGATTGGTGTGAGGTGTTAATGAATGCATGGTGCATGATGTCCTGTAGGCATGTGAGTATGCGTTGTTGTATACTACGTATTACTTATGTTATTGATTTTTGGGGGTACGTATGCCCAAAATAGTCTGCTGGTCTAGAGGTGAGTCAGTTCTACAATAATCTTAGTCGTGCTACGATCAATGAATTTTTGATGATTTGAGAACTTAAAATGAATTCCGTGAGAACTTAGTATGTGGGGTTTTGAACAAGAATATCTTTTCATTCTTGTTCCCAAAGAATTGATTTTATCATTGGAATTTCATGATTTTGTAAAGTGGGTAAATACCCAAGATGTTTTAATGACGAATTATGAGGTTATGAAAATATAAATTGTTTAAGCTTTGATGTACATGATTATTTTATTATTCCCAAGTTATGATTTGATATGGTGAATTTCATATTTCTACCATGAGTTGATATTTCAAGTGTTTTCAAGATATGATTTATGGAACTTTGAATCGTCCAATATTGGTATACATAATAACCTTATTATCTTGTTTTCTTGAATTGAGATTTTATGCCATAAATTGCATACCACTACTATGAAATTATTTTTTGAGGATTCTTGATATAAGATCCATGATTTGAGTTACAGTACGACATACAAAATCTTACTATGATTTGAAGATCTTAAATGTTTTTCAAAAGCTATTGTCATGATTTGAATATTGAAATCAAAGAATGATCATTTGAGAATATTGATTTGCATCCGCAGAGTCGGGATGATTTATATTAATTTTAAGCTCGCAGAGATGAAATGCTTTTGTTATTGATACCATGTTGATGTTGAGGAAAATTAAAATATTTTGAGCTAAAATATGTTGAATTAGGAATCCACAAATAGATATGATTTGATAAATGAGAAAGAGATTTGATTTGGTCTTTATGATAGACCCTTGTGATGTTGTGGTAGATTTTCTAACGTATTCTGAGCTAGTCGGGGAGTATTACTTAGAACCGAGAGGGAAATTTGGTATTTCCCCAAACCTATGTGCCACCGTAGGGTTGTTGATGATGATATTGTTGGCCAGAGAGCCGAATTGTGATTATGAAAGCTTTAAGGTTGTACTCCCTGACAAGAGTACAACACTCCCACCAATGGGAGTACTCTCCCTAGGAGGGAAAACGTTGGTATTCCACGCGGATCACGTGGGGTTGTCGGTTATAGGAAACTCCCCTGTCCATAAGAGTATATTTCTTGAACAATAGAGTCGCTCTGAGTCTTGAGTTGATGAGTTTGGTTGTCTATGATGAGTCATGAGAATTTATGATGAATATTGATGATTTTATGATGATTTATGGGATTTTACTTATGTTTTCCTCTCTATAATATTATGAGAAGTATGGATAATGAAATTCAAGACATGTGAGTCTTCATTTTCCGTACGCATGTTTTACGAAATCAAAGATATTATTCAAATTATTGTGTGCACCCCCACATATTCAGTTGCTTAGGAGGAGTCATGGTGAGTTATGTAACTACTTTCCACAATTTCTGTGTCAGTATAAATCTTCAGAAGTCAGGGGTTTGAGTGCATTCGATTGATCAGTATTGGTATCCTGTGATTCAGTAATGCAGTACCCCAGTACAGTAGTGAGTTCCGAAGACAGTAAAGTGGTATTCGAGCTGTGGTATCTGGAGTCATTATAATTGTTATAGTGGTTGTGAACTGTGCATTCATATATGTGTACTCATTCGTTATTCTCATGATTATTCTATTGATTAAATGTTTATGCATAAGTCCTCTTAGTACTGACGCATTCGCGCTATGGTGTTCTTTTATTTTAGGGCACCATAGGTTAAGAGGAGTGAAACTTGGAGCATCTTAAAAGTCACTTGTATAGCAGCAGTGGGTGCAGCAGTGAGTCCTCATCATCCGAGGATGTTGTTATTACAGTATTTGATTTTAGTAGACGGAGTTAGTTGGGGAATTGTCCCTTCAACTCTACAGTTCAGGCAGTGTAGAGGCTTTTCAGACAGATGTATTAGTGTGTGGTTTAAGGTATTGTATATTTCTAGATGTTTGAACCTTATGGCAAGTGTTATCCAGTTTTTGCATGTATTTTATTATATTATGCAGTGAATAGGTACAGATATCAGAAAAAGGGTTAGCTTGTGGTCCTTTGGGATTATAAGCACCGTGTGGCGTTCCAGTTCTCGAGAATTAGGGTGTTACAAACTAGAAAATATATATATATATAGCTATAATCATTATTACCTATTGTTTTTACAAATTGTTCGAATGGACTTTCTATTTGTATTTTGATAATCTTATTTTTTCCTGTTATTTTATGTTTTGTTGTTAATACATATAAATTTTTGCATCTTGCTGTAAATATTTTACTTCCTCGAGTGATTAAGAAATCCAGTTGTGTGACTCAGAAGGCAGTACAGTGAAACGGTTATACATCAGATTCGTATGTTCCGTGGTAGTAGAAAGAGCTCAGTTGGTCAGTGTATTCGGTTATATGTTCATACATGGAGTATGCATTGGTAGTAGTAAAAGACTCAGTTTGACAGTCATGTATTCATTAAAGTATTTCATTTACATACTTCTGTATTAGGTATGTATATTCCTCTTGAGAAGTCAGCTTGTCAGTATATTCAGTCTTATATCTATGCATCAGATATGCATACTTACCATAAGAATCCAACTTAATTATTCATTGATTCAGTGTGTATTCCACGTATCAGGCATACATGTTCGGTGTAAGCACCCAGTTTATCAGTAGTTCTAGTCATATAGATAAGTTTCAGATGTTTATGTTCCTTAAGTAAGTTTAGTCGATTAGTACTATCATCCCATCAAGAGACATTCGAGGATGAATGTTTCCAAGGGGGAGATGACGTAATACCCCAGAAAAATTTTACGTTGAAATTTTGTGCATAAACGTGTCGGGATCCTATCTTTGAGAATGATTTATAATTTTCTATGTGTTATTTCTTGGATTTCGACCCGCCATTTCATAGAGCATTGAATAAGCTTTCCAACGATATGTGGATCACCCAAAACGGACACTCGAACGATGAGTTACGACCATTCCGATCAAACTACGACCATTTCGATCGAACTGTGAACAGTAAAATGCCTATTTTTGAGTGGTCCGAGAGTTCTGTAACTTCGAAGAGCCATTTCATATTCTACCTCAAAGTTGGGAAGTTGATTTCCAAGGGTTAAATCTATCACCTAGTTTGAGTTAAAGACCTCAAGTCCGAGACTCCGACTATTCAGTCAGTTACCAATGTTAATGAGTTTCCAGATATTTTCCTAAAAGATCTCCCAGGGGTCCCACCTGATAGAGAAATAGAATTTGAGATTGATCTCCTTCCCGGGACTCAGCCTATTTCCATTCCTCCGTACCGTATGGCTCCCGTAGAACTTAAAGAGTTAAAGGAGCAACTCAAAGATTTCTTAGACAAAGTATTTATCACACCTAGTATTTTCCTGTGGGGTGCACCTATTCTATTCGTCCATAAGAAATATAGTACATTACGTATGTACATTGACTACCGTCAACTCAACAAGGTAACTATCAAGAACAAGTACCCTCTTCCTAGAATCGATGATTTATTTGATCAGCTACAGGGTGCAAGTTATTTCTCAAAGATAAACCTTAGATCCGGCTATCATTATCTTAAAGTAAGAGAGTGTGATATTCCAAAGACAGCTTTCCAAACTCATTACGATCATTTTGAGTTCTTGGTCATGTCTTTTGGGTTAACCAATGATCCAGCGGCTTTCATGGATCTTATAAACCAAGTATTTAAGAGGTATCTGGATTTGTTTGTTAGCGTGTTCATAGATGATATTCGTGTATATTCTCGAAGTGAGGATGACCATGCAGATCATCTTCGAATCATGTTGGAAACCCTTAGAGCTCATCAATTGTTCGCCGAATTCAGCAAGTGTGAGTTTTGTCTAAGGTCTGTGACTTTTCTGGGTCATATTATTTCTTCCGAAGGTATTAGAGATGATCTTCAAAAGATAGAGGCTATAAAGAATTGGCCTAGACCTATTTCTCCATCTGATATTCAGAGTTTCTTGGGTCTAGCTGGTTACTATCGTCGCTCTGTTGAAGGGTTTTCTTCTATTGCGTCCCCCATGACCTGTTTGACCTAAAAGAAAGTGAAGTTCCTGTGGTTGGAATATTGCGAGAAGAATTTTTTGGAGTTGAAGACTCGACTCACCTCAGCCCCTGTGTTAACTTTGCCTAATGGTGTTGATGGTTTTGTGGTATACTCCGATGCTTCCAGAGTTGGTTTGGGTTGTGTGTTGATGCAAAAAGGTAAAGTTATAGTTTACGCCTCTAGAAAGTTGAAGCCTCATGAGAAGAATTACCCAACCCATGATCTTGAATTAGAAGTTGTAGTTTTTGCTTTGAAAATATGGAGACATTATCTGTATGGCATCCATGTTGATGTCTTTACGGACCATAAAATCTTTCAGTATGTGTTCACCCAGAAGGAGTTGAACCTTAGGCAGAGACGGTGGTTGGAGATGTTAAAATATTATGATATGAGTGTGTTGTATCACCCGGGCAAGGCCAATATTGTGGAAGATGCTCTTAGTAGGCTGTCTATGGGTAGTGTAGCTCATGTAGAGAATGATAAGAAAGAATTGGCCCGTGATGTGCATCGTTTGGCTAGGTTGGGTGTTAGATTGCTTTATTTTACTGAAGGGGGTATGTTAGTTCAGAGTAGTTCAGAGTCCTCTTTGGTCTCGGAGGTAAAGGAGAAGCAAGACAGGGATCCTAGTTTGGTCTGACTGAAGGAGTCAGTTAAGGACCAAAAGGTAGAGGTTTTCTCCCAAGGGGGAGATGGTGTGTTGAGATTACAGGGTAGATTATGTGTTCCCGATGTTGATGATATAAGGCATAGAATTATGGCTGAAGCGCATGGTGCGCGATATTCTATTCATCCGGTGCTAACAAGATGTATTGCGATTTACGAGAAATCTATTGGTGGAACGGTATGAAGAAAGACATAGCAGGATTTGTGGCAAAGTGTTCTGCTTGTCAACAGGTTAAGGTAGAGAACTAAAGGCCCGATGGTGTTATGCAAGAGTTTAGCATTTCTACTTAGAAGTGGGAATAAGTGAATATGGATTTCGTAATTGGTTTACCTCTTTCTCATCATCATCATGATTCGATTAGGGTTGTGGTAGACCGGTTGACTAAATCAGCTCATTTCTTGCCAGCGCATTCGTCTTATACAGCTGAGGATTATGCTAGATTGTATATTCAATAATTCGTTAGACTTCATAGAGTTCCTTTGGCTATTATCTCTGATAGGGGTACTCAATTTACTTACCAGTTTTGGATGGCTTTTCAGAAGGGTCTCGGTACCCATGTTCATCTAAGTTTTGCTTTCCATCCGCAAATAGATGGTCAAGCTGAGTGGACCATTCAAACTTTAAAAGATATGTTGAGGGCATGTGCGCTTGATATTAAAGGTAGTTGGGATGAGCACTTGCCATTGATCGAATTTGTGTATAACAATAGTTTCCATGCTAGTATTCAGATTGGCCCATTCGAAGCTTTGTATGGGACAAGATGTAGATCACCTAATGGTTGGTTTGAAGTAGGAAAAGCAGTTGTGATTGGTCCTGATGTTGTGTTTGAGGCTATGGGAAAATTTAAGTTGATTCGAGAAAGATTGAAGACCGCTCAAAGTCGTCAAAAGTCGTATGCAGATGTGAGAAAAAAAGATCTTGAGTTTAAGGTTAATGATTTGGTGTACTTAAAGGTTTCACCCAAGAACGGGGTGAAGAGATTTGGGAAGAAGGGAAAGCTTAGTCCCCGTTATGTTGGTTTGTACAGGATTCTGAGCCGTGTTGGAAAGTAGCATATGTGGTGGAGTTACCCGCAGAGTTGTCTAGAATTCATCCGGTATTTCATGTTTCTTTGCTTAAGAAGTGTATTGGTGATTCTGTCGTGGTTGATCCTTCCGAAATCTTGGATATTCAAGATAGCCTTTTATTTGAGGAGTTTCCGATTAAGATTTGGGATTTTCAAATCCGTAGGCTAAGGAACAAAGAAGTTCCTTTGGTTAAAGTTCTTTGGCGAAATCAATCTGTTGAGAGTGCTACTTGGGAAGCCGAAGCTGATATGCGAGCCAAGTACCCCCACCTCTTTTCTGTGAGTTCGGAGCGAGCAGAAGGTACTATTCTTTCTTAATTCCGCCCTCTTCTTATTAAAGATTCAGTTGTATGTCTACTTTATCACAAATTTATGCATTTTGTATGGTATCCGAAGGTGTAGAGTGAACTAATCCCTTTGAGTGAGTCGTTCCAGCTATACGTCCTTATTTTCTCTTGTTCTTGAACTATTTGGCAACATTCGAGGACGAATGTTTCCAAGGGGGAAATATTGTAATAACCCGAAACTATAACCAATAGTGCAACCATGACTAAAGCTCATGAGAAATAAATTATGGTGCTTTGGTTGTTTTTTGATCAAGGGTGATGAGTATTAAGGCCTCAAAGATGTCCTAGCGATTAGATGAATCAAAACATCCCTTACCGATTGAATTCTTGAGAAGGATTTTGGCATAGCCAACTTCAAATGAGCATATCTCTTCCTACCCTAAGAATTTTTGAGGTCATGACCCACCAACAGATAGATAATTGAACTATCTTTCTAACGGTACCAATTTCACCCAAATCGGTAGCGGAGCAAAGAGTTATGCCTATTTTACTCCAGCGTGTTAGCCTGGAAATTTCGTGATGACATTTTGTGACGACTTGTCACAAGACTGACGGCTTATCACAGAATGTCTTCACCATAATGACAAAGTCACAAAATCCAACATTTTGTGATGACATTTTGTGACGACTTATCACGAATGTCGTCTGCTATTTTTTTCAGAAATTAAGAGACGTTTTTGCAAGGGTATTTTGGTCCTTTCCCATCTTTTGGAGGCCTATATAAATATGAGAATCCCCATCCAAACCCTAATTTCTTCATTCTCTCTTCCAATTTTCTTAAGAATATATATTGGGGTTTCAATCAAGAAACTTTAATCCTCTGAATATCATCCATAAATTTTCAAGATTTCTTCAAGAATCAAATTCCTCATAGTGTGGGCTTCAAGAATTATTTATTACAAGTGCGGATAGAGTCTCAAGCGCTAGATATCATCCAATTTCAAAGACTAAGGTATGTGGGGTTTTGAACAAGAGCAATCCTTTCGTTCTTGTGCCCAAAGCTTTGATTTCTATTATGGATTTATATGTTTTTGCAAGTGGGTTTATACCCAAACTACTTCATCATGAGATTATAAAAATATAAATAGTTCAAGCTTTGTTATACATGATTATTTTACTATTCCCAAGTTATGACTTGATATTTAATATTGTGAATTTCATATTTCTACCATGAGTTGATATTTCAAGTGCTTTCAAGATATGTGTCAAGCTTTAAGCTTCCTTATGACAAATTGGATTATTGAGTATATTGATTCATGAGATTGAGTTGTTACAATGATTCTTGATATTTCCTCAAAGTTATTAATGTTGTCTTGATTGAATGAATTGATACATTTCGATATTGAGAAATATTGATTTGATTTGAGTCGAGTTAGGAATCCGCAAATTGATTATGATTTGATAAATGAGAAAGAGATTTGATTTGGTCTTCATGATAGACCCTTGTGATGTTTGTGGTGGATTTCCTAACGCGTTCTGATCTTGTGTCTGGGAGTAGTATTTAGCACCGAGCGGGAAATGTGATATTTCCCCGAAACTATGTGCCACCATAGAATTGATATTGATAATTGTGGGCCTGAGGCCGAGTATGAGATTGTGATTACTAAATTTAGGTTGTACTCCCTGGAAAGAGTACGACGCTCCCTCCAATATGGGGTTCTCTCCTTAGGAGGGAAAAATGTTGGACTCCATGTAGCTCACATAGTTTATGTCGGTTATAAGAACCTCTCATGTCCATCAGAGTTGAGTTTCTTGAATTAACGAGTCACTTCGAGTCTTGAGTTGAAGAGTTGAGTTATTTATGATAATTTATGAGGTTTTTATCTTATGATTTTTTTACTATAAGATCATGAAAAGTATGTTTCAATCTAACTCAAGCCAAGTGAGGCATCATTGTACATATACATATTTTCATGAAATTAATGATGATATTTACATTGTTGCATGCACCCCCACATACTCACTACATTCCAAAGTGCTGACCCATATATTTTCCTATGGGCTATATTTTCTTATAATGTAGGTTCAGGTACTCATCTGCAGCCGTGTTAGCAATATTCGAGTGCCTCAATTACGTTCCCTCAGTGGTGAGTCCTCATAGTTCGAGGACCGTGTCTATATTTTATGTGATATCACTCTATTGTTATGGCTTTCAGTATTGTGTGAGTCAGTTAGGGTTTTATCCCAATGGCTCCTTGGTTTTGATGTATAGAGGCTTTGTCAGACTAGCGGGTGGGTATGGACAGACATTCAATATATATTATTTGTACCATCTAGTATTCTCCAGTATTTCTCTTGCACCCGATGTGGTATATCTCTTTATTGTGCATGACTATTGTTGATTTGAATTCCTTGAGGTAGTGTCTGGCTTCGAGGGTTAGCTTGGGGCTACGTGTAGCCCTAAGCACCGTGTGGTATCTCAGAATAAAATTTTAGGGCATTACAGAGGGGTAATGTAACACCCTTAAAATTTTATTCATTTTTTTCAACCTTCCCATATTCAAAATATTGATAATTGACCTGAGATGTGCTTAGGGATGTTAAAAAGGAAATTCGAGTGAGTTTCAGAATCTTTGGAAGAGGGTTGTGGTTATTTTAGAGCTCCGAGGCAATGAGCCTCCGTGGTTTTGGTGTACCTCAGAGGATAATCTCTGTGATAAGCAGTGTGTCGCGGAGTATAATTTTCACGATAAATAACATGTCAAGAAGGATAGCCTCTGCAATAGGCAGCATGCCACGCTGCTATGTAAAAGCTTTGTTGTTTTGTTTTATTTTCCTTAGGATGAGGATTAGTGAGGTCTTTTCACCCATGAATGACCCTTAACATTATATAGGCCTTTCTTTCATCAATTTTCACAAAATTAAAAGTTGTTATTTCACTTTCAAACTCAAAACCCCAAGAACGCATAAGGGTTTAGTCATATGTTCATCTTTTGGGTTCCAAGTTCCCAATTGCTCACAAATCCTTATGTGTCTAAGGCATGTTACTCTTCCTCAAAATCTTAATTTGTTAAAGGCATGTATTTTAATTATGATTCATGTGATTTAATTACTGATTATGAATATGGGTTGAGGGTTTTTGAACATATTTGATTGAATTGTTTTTCCCATGGCGTTTATACACTATTCATGATTTGAATTGACAGCTTTAAACTAATTGGGGTGTATGGGGATGTTTAATTGGCACGGGGGTCGTGGATTCCCCCAAATTGATGATTTTGAAATGAAAATCTAAAATACCCTGGGTTCTGGTTCTCGCAAAATTTCATGAGTTTGAGCTTTTTGTAGATCATACGACTTACCATACTAGTCGCATGGTGTGGGTATGGGTCAGGTGACTTAACTCATTATTTGTTCATTGTGTAGTGGTTGAGGTTCTATTATGGCTACGACTTGGTGGGTATGGGTCGTATGGTTTGGTGACAGTTCATTGGTTTGGTCCTTCACTTAATCTGAAACTTAGTGATTTGACTTGGCTTAGAGTATGAGTAAATTACTATAAGATGTGAGGATAGGGTATGAGTGGTATAGTCCAATTCATATGTTGTCCAGTGTCCAACCCCTTTGGTTTTATTTTCGATATATTTTGAGGGTACCAGTCGTATGGTATGGATACAATTTGGAAAAGGGGAGTCGTGTAGTGGACAGTGTGTGATGTCCAAACCTTCTGATCAAGGTACGAATGGAGGGTACCACTCATATGTATGAGTACAGGTGAGGGTTCCAAACCGTACCCTCCTGCGGTGATTTTTATAGTTTAAGTTAGGGGTATTTTTGAGATTTTCCCTCTTCACTTCTTTTGACCCCATGACTTAAAACACTATTGGTAGTTTATTTACCCAATTATCCTCAATTAAAAATACTTTAAACACTCTCAAATCTCTCTCAAGATTTTGTTTTAAGAAAGAGGCCAGGTTTCGTCAAGGTGATTCGGTTGTGGTCGTTCAAGAGATAATCTCTTCATCTTCTTTGGTATCTAAGGAATAATACTCCTCCCTCATTGTTAGTTCAACTAAATTCATGTTTTAGTGATGGTTTTCATGATTTAATTTTGGGTATTATTTAGTTTGGTATTGAATGTTGGGGTTTTTTGTTTTAATGGATGAATATTGTTTTTCATGTTCTAATTATGGTTTTCATATTATACTTGTGAAACTTAACATATGTTTTCATGGGAATGGTCAATTGGTTCTTGGTTTTGGTTTTGGAACCTATATTCCCTCAACATGTTTGTTAAAATGCCTATAAGAATGTTTTTGTCACATAGTTTGACTTTTATTGAAACTATTGCATTGTATAGTATGGTTATGGAACCTAAATTGGTTTAAATTGTTTTAAATGATTTGGTAAGATCTTGGTGACTATGGTTTTGGTTTAAATGAAAATGCCTATAATCATGATTTTGCCACATAGTTTGACTTTTATTGAAACTATTACATTGCATAATATGGTTATGGAACCTAAATTATTTTAAATGGTTTTAAATGATTTGGTAAGGTCTTAGTGACCATGGTTTTGTTTTAAATGAAAACCTTGAGGGGTACACGAGAATACCCTAAGTAATATTAATAATGGAGTCTACGGGGTACATGGGAATCCCCTGAGGATTGGCTAATGACATTGCTTGCAAGCTATAGTCAGTATGACGATACCACTTCATAATGACTTGGTAATTAATACATGGAATTAGTTGTTTGGTTGTGTGCTTAAGGTTTTAGTTGGGCAATAATGACGGGTTGTGATAGCTAACCGTGAAGGTATGAGTCCGATGGACGGACACTAAAAACTCATATTTGCCGACATGAGGTTTGGTCATGGCTACCAAATACTTGTGGGGTACACAGAAACCTCCAAAGTTATACTTGTCTATATGTATTATGGAGGGTGAAGGGTGCACGAGAATCCCCAACCCTTATGATATCTCCAGTTCGTATGGCTACACACACTGGGGCCCGTTCAGGGGGTTACAGTGGACCCATATAGCCCATGGGTGGTTTTCGAATGGTTAAGCTACACAAACCCAGGTTAAAGTTTTTAAATGCATACTAAACCCTGTTCTCTTTCCCGGCATGAAATATATATATATATATGTATGTATATATATATAAGTATGAATGTGCTTGCATATGGTTATTTACTTGTTTTTAAATATTGGAATTATCTTATCCTTACTCCTGAGTGCATGCTTGCATTTACTCGCTAACCCATCTTTTGGCATTGTATCCCCACGCAATGCAGAAACTAGCCATACTACTCCTCCTGCTCATTGACTTATTTTGGGGACAGTTTTTGTCAAATTGAAGTAGTGATCTTCCATACTCTAGAAGACTCCATTTCATGTTATGGATTTCTCTATATACTTTTGTTATTTCTTTGACATTAGTTTTGGCTACGGTCGGGGGCATTTCCTTACCGGATATTGTTTTACTTTCGGTTAGAGGCTTTGTGTGACTATGATGGGCATAGGCAGTGTCAATATTGGTGTCATCCTTGGTATTGGGGATGACACCATTTGGAAATATTTGATTTATGATTGTTCTATTATATTTTCTTATATATATATATATATACTCAGAATTAATCCGACATAAAGTGTAGGGAGGTTATGGTGGGGTATTGGTGGTGGTCTCTAATCCTGATTGGATGCGAGTCACCCGACATGACTAGGCCCTAGTTCAAGTCGTGTCATAGTGGTATCAGAGTCCTAGATTCATGGTCACTTAGAAGTCCATAAATCTGTGTCAAGTAGAGTCTCTTTTAAGGGTGTGTAGCACACCACACTCATAATGGAGAGGCTACAAGGCTTTTAGGAATGTTTCTCTTTCTTGTGTTCTATTTTCAAGTTGTAGAGTCTAAGGTCCAGAATTCTCCTCTAACTCCTATTTGTTTGCTTGTAAGATCATACCTCCTCGACTATCTGAAGCTCATAAAAAGTCCTCGATCCTAACTAAGGACAATGCTGATGGGACTCGCTCTACTTATGAGGTCTAGATTGAGTTCAGGGGTCCAGTTCCTGATTGTCCTCTTGTAGTTCCATCGGTTACCTCCAGTCCTCTTTCAGCTTCTCAGGCTGAAGTGATGAACGCTGACTTTCATCAGTCCATTCATATATTGGCAAAGTTGGTAGCTACTCATTCTGAGTGTGGTGTTCTTGTTGCTCCATCTTCTGTGGCCACAAAGTTTGAATCCTCCGACTTTTACTAGTGCTAAAGGGGACGATCATCCTCAAGGGTTTCTAGATGAAATGGAAAAGATCTTTCGTGCTATGCATGCCATAAATATGGAGGGTGTGAAGTTTGACGCCTACCAGTTGAAGGATGTGGCGTACCAGTGGTACGAGGAATGGGATCAGGTAAGGGGTGATGATGATGAGTCATCTCTGTGGGAGGATTTTCCTAGTGCATTTCTGGACCGCTTTGTGGTTGTGCATTTTTGTTTTGCTCCGAAGTATGTTTCAGACCCTTTTTCTTCTTTTATGTCTGTGGGTGACTCTGTGATTTCTAGAAGAGTCTATATAGCGTATGTGGTATCTTTTAGTAGTAAAGAAACTCTGGTGGATCTTTTCAAATTAGATATGGTGGATTTTTATGTCATATTGGGGATGGATTGGTTGCACTCATGCTATGCTTCTCTAGACTGTCGAACTCGTAAGGTTTTCTTCAAATTCCCTAATGAACTGGTTATTGAGTTGGAGTGTGGTTCCCTAGATCCTAAGAGGAAGTTTATATAATATCTTAGAGCTCAGAGATTAATCTCCAAGAGGTGTCTCTGTCATCTAGTCCAAGTTAAAGATTCTAACTTGGATGGTCCTTCTTTGCATTTCGTCCCGGTAGTGAATGAATTTCCGGAGGTTTTCCCCGACGACCATCCTGGTGTTCCTCTTAATAGGGGGACTGAGTTTAGTATTGATCTTGTTCTGGACACTTGTCCAATCTCTATTCCCCCATATAGAATGGCTCTAGCTGAGTTGAAGGAGCTTGAAGAGCAACTCAAGGATCTGTTAGATAAAGGTTTCATCCATCCTAGTGTATCCCCTTAGGGTCCACCGGTGTTATTCGTGTGTAAGAAGGATGGTTCCCTTCAGATGTGTATTGATTAACGGTAGTTGAATAAGGTAACGGTAAAGAATAAGTATCCTCTTCCAAGGATATAAGATTTGTTTGATCAGGTATAAGGTGTCAAGTTTTTCTCCAAGATTGATCTTCGATTCGGGTATTATCAGTTGAAGATTAAGGGAGGTGGATATCCCTAAGACTGCCTTTCTTACCCGGTATGGGAATTTTGAGTTTCTAGTTATGTCTTTTGCGTTGACCAATTCTCATGTGGCATTCATGGATTTGATGAATAGGGTCTTTTGTCAGTTTTTGGATCTGTTTGTCATTGCTTTTATAGATGACATTTTGGTGTATTCAAAGAGTAAGGTGGATCATGTGAATCACCTCTGCATTGTTTTACAGACCTTGAAGGAGCAGCAGGTGTATGCCAAATTTTCAAAATCTGAATTCTGGTTCAACACTGTCACTTTTCTAGGTCGTATCATTTCTAATGAAGGGATCATGTTGGATCCGTAGAAAATCACAATAATGAACAAGTGGCCAAGACCCACGACTCCAAGGGATATTCAAAGCTTCTTAGGTTTAGCTGGTTACTTGACACGACAAGACCCGGGGCCTTGTCGTAATAGGCATCCCAATTCCAACTAGGACCGAGGACTACCCTCGATACCCAACCCAACCATCCAAATGCATACCCAGAGTCGGAAGAATTTTAAACATATAACAAGATAGTGTATTTGTAAAAAGCTAATCTTTGGGATATGTCTATGACCGTGACCGACCCAAATAAGTCCAACTGTCTGAAACCAAACCAATAACCATGCAAAAACCAAAACAATAACCAATTATAAATCCATAACATAACATAAGAGTATGGAACAATCATAAATCCAGTCCAATGATATCATCCCCAATACCAATACCAATACCAATACAAATATTAAGGCTGACACCAATACCTACACTGCCCATTCCAACCCATAGTAGTCATACGAAGTCTCTAAAAAAATGAAAAACAATATCCGGTTGGGACATGCCCTTAACCATATACAAAACCAATATCTATAAAATAACCAAAGTATGTAAAAACATCCATGATATGAAATGGAACCTCTCAGAATATAGAAGCTCACCACTTCAATCCAATAGTTGATCCAGAATCTGATCACTAAGTAAGAAGAGCAGAACAGTCGGTTCCTGCATCGCGTGGGGATACAGCCGCCGAAAGATGGCTTAGCGGGTGAAAGCTAGCATGAACTCAGGATAAGGACAAAATAATGCCACCTAGTAAAACCATGTAAACTAAACATATAGACATAAACCATACACACACATATATAACCATGCCGGGAAAGGGAGCCGGATTTATCATGCCTTTAAAATATTTAACCTGGTTATGTGTAGCTTAACCATCCTAGAACCACCCACGGGATATATAGGTCCATTGTAACCCCCTGAACAGGTCCCGATGTGTGTAACCGCACAAACCGGATATACCATAAGAGTTGGGGATTTCCAAGTACCCTTCTCTCTCAATGAGACATATGTATAGTGTACTTAGAGTATTACCATGTGCCTCATAGTATCATATATGGTCACTATGACCAACCCTCATGTTGGGAAACATGAGTTTCCACTGTCCATCCATTGGACATGCATCTCAAGGAGAGATATAAGACCCCGCCATTATTTCCCAATTAAAACCATTACCATCCTACCAAACCATTATTCCACTATTATTAACCAAAGATATGAGTAGTGGCATCGTCATACCGACTATAACTTGCAAGTAATTTCCTTAACCAACCTTTTTATGTAAAGGGATTCCCATGTACCTATATATTACATTATCAATTTAACTTGGGGGAATTATTAAGTTTACTTAGGGGAATCCTATGTACCCCCACAAGATGTTCATTATCATGTTTACTTAGGGGATTCCTTGGTACCCCATAAGAAAATTCAATTAACCATAACCATGCCTACCAAACCTTACCATTTAACCATTCCAAACCATTTATACCATTTAGGGTTCCATTAGGAAACCATACAATGCAATAGTTCCAGTGAAAGTCCATTAATATAGTAAAAACATTATCATAGGCATTTTATCAAACATGTTGGGGGCGTAGTGTTTCCAAAACCAAATCCAATTACCAATTAAGAATTCCCATGAAACCAATTGTCCAAACCACCATCAAAACATGTAATTACATAATAAAAACATGGGAAAATCATAACCAAGCATTTAATACCAAAACCCCAACATATAATTAAAACCCCCAAAACCATACAATAATCATGTTATGAAAACATTATATAAAACATGCCTTTAGTTGGAACTGACAATGAGGGAGGAGTAATGCCTTATATTATGAAGATAATGGAGAGAAATCACCCGTACAAGCCCCAAATTGATCTTCTAGATGAGACCCTAGCCTTTTTTTACCCAAGAGCCATAGAGAGAATTAGAGAGGGTTTTAAAGTGTTTTAGATTAGAATTATATGGTAAATTATGTCCCATTAGAGATATAAGTCGTGGAACATTAAGTGGTTAAGTGGAAAAATGTCCAGATTACCCCTAACTTAACTGCTAAAAATTCCCGTCAGATAGTATGACTCCCCCATACTAGTCATACACTTCTATACGAGTGGTACCCACCACTCGTACCCTAAGCCTCCCACTTGGATCCAACACTATCCACCATACGACTTACCAAAAACAATTCATACCCAACCATACAATTCATACCCCTGAACCATATCTCTGGCATTATAGAATAAAAGGAAGTTTGAACACTATCGACCATACGAGTCAATGGTACGACTCATACCCTATCTTACGGCTCATGATAATACACTCATACTCATATACAATTTAAGTTAATAAGTATCAGATTAAGTGAAGGAAAAACCCAAACCATACACAAAATAACCAACCATACGACTCGTACCCAAAAAATTGTACCTATTCTAGAAACCAATCCACCAACCAGCACTGGTTAGCATACGACCAAAATCATACCAACTGTACACCATTACACGACTGGTACCCACAAGTCGTATGATGTCCAAAATATAAAAATCCAGGTAATTTTCTAAGGGTTCGAACCTAGGGTGTTTCAGTCTCCGCCACTAGGATCATTCACCCTTAAATGACGGACAAGGTAGGTCAAAAACAAGCACAATTCATTTTCATTATCAAATATCAATCCAACCCTTAACCAAGTTAGAAAATAAAGATGTGATCAAGAACACATACCTTCCGTACTAATATCCAAAGAAGAAAAAATTCAGATATTTGGACTTTATGTCTGCTTCCGCTTCTTATGTAGCTTTTTCCACCTTGTGGTTCTACCATAGAACATTAAATGAGGCCACATCCTTGGTCCATTACCGAAGAACCTACTGATCCAATGTCTCAATTAGGACCTCTCATAAGATAGAGAATTCTAGATACCCAATCTTTCCCAAAGAACCACTGAAGAAGGATTACAAAGTCACTTTCTCATCATAGAGACATGAAATACCAAATGAATAGAGCTCAAACTAGAAGTCAACTCCAATTTATATGCCACGTTACCAAACCTCCGCAAAACCGCATAAGGACCAATATACCGGGGACTTAGGTTCCCCTTCTTACTAAACGGTATCACTCTCTTCATGGGTATCTTAGGAACACCTTATCCCTAACCTCAAACTCAGTCCTTGCACCTTATACCCGTATAGACCTTTTGGTGACTTTGGGCATCCTTAAGCCTATCCCGAATCACCTTCACCTTTTCCATAGGCTGATAAACAAAATTCGGGAAAAACATATCCGCCTCACCAAACTCAAATCACCTAATTAGAGATCTACACATCCTACCATACAATGCCTCAAAAGGGGTCATCCCAATGCTAGAATGATTGCTATTATTGTAAGCAAACTCTACCAAAGGTATATGCTCAACCCAACTGCCACCATAATCAATCACACACGTACGAAGCATGTCCTCCCATGTCTGAATAGTCCCCTCTGCTTTTCAATCTATCTGCGAATGAAAAGTAGTACCCAGACTAACCTTAGTCCCCAACCCTTTTTGAAAATACTGCCAGAAGTGAGATGAAAGCTACGTACCACGATCAGAGATAATCGAAACTAGTAACCCATGCAACTTCACAATCTCATGAAGATACAACCTCGCATAGTCCCCAGCCAAAATGTTAGTATGCACTTACAAAAAGAGCAGACTTTGTCATTCTATCCACGATGACCCAAATCAAAACAAATTTATTTCGAGATCGAGGAAGACGGGTAATGAAATTCATATTAATTACCTCTTATTTCCATTCAAGCAATTCAATTTCCTAATACAACCCTCTGGACTCATGTGCTTAACTTTAACTTGTTGGCATACCATAAACTTGGGAACAAAATCAATTACATCCCTTTTCATACCGCTACACCAATACATCTCCTTGAGATCATGATAGATTTTCGTCAAATCAGAATGAACAACATAGCCAAAATCCTTTGTCGTAAACCATTGACATCAGGAATACACACTACCAAAAATTCACTATTTTTCGACTGAAAGTTCCTATTGAAAAAAAATAGTCGCAAATTTCCGACTACTTCAGTCAAAAAACTTACTTTTTTATTTTTATTTTTTCAAAATATTTTTCCGATATTGTTTGTGACTACAACAGTCAGAATATATGGTGGTAAATTTTGGGAAATATATATTTCGACCGTTGTACTCAGAAATATAAATAATTAAATAAATATATTACTAAATATATAATAAGACCCTTATACAAAAATTAAATAATTATTTAAATAAATTATTAAATATATATTTCCGACCACTATAGTCAAAAATATAAATAATTAAATAAATATATTACTAAATATACAATTAGTCCCTTATACGAAAATTAAATAATTATTTAAATAAATTATTAAATATATATTTCTGATCACTGTAGTCAGATATACTAATAACTAAATAAATATATGACTGAAAATATAATAATACCCTTTATACAAAAAATTAATAATTAATTAAATATATTAGTAATTATATTTTCGACTATTGTAGTTGGAAGATGTAATAATTAAGTAAATATATTACTAAATACAATATATATTTCCGATCACTGTAGTCAAAAATACTAATAACTAAATAAATATATGACTAAATATATAATAATACCTTTTATATAGAAAATTAATAATTAATTAAATATATTATTAATTATAATTTCGACCACTATAGTCGGAAAATATAATAATTATATAAATATATTACTAAATACAATATATATTTCCAACCACTGTAGTCGAAAATAATAATACTAAATAAATATATGAATAAATGTATAATCATACCCTTTATACAAAAAAATTAATAATTAATTAAATACATTATTAATTATATTTTCGACCACCGTAGTGTAAAAATGTAGTAATTAAATAAATATATTACTAAATAAAATACAAAAAGTTTCTCCGTAAATATATTAAATATTTTCAACTACTGTAGTCGAAAATATTGAATAATTAAATATATTTAATTTGTACCGAACTGTAGTGGTCGGAACATTATATTTAATTATTAAATAAATAATATATAAAATTTAAGTTACATTGTAGTCTTTCACATTGTATTCATTAATATAAATATATATATTTAAATTATATTAATTAATATAAATATATAATTAAATTGTATTAAATATGTAACCGACTGATATAGTCGAAAATATTAAATAATTAAATATAATAATAAATTTCTGATAATTGTAGTCAGAACCTTTATAAATAATTAATTTAAATATATAATTTCATTATATTAAATATCTAACCGACTGATGTAGTCAAAAAAAATAAAATTAAATATATTAAATGTATAACCGACCGTTGTAGTTGAAAATATTAAATATATAACCGACCCGACCCAACCCAGCAAAATACATTTCCTCTTTTGTAATATAACCTCACCCTAACCTCAAAACCTCACAACCCTAACTGCAACAATGACACAAGTTCTCTGGCGACGACAGCAGAGGCGACAACAGTAGCTCGGTGACCAACACAATTCAATAGGTACACTCATTGTTTGGGCATCATCTAATGGATCACGTTGGTAGAGCTTTATAGGTTTACTAATATGTGTTCAATTTTAAAATCATAAATGTTGACAAAGATTACATACTCATCGTTATAGGGTTGTATGGTGCCCTCTAGGTCATATCTGGTAAAGTTAATTGCTTCATCATCCTTCATTTGTTTTTCCTTTGTGTCATTTTATTGGTCTTCTTAGATAAGGTGAATGTGACTCTATTTACTTCAGCTTTTCTAATGATCATGTAAATTACATAATTGGGTGTTATTGGCTAAACAAGATCTTATGTATTCCTGCTTCTCCAGATTTGCTTCTGGGCTGGTAACTTAAGAATTATTTGAGATACCCTTCCTTTAGTAGCCATGCCACCTTTTCTCGCAAGTGGTAGCTGTCTCCTTTGTGATATCTATGGGAATTATGGAATTCACATTTAGTTTAGAAATATATATATTGGTATCTACTCCAGTAGGTTTTGGTGACATTACATCTTAATTTATTAGATAGCCCCCACCAGGCTTATGGCATTAATATTGAAGCAATATTTAGGCAAGTGTGGTGCTTCTATGTTATGTACATAACTGACCTTAGTACCTCAAGGTAACATCACCACTAATCTTAAACAACATCACCTTTTTCCCACCAACATCACTCTTGATTTTCATCAAGATGGGATCTAGTATCTTATTTTCCTTGATCTCTACACCCAGAGATGACCGAACCACTTCCTTTACCATCATACTACAATCATTGGAGTCCAAGGTATTAACTCCAAGATTAGCTAAGCGGTGAATATCCTTCACCAATTCCCTCTTCTCCTTATTCACATGAGCTAAACTCTCTATGGACAACCTGCTACGAGCACCAGCAACCACGTTAGCTTTACCTGAGTGATAGTTAAGACTCATATCATAGTCTTTGATAAGCTCCAACCATCTTCTCTACATGAGATTAAGCCTATTCAGAGTGAACACATAATGTAGACTCTTATGATAAGAAAATATGTCCACATGCATTCGGTATAAATAATGCCGCTAAATTTTTAAAGCATAAACCACCGCTAAAAGCTACAAATCATGAGTAGGATAATTCCTCTTACGCACCTTGAACTACCTGGAAACATAGGCAATCACCTTCTTATGTTGCATCAAACGGCAACTAAGTCCAACCTGAGACGCATCATATTAAACCGCAAACCCCTTATTGCCTTCAGGCACTATCAAAACCGAAGCCAAAGTTATCTTATCCTTATTCTTCGAGAAACTCCACTTATAAGCATCCAAACAAGAAAACTTTACCTTCTTCTGAGTCAACTTAGTCAATGAGGCAGCTATTATTGAGAAATTTTCCACAAACTGCCTATAATACCCTGCCAAACCCAAGAAGCTTCGAATGTCGGTTAGATTCGTGGGTCTAGGACACCTTTTAATCACAACCACCTTTTATGGATCCACTATGATCCCCTCACTAGAAATAATACGACCAAGAAAAGTTACATCATTCAACAAAAACTCACACATAGAGAATTTGGCATACAACTACTGCTCTTTCAAGGTCTAAGACACCACACGGAGGTGATTAGTATGATCTACCTCATTCCTAGAATACACCAGGTTATCATCAATGAACACAATGACAAAAAGATCTAGAAATTGCCTGAAAGCCCTGTTCCTTAAATCCATAAATGCCACTGGGGCATTAGCCAAATCAAATGACATAACTAAGAACTCAAAGTGCCCATACAGAGTACAAAAAGACATCTTAAGGATATCAGCCTCCCTAATAATAAGCTGATAATACCCAGATCGAAGATCTATCTTAGAAAAGAATTTGGTACCTTTTAATTGATCAAACAAGTCATCTATCCTTAGAAGAGAATATTTATTCATAATTGTTACCTTATTTAATTATTGATATTCAATGCACAACCGAAGGGAACCATCCTTCTTTTTCACAAATAACACTGGTGCACCCCACGAGGATACATTAGGATGGATGAAACCCTTATTCAAAAGATCCTTAAGTTGCTCCTTGAGTTCTCTCAACTTAGCTAGAGTCATTCTGAAGGAGGAATAGACATTGGACGAGTGTCCAAAACCAAATCAATACCAAACTAAATTTCCCTATCTAGAGGAACACTAGGAAAACCATTTGGAAAGACCTTAGGAAACTTACTTACCACCAGAACCGAATGCAAAGAAAGACCTTTCGAGTTAGAATTTTTAACCCGGACCAGATGATAGTGACACCCTTTGGAGATTAATCTCTGAGCTTTAAGATACAAAATAAACTTCCCTTTAGAATATAGGGAACCACCCTCCCACTCAATAACTGGTTCACCAGGGAACCTAAAGACAACCTTATGGGTCCGACAATCTAAGGATGCGTAACAAAAGTGTAACCAATCCATCTCCATAATAACATCAAAATCCATCATATATAGTTCAAACAAATACACCATATTCTTCCTACTAACAACAAATACGGCACTCCCCCTATAGACTCGTTTAGCAATCACAGAGTCACCTAGCAAGATAGAAATAGGAAAAAGATCTGAAATAACCTCAGGATCAAAACTAAAATACACAACCACAATGGGGTCATATAAGAAAGAGTGGGCCCCAGATCAAGCAAATAATATGCATCATGAGAAAAGAGTTCTAATATACCAGTCACGACATCATGTGATGCATCAGATTCCTGCAGAGTAGCAAACACATATAACCTATTCCGACCTACGCTGGTACCAGAAAAAGAAATAGATGCAGAAGCATCACCCTTTGGTGCAGGAGAAGAAGATAAAAAATTGGAGCCTCACTCGCTCCCAAAGCACCCTCACCAACCAGACAATTTCTAAGCATATAGCCTGGTTGACCATATTTGAAACATCTAACTCTTCCCTCATTATAGAAACCCCTATGCAATCTACCATAGGACCAACAAGAAGGACATGATGATGCCTACTAATCCCGACTAGCCTGAGATTGGGCACCCTGTGCTCAAAAATTATTGGTCACCCGACTACTTCGGGTAAGGAGCACTAGCTAAAGAGAAGGAACCAGAACTCCCCCACTTCTTCTTTTATCACTTACCGACATCCTGACTACCTTTATGTTGAGCACCACCATATTCAGATGACCTAAACTTCTTACCCTACCTTTCCCTAAGTTCAGCATGCTTCCTCTTTTCATAATCCACCTGTTGCATATGAACAACCAACCTAGAAAAATTGATGTCCTTGATCAGCAATGTAGTCTTTCTTTCAAGGATAAAATCCTGAGATAGTCCAAAAGAGAACTTTCTCATCCTGGCACTCATGTCAAACACCAATTTTGTAGCATACCTTGACGGCTGATGAAATTTCAAGACATATTCCTTGACCAATATTTTTCTTTAGCTAAGATTGACAAATTCCTTCGCCTTCACTTCCCTCAACTTTTAAGGAAAGAATCGATCCAGAAAATCATTAGATAAAGTCTCCCACAAGGTCGACTCCTTAACATCACCCCTTATTCTATCACACTCCTTGTACCCTTGGTACACTGCATCTTTAAGCTGACAAATAGAAAAATTCACTCCTTTCATATTTGTGGCATGTATCACCCAGAAAATTTTCTCTATTTCATCCAAGAAACCCTGAGGATCCTCCTCCAACATCACACTAATAAAAGTAGAAGGATTTATTTTTATAAATTAGCCAACTCTTATAGCTTCAGCAGATTAAACACTAGATGTATCCTGCTCAGCTTGAGCAACAACCAACTAAGCAATAATATGAATTGATTAACAAAATTCTGCATTAGTAACCTCACCTTGAGGAGGACTAGTAGCAACTAGTGGAACTCCTAAAATATCAGGGACTAGACCCCTAGACTTAGTATGGATCCCCTGAGTATATTATGTCCCATCAATATTGTCCCCAGTTAGGACAAAAGAGTTACCTTTCATCTCAGATCATCGAGGCATGATCTAAAAAGTGAACAAACCAGAATTAGAGAAGATTCTAGGACTTAGACTCTAAACATGACTTCCTTAGATAACCACAAAGAGAAAATGCTTCTAAGGGATTTTGCCACAAATATTCATTTTTTACCAGCACCCTCACTTTACATCCAAACAGCCCAAGCTCAACTTCACCACTAACTGGCCTCCAACTGAACCAAAAATATTGATGCACATAAACTAAACAATAACACACTAATACCATCTCTATATAATCATAAATCAACCCAAGGATTATCCAAGCCAAAAGTAAACTAAGACATGAGTCATGCCACCAACTCTAAATCTAAATATACCCTTCATTTATCATTCCACACCTGCTACCCCCTCTAAACTAAAAGGAAAAATCACCTGAGTCTTGTCCAAATAGTCTTATCATAGATAACTCAAAGAACTAAAACTGATCTGCGGAAAGTTCATAAGCCAAATATGAGAACAATATCATAAGGCATTGTCTAGGCACACAAATGGAGATAATTAGGAAATGCAATACATGCCAATGCTACAACTAATATGGATGAAGATCATACTGAAATACCAAATTCCAAAGGTATAACTACTCACTGCTGAAGAATCCGCTACAGGATGTCCCATTAACTAAGAATGAAACCTTAGTGAATCCAACTCGACTATATCATAAAAAAATTCAAAGAAAATTAGGACTCGAGTTCAAGACAAAAGAATCAATACTTGGTCCATGGGTGATCATATTAACACTTATCAACTATAATCAATCTAAAATTGAGAAGACTAAATAGGCGACCATGGAGTAGGCTTAACCAGCCTATAAATAAAATCCATATAAAGTCAAATCTAAAATGAAGGCTGCACCCAAGATCTATAACACCAAGATAAAAGCTTAATACTAGGTATGAATCACTTGATATCAACTACCCAAACCAAATTTAAAAATGGGTAGGTGATGTTGGGTGTGTTTATGCATTTTAGCATCACTATTATAGCCTTTTTAGTTTTGTTTTAAGGATGATTCTAAGCTATAATGGTTAATAATATGATAAATATGTTAAAACATGTGTTAATCTGGTTCAAAGTGAATTCCAAGAAAGTTTGTACTTAAAAGAATCAATTGGAGTTCGATAGAAAAAACTATTCTTTCTAGCGTGAGCTAGTTGCTTTTCTAGCCTCTCATGTTGGATTATATTGTGTTCTATGTGTTCATTATGGTTTTAAATGTGTTATTATATGTGGAAATATGTTTTAGTAGTGTACATAGATAACATGAGTCAAGGTAAGAATTGAAACTTAAGTTAAAGATCAAAGTGAAATTTATCTATGCTTAGCTCGTGTTTTTATTTCGTCGTGTTGGATGTTGTGTTAGTTTGATCTTTAAATTATTATTTTTAATGATATAGGATTCTTATTGAATGGATTATGATGATATATTAAGTATATAAAAGCTTCAAATCAAGAGGGAACAACTCAAAAAGGCTTGGAATGGCTCATCAAAGGCACAATGTGCAGATTGGCGTACTTTTGGACCCCTGGAATATCTAGGGAGGGTGTGAATTATAAGAGTGTCCAATTGAGTTTTTCAAAGCACAAATGGATTCATAATAAGCCTAAATTTTCAATTGTATGGGGCGTCGTGGTCCTTAAGGAGATTATCCCGTGACGAGAGCTCATTTTGGTGCCCCTTATGCCTTATAAAAATTCTGAAGAACAAATTCCAGAGAGGTAGGGCGATTTGGAGGAGACGCCTCACCTGGAGTGGGTCTCAACCCAAGGCTCCACCCCACCCACTCCCGAGCTCAATAACTAAAGGTTTTCAACTCCAACACGGATTGGGTTTGCTCTTATACTATAAATACATGTTATATCATATTTTTTACATACTTTTGGATATCTTGAAGCATTGGAGGATACCATAACTTATTTTTAGTTTTTTTAATTCTTTAATTTAGTTTTTTTCATGTTTTGTATCATCAATCTAAGGGATTGGATGATAAATATTTCCATTGAAGGCTAAAACTCCTTTTTCGGGGTTAAGGCCACATTCATGATTACCTTCATTTTGAATTAAGTTTGTTAATTTTGATTATCATTATTGGTGGTTTGTTTATTCTTGTTTTAACTATTTTAAGGATTAGATACCCTTAGAATACATCAATTGTTGACCTTGTGATCTCAGTAGAGGGAATAGGGAGATAGAACAAGGGAATAAGCAAAGTAGGGTTCTTGTTTCTTTATAAAATAGGAGACTTGAATTAGAATCTAGGAAAGGGATATACTTAGATGCCTTACTTGATCCACACATAGGAAGATAACTTAAATAACCTAATTGGATCATTACATCCCCGCTCAACGATGGAGTTGTAAGGTTCAACTTAGGAAAATGATTAGAGGTTGGGAAACCATAATCATGCAATTAACCCTACAAATCAACAACCAAGATAAGCAATTTAATGAAGGAAGTTCAATAATGTAGTATGATTGTTTGTAAGCCTTAGACCTGGGCTACTATCCATAGATTGTCCTAAGTCATTACTTTTTTTCCTTAGTTTAGTTTAGTTTTAATTTATAACTTTAAAAATATATTTGCTCTTCTTCTCAATTGGTTAAATTAGAATTGGATAGGCGGCGAATGCAATTTCCTAAGAGATCAATACTTTGGCTTCCTTGAAGCCACTTTACTACTTAATAAGACCACGTACACTTGCGTGTGCGATTGGATGTTGTCAAGTTTTTGATGCCATTATTGGTGACTTGTAACTAGGAAACTATCTTATTTTTAGTTTATCTATATTGAGTTGTAAATATTTTTTGTTTAGTTTCTTTTTATTTTCTTCTATTTCTCTTTTTATCACATTTCTTGATATATCAGCCTGGGATAGGTGGTTTTTGAGTGATGAAGATTCTTGTTATTTTTGTGGAGGACACCACCTTGTGTCTTATTATCCATATTTTTATGGAAGTACATGGAAAATCCCTTCACAATATGATCTGGATACTATTCCATCTGTGGAGCAGACTGTAACATGGTGTATGGTTTGTAGTCAAGTGGTCATTCTGCAAATATGTGTGTTTTTAATCCTGATGCAATCATGTTTGTGGGCAATGCTCAACAGACAACTAAGGAGGTAGATGCAGAGTTGACCTTCCAACTAGTTGTAGACGAAGTAGATGATAATTCGAGAAAGTTTGAGTACTTGAAAACTGAAATTGTTAAAATTGTTAAGGAGATACCACTGCCACCATGTCTACAGTGGCTAAGGAAATAAATATATGAGGAGGATATTATCCAAATTATGGAGTAAACACAAGAATCGCAGTCACTCGATTGTCATCTTTTTCTTGAGACTGAAAGTGAAAAGGTTAATATAAGTGAAGGTGTAGTAAATAGTTTAAATTTTAAAGTAGGATTTGTTAGTCCTCACTCAAAGAACTTTTATACATTATGTTTAGATGATGTCTTGTCTATGGAATTATTTAAAATAGTGAAAGAGTGTGAAGATAAGGAATAAGAATCCTATATTCTTGATTTGGTACCTATTAAGCGACATAAAATCACACCTTACTTTCAGGCCAAGTGGTTTACCATGCACATTCTATTACTCGATTCATTAATTTTTGTACCACCTCCCTATGAGCGAGGAAAAAAGATGGATGCAAAATTAGGGGTGAAATTTATATCCTCATGGTGTAGGAAAAAGTTGATTTGGTTTGTGCCGCGATACTAAATTAGGCGTTTCTTGGGAGGCAACCCAAGCTAAGGTATGTTTTCTTTTTAGTTTTTATTTCACGTAGTTTTTTGTTTTTGATTGAGTGACGGGTTAATAGGAAGTTTAAGTACCATAAACTTGAGCTTTGGTTGAGTCACGGGTTAATAGGAAGTCTAAGTACCATAAACTTGATCTAAGAAGCATGGCAAAAAACTGAGTGTGGGGTCCCATGGATCTCATTAATGCAAAATATGATACTATCTAGGCCTAGAGGCCTCAGGGAGTATTTCTATATTTTTACTTTTAAGTTCACTTTGGAGAAAAAATAGATTTCTAACTGTAGGGTGGGAAAATTCTCAAATTTTGACTCAATTTTAAAAAAAAATTAGTGTAAGATATTCTTGTTGGTGCTATTTTTTATTACATTATGCAGGTGGGTTTGTTTGTAAAAGCATGTTGATTGAGTGAATAGCTATTTTTGAGACTCTTAGGCTCATGTTTATGACTTTTGCACTTGTTGGCTTAATTTTGAATTCGTGCTATTATTTGGTTGGGAGTCTATGATGATCCTATTGAGTTGAGCATGTGCCATGTCAGTGTGAGAATTTTGTGTATTCCTTGTTGCATATGATGTCTAGAACTTTTTCGGTGTGTGTGTGAAGCGAAATAAAGAATATAGGTTTAGGAGATGATATAGGCATTTCTTTGATAGCCTTGTTCTAAACTTTTATTTGTCCTACCCATTGTGCATTATCCTAGTTAACCCTCATTGAGCCTTTATCTTTTTCTTTGGTAACCTCATAAGTAGCCTAATCCCTTCTTTAATAAACAATAATTTGATCCAAAAAACTCCTAAGTGCTTTAATGAAAAATAGAAATAGTAAGGAGTTTGAGAAATTAAAGAAGAAAAAGGTTAAATTAATGCCCAAGGTAGTTGTTATTGGTGTTTATAATAGATGTGTGGTGGATTGATATGATATAAATGATGTTAGAAATATTGCCATGATTGTGAAAAAGAGAAAAAAAAAATCTTGTGGCAGTAAACTATGTGTCCACCAAGTGTTTGTAAAAATGCTTAAAAGAGATGGGGTAAAATAAAAGATGGGGTAGTCAAAAAATGATGTAATTGGTTGTTGGAGATTGGTTCTAATTTTATAATGTAGTGTATTAAAGCGCTTAGAGAGGTTAGTCACTATTTCCAAATAGTTTCTACCCGTCCCTTAGCCTATATTACAACCCAAAAAAGTCCTAATTGATCCTAAACTTTACATTTGACTATTAGTGGAGCACTACACTAAGGGAAAACATATGGTTCATTATGTGTAACTTGTGAATTCTTTGTGAGAGTGAGCATAATTTGATTCTTTTACCCATCATACTATGAATTGATTGATTGTGAATGAGTATGGGTAACTCTCTTGTTGTGATGGGCACATGTTTGATGAATGTGGGTGATTTGTATGATATCCTTGATTGAATGATAAGCATGAGTTTGCCAACTAGGTGAGTCAATTTTTTAGGCTAGGATGTTTTGAAGTAGTGTTCATGAGCTTTCAATTATGTAAATAACATGCTTAGTATAGAAACTTGCATTCTTTATAGTCATTGTAGTACTTTATTGAGTGTTTTGCATGGATTATAAGTGTAGAGTCTCCATCTCATGATACTTAGAGTAAAGAGTTGTTCGAGGATGAATAAGGATTTAAGTGTGGGGTGGTGATGTTGGGTGTATTTATGCATTCTAGAATCACTATTCTAGACTTTTTAGTATTGATTTGATGATGATTCTAATATATAATGGTTAATAATGAGATAAATGTGTTAAAACATGTGTTTATATGGTTCAAGGTGAATTCCAAGCAAGTTTGTACTTAAAAGAATCAATCTGAGTTCAATAGAAAAAACTAGTCTTGCTAGCATGAGCTAGTTGCTTGTCTAGCCTCTCTTGTTGGATTCTATTGTGTTCTATGTGTTCCTTATGGTTTTAAATGTGTTATTATATGTGTAACTAAGCGTTAGGAGTGTACATAGTTCACATGAGTCAAGGGAAGAGTTGAAACTTGAGTGAAATATCAAAGTGAAATTTGCCTATGCTTAGCTCGTGTTTCTATTTCGTTGTGTTGTTTTGAGCTTTAAATTATTGTGTTTAATGATATAGGATGCTTTGTGAATGGATTAATATGATATATGAAGGATGTAAAATCTTCAAATCAAGTGGTAACAACTCCAAAAGGCTCGGAATGGCTCAACGAAGGCACAATATGCTGATTGACGCACTTTTGGACCCTTGGAATGTCTAGGGCGTATGTCGCTTGTAGAAGTGGACAATTGACTTTTTAAAATACCAAGGTATTCAAAAGGGATCAAAAATTTCAACTATATGGCTCGTGGTGGTCGTAAATCCGATTACCCTGCGACTCGAGCTCATTTCGGTCCCCCTTTAAACTTATAAAAATTCTGGAAAAAAATCAAAAGAGGTAGGGCGATTTGGGGGCAACGCCTCACCTGGAGCGGCGATCAACCTACGGCGCTGATGTTTCGGCTTTTGACAGAAAATTTTGCATCTTTTTCTTATGAAAATAATGTGTTTTCAAGCAACTAAAGTTGTATTTAATACTGGATTTGAGTGTTTTCAGTATAAGGAGTTAGCTAGGAAGAAAACCTGGAAAAGTAATAGAAAAGGTCATTGACGGTCCACCAGTTGGACTGTCAGCCATGCTATGGACCACTGGGGTGACCTTTAGAGTAAATCAGAAAGGATCAAATGAGAGACCCCTGTGATGGTCCAATTGGCGGACCGTCACATACTCGACGGATCACCAACTTGGCCGTCAGGTCTAAACAGAATCTGGAATTTGTAGTCTCAAGCGATAGCCCAAGCAACGAACTGTCGAATTGGCCATCGACACAAAACAGAACCTGAATTTATGGAACCTCCAGTTACGACCCTCTCGACGGACCGTCAGTCCACCGACGGACTGTCGATGTGACCATCAACTTGGATGAGGTTTTTCTGAATTTGAATTTTAAGTCCTTTTTACCTGGTAGCATATAAATACCCTGTTAGGGTTTTATTTCTATTATATTGCATATTGTTACCCTAGTTTTTTCCATCTTTGAAACTCTGTAACATAGTATTTGGTGAATCAAGCTAAACTTGTAGATCTAATCATTCCATTTCTATTAAAGATTCAAGAACTAATTCTTGTAACTTTTTTAAGTGAATTCTGAATTTATTTACAAAGAATATAAATATTCTTTCTCTTTCTTCTATGGAGATGAGTGGCTAAGCTCTCATAACTAGGTTCTGAGAGCCTGGACATGAATAGTTGATTTGGGTTATGATTCTAATTGAGTTCCATGGGTAATTGACATCGCATAAACCCTCTTTCATTTTAATGACTTTTCTTGGTTGCAAACTTGAAAAGTGAGCCCTAGAACATCACTTGTTTGAATAGGAAAGTGTCTATTTGGAAAATAAAGGGATTACATGGAATCTAGAGGACTTTGGATTAATGTAAAATGCCTTAACAGGATTGACCTACATGAGAAAATGGTTGAATAATCAATACGTTCTTTAAGTTTGAGAGGATTAAAGGATAAACTATCCATTAAGGTTGAGAAACTAATGGGTAAACAATAGGATTCAACTACTCTTGCATTTGATGTTATTTATTGGAACTCTATAGTGAGTCACCACCCTAGATGCTAAAGCATCTTGGTAACCATAACTCTAGTTTTTTTAACATCATTGAATTACTACTTGCAAAAGAATCATTAGTTGGAACAACTATATTGCAGTTATTTAGAATATAATCTATAAATCAAAACCCCTTTCACTCGGGAACCTTTGATCAACAGTCTGATAACAATCACAATACTTAGTGAACATATTATTCCCTGTGGGATTCGTCACCCAAGATGTTGAAAGACTAGCCGCTCTGGCTAGAGCTTAACTTAATCAGCAGAATAACAGCCAGCCAGTGCGTCATCCTAATCCTGACGATGATGATTTAGGGGATGATGATTTGTTAGATCCTGTTAACCCAAGGCGTGTAGAGAATGTGGCTGTATAAGTGAATCAAAATATAAATAGAAATCATCCCTTAAGGGCGATGCAGGATCGACAATCGATACAGTTTGATCTGAATGATGACGAGGATAGAATGGATGGAGCAGCTGCAACTGGAGCTATTATTCCTCCACCTCTAGCACCCAGAGCTAAATTCAATATTACTAGTATGATAATTCAACTCATTCATCTTATGGGGTTTTTCGGTGTTCTTCTGGGAGATGATCCTAACAGGCATTTGGTGAACTTTGTCACTATTTAAAAATCTTTTGATAACCCCAGAGTGGGTCAGAATGTGATCCGCTTGCGGTTATTTGCATTGTCTCTTTCTGGAGAGGCAACATTATGGCTTAATGGACTGACTCCTGATTTTATAACCAACTGGAGGAAGTTAAAAGAGTCTTTCCTAGAAAGGTTCTTTTCATCTTCCAGGAGGGTACAGTTAAGGGATGAGATAAGCAACTTCGGCAGCTTCCTACCAAAGCTCTCCATGGGACCTGGGAGAGATTTAAAAAGAAGCTGATGCAATGCCCAAATCATAATATGACTGATATCCATTTTATGGAGACTCTCTATTGGTCCTTGAACTCTATCATAAAGCCAGCCATGGATAATGGTGTAGGAGGGTCAATTGTGGATCTCACTTTTCCAGAGGCTTTAGAGATGCTTGATCGGATGACCAAAAAAAGTAGACATTGGCATACCAGGGATTCTATTATAGTAAGCCCTACTGTGTCTGGTGGTATGACTCTAGATCAATGCAAGAAGGAGAAGGATCATGACCAGGACATGGCATACTTGAAGACATAGATGGATTTCCTGACTAAGCATCTATTGTATGGAAAATGGAGAAAGTGAAAGTTGTTGCATATCAAGGTAGATCTGACTCTGATTCATAAGAAAAGGCAAAATATCTAAATAATCAAGGGGGTTTCCGAGGAAATAGCCACGGAAATCAAGGTTGGAACTATTACGATAAGGCTAGTTACAAGGATAGGGATCAAGGAAACTAAAAGAATAATAATGATAGGAGTGGACTATATAGACCTCCTGGAAGAAGAGATAATGTTACAACTAGCTTTGGCAAGATGTCCAAGGAGGACATGATGGAGAAATTATATAAGGAGTTGAGGCTACCAACTATGGGGTGACTACTATGAAGAGTGATTTGCCTTCCATGAGTCAGTTGGTAAGCTCACACCCTACTTTTATCAAACAGTTGGAGAAGAAAATGGATCAACTCTCAGCAGTATTGAATCAAACAAAGAGAAAAACTTTGCCAAGCGATACAATTTAAAATTCTCAAAATGAGGGCTCTTGCATGGCAATTATCACACGGAGTGGTAAGGTATTACCATGCCTTTCTGTGGGCAAAGCTATGAATAAAGAGGTAATCAAAGAATATGTTAAGCATGAAGAAAGTAATTCAGCGGAGTCTGAGAAACTGAATGGCATTGATATTCATTCTACTCATCAGCAGGGTGATGAGTTAGAAAAAAAATAAGAAAAAGGAAGAAGTGGTGACTACTCTCCCAAAACCACCACCTCTCTTTCCTCATAGATTGAAGAAGAAGGTTGACGATATAAAGTTTAGTAAGTTCATGGCAATGCTGAAGAAGATGCCAGGATATGCTAAATTTATAAAAGATCTTGTGACAAAGAAGAGAGCAGTAAGATACAAACTAGTGGATAATCTTCATTATTGTAGCACTATTTCTACAAGATCCTTGGTGTAGAAGAAGGAAGACCTAGGAGCATTCACCATACCTTGTACAATTGGGTCTCTTGATTTTGCTAAGGCTTTATGTGACCTGGAGCGAGCATTAATCTGATTCCGCTAGTTGTTTTTAAGAAGTTGGGTTTGGGAGATCCCACACCCACAAACATGTGACTAGTGATGGCAAATAGGCCGGTAAAGTTACCTATTGGTATTTTGTATGATGTTCTAGTGAAGGTGGCAAGCTTCATATTTCCTGTGGATTTCATTATTCTAGATTGTGAGGTAGATTTCAAGGTGCCCATAATCTTGGGTCAACCTTTCCTCACAATCAGAAGCATGCTTATTGATTTGCGAGCTAATGAGCTCTTATTCAGGCTGAATGATGAAGTGGTGCGATTTGATGTGTGTCAATCTATGAAGCAGCATAAGGAGATAAGCGTGTTCTCTATTGTTGGTATTTATTATAAGGATGAGCAGGAAGTGCCAATAGAGGAGAAATTTGTTGTTGAGCCCTTAGCTGCAGTTCTAATAAATTTCGATGTTAAAGGAATTGAGGAGTATGAAGAGACTTTTTGTGCTTTGACGGGAATGGGATCATATTCTTATTCTCCCAAGAAGCTTTATCTGTATCTTAAAAATCACTCAACAGCACCAGCTAAGCTGTCTATTGAGGAGCCACTGATGTTGGAATTGAAAGAATTGTCATGTCATCTCTGATATGTGTTTCTAGGAAGTGGAAAAACTTTACCTATCATCATTGCAGCTAATTTGGGTGAGTAGATGGTGAAGGCACTTATTTCTGTGCTTTAGAGGTATAAAAAGGTGATAGGATAGATTATCGCAGATATTATTGGCATCCCTCCAGGTATTTACACTCATAAAATTCAATTGGAAGAGGACTGCACACCAATAATTGAGCATCAACGTCATCTTAACTTGCCTATACAAGAGGTGGTTAAGAAGGAAATTATCAAATGGCTTGATCCAAGAGTTTTCTATCTTATTTCTGATAGTAAGTGGGTGAGTCCCGTACAATGTGTGCCCAAGAAAGAGGGCATGACAGTTGTAGAGAACTAGAGGAATGAGTTGATACCACTCAGAACTTTCACTGGGTGGAGAGTTTGAATGGATTATCAAAAACTCAACTCATGGACGTTGAAAGACCACTTCCCAATGGCTTTTATAGATCAGATGCTTGATCGGTTAACGAGAAGAGGTTGGTTCTATTTTCTGGATGGGTATCTCGTTATAATCAGATTTTTATAGCCCCGGAGGATTAGGAAAAAATGACATTCACCTTCCCATATGGTACTTTTGCGTTCAAGTGGATGTTGTTTGGATTGTGTAATGCACCCGCTACCTTTCAGTTGTGCGTGATGTCTATTTTCTCAAATATGGTTGAAGACACCTTTGAGGTTATTATGGATGATTTTTCTATGGTAGGAGATTTTTTTGAGTTGTGTTTGGTGAATCTGAGTAGGGGCTTGCAGCGGTGTGAAGAGTTTAACCTTGTACTTAATTGGGAAAAATTCCACTTCATGGTGAAGGAGGGCATGTCCTTGGTCACAAAATTTCAGCAAAAGGGATTGAGGTTGATTGATATAAAATCGAGGTTATAGAGAAGCTACCGCCTCCTATTTCAGTAAAAAGGGTGTGTAGTTTTCTTGGTCATGCGGGCTTCTATCGGAGATTTATAAAGGACTTCTCCAAAATTGCAAATCCAATTTGCAAACTTTTGGAGGAGGTTAAGTTCAACTTTGATGATGATTGCTTGAAGGCATTCGAATGACTCAAAGGGAAGCTAGTTCACGTGCTTATTATTGTTGCACCGGATTGGTCAAAGCCATTTGAGATTATATGTGATGCAAACGGTGTTGCAATTGTAGCTTTACTTGGGTAGAAGAGGGATAAGTTGTTTCATCCCATCTATTATGCAAGTAAATCAGTGAATGGGGCCTAAAAGAAATACACTGTCACTAAACAGGAACTTCTTGCAGTAGTCTATGCTTTTGAAAAGTTTCGGGCTTATTTGCTAGGAACCAAGGTGGTGTTCAACACTGACCACACAGCCTTGAGATATTTGATGGCAAAAATGGATGCAAAACCAAGGTTGATTAGATGGGTGTTGTTGCTTCAAGAATTTGACTTCGAAGACAATGATCGGAAGAATTGCGAAAACCATGTTGCAGATTATCTGTCTAGGCTGGAAGGGGAGAAAGCAGTTAGAGATGAACTAGAGATCAATGATGCATTCCCGTATGAGGAAATCTTGGTTGCTGTTATGGAGAAAATACCTTGGTACGCTGATTTTGCAAATTATGTGGTGAGAGAGGTAATTTCGGAGAATCTTTCTTTTCATCAAAGAAAGAAGTTTCTTAGTGATGTGACACATTACTTCTGGGATGAGCCGTATCTATTTCGGTGATGAGCTGATAATATCATAAGAAGATATGTTCCAGAAGTAGATATGTTGAGTATCTTAGAAGCATGTCATGCTTCCCCGGGTAGAGATCACCATGTCGGTGACCGTACTGCTAGAAAGGTTCTACAAAGCAGCTACTATTGACCGACTTTATTCAAAGATGTTTATGAGTTCGTAAGAAGATGTGAACAATGTCAGAGGAAGGGGTCAATCTCCAAGCACCATGAAATGCCTTTGACAAAAATAATTGAGGTAGAATTATTCAACGTCTGGGGCATCGACTTCATGGGGCCTTTTGTGAGCTCATATGGGATGAAATACATTCTAGTTGTTGTTGATTATGTATCAAAATGGGTTGAAGTCATTTCTTTGGATGACAATGAAGGGAAGAGAGTAGTTGCGTTCCTTAAACGAAACATTTTCTCTTGATTTGGGGTGCCACGCACCATTATAAGCGACGGTGGATCTTATTTTTGCAATCGAGTTTTTCAAGCTGCTTTAGCATAGTATGGTGTAAAGAAACACAAGGTAGCAACTCCCTACCATCCACAAACTAGTGGGCTAGTGGATATTTAGAATAAAGAGATTAAAGCCATACTTGGAAAAATAGTGAATTCTAGAATACAAGATTGGTCTAGAAAGCTTGATGATGGCTAATGGGCAAATAGAACAGCTTTCAAGACACCAATCGGCATGTCACCGTACCAGTTGGTTTATTACAAGGCATGCTATTTACCAATTGAATTGGAGCATAAGGCGTTGTGGGCACTTAGGAGGCTGAATTTGAATTGGAATAAGGCAGCACAGTTGAGATTGGGACAGCTAAATGGGATGGATGAGTTCCATCTTGATGCATATGAAAGATCTGATCTATACAAGGAGAAGATAAAGAAATACCATGATTGGAGGATTACAAAAAGAGATTTTCAAAAAGGTGATTGGGTTCTTCTCTTCAACTCCAGACTAAAGTTGTTTCCAGGTAAGCTTAAATCAAAATGGTCAGGTCCATTTCAAGTTAATCAATTCTACTCGTCTAGAGTAGTCGAACTTGCAAATGAAGACGGGAGTGTATTCAAAGTGAATGGGCAATGACTAAAGTTGTACATTGGTCCAATGGACTCGACAAAATGCATAGCTACTAGCTATCTCGATGAAGTCTGAGTAATCGAGATAATTGTGTCGTGCAACAAAATTTAATCAGGCTCTAGTGGGAGGAAACCCACCAAGTTTTGTTGTAAGCATAGTCATAACTTATTTGTTGTTTTTATGTAATCTGATGTGTTTGTGAAGTGTACAGGACTGAGATTACTGAAAGACAAGATTTTTACAGTTGATAGGTGGTTGATGGTATAACCGACAGATCGATATTACAGTAAAAAGTTGAACATTCTGGATAAGGATTGACTATTGAGTCGGCGGACCGTCAATAAACCGATGGACCATCAAACAAACCATCAACCTGAAATTGAAATTCTGAGTTTCTAGAATAGGCTGACGAACCACTCGATGAACCATCGTAACATTGACGGACCATTGTAGTAACCATCATAGAAAAACCAGGATGGTATGTCTCTGGTAAGACATGACGGTCAACCTAGCGGACCGTCGCAAAGATGATGGACCATTGGGTTAACCATCAGTATAAACCTAGTTACGGGTTGGGTTGAGTTAAATTTGATGCCTATTTAAATGACTCGTACTTGATCTAGAGGCTTTTAAAGATATAAAATAGGGTGGTTACATACTCTATAACCTCTTCAAATTCTACAACTGTCTAACTCTCTGTGGATTCAAAGTATCTGAAAGCAGTTACTCCCTCTAGGACTCGCTATCTTCTTTATTCTCCCCTATTTAAACAAGTCCAATCCCTTTTTTTCTCTTCATCACAACAAAAGAAGCAATCACTGACTAAAGTGTTAAGTAGTTTTACTTTCTGAAGTTCCAAGAAACTAGAGTGAAATTTCTGCATCATCAAGGTATGATTGTAACCCTTTTCTTTCTTCTACAAATTACAAAACATGATTGAATAAGTTGTGGTATATAAAATTTCATATTACTTACTTTTGTTGCTTAAATTGTTGTTGTTTTGAGTTCTGGCCTTTGATATGCTCTGTGATTGGGTGAAGTCTGAGTAACTCACATGCTTAAAATAGAAAATTTTGTGCTTGAACATGAAATTGTGTCATTGTTATGTTGAAAATTGAGTGCAGTATACTAGGTGTTTGAAATAAATACCAAAGTCAATTTTTTTTAACTAAAAGGGGTTATCAATGGGCACCTTGAAAGACCGCCACATAATTAACAGACTGTTAGGTGAACCATCGCAGAGACCTTAGGGTGGTATTCACTGTATAAGGCCAAATGGCCAACTTGGCAGACCGTAAGCAATCGATGAATCGCCAGATTGACCGTCGCGAGGTCCTACAAAAGATCACTCACTGGATAAGGCTTGACGGCCAGACTGACGGACTGTTGACCCTACGACGGACCGTCAGACCAACCGTCAAACAAAATATTTCACTATTTTGTCCAATTTTGTTCTGCAAACTGATTCCTTACTCTTTTTTTAGGCACCGTGGCACAAAAACTCCCATTGACTAGAGGTGGTGGTAGGGTAAGAAGATAAGGAAAACCTGCCAGGAGCGAGGAGGCACTAGCCTTTAACACTTACCTATGAGACCGGACAATTCCTATACTCTCCCAGTCTGAAGAGGAGAGTGACAGCAGGACCAATAGTACTAGCCCGAGCCCCAACAATGCAAGGGTAGTCACATCTCATCCCAAACCAGTTGAGGCCAAAACTGAGGCTACTAATGTAGAGGCACAAAGTGAAGTGGCTGATGTGGAGACTTAGCCTGAGGATGCCAATTTGATCATACGTAAGGATCCTCAAATAAGGGAAGCTATCATATAGCAACTCGAGGGAGCACGGGACAAGTTTTATAATGTAGTGGCACCGACAGCAATTAGGGAAATCAAAAGGCAATTTTTATGGAGTATCAGATTATAACGACAGAGCTGCACAAATATCCTGAGTTGGAGCATCGCTTTAATGAGTATGAATTGGCATAGATGAACAAGCCTCCCAGATCATATCAGCCAAATTTGGTAAGGAAATTCTTTGCTAACTATTTGGTATTGGCAGAAAAGGATTTTCCAAAGGGCTTGAAGATTTTAAATCTGTCGAACAGGGATTCAGTTCCAATCCGGGGAGTTACCATTGACATATCATCCCGAACCATTAATAGGATGTTGTTTGGGCAAGACTATGAAGCCCCACCTGCTATACCAGAACTCGAGTACTTCCTGCGATCTGCTTTTACCCAAAGACCTTATTGTCTGGATTGTTGACTGATGATGGTAATCCTTCCAGGGAAACAAACCTACGTGAGCGCATAGCGAAGTCTTTCCTTATCTTCAGAGCTAAATATTAGTGGGTTGTAGTTCGATTGTGACTTATGCCAACTGGAGGTGATTCTAATCTAGATAGTCACCATATTGTACTTGTTTCTAGTCTACTTTTAGGACTTAAGATTGATTTTGGTCAGAGCATCACCTATGAGCTATTTGTGAGAGCACATAAGGTGGCTAGTGCACTACCATTTTCGTGTTTAATCACGGAATTATGCAGGTAGGAAGGTGTACCTCTAATTCGTAGGGTGCATAACAAGGTCTGGATGACACATAGGTAGGAAATTGAGAAGTCCAAGGATGACTCGAAGTTCAAAATGAGGGTCACTAAACATCCAGCCTATCAGACTCAGTCAGCATCAGCCTTAGATACTTCAGAAATTCCGAAAGGTATGTCGTTTCCAATTACCACTTACGTACCACCTGATTATATGCCATCAAGTATGTCTGTAGGGTCAGAATATACACTACAATCAGCGTGGCAGAATTTGTAAAATATAGGTTGACGCAGGAAAACTTCACCAATTCTATGAAATTGCAAAAGAAATTCAAGAAGCAGCTTGACTCTTGGGATGCAGAATTCAAGCCTTTTGTTGACAGAATTGTAGCTGAGGTAATCCATCCATTCCAAGATATTCAGATGAGGATGGATCATATGGAAGAGAGAATCAACAAAAGGCTAGATTCACAGTCCATTCTAGACTTGGCATTGTTCATGGCAGAGTTTAGGAAAGCACAAGTTGACATTGAAGATTTGAAGAAGAAGCAGCCACAGCAGCCCATTTTTTATTTGTCCTTGGTAATGAGTGATGAAGACGAGGGAATTATTAACCTGATAAGAAGACCGATGAAACACAAAGGAAAGCAACAGATAGATGAGCGTGCCAAAAAAAAAAAGAAAAAAGAGAGAGGCTATGATTCTAGAAGAGTGAGAGCACTATGATATGAATAAATCCTCAAAAAAACCAATGAGAGATGAAGAGAGTAGAAGATGAAGCGGCTAGAGTGTCTACCAGTTTTTCCCCAGTAAAGGGGAAACTTCAGACCCAGTCTAGGATGTGGTACCTTTGATTCCAGAGGGAGAGTTGATGAGTACCCCCACCACCATAGGTATCAACATTGCACCAGGTGAGGACACTAGAGCCTCACCACATTTCACAGACACCTCAGATAAATAAGAGGCATTATATGTATTTCCCCTCCTTTGTACTTAAATTTTATGCATTTGAGGACAAAGAATGTATTATTCTATGGGGGGTGCTTATACCACGGGGGATTGTGTTGCTGATATTTTTTTCCTCCCATATGCTTTCTAGGAGAATCGGCATATCTAGGATTATGTTTAAGTCCGCATTTTTCTTTTCTAGGATTAAGTTTAGGTTTGTATTTTTTTTTTCTTAAGTCCTATTCTGTTTGTTAATGTTTATCTATTAAATAAAAGTATCATTTATGTTAGCACATTGTTGTGAATATGGATGATGAATGATGTTGGCATAAATAAGGCTATGAATATGCGTGTGTGACAGTTTACTTTTGTCTTTTAGCATATGTGAATAACTGTTAGTGAATCTGTAATTCGCATTAACTTATAAAATATACATGACATGTGATGTAAATCTTAAGAACAGTTGAATGAGTTTGACTCAGTTGCCTCTGTGTGTGCGAGTATTTGTGTTAGTTCTTACATAGTGTAGTACCTAGAACTTGCCTGGTTCAATTATTGTTGTTTTGTAGTTGATGAAATAATCAATGATAGTAGGTCGCCTTTACTTTTAGTCCACTTATCCAAAATAATTAACCCCGACAAAAAGAATTCTTCATTTTTGAACCCTACTTTGAGCCTGTGTTAATTTTTCTTCTTCACCAATCACTGTAGCTAAATCTCTTTAAGTTATTAACACTTATCTTTGGCCCTTGCCCAATAGTGGGTATTGTGAACCTAAACTTAGGTAAAACACCTAAGTTGAAGGTGGCTATTGTCAAACTGTTAGCTGTCTAAGGGAAAGTTAGTTTAGAGCTTGGTTTAAAGCATCTGGCCCTGGTCTATTCAAGACACTGTGCACCTTGACAGATTTCATCAGCATAAGTTGAGGGTGGTTGATGCTTGTTTGTAAAAAAAGGGTTGTTATGGTAAAGTGTGAATGGATGAGAAAAAGGTAAGTGAGCTAGTCCATCAATGGACTTGGTAGGTAGAACTTGAGGACAAAGAGAGTTAAATCCTAGTGTTAAGTCACTTTTCCCAAAAATCCTTCCTTACCTATCCCCGAAGACTCATTATAAGCCTTAGAAAGATCTTCTTAATCTTGGCGAATAAACTATAAGGGGGCGTTAGTCGATAAGGGCAAGCCTATGGGTATGTGAACTATGTTTGTAACTTCTTTGACGAGTGTGAGAGTTCTGATTTGTACCCATAAAATATAATGAGTGGTGGATTTCCTTGACTGTAAGGGCAACCTGAGTTACAATTGATTTGACTGATCTCTGTAGATTCTTGTATCCATGTTTGTGTATAGGTACTGACTTTAAAACAATGCCGGTTATGGATCCTGATATGTTGAGCCATATGATTAGGATGACAAGTGAATGGTTGTGTGAAAACTGGTTCAGTAAGTTGAATACCTGTCATTGTATTGTTCATATTTGCAATTTGGTGCTTAGTTGCTTGAGGAAAAGCAATTATCTTAAGTTGAGGGTGTTGATGTTTCGGCTTTTGACAGAATATTTTGCATCTTTTTCTTGGGAAAATTGTGTTTTTTCAAGTAACTAAAGTTGTATTTAATACTGAATTTGAGTGTTTTCAGGATAACGAGTTAGTTGAAGAAGAAAACTTGGAAAAGTAACGGAAAAGGTCATTGGCATTCCAATTGGCGGACCGTCAGCCATGCGATGGACTGTCGAGGTGGCTGTCAGAGTAAACCAGAAAGGATCAGATGAGAGACACCTGCGACGGTCCAATTGGCGGACCGTCGGATACTCGACAGATGGCCAATTTAGTCATCAGGTCTAAATAGAATTTGGAAATTTAGAGAGTCAAGTGATGGCCCAAGCGACAAACCGCCAGGCCAGTGACGGACCGCCGAATTGGTTGTCGACAAAAAATAGAACCTGACTTTATTGAACCTCCAGCGGCGATCCACTCAATGGACCATCAGTCCACCGACGGACCGTTGATGTGACCGTCAACTTCGATGCGGTTTTTCTGAATTTGAATTTTAAGTCCTTTTAACCTGGGAGTATATAAATACCCACTTAGGGTTTGTTTCTATTATCTTGCATATTGTTACCCTAGTTTTTTTCATCTTTGAAACTCTGTAACATAGTATTTGGTGAATCAAGCTAATCTTGTGGATCTAATCATTCCATTTCTATTAAAGATTCAAGAACTAATTTGTAACGACCCGAGACTACCCCCTGGTCGTGACATGGTGCTTACGACCCCGAAGGACCACAAGCTAACCCATAAATGATATCTGTGGTGAGCAATGAATAATAATACTGAAATTAATGCGGAAAAATAGGCTGAAATGTCATAAGGTTCAAAACATCTTAAATACTGATAAAATATAACATCTAAATCTTAAATACTATCTGAAAATCTAGTCTGAAAAGCCTCTAACTAAATCTGTCTGAAAGTAGAGTTGATAGGACAATCCCCCAACTAACTCCATCTTCTAAAATACTGTTAAGATGAAGTACTAAAATAAAAGAACATCCTCGATAGATGAGGACTCACTACTAAATCTGCTACTACTGGCTGAGTCTGGCTAAGTGCGGTCAGGAACCTGAGCATCCAAACCTATGATATGAAACATCATAGCACGGGAAAGTATGCGTCAGTACGTGGAAATGTACTGGTATGCTAGATGAGGTAAGGCTGAATGCAAGGTTTCATATGTAAGAACAATAACTGACTAAATGATATAGAGTAACTGAATATAAGAGTAAAAGTATACTATAACTGAGCTTTTCTGAAGCTAAGTACTGAGTTCTGAATATTGTATAACTGATATCTGAAATTACTGATAACTGAATTACTGATATTGATTGACTGTGTCTAACAGTCCTTATTCTGTAGAGCTGAACTGAGTTATAAACTAAAGACTGAAACTTAAACTGTGGGAGGTAATCATCTAACCAACATGCCCCTCTCTAAGTTGATTGGGGTCCAACCTGTAACCCCAGTTGGAAGGGTGCTAATACCATACCACGGGTACTAACACTAGTTGTGAGTTAACCCTAACTAGCAGGAAGATATTTTATCAACCCTCACTGATAGGAAAACTCATGAGAGATGTGTCAACCCTTGACTAGCAGGAAGTCATCTCAACTTACGCTGGCTACGTAGTTCAGTAACTCAGGGATTGCTACTAAGGATAAAACCCAACACTAACAAGAATTCCCCCATCCCCGAGTTCGCTCGGTCCTGTATCCTACTCCTAACTGGAAGATACTGAACTGAGTATATTGAACTGGACAAGACCGATACTGAGATTACTGAGTTTTCCTAAGTTCTGTAACAGACTGAATTCTACTGAGTTCTGTAACGGACTGAGAGTACTACTAATTGTGACATGACTGATACTATTCTGTAATTATCACTGGCTCTAGGTAAATAGCTAAATTGTCAGGTATTAATACCCCTAAGACTCGGTAGCATGAAAAGTAAAGCAAAAGATCATCTTGAATAACATAACAATGTTCACTGAGTCATAATTCATTCATAGAGACATTTCATCAAACACTTATAATGCATTAACTTGTACATATACCAACATTTCATGGTTGCATAATTTAATTCAAACAGACATTCTATCAAACACTAGGGGAGAACAACTTCATGCACATAATCATGGATAACATATAAACATGACAACTACAATGCCTAACTTATAATTCCATGGGTTTAGCATAGAATTCATATAATTCCCCATAAAATACTAATCTAATTTCATGAATCACATAATAATCATGGATTAAAACCCAATTAACATCATAGACACATTAATCACTTTGTAAATTCAAGGTTTTATAAATATAATCACATATTCACCACACATGCTATTCAATTTCATGAAACTTGCACTTTAATCATGGATTGAAACCCAACTACTATCATGAACATAAATTCAATCTAATTCAAACATGAAAATCATAAATCTGAGATCTTGTATATTTAAAAAGGGATTCTTCGACTCTATAGGTGAAATAAACCCATAGATGAACACCTAGCATACCTGGGAAGAAGAGTTCTTGAAGGTTCTTAGAGAGATTCTTGAGAATTGACCTTGATTCTTGAACTAGGGTTTTTGCCTCTTGAGAGAGAATGATTTAATTTGAGGAAAAAACTGAATGAATAAAGGTGTAACTAGAATTATTAGGGTTGAATTTTATGTTAAAGGATGACTAGGGCCATGGAAAAAGACTCAAATACCCCTAAAATAATTTAAAAACTAGGAATTTAAAACTAGAAATTAACTGAAAAATCTCGATCTGGGCCCTTGGCGCCTTGGCGCGACGCAGTGCTATCGAGTTGTGTCACTGGAAAGTGGACAACTAGGAATTGGACCATAAACACAATGCGGTGGAATCACGTTACTCCTTGGATGTGAACTGAAGTTCACCGCGACACAGTGGGATCGTGTTGGTGTACTGGAAACTGACAAATATAAAACTAAGTTGTGGTGCGACGCGCCGGTATCGCAGTACCTCACTGGAGACTGACAATTAGGAAAAAGGCTAGTGTCATGACGCGGTGGTATCATGTTTTCTCACCGGAAAAAGACAAATGCTATTTGAACTGCCTCCGCGATGCGCTAGAGTACTATGCGGTACACTGTCTTACTAAAATGGCTCTAACTCTTCACCCGAGTGTCGAATTTGGGAAAATTTGGTATCGATGGAAAGTTTATTCAATTTCCCACACAATAAAAATTCAAAATGTTGAAAATTACACATGTATAAAAGTGTATTCATCTTTAAAGCAAGTCTTTGACATTTTTGGGATGAATTTAAGCTAGGTAAAAGTACGGGGTGTTACATAATTCTTGTAACTTTTGTAAGTGAATTCTGAATTTATTTATGAAGAATACAAATATTCTTTCTCTTTCTTGTATGGAGATGAGTGGCTAAGCTCCCATAACTAGGGTTATGGGAACCTATAAGTGAATAGCTTAATTGGATTGTGATTCTAATTGAGTTCCATGGGTAATTGACATCGCATAAACCCTCTTTCATTTTAATGACTTTTCTTGGTTGCAAACTTGAAAAGTGAGCACAAGAACATCACTTGTTCAAACAGGAAAGTGTTTGCTGTGAAAAGAAAGGGTCTACATGGAATCTAGAGGCCTAAACCTTTGGATTAATGGAAAATGCCTTAACAGGATTGACCTACATGAGAAAATGGTTGAATAATCAATACGTTCTTTAAGTTTGAGAGAATTAAAGGCTAATCTATCCATTAAGGTAGATAAACTAATGGGTGAAAAATAGGATTCAACTACTCTTGCATTTGATGTTATTTATTAGAACTCTATAGTGATTCGCAACCCTAGCAGCTAAAGCATCTTGGTAACCATAACTCTAGTTTGTTTAATATCATTGAATTACTACTTGCAAAAGAATCATTAGTTGGAACAACTCTATTGTAGTTATTTAGAATATAATCTATAAATCAAAACCCCTTTTACTCAGGAACCTTTGATCAACAGTCTGATAACATTCACAATACTTAGTGAACACGGTATTCCCTGTGAGATTCGACACCCAATCTAGTTGGGTTTTATATTTGACAGCGACCTCTTAATCTCTCCTAAGAGAGGTGTAATTTAGGCATATCAGGCGCTATCTCACCCACTCTCGGGCTCAATAACTAAAGGTTTTCAACTCCAACAGGGATTGGGCTTGCTCCTATACTATAAATACATGTTATATCACATTTTTTATATACTTTTGGATATCTTGGAGCATTGGAGGCTACCACAACTTCTTTTTAGGTTTTATCATTCTTTAATTTAGTTTCTTTATGGTTTGTATCATCAATCCAAGGGATTGGATGATGAATATTTCCATTGAAGTCTAAAACTCTTTTTTTGGGGTTAAGGCCACATTCATGATTACCTTCGTTTCAAATTAAGTTCGTTAATTTTTGTTATCATTATTGGTGGTTTGTTTATTCTCATTAAAACTATTTTAAGGATTATCTACCCTTAGACTACATCAATTATCGACCTTGTGATCTCGGGAGGGAGAATAGGGAGATAGTACAAGGGAATAAGCAAAGTAGGGTTCTTGTTTCTTTATAAAATAAGAGGCTTGAATTAGAATCTAGGACAGGGAAGTACTTAGATGCCTTACTTAATTCACGCATAGGAAGATAGCTTAAATAACCTAATTGGATCGTTACATCCTTGCTCAACGATGTAGTTGTAAGGTTCAACTTAGGAAAATGATTAGGGGTGGGGAAACCTTAATCATGCAATTAACCCTACGAATCAACAACCAAGATAAGCAATTTAATGAATGAAGTTCAATAACATAGTATGATTGTTTGTAAACCTTAACCCTGGGCTACTATCCATATATTGTCCTAAGTCATTATTTTTTTGCCTTAATTTAGTTTAGTTTTAATTTACAACTTTAAAACTCTATTTGCTCCTCTCCTCAATTGGTTAAACTAGAATTGGATAGGCGGCGAATACAGGTCCCTGAGAGATCGATACTTGGGCTTCCTTAAAGCCACTTTACTACTTGATAAGACCACGTACACTTGTGTGTGTGGTTGGGCGTTGTTTGTAGTCATTAATACCATAAATTAATCGCATTTCCAAGTTTCTATTCCAAAGCATCAAGTCAAAACTGAGCAAATAAGGCTATATATATGTCAGTTACCTCCAATCGACCCTAGTATCCAAATCTAGCCTATTTGAGATAAATCATACCAAGTCATAGTTGAGACATATATGAGGAACAAGAACCACCACAGGGATAACCATCAACTGAAAAAGCGAGCATCCAACTCTATATAGCTAGAGGGTACAAAATATAGCCACAAAATAGAAATCATGCCAAAGAATAAATCACCGGCTGGACAATGCAATTAACCCACACCATATCCGCTGGAGGGCTTGAACTATCAAAATAAATTCAAGGACTTTCTACGGTTTTAAACCACACTAATGAAGGCGAAAGCTTTAGCAAGTCATAGAAATACAACTGACGATGAAAACTAATTAATCTGACACTCCATCTAGGAAAAGAATAACCACAGACATATATCATCCACCAAACCTCGTTAGGCCAAACGAACTCTAAAATAGGGATTTGAGGTCAACTTTTCTTTGATATCACAATACATCCCTGAATCAATCTAATACAGCTAACCAAGAAGGAGCGTAGTCAACCTCGCCCCACTAGGGGAAAGAAATCATCAAATTGGCCTATATCTACTTAAGCCACCGAATAATATCACAAGAAAATGAACGTCTAACTAGATAACACTAGTATATACCAATACCCGACCAGGATCAATTCATCAACTAATATCAATAACCTCAAGCAGTGGTAGCAATAGCAATAACAATATGAACATCAATATAATAAATATGTGGTACCAAAATAAACATCAATATCATGTACCACTCAAGGTCTATAATAAGGCCAACATGCCAAGGTAAACGGGACTCAAACCCAAAAGTTACACCCATATGGAAAAAATATCAACACAGATCTACTTCATCCACTATTAAAAGAAATAAACCATGGGAGTATTTATATAATGATGAATTCAATAACAGCACATAATAATCAATATGAACTCATCAAGGCATATAATCATCAATGGGTATGAAAAAACCCAATACACATAATAAGAGATAAATGCAGAGAATAAAAGCATACCAATCACGGTGGTATCTGCAATCACATCCCTAACAGGTATAGTGAAAATAAATCTAAACGGGTCTAACTCAGACTGATCGACTAAATCATCAATTGAGGCGCCATGTGCATTATCTCTAACTGAAAATGCCACAACATCATGGGCTAATCTAAATGAGCCAAATAACTGGAAATCCCATGCTAGGACACTCTCTGGACTAGTAGTCGGTCTCTCTGCATTCATAGCAACTCTTGAAGCATCAATATGGAGAGAACACAAACTGAGCCCAAATGGTTGACCAACTGACGCTGAGAGAAATTTGTAAAATTATGTCCATACCTTCGAAATCACAGTTGGTCTCAGAAACTCTAGGCTTGTGAGAAATACGTACTAACTCTAGACGATCATCTATATCATACCTGGGCATTCTCTGAACCAGTGTCTCATCTCATTTTTGAATTATAATATGGCATGCAAATAATAGATTCTACTAGTAAAATGACTAGATGATAAATGATAGTTATCAGCTATATAGAGATTAGCGGATATGTGGTGCAACAATTAAATGATGGTAACATTATGAAAAGTGGGTACTGTGTGAAATATTAGTAAATTATGGAATGATGTTTAAATGACAATGAGGGTTAGTTATAATAATGGTTGATTGCTTTATTCTATCCTTGAGTGTACTCTCCGGGCGTATGGGAGTCTGTGATGAGTTATTTACTTTTCTGCACCAATTAGCATATGGGAGCCAATTTTGTAGTTTGTGTTTACTTGAGTGATGCTATGTTATGTTATGTTATAGCTTTGGTTTATTTAATTATCATGTACTTTGGTATTGGAGATGATTCAGGTTCATTACTATACCTTGATATGGTTATGTTATCTTACATTTTATCATACTTATATCATGATTTAGCTTAGTCGGTCGATGATGCCTACTAAGTACCCATTGTTTTGGTATACATACTACATTTCTGCACCTTTTAGTGTAGATTAGAGTACTAGTTACCACCACTGATCGATTTTCATGCGGTGATTGATATCCGAAGAAAAGATGAGCTCTTGGAGTTTGAGTCGTCCATTTACCTCTATCTTTATATTCAGTATTTTCTTTTGAGACAAATATTGTTGACTATCCTAAACATTTAAAGTTATATTATTGTAATTAGATGATCTTGTACGGGCTCTACTAGGTCTGGAATAGTATTTTGAATTGACTATTTTATCTCTTTATAACATTTTGCTTATTTATAAATTGTATTCTTGAATTTTTCCTATGGTGGGAATTTCCTACCGAATTAACCCATTGCGTTAGCTCTGGGTTATAGTTTGACATACCTACTAGTAGAATTATGCAGGTGCCATCATGACTCTTAAATCGGATCGTGGCATCTACAAATATTACTACTTTTGAAGTAAGTGGTAGAGTATTTACTACTACATGAGTTGATTTTAGATTTACTAATTCGAAAGAAAATTTATGAATAATTCCTCTCAATCATTTTATCTCTTTTTGAGGTGGGTAATAGCATTTTCACAATTAAGCACACGTTTGTAGTTATATGTCTTATTAAATACTGTCCCTATCATATTCACCTTAGTGAATGGATTTGCAGTTGTAACATTTATGAAATGTTCTCATTCTTCGAAAATGAAACACAATTAACTGAACGTACCTTAAGTCTATCAAATTATAATATCGTAGAACCTCTTTCAAGATATTGTACTTCAGGAGTAAATCTCGGCATACATATAATGTCAAAAATTTTATCTAACATATCTTTAATTGTAATAATAATAATAATAATAATAATAAACGTGTAAAATATTATTACTTTTGATGATTATTATCATTTTATCCACCACACTCATATTCATACATTTAATCACTCGTCTTCTTCTATACATATAATGCACTATCACCATATTCATTTCAGAGAATGAAAAACATTCAATAGGACATGTTTCATGCCTTTTAAACCAAAAAAATATACTCCCTCAATTCTAAAATAATTGAATTGTTGGGGTATGGCACACCCCTTAAGAAAAATCTTTTAGGACAGAAATTGTAGGTTACTTTCCACTATTACCCTTTTAATTTTCTTAAATTACTCTACTAGAAAATGTGAAGTACTTAAGAACCTCATTAAATGAAAGGATAAAATTGGAAGAAATTTCCAACATGTCTCTTGAAGAATGAACAATTCATTTATTTTGGACGTTGAAAAATAGCTCATCAATTCATTTATTTTGGAATAGAGGGAGTATTATTTTGCCTTAGTCATAATTTTATCATCAATATGATGCAATGAAATTTAAACTCAATGTCTTATCATATAAAGACATCTTAGGCCATAAATCGATGGGACTTGAACCCAATATCTTATTATTATGGTACATCGGGGCTCAACTGGTTGTCTTACTCTCTTAACTGGAGGAAACTTAAATCCATCATCATACCCTCAACCAATGATAACGCTCAAATTATACTCTTGAATATTGTGTAAGTGATTGTTATCACTATAATAACCCAACTTAGGTTGGGCTCGAATCCACAAAGAGTGAAAGCGTGGAATTCAAAACTCAAGAGTATTGATAGTCTACTAAAAGATAACCTGTAATGTGAATAAAGCAAGCATAAATATAAAATGGGGGGATTTATTTTGAATGTGTTTATAAATTACAACTACTTCAATTTTAGTGCACTAGCTTGACGTTGAAGAATGCTAAGAGTGAAGTCAATTGAGAATAAGCCTTGGGGTTATACAATTATAGGTTTGGGATCATGCATGGGTTTTTGTCCATTTATTCAATTTTAAGCTAAATGTCATGGGTAGGCTAGATGTCAATGTATTGGTGTCAATCTTTGAATTACAACACCAAATTTCACAAATGGGTTCTTTCGAATACCTCACAAGTGTGATAATTTCCCATATCTATTGCCTCAATTGACATCCTTATGTCTAAGAGATATCATTAAATGAAATGAATCAAGTTATTGGTTGTATTTATTCCTTACCCATGTCCTCTCTTTCAAGAATGACACGGGTTCTTGGGTGGTTGGAATTTGCAACCCCCAACTCTCAATTAATTCATGAAATAAATGCAATACCCATCAGAATTAACTAATTAGAAAAATAATTAGCTAAACCCCATGCACTACCACTACCTAAGCAAGCATAACCCCAAGATTGGAAATTAGCTACTCATAGATAAAAAGGATAAGAATATACCAAAGTTATCATTAACTTCATCCATGAGAAATAGAGACAATGTAGTTCCACACTTGGGGCTTTAATAATTCTTCAATGAAAAATCACTAACATATATTTTCATTCAAGCTTAATACAAAATTCTCAAAAGATGAAAAGATGGATGCTAAAAGACAAGAGAGAAGTTAAAAGCTAAAACAGAGGCTATATTCCAAAAGATGAAAAACTAGATCTTGAAAAAAAAGTTAAAACCCTCCTTTTAAAATCCACTCTACATTTGATGGAAATTACAAAACTGTCACCTTATTTTGATCGGCTTGAGCGAATCCAAAGCGGATAAAGAGCATACAGAGAGCAGATGTGAAGCACATGCAAAGCAAATGACTTATTTTCTTCACATTTGGCCTCTTGATGACTTGAATGACTTGCCCAATCTTCTCTTTTTACTTTTACCTATATAAATGAGCATTACGTAAGAGATTAACATCAAATCAATGGAAAAGCAAGATAATTTAGGCTTAAAAGGTGCTAGCAAGTCGTCAAATTAATGACTTATCAATTCCCCAAACTTAAACTATTGTTTGTCCTCAAGAAACCAAGAATAATTCAATGAGATAGGGTATTTAACTCAAATCCACCTAGAAGAAAGCTATACTAAAGGAATAGGCTAACAAAACTCTACAAACACTTTCCACACATGTCATGGTAACAAGTAAACCAAAACTTTTCTATAAGCACATATTTATGAAGCAAGGATGCAAGTTTGTATCAAATGAACTTTCCAAATCACGAAACATCTTAAGATAAGACACAAAATCATCAAAGTTTTTCTCAATCTTCTCAATGCAACTTATTCCACTCATTTACCCCAAACCAGTAGTAAAATATCACCCTCTACCCAAAAGTATCGATGTCGCTCACTTGCAAGAGTTAGCTCCACACACCAAAGATATTTCAATTCTTAAGGGAGCTCAAATAAAGAAAAAATTCACACTCACTCTCACAAAGAAATTTAAGTACATCGAATAGAACCATAGGCTTACCCTTTGTGTTTTTTGCCACTAATGTAGGCTTACCTAGTTTGGAATCACCAAGGTCTAGCCGGTCAAGATGAAGGTTTAAGGTGCAGGAAGGAATATATAAGAATAAAGTGACTAAGAGACCTCTTTCAATGCAGTTTCTTAATCCTTTCTACCCCCAAAATTTTCAAACCACCAACCTTATTCTTTTTCAAATTATTTCCCATATTTTCCTAACTTTTTGTTCAACATTTACCAAACCATTCAAAGACTCCATTTTCTTTCTTTCATTTCTTTGTCTTTTTTAATAGATTTTCTACCTATAAGCCTTTCTTAGCCCCTCACTCATTCAATTTTCTTTTTTTTTCTTTTTTTCTTTTCTTTTTTTTCAAGTTCTATGGGGTAGGCTATTCAATTTTATCATCAAGCACACCTCTTGTCTTTTAAGCACAAGTGTTGACAACCTTACACTCACCTTTATTATCTTTCTTTGATCGTGTTGTCCTAAATACACACACCCCCCAAACTTAGGCTTTTGCCTATAATCCGTTATCAAGAATCATGCAACACATCAAAGTAGGTTAAGTGCCAAAAGAGAGGTTTTCAAAAGGGTTTAGGTATTTTAGCATGATTATCATTATGATAAGAAATAAAGAAGGGATAAAAGGTTCAAATGGGTTAACTAGGGGACAATGTTAAGGTGGGAATTTAGCTATGTGATGGGTCAAAAAGGGCCTAGGGTCATCCTCCAAATCAAGTTTTCCTAGAATTTCTCTTTGAATACACCCGGGGCAAGTTCTAGACTACACAAATGCACAAGAATTATTCAAAAATCTCACCACTCATAGAATTGTACTCATAGAGCTAAAATTTAGTCTCCCAACCAATTTGAGCAATTTGAGCTTCATAAGTTACTCCGAGTCAACGACTCATCCTTGTAAAGAGAGAGTCAAAAATTAAGTTTAATGGTCTCACTCAAAAGAAAACTCAAGACATCCTTGATCTTGCAACTATATTTTCATTTTTTTTCTCAAAAACATTTCATTCCTTGCCAATGACCTTTTGGAAGTATTTTGAATTTTGATTCTTCCTAGTTACCAAAATGACTAGATACTTCACCAAAGGATGTCGCCTCGCCATCCCTCATGAGTGAATTATCTCTCGATTTAACAAAGAAACTAAACTAAACTAAAAATATAAGATCAAAAGAAAGAGAAAATAAAAATTTTCTCCTTAGGAAAGAACTGAGTTTCGAAGAAAACCCTTGGAGTTTATTACACACGTATATACAAAAGGCGACAAGAGCAATGCGCACAATTGGATACCATATTTAAATTAAGCACATGACACAAATTCAAAGACAAAATGACAATATTTGACATCTTTATCAAAATGCCCGACAAGGGCCCATCCAAAGCAATGTCAATAATAATAAAATAAAAACAAAATGCCATAAACTTCAAAGTAATAAAATAGAATATGTGTCGACAATCTATCAAACCACATTCCATAAACTGAGATAGTAGGTACCGACCATCGAATGAATCATAACATACCCCAACCCCCATAAAAAATATTGCATTGTCCCCTATGCAAAAGTAAACGAGAGTAGAGGAAGGTAGAGTCTCCCTGCGGCACACTAGGCGCTCGGATCCCTATCGGTGAATGATCTCACTGTCTCAATGGGAGCCTCATTAGACTGGGCTCCTATCATCGAATCTGCTATGAAGGGTGACTTATCATCATGTCGAGTTCTAGAACTAGCCCCAACCATTCAAGTATGCTCCTCATCCCTGGATAACTGCATGGTGAGCTCAACCTATTGAGCCTCAGGTAGCCCCTCTATAAGATCAACCTTGACCTCATCATCGATATTCTTATGACCCTTTCTGAACAAATTATCAAATAAAAGAACTAGGCCTGAAGTCTCCGGTGGAAAAGTAATCTCTGCCTCATCAAAACTAATGGAGGGTTGTCCGGAGTGAATCTCCACTCGTAAACTATCAAGGTCTTCCTTCATAGATGCCACCCCCTCACAATCTTTCTTCGCCTCAAGCGTAGTCACCCTCTACTCTAACTTTACCACACTGGCATGAAGAGGTGCTATAGTAGCCTAAATAAATTGGGTAATGTCCTTCACCAATCGGGTAAGAGTGGACTTATTTTCCAACGTCATGGAAGCAACCTTGGCAAACGTCATCATAAAAGACCATTCTGATTATGGCAACCGAGGTGGTGGTGCAGTGCTTGATGATGGAGGAGTATCGGCAGAATCCTAATGGGTCTCAGCATCAAGTGTAGAATCTGGAGGAATCTCCACCCCCTCTGAGCTCGAGAATCCTTCCGCACCTGAGTCTACCAACAGCAAAGCTTTTCTTTTTAAGTCTGTAGGGTTATCCTCATCCTTATACTGTGTGATGTCAATGACGACGGTGCATATAACCCAATGATCAATCTTAGAGAGTAGCAGGACTTTGAACTTAAGACAAAGCATGGATATGAGTGTCGAAAAGGGCAATAAAGTACCCAGTTGCTTTTCCCTAAACTTAATCATCCCCGCTATCAACTCACCCAGATTGATAGTAATTTCATCCATGATGCACCCAACAATGATTTCCATATCAACCATGACATCATAGTCATTTCTTGAGGGAAGTAGACAGTTACCCACAAATCTAAGCCAATGTTTGGCTTGAACCAAAAGATCTCTCCTTTTGATTTGACCTACACCATTATCCCATGGAGGAAGACCCTTAGCAATCACCCTAGAAAGCCTTGGATAACTCTGACGTCCACCAAATATCAACCTCTTGCACTGCACCACGGAATCTAAGTCATAAGAAAAATAAATCTCATTGATCTCTGTGGCCGTGCAAAGGACTTCCACTCCTCAAACCAATACACTCACGAGACAAGGTTGTGCGGCAATTGGAATTTTGTATTTTTTTTCATTGTGAATAACAACATAGGAAACATAGAACTCCCAAACAATCGCTTGAAATAGCATAATGGGTGAGAAGACAGCGCCATATCTGTGAAGAGTTTTCAACCCCATTTTTCAATTTCGGCAATGATTTTGGGGAAATGGGTGTCCACCTCCTTCATGCTAAAGATCTTCTCGGTATTGAACCCCCGAGTAGTTACCCACTCATCATATAACTACTTCACACCTTCTACACCAAACTGAATTTGCTCCGCTTCCTTTCCTACCTCCCGTGCACGATCATTGATAGCTTGGACATTTGGGACTTTCGGAGTATCTTTGGAGACCGGTGATTTACCCCTTACAAACGTAGCTTTTGCCTTGCCTTTATTCGAGGAATTACCTTTTCTAGCTTCTCGTAGTAAATTTTTCCTTGGAGACATACCTTTGAGAAAGAAACAAAACAAAACCAAAACAAAAGACAAAAGGTAAAACATGTTTTTGGAATTTTGTAAGTTAAAAAAAGAAAATAGGATGCAAGGTAACTCATTACTAGAGTCCATGGTTTTCATTTATTACAACACTTAATCATTTAGGCACGACATTGTCTCACATTTTTCACATTTGTCAAAACTAGCTCATAGGACATCCATAACGCCCAATGGAAACAAGAATGACCAATACCCTTAAGAATGATGTCATACAATCTATCATAGGGCAAGGCAAGCATTCATGTTTCCCGGTTAGGCATAGAGACCAACAAGAACCATGGATTCCATATTTCTCAATAATCTCCCTCAACTAATGACTACCAACTATTTCATTATTAGGTCAATTGGACTCAAAAAGATGCATAAAAATTACCATACCATGCCCAAAGGATAGTTACCTTGGCCATTACAAGAATACAACACATTCTTCTCTTATTGTCATTTCATCAAACACATAGTAGGCATGCCAATCAAGAACTTGGAAAAAGAGAATAAGAGCACAAGAGAACAAGATTATTTTACTAAATCATCTCTAAACATACTCAAGATGCTCATATTATCATACTTGAGCCACACACCACACAAAACAAGCAAGAAAGGGTTAACAGACATTTTGTCAAACACATGGTGCACTAGTTTCATTTACGAGAGTATCATGAATTAAACTAGTGAAACAAGGCACCAATGATAATCTAATTATTCCAACAAGTATTAATCACCCCAATAAGCTAACAAAAACCAACTTTAAACTATCATGAGGTATCAAGTATTATGTACATCCCTTAAGAGAGAATTCAAGAGTAAAGTCATGAGAGAGCATACCTTTCTTGATTTAAGAGAAAGGAAAATTGAAGCACAAGTCCAAAGAAATGATCTCACTCCTTGGTAGCTCAATTTTTGTTAAAGATAGAGAGAATGTGAAGTTTGAGAGAAATAAGTCATTGGAAGCTAGAATGGAGAAGTTTAAGTGTTAAAGACTGTTTTTGGCTCATGTTTATGCATTTAAAAATATTTTGGGCTGATCGGGTCGGGTCTGCCCAACAAAACCAACCCCTTTTTAAAATATCACTGGACTTTTTAAAAAACCTGCGCACTATCTGTGTTCAACCCGTGACTGGACTGCTTAAGCAGTCCCAGCGCACGTCATGGCAGTAAGTGCCAGCTTTCCTTGCGTCCAACATATGCCTGGACTACGCATGAACTGCTGCAGCAAGTCCATCCATGTCCAGGAAAATTTCACTATCGAAAACCATCCCAGTTGCGTCCCAAATGCGACAAAACTGCGTCTGGACTGCTGCAGCAGGTCCAGCACAGGTCCAAATAGATTACCTGCAGTTTCTCGGCCTAAGTCTGCGCTCTAAATGCTCCTCACCTGTGGCCAACCTGCTTAAGCAGGTGCAGTGCAGGTTGTACCAGCTTGACACGAGATTTTTCAATAAAAATTATTGGCTCAAATCTCTCTTTCGAGCCTCCAAACCCACCTTCTCGCACCCCGATTTTGCTATATTACCTGCATCAATCAAAACTAAACTAAAATTAATATCAAAAACATTAAAAACATCAAAAATAAGTCATGGGTTGCCTCCCAAGAAGTGCCTTAGTTAAAGTCGTGGAACGATATCCTTTACTCAATCATTTTGGATCTTTGAGGTGAAACGACTCCACCTTAGTCGCTCCGAGTCCACCCACATAATAATGCTTCAATCGTTTCCCATTCACCATAAATCTCTTTTTCTCGTCATCTTCCAACTCAATAGCTCCGCTAGGATAAACATTTGAGATCACGAATGGGCCCAACCACTTCGATCTAAGTTTTCCCATAAAGAACTTCAATCTTGAATTGAAGAGGAGGACATCATCACCTATATAAAACTCATGCTTTAAGATTTTGACATCATGCCACCTCTTCATCTTCTCTTTGTTCAACACAAAGCTCTCATATGCTTTGAGTCGAAACTCTTCCAACTCATTAAGTTGATTCACTCTCGATTTTGAAGCGTCCTCCCAATTCATATTCAACTTCTTCAAAGCCTATAAAGCCTTATGTTCTAACTCGACGGGTAAGTGATAAGCCTTTCCAAACACCAATTGGTAGGGGGACATACCAATAGGAGTTTTATAGGTCGTTCTATATGCACAAAGAGCATGATTGAGTTGTCTCACCCAATTCGTACGGCTAACATTTACGGTTTTCTCAAGGATAGACTTGATCTCACGATTCAAAACTTCAACTTGGCTACTAGTTTGGGGATGATAAGGAGTAGCAACCTTGTGCTTCACCCCATACTTATCAAGCAAAGCACCAAAATCCTTATTACAAAAATGAGAGTCGCCATCACTAATAATTGCCATTGGATTCTCGAACCTTGTAAAGATGTACTTCTTTAAGAAAAAAGTGACACTCTTGCCTTTGTTGTTCGGTAAAGCAATGGCTTCCATCCACTTTGAGACATAATCGACGGCTACCAAGATATATGTATTACCATATGAGCTAACAAAGGGGCCCATAAAGTCAATCCCCCACACATTGAATAGTTCAACCTCGAGATTGGGCTTAAGAGGCATCACTGCTTCCTCGAAATACCACCTTGCATTTGACATTGAGGAAACGTTTTGACCAACTCATAAGGATCTTTATTAAGGGTAGGCCAATAGTATCCACAATAAAGAACCTTAGCAGCCGTTCGAATCCCACCATAATGACCACCGAATGGAGAGGAGTAACACGCCTCAAGAATATCTATATTTTCCGCTTCCATGACACACCGATAGATCACACCATCTACACACTACCTAAACAAGAACGATTAATCCCAAAAATACTTCTTCATATCAAATAGGAACCATTTCTATTGCTAATGGTTTAGTTTGTCAGGAAGCACACCGCTCACAATATAGTTAGCATAATCCGCATACCAAGGTGTAATACTCCCCAAAAGTGACATGACTAGCTCATAGGGAAAGGTGTCATCAATATCAATCTCACCCAATCTCTCATAATTGAATTCAAGGCGGGAAAGGTGGTCGGCTACTTAATTTTTAGCACCCCTTTCAATCTTTCACTTCAAAATCAAACTTCTGCAAGAGCAATATCCACCTAATCAATCAAGGTTTTGCCACTTTATTTGCCATAAGATATTGGAGATCGGCGTGGTACGTGTGTACAACCACTTTTGTGCCTAACAAATAGGCCCAAAACTTCTTAAAAGCATACACCACCGCTAACAACTCTTGTTCCATAACCGTATAATTACGTAGAGCATCATTCAACGTCTTGCTTGCATAATAAATTAGGTGGAACAAACTCTCTTTCCTTTGGCCCAAAACCTCACCTAGAGCAACACCACTTGCATCACACATTAATTTAAAGGGAATTGACCAATCTGGAGCTACTATGATACGAGCCGACATAAGGAGTTCCTTGAGACAATTGAAAGCTCTTATACAATCATCATCAAATTCAAATTTTGCCTCCTTTTAAAGAAGCTTGCATAACGGATGAGCGATCTTCGAAACATTCTTAATGAAACACCGATAGAACTCAGCATGACCAAGAAAACTTCTAACGCCCTTCACGAAGATCGGAGGAGGTAACTTAGCAATCACCTTAACTTTTGATTGATCTACTTGGATGCCCTTTGTCAAAATTTTATGGCCTAAAACAATGCCTTTCTTGACCATGAAATGACATTTTTCCCAATTCAAAACAAGATTAGTCTCCATATATCGTTCAAGGACTTTACTTAAGTAAGCGAGGTAGGAATCAAATGAATCCCCAACTACAGAGAAGTCATCCATGAAAACCTCCATTGTATCCTCTACCATGTTGGAAAAAATGGACAACCTGCATCGTTGGAATGTGGTCAGCATGTTGCATAACCCAAAGGGCATGTACTTGAAAGCAAATGTGCCATAGGGACAAGTGAAAGTGGTCTTTTCTTGGTCTTCCGGGGTGATATAAATTTGATTGTACCCCGAGTAACCATCAAGGAAGAAATACCAACCTCGATTGGCTAGTCTATCCAACATTTAATCCATGAATGGCATGGGAAAGTGGTCTTTCCTTGTCCACGAGTTTAATTTGTGATAATCCATACGCACTCTCCAACCCATGACCGGGCACATAGGTATAAGATCATTATTCTCATTTGGGACCACCATCATGTCGCCCTTCTTAGGAACACATTGAACCGAACTCACCCATGTGCTATTTAAAATTGGGTAGACAACTCCCGCATCAAGCCACTTATTAATTTCCTTCCTAACCACCTCTTGGATTGGTTGATTTATTCTCATTTGGTGTTCCATACTAGGAACATGATCAACATTTAGATTGATTTTATGAGAACAGATTCCAGGAGAAATGCCTATAATATCTGTGATAGTCCATCCGATAGCACGAATGAACTTTTTCACAATTGATTTCAAGGCATCCACTTGATAAGGTTCAAGATCACTCGCTACAATGATTGGCAATGTATTATCCTCACCCAAGAAAACATATTGGAAATGGGATGGCAACGGCTTATATTTTGAATTGAGGTGGTTCAATAATAGACGGCTTAGCGGGTGGACTCTCACGGTTTTTTAAATCAAGATCAAATTTAACCGAGTTCTTGGTGTAAGACCCATCAACGAAGCTACCACCTCATCATATTCTTCAACCACCTCACTCCCAAGGTTCCACAATATACCCATCAAGGGATCATTCACAAGATCCATTTCAATGATGTTAGCCACCTCATCATCAACCACATCAATCACCAAAATAACTTGCAAGTCCATAGGTTGTTTCATGGACTTACATACATTGAAGGATACTTCTTCATTTTTCACCCGAAATTTCATCTCCCCATATTTCACATCCACTAAGGCCCTTTCGATAGCTAAGAATGGTCTACCAAGAATTATTTGGACCTCATGATCAATCTCATAATCAAGAATAACAAAGTTGGTCGGAAAGCTAAACCGGTCAACTTTCACCAAAACATCATACAACACACCCATGGGGTTTTTTATTGAACGATCAGCCATTAGAAGCCTCATAGTGGTAGGATAAGGAGCACCCAAGCCTAACTTTTGAAACACGGCAAATGGCATCAAATTAATACTTGCCTTAAGATCACACAATGCTTTTCTGAATTTGTAGACTCTGATAGTAGAAGGAATAGTAAATGCACAGTGGTCTTTTTTCTTCACCACCATTGTGCTAGACATTATAGCTCTACAATCATGGGTTACCTCAATTTTTTGAAAATCCATGACTCGCTTCTTTGTAACCAAGTCCATTAAATAAATTTAGCATAACTTGGCATTTCTTGTAAGGCTTCTAGCAATGGAATATTCACCGATAAATTGCTAAACTTTGCAAAAAACTTCTTAAACTTGGTATCATCATCCATCTTCTTGAGCTTTTGTGGGAATGAGGGAGGAATTTTAATTTATGGCAATGGAACAATTGGAGCTTCATCCATTTTTGGAGTATCATCCTCAATCACCTTTGAAGTTTTCTCACATTCAACATTTTCTTCGACTACCATTGTCGTTCAACATTTGTCTCATTAGGATTTGGATCATTATCAATTGGCTCTTCTAGACGTTTTCTCTTTGCATTGGCTTGTTCTTCATTGGAGTCTTCACCAAGATCAATAACATATTTACCAAGAGTCTAACCATGACAATAGCCATGATGTGAGCATTATTTTTATAATTGACAACTGTGTCACTAGGTAATCCACCCTTTGGTCTTGCATTAAGTTGTTCTGAGATTTGGCCCAATTGAGTTTCGAGTTGCTTGATAGAGGCCAAGTGAGATGTCACCGTTTGATTTAGTAGTGAGAAGTCACCTTTCATTTCTCTCACTATCTTTTCGGTCCCCTCGACACCCATTAAAATCCAAGCAAGGACATCTTCACTTTTGAGCTTATCCGGGTCAATGGAACTTGACTCTTTACCCTTTGCCTAATTATGTGGAGATACATAACGATCATAATATCTCTTCTTATTTCACCAATCATGATCTCTATCACACCAATCTCTATCACGATCTCTTTTCTTCCAACCTTGATTCCTGTTTTGCCTTTGGTTGGTAGGGTGGTAACCCCCTGATTGATTCGACAAGAACCGAATTTCTTCATCAAGAGACTTCATTTCCTTATCATCATAAGCTTTATCACTCTTCGAAGAAATGGCATTAACCTCCTTAGGAGGATCCCTATCACATGCTTGGTAAGAAGAGAAAGTTGCGTCATCACTTTAGCAATATTTGCATCTCTTTCTTTATTTTTTTCCTTTTGCTTTTGGCTCACAAAAGATGCACAGGGAGCCCCCACGGCCACCTCAGTATCTTTTGTGTGACACCCTCTACTTTTCTTGGTCACTTGATCTAATAAAGTTGACATAACACCATATAATAGTATAACAAGAGAACCCCCGGCAATTGATCTAATTCCCTATAGAAAATTTAGAGAAGCATCTTATCTGGAACCTCATGATATGGGAATTGCATTAACTTATTGAATCATTGCCAAACCTCATATAACGGTTCGCCAATAAGTTGGCAAAAGTTAATGATTTCATCCCTTAGTTGCAATAACCGAGAAGGAGGAAAATATCTTTCCAAGAATGCCTCCATGAGCTCACTCCATGTAGTGATAGATCCCGCGGGCAAAGACCACAACCATAAGACCGTTTCTCCCATCAAAGAGAATGGGAAAAGACGTAACTGGATTGACTCTTTAGATATGTGGGCTATGTCAAATGGAGAACACACATCAATAAAATTCTTCAAGTGTAGATTAGCATCCTCATGACCTTGTCCTCCAAATAATTCTTCAAGTGTAGATTAGCATCCTCATGAGCTTGTCCTCCAAATAACCCTTTCATTTGAAGCAAATAAAGCATCACACTAGTAACGTGAAACACTTTATTTCCTTTCGCTGGTGGAATACGAATAGCACTAGCTCGGACCACATCACCAAGGTGATCCGCATCCTCAAAATATCCATCAACCATCCCAATATTACTATTGTGTTGGCTCATAGTATCGTGTATACTATTATACGCACCTGAGAAAGAATAAAAACATCAAACAACGTAAAATAAACACTACGCGCTAACCCAAAGTAACTAAAAACACTACAAGAGTGAAAACTTTGTTTCACTCCCCGACAACGACGCTACTTTTGATAACGCTCAAATTACACTGTTGAATGAGTGTAAGCGATCATTGTCAATATAATAATCCAACTTTGATTGGGGTCGAATCCACAAGGAGTGAAAGCATAGAATTTAAAACTCAAAAGTATTAATAGTCTACTAAAAGATGACCCGTAGTGTGAATAAAGCAAGCATAAATTAAAATAGGGAGATTTAGTTTGAATATGTTTATAAATGACAACTACTTCAATTTTAGTGCACTAGATTGACATTGACGAATTCTAAGAGTGAAGTCAATTAAGAATACCCCTTGGGGTTATGCAATTATAGGTGTGGGATCATACATGGGTATTTGGACATTTATTCAATTTTTAGATAAAAGTCATGGGTAGGATAGATGTTAATGTATTGGTGTCAATCTTTCAATTACAACACCAAATTTCACAAATGGGTTCTTTCGAATACCTCACAAGTGTGACAATTTCCCATATCTATTGCCTTAATTAACATCCTTATGTCTAAGAGATATCATTAAATGAAATGAATCAAGTTATTAGGTGTATTTATTCCTCACCCTTATCCACTCTTTCAAGAATGAAATGGATTCTAGGGTGGTTGGAATTTGCAACCCCAACTCTCAATTAATTCATGAAATAAATGCAACACCCATCACAACTAACTAATTAGAAAAATAATTAGCTAAATCCCATGCACTACCACTACCTAAGCAAGCATAACCCCAAGATTGGAAATTAGCTACTCATAGATAAAAGGGATAAGAATATACCAAAGTTATCATTAACATCATCCATGAGAAATAGATACAATGTAGTTCCACACTTGGGGATTTAATAATCCTTCAATGAAAAATCACTAACATATATTTTTCATTCTTGCTTAGTACAAAATTCTCAAAAGATGAAAAGATGGATGCAAAAAGAGAAGAGAGAAGCTAAAAAGCTAAAAGAGAGGCTATTGTAACACCCCTATTTATTGAATTGGAACGCTACACGGTGCTCATGACCCTGAAGAACCATAAGCTAACCCATGACTGATATCTGTACCTGTATACTGCATAAAATATGGAATAATGCGGAAACATGAACTGAAAGTCCAAAAGTTCAATACTGAACATAACATGGATGAGATAACATCTGTGGGGTAATACAATACCTAAAACAAAACTATAAACACAGAAGTCTGAAACATAATAATCTGCATCTAGTCTGAAAGTCTCTACTTTCTGAATAATCTGAGTAAAGAGTTGATGGGACATGTCCCTAACTAACTCCAACTAATAACTAATCAATGAAATAGTGGAGAAATAATCATGTCCTCGAAGGATGAGGACTCACTTCTATTCTGACTACTGAGACTGGAATCTACAGTTGATCTGGAACTTATGTCTTTGAACCTATGGTGTAACATAAAAATAAAGCACCATAGCGCAAATGTGCTAGTACAATGGAATGTACTGAGTATACATGTGAGGTAGGCTAATGCAAGGTTTAACATGCATGAATAATGCTAGCTGACTATCTAACATGAATGCGAGAATGCATACATAAATATATAACTGTAACTGACACTGTGATATCATGATTATTGAATCTGAATACTCATGACATGACATACTAATAACTGATAAAACTGATAGCATAAATAGTTGTATAGAATGTAACTGATAACATGGGTGACTGTATCTGACAGTCCTGAATTTGATAGAACTATCTAAATTCTTTTACCAAGACTGATACTGAAACTGTGAGAGGTAGTATTTAACCGACAACCCTCATCAAACAGTGTTGATGTATCAACCTATACTGTTTACATAGTTCTAGAATGTAAGGATGACTTCTAAGGATCATACCCTCATCTGATAGTGTGTGTCCCCATCCTTGGGTTCACTCGGTGCTAATTCCTACTCTCATCTGAATGGACACTGAACATGATTTACTAAACTCAACATAAGCTGAGTTACTAAGTTCCATGGACTGATGAAATACTACTGATATCTAACAACTGACTGAGTCATGAGATCATGGAGATTTTTCCTGAGTCATAAGACTATCTGAAGTCTAAGGATTCATAGCTTGACTGAGAGTATCGTGAAAACCTGACATGGCTCTAGGTACACAGCTAATGTTTTCGATAGAAGTACCCCCAGGACTCAATGGAAGGAAACTGACCAAGCATAACTTACTTGAACATATAACTAATATCATAATCCATAATACATTTATACTAGCATTTCATCAAAATATGTGATAGGCATAACTTGTACATACATGGGGATTTCATGATATCATACTAGTTGGGCATTGTTCCTTCATCTAGGCATTTAATCAAACACATGGTAGGCATAGCACATGTAGACAACATTATACAATAATTAATCATCATGATTCATCTCTAATTTCATCATCCTAGGGTATATTCATAGGTTCACATGAATATACATCTATACAAATCAATACCATATAAAATTGATCACCCAACATGGATTTAAATTCAATTGATCATTCTCAACATAAACAAAACTAACCCAACATGAAATTCATAAAGAAATCCATAACTTGAATTTAGAAAAGGGATTCTTGGTCTTCATGGAGGAAATAAGTCCATGAATGAACACTATGTATACCTTAGTTTGTGATTTCGTGAAGATTAATGGTGAAACCTTCTTGAATTTGAATCCCCAATAGAAACCCTAGCTTGTTCTTGAGAGAAACTTGAGAGAAAATAGTATATTTTGGGTGAAGAATAGCTAAATAACGTGTTATTGGGTTTAAATAAGGGTAGGAAATTGACCCTTTTAACCCTGGGTGGGTCATTTAATTTCAGTAAAATTTTCCCAAACTGGGCCCCTGGCACGACGCGGCGTTATCGCACCATGTCACTGGAAATTGACAATTAAGAAATTGAGGTATGGCGTGACGTGGAGCCATCGCGTTGCCCCTTCCTTCGTGACCTGGAACTTTGGTGCGACGCGGGGGAAATCGCGCTGAGACACTGAAAAAAGGACATTCTGAATTTGAGTGTTGGCATGATGCGCCATAATTACGGACACCTACTAAAAAATTCCAAATGCCATTTCCTCTTGTGGCGTGGTGATCCACTGACTAATATAGCATTGTCATACGACAGGAACTTGAAATAGTCATAACTTCTAACCCGGTAATCGGATTTAAGTGAATCATATATCGATGGAAAGCTTATTGAATTTTTCACATGACAAAAAAGTGAAAATCTGTAAAATTCCTCATGGAATGATTATCATTAACTTTAGAAGCTAATGCTAGGCATTCTTAGGATGATATTTGCTAGAAAACTTTGGGGTATTATAGTTATGTTCCAAAAGATGAAAAACTAGGTCTTGAAAAAAAAAGCTAAAACCCTCCTTTTAAAATCCACTCTACATTTGATGGAAATTACAAAAATGTCACCTTATTTTGATCTTCTTAAGTGGGTGAAGAGCATACAGAGAGTAGATGGCTAGAAGCTCTAAAGCAGATGTGAAGCGGATGCAAAGTGGATGACTCATTTCCTTCACATTTGGCCTCTTGATGACTTGAATGACTTGCCGAATCTTCTCTTTTTACTTTTACCTATATAAATGGGCATTACGTAAGAGAGTAACATCAAATCAATGGACAAGCATGATAATTTAGGCTTAAAAAGTGCTACCAAGTCATCAAATTGACGACTTATCAACCAACAACATGAAAAATTAAAGTATAATAGAAATCACCTTTAATATCTTAAAAGTATTTTCATTTAATTTGTGTGATTGTAGATATTTTTGCAAACTATGTAGCCATCTCGATCTATAGTTCACTATAATTTTAAATAAAATACTTGAGCAGTTTTGTTTATAGAACATAGAACTTTCAAGAACACATATATTATGTGAATGTAGCCAAAATTTACTTATTTCCAAAGATTAAAATTTAGCCAATAAATAGATGAAAATTGACACTTTATTAATTATAAGAAGTGATTAGTTTTGAAACATAGCTCATTAGAAAATTTTATTCAATCAATTTTAATTTTTTATAGTTTTTAAAGTCAATATTATTTATCCATAAAAAAAAGAACAATATTTAGATACTTGGTGAAAATCAAGAGGGGGGCAGGGTGAATTGAAATTTTCTTGAGTCGACTGCTCAGTCTTGACAGTCGACTCATCTATAAATAGATAAACTTAAATAGAACAGAGTTATGCTTAACTGGGCAGATAAGTAAGTAAGTAAATAAAGTAAAAACACAATTATTTATCCTAGTTTGGAACACCAACGTGGGGCCTACTTTCAGTCCCCTTGGGTTTCAAGAGTTCCCTTGAAATCCTTCAAAATAAAGCCAGAATACAGATGTGAAAAATAAGTTTTGAAGCTTATTTTGATATTCATATTTTGTGACACAGCCTTAACTGGTATAACTAAGTTGACTCAGTCTTTCTTTAGTAACTATTGTAATAAAAGGAGTACAAAGCTTTATTAAGACTAAGATTGAGACACATTAAGATTTTTCGTGAAGTTGTGTAAGTCTTAAAGCCTTTAATCTTCTCTTTTTATATCTTTTGGTTGATGCTGCTTCAAAAGAAAACCTACGGAATTTCTTCTCCATCAAGAATTTGATTTGGCTCCTATATTGAAGGTAATACGTCCATATCAAATATGCTCGTATATACTAGGCTGTTTGCCTTTCATCACTACCATTCATGTCCATATTAGATATGTCTATGAAGAGGCTATGATTTCCTTTCCATGTTCTCTATGATCTTCCATGTATTTTGGGATCTGAAGAGATCTTTTGTTGATGTCGTATCCAGGATTCCAAGTATATCTCCATGATTATCTTTCTTACCTTGATTATCATTCTTGGTGTATCCTGTATATTAATAATAAATTAGTTTCCCATTATTAAAATATATAATTTTAATATGAGAAGTTAACAATCTCCTCATTTGTTGATAATGACAAACGTTAAACATTTGTTGCCTTCCCTATCAATGTAATCATCTAGCTCCCCCTATCTTGATGACTTTGTGGCTTGCTGACTCAGTGCCTTTAGCAATCGACTTGCTCCCTCTTAACTGTAGAAGTATCTGATGTGATTCTTTCTCCCCCTTTTGACATAATCAAAAATACCAAAACATAAAAACAGCACACACAAGATATATGCATAAATCCAATAAGGCACACACAAAATAACCATGCAAAGTTCCAAAACAAGACAACAAAAAAAACAGCAGTACAAGTCAAGAAATATCATCATACAACCCCAAAATACGGAAAGGGGGCAGACCCCTATTGAATAAAAGTCCAGAAGATCATCGTTTGTCCAGGAAGTAGGTTAAGGTATTGTGCATATTAGTGCAGAATCGATCATATAATTTTTCAACATTTTTATTAAACATAGAATAGGAGGTCTGGACAGAGATTGCGAGCTTATTATTAGAGTAGGAGGTCTCAATTTTGATGGTGTCCATCTTTGAAAATAGTCTATTGAGAAGCTTCACACCTTCCTATTTGAGACCATCAAGAGAGGGTTTCACCTTGCCCATATCAATTCTTATTTCCTTACTCAGCTATAGTAACTTAGAAGTTGAATCCTAAATATTCACTAACCCTTTCTCAATACCCTTGAGCAGATCTTTAAGTTCCTCAATCTCTTTAGCTACAAAAATTATAGGGTTAGATATGGATTTCTTAGCTTCGGAGCATCAGACTGAGTTTTGGCGGCTTCCTTCTTGCACCATTCATTATTAACCAGGATATTTCCCATGCACACAAATATTTTGGATTCATAGGTGGCTAAAACTTATACCACGGGGTAAGCAGAGATATCAATTCTATAGTAAAGATGAATTCTAGTGATAAGCAGTTCATATGGTTAGTTGGCTGAGGTGTGGGAATCGATAGCGCTTTCTAACATGTGTTTGTGAATCTAGGTCGCGCAATTGATTTTGTACCTTTTAATCAAATAGTACAGCACGAACATATCTCGACAAGTTACGTTGCTGAGAGAGTCTTTCCAAGGTATTAATGTTGTGGCAGTGATGTGAGCCAAAATCAGGTACTTAAAAATAAAGGATAAAGGAACAAAGTTGGAAACTGTCAAGTCAGGGCCTGAAACAACCTTTTTGGCTTATTTGAAACTAACTTTGAAATTCTTATGCCAAGAGCCATTCATGAAAGAAATGACTCCAGAAAACTTGGTGTCAAAAACATTTTCAAACAAGAAATCATTAAGAATAATTCTTCTTCCCAGTACCAGGGTTTCCAATTCGCTACTAACTAGGGACCTATAAAAGTTTACATAGAACATGCAAACAGGATCTTCAAGAACTTCCAAACTACATAGATAAAAAAACCATAGGTAGATCTTGGGCTTTAAAGAAAGCACGTATATTACAATGGGACTTCTTCAACTGAGAGAGATTAATGATTCTTCTGGGCACAATAGTGAGGCTTCTGAAGCTGATGAACTTCTCCCTTTGAGTGAAAGTCCAAAATTTGTGCATGTCTTCTAGAGGCAGAGAGTCTAGAGGGGAGGGGCAAATTTTCTTAGAAGATGAATTAGGGCTAGTGGAAAATTATTTTTAATGGATAGTTGACTGGATGGAATGGGAGAAAGATTCATCGAAGGACCCAGAGATGAGAACTAAGTTGAGGTTTTCAAAGAAATAATTTGGACTGGGTTTACAGATATTGTCCATTAAGTGAGTTCTAGTCATGGATGGAAGATATAGTGTGAGAAGGGCATTAAAGAAGAAAAAAAGAAGATGAAGGTATGGGATATAAAATGGGTGCAGTGAACTGAGGTGACGATAGAGGCAAAGAGACGGTAGATATATTGGAAAGGAAAAAAAGGTAAAAAGATGGTAATGATGAGGGAAGATAAAAAAAAAGAAGTGAAAGGAGTTGGATAAGAAAGGAAAAGATGGGAGTAAGAGGGTTAAAAATCTGGGCAAAAAATTGTACAAAAGATTTCTACACCAAAATAGACGGGTTCAAACATTTAATGGTCATTAATGCATAATACATCAAGTTTTTTCCTTAAAAAACAAAATCTTTCTTCAAGCAAGGGTTTTTTAAAAATATCAGCAAGCTGATTTTTAGACTCAACAAATTGTAAAGAGAAATCTCCACTTTCTACATGATCACGAATGAAATGATGCTTAATCTCTAGGTGCTTGGCCCTAAATGATGCACTGTGTATTTTGACAGACTAATAGCATTAGTATTATCACACATGATAGGAACAGACTCAAATAATAAATTAAAATCAAGTGATTGATGCATAATCCATAAGATTTGGGTACCATAATTTCCAATGGTATGTATTCTACTTCGGTAGTTGATAGAGTAACTGAAGTTTGTTTCTTACTATGCCATGAAATTAGGGCATCACCAAGAATCTAACATGTTCCACTCGTTCTCTTTCTATCACTTTTATCATCTACAAAATCAGCATCTGAATAACCAACTAAGTCAAAGTTTGAGGAGTGAGAATACCAAAGTTTAATATCTTATGTCCTGATAAGATAGAGAATAACTTTTTTAACAGTAGTTAAGTGAGAATCTTTGGGAGACAACTGGAAACTTGCACATTTTCACATACTAAACATAATATTTGGTCAAATAATAGTTAAGTAGAGTATGAATCCAATCATTCCTCTATATGTCTTTTCATCAGCATTCTTCCTGGATATATCCAAGTCCGAACTTTTTGAAGGACTCATCGGAGTCCCAAAGTCCTTTTCTTTTTCCATTCTATATATTTTGATGAGCTCATTGGTATATTTAACTTGACTGATGAAGGTACCTTTGGTGGTTTATTTGATCTTGCTATGGGAGCAAAGGTTTAATCATAGTTTATACCTTTCTGTTGGGAGTAGCCTTGAGCTACTAATCTGGGTTTATTCTGAATAACCTTACCATCCTCGCTTTGTTTATTTCTATAGACCCATCTAGTTTCGACAACTGAACAGTTCTTGGGCCGTTCAATGAGACTCCATACTTGATTTTAGTCAAACTATTCTAGTTCTTCCTTCATAGAATAAACCCAAAACTCATCTTAGAGTGCCTCATCAACCTTTTTAGGCTTGATTTAAGACCCAAGAGCAACAGATGCTTACTTTATTAATGAAGCTCTTGTTTGCATTTTATTATCTAGATTCTTGATGATAAATTCATTTGGAAGACTTACATTGTGTCTCTATTCTCTGGGAACATTGGTCATAGTTGATTCATCAGTGAGAGAATTAACTGTAGTCGACTCATTGATTGATGATTCAGGAGTTATGTCTGCTTTGAATCCTGGTTGTAAATCATTTACCTGTTCTTCATCAAAACTCAAACTTATAGGAGAGTGATTAGCTTCATCAAATATGATATGTACAGATTCTTCAATGCATAGATTTCATTTATTTTAGGCTTTGTAAGAATGACTAGTAGGAGAGTACCCAAGAAAAATACCTTTATCACTTTAGGGGTCAAATTTCCCTAAGTTATTCTTACCATTACTGTGAATGAAGCACTTACATTCAAAAGGATAAAAGTAACTGAAGTTAGGATTTTTCTCTCTCTACGGATCATAAAGAGTTTTCTTTAGGATTGGTCTGACGAGATATCTGTTGAGAATGTGACATGTTGTGCTTACTGATTCTTCCCAAAAATGATCTGGTAAGTTATGTTACAGAAGCATGGTTCTTGAAATTTCATGAAGAGATCAATTTCTTTGTTCCACCATACTATTTTGTTGAGTAGATCGGGGAGATTAGAAGTTATGGGAGTATCCATTTTGAGCATAGTATTCCTCAAAAGCTTTATTTCCAAATTCTCCTCCATGATCACTGTGAACATAGGTGATAAAATGTCCTACTTCTCTTTTTACTCTTCTACAAAAGATCTCAAAATTTGTGAATGCTTCATACTTATGAGCAAGAAATATTACCCAAGTAAAATAAGAATAATCATCAACGATAACAAATACATATCATTTTCCACCAATACTTGCGGTCTTGGTGGGGTCAAACAAATCCATGTAGATTGTTTGAAGAGGTTTTGGGGTAGAGACAGTATCTTTGACTTTAAACGATGTTCGAGTTTGTTTACTAAGTTGACAAGTATCACAGATGTGATCCTTTTCAAACTTTAGCCTTGGCAGACGTTTCACTAGTTCAAGTCTAGAAAGTTTTTTTATGGCATTCATGCTGGAATGCCCAAGCTTTCTGTGCCACAACCAAGTGTCATTGGTTTGCACAGTAAGAAAATTCAAAGTAGTAAAGTCGGGATCATGAAGAACGTAAATATTGTCAACATATTCACTGATAAGAGAAATGTCTTTCTTTTCATGTGTGATGGAGAAACTCTCAACTTTGAAGGAGACTCTGAATCCTGCTTCACATAGTTTACTAATACTCAGTAGGTTGTGTTTGAGTCCATCCACAAGATATACTTTAATGAGTTTGTAGGAGGAGTTGAGCTTCATTGAACCGACTGTAATAATGTCACCTTTGGCATTATCACCAAATCTAACTGATCCTTCTTCTATTTTCTTTAGAGAGAAAAAATTTTCTATTTTTCTAGTCATGTGTCTGGAACATTCGCTATCGATGAACCATATTTATTTTCTATAGCTTTTGCATATATGTTCCTACAAAATAAGAAGATTAATTATATTTAGGTACCCAAGTGGTCTTGGGTCCTTGAGGGTTAGATATACTTCCTTTAGGTCTCCAAATGCACACACCTTTAGACTCTCATTTATAGTTGTGTGATTTGTGTCCTTTCCTTCCACAAGTGTAGCAAAATGGTCTTTGAAATGAGAAAGAGGTTTTGGCTGAATCAAACGAACTTGATGAGGAACTCGAGTTTATTGTAAAAGAATTTGATCTTATGGAGCTATGACTTGGTGATTTTCTAATGATGTTTAATTGCGTTTTTACATCATCAAGTTCTTCTTGAAATAACTTAGTTTCGATTTAACATGCTTTAAGGTTAACTTGCCCATTCCTTCGTTCCTCTTAAAGCTTTAATTTTAATCAAGCTTCCCAATTTTTCTTTTCTAGAGAAAGTTTATTGTATTCATTAATAATTTTTTGAAGCTCGTCAGTAATTATATCAAGATTTGTTTCAAGAATGTTGCAATTATGACAATTGTAGG